>OX328012.1:24656404-25363404 GCA_946811545.1 Netelia fuscicornis | reverse complement strand
GGTCCACGCGCTGTCTCCGAGCCCCGATCGGTCCACGCATCGTCGCCTAAGCCCCGCTCTGTTAACGAGTCGTCCCCTGAGCCCCGATCGCTCCACGTGCCGTCTCCTGAGCCCCGATCGGTCCACGCGTCGTCTCCGAGCACCGATCGGTCCACGCGCTGTTTCCTGAGCCCCGATCGGTCCATGCGCCGTCTCCTGAGCCCCGATCGGTCCACGCGTCGTCTCCAAAGCCGTGATCGGTCCACGTGCCGTCTCCGAGCCCCGATCGGTCCACGCGCCGTCTCCTGAACCCCGATACGTCCACGCGCAGTCGCCGAGCCCCGATCGGTCCACGCGCCGTCTCCGAGCCTAGATCGGTCCACGCGCCGTCGCCGAGCCCCGATCGGTCCAGGCATATCCTCCTGAGCCCCGGTCGGTCCACGCGCCGTCTCCGAGCCCCGATCGGTCCACGCATCGTCCCCTAAGCCCCGATCGGTTAACGCGCCGACTCCGAGCCCCGATCGTTCCACGCGCCGTCTCCGAGCCCCGATGGGTCCACGCGCCGTCTCCGAGTCTCGTACGGTCCACGCGCGGCCTCCTGAGCCCCGGTCGGTTCACGCGCCATCTCCGAGCCCCGATCGATCCACGCGTCGTCTTCTAAGCCCAGATGCCTCCTCGCCCCGTCTCCGAGCCACGATCGGTCCAGGCGCCGCTTCCTGAGCCCCGATCGGTCCACGCGCCGTCTCCGAAGCCCCGAACGGTTCACGCGCCGTCTCCGGAGCCCCGGTAGATACACGCGCCGTGTCCGAGCCCCAGTCGGCCCACGCGCTGTCTCCGAGCACCGATCGGTCCACGCGTCGTCCCCTAATACCCGATGCGTCCACGCGTCGTCTCCTAAGCCCCGATCCGTCGACGCGGCGTCGCCTGAGCCCCGATCGATCCACGCGCCGCCTCCTGAACCCCGATCGCTCCACGCGCCGTCTACTGAGCCCCGATCGGTCCACTTGCCGTCTCCGAGCCCCGATCGGTCCGCGTGCCGCATTCTAAGCCACGGTCCATCCACGCGCCGTCTCCGAGCCCCGCTCGATCCATGCGTCGTCTCCTAAGCCTCGATCGGTCCACGCGCCGTCTCCGTGCGCCGATCGGCTCACGCGCCGTCTTCTGAGCCCCGATCGTTCCACGCGCCGCCTCCTAAGCCCCGATCAGTCCACGCCCCGTCTCCTGAACCCCGATACGTCCACGCGCAGTCGCCGAGCTCCGATCCGTCCACGCGCCGTCGCCGAGACTCGTACGGTCCACGCGCGGCCTCCTGAGCCCCGGTCGGATCACGCGCCATCTCCGAGCCCCGATCGATCCACGCGTCGTCTTCTAAGCCCAGATGCCTCCTCGCGCCGTCTCCGAGCCCCGATCGGTCCACGCATCGTCCCCTAAGCGCCGATCGGTTAACGGGCCGACTCCGAGCCCCGATCGTTCCACGCGCCGCCTCCTAAGCCCCGATCAGTCCACGCGTCGTCTCCTGATCTCCGATCGGTACACGCATCGTTTCCTAAGCCCCGATCGGTTAACGCGTCGTCTCCGAGCCCCGATCGGTCCACGCGCCGTCGCCGAACCCCAATTGGTCCACGCGCAACCGCCTGAGCTCCAGTCGGTATACGCGCCGTTTCCTGAGCCCAGATCGGTCCACGCGCCGTCTCCTGAGCCCCGATCAGTCCAAGCGCCGTCTCCGAGAGCCGATCCGTCCACGCGCCGTCTTCTGAGCACCGATCGGTCCACGCATCGTCTCCTAAGCCCCGATCGGTCCGCGTGCCGTCTCCTGAGCCCGATCGGTCCACGCGTCGTCTCCGAGCCCCGATCGGTCCACGCGCCGTCTCCTGAGCCCCAATCGGTCCACGCGTCGTCTCCGAGCTCCGATCGCTCCACGCGCCGTCTCCTGAGCCCGATCGGTCCACGCGTCGTCTCCGAGCCCCGATCGGTCCACGCGCCGTCGCCGAGCCATGATCGCTCCACGCGCGGCCTCCTGAGCCCCGGTCGCCTCACGCGCCGTATCCACGCCCCGATCGGTCCACGCGCCGTCTCCGAGCCCCGAACGGTTCACGCAACGTCTCCTGATCCCAATCGGTCCACGCGGCACCTCCGGAGCCCCGATCGATCCACGAGACTCTCCTGAGCCCCGGTCGGTCCGCGCGCCGACTCCTGAGCCCCGATCGGTCGACGCGTCGTCTGCTGAGCCCCGATCGATGCACGCGCCGTCTCCTAAGACCCAATCGGTTAACGCTCCGTCTCCTGAGCCCCGATCGTTCCACGCGCCGTCTCTGAGCCCCGATCCGTCCACGCGCAGTCGCCGAGCCCCGATCGGTTCACGCGCGGTCTCCTGAGCCCCAGTCGGTACACGCGTCGTCCCCTAATCCCCGATCCCGTACACGCGACCTCTCCGAGCCCCGATCGGTCCACGCTCCTTCGCCGAACCCCAATTGGGCCACGCGCGGCCTCCTAAGCCCTAGTCGGTTCACGCGCCGTCTCCTGAGCCCCGATCGGTCCACGCGCGTCCTCCTCAGCCCGGATTCGTCCAGGCATCGTCTCCTAAACCCCGATCAGTACACGCGCCGTCTCCTAAGCCCCGACCGGTCCACGCGCCGTCTCCTGAGACCCGATCGTTCCACGCGCCGTCCCTTAATCCCCGATCCGTAAACTTGTCGTGTCTGAGCCTCGATCGGTCCACGCGCCGTCGCCCAGCCCCGATCAGTCCGCGCGCCGTCTCCTGAGCCCCGATCCGTCGACGCGCAGTCGCCGAGCCCCGATCGGTCCACGCGCGGTCTCCTGAGCCGCCGTCGGCCCACGCGCCTTCGCCGAACCCCAATTGGTCCACGCGCAACCTCCTGAGCCCCAGTCGGTCCACGCGCCATCTCGTGAGCCCCGATCGGTCCACGCATCGTCTTCTAAGCCCCGATATGTCCACACGCCGTCTCCGATCCCCGATCGGTCCGCGTGCCGCATTCTAAGCCGCGGTCCGTCCACGCTCAGTCTCCGATCACCGATCGGTCCACGCGCCGTCTCCTGAGCCCCCATCGGTTCACGCGTCGTCTCCGAGCCCCGATCATTTCACGCGCTGTCTCCTGAGCCCCGGTCGGTCCGCGCGCCGTCGCCTGAGCCCCGATCGTTCCACGCGCCGTCTCCGAGCCCCGATCGGTCCACGCGCCGTCTCCTAAGCCCGGATCGTTCCAAGCGTCGTCCCCGAATCCCCGATCCGTACACGCGTCGTCTCCGAGCCTCGATCGGTCCACGCGCCGTCGCCGAGCCCCGATCGGTCCAGGCGTATCCTCCTGAGCCCCGGTCGGTCCACGGGCCGGCTCCGAGCCCCGAACGGTCCACGCGCTGTCGCCGAACCCCAATTGGTCCACGCGCAATCGCCTGAGCCCCAGTCGGTTCACGCGCTGTCGCCGAACCCCGATCGTTCCACGCGCCGTCTCCGAGCTCGGATCGGCCCACGCGCCGTCTCCTAAGCCCCGATCGGTCCAAGCGCCTTCCCCTAAGCCCCGATCGGTCCACGCGCCGTCTCCGAGCGCCGATCGGTTCACGCGCCGTCACCTGAGCCCCGATCGTTCCACGCGCCGTCTCCGAGCCCCGATCGGTCCACGCGCCGTCTCCTGAGCCCGGATCGTTCCACGCGTCGTCCCCGAATCCCCGATCCGTACACGCGTCGTCTCCGAGCCTCGATCGGTCCACGCGTCGTCTCCGAGCCCCGGTCGGTCCACGTGCCATCTCCTAAGCCCCGATCCGTCGACGGGCCGTCTCTAAACCGCGATCGGTCAACGCTCCGGCACCAAGCCCCGATCCGTACAAGCGTCGTGTCCGAGCCCCGATCGGTCCACGCATCGTCTCCTAAGCCCCGATCGGTTAACGCGCCGACTCGGAGCCCCGATCGTTCCACGCGCCGTCTCCTGAGCCCCGGTCGGTTTACGCGCCGTCTCCGAGCCTGATCGGTCCACGCATCGTCTCCTAAGCCCCTATCGGTTAACGCGCCGTCTCCCAGCCCCGATCGGACCACGCGCAACCGCCTGAGCCCCAGTCGGTCCACGCGCTGTCTCCGAGCCCCGATCGGTCCACGCGTCGTCTTCGAGCACCGATCGGTCCACGCGCCGTCGCCGAGCCATGATCGGTCCACGCGCGGCCTCCTGAGCCCCGATCGGTCCACGCGCCGTCGCCGAGCCGCGATCGGTCCACGCGCGGCCTCCTGAGCCCCCATCGCTTCACGCGTCGTCTCCGAGCCCCGATCCGTCCACGCACCGTAGCCGAGCCCCGATCGGCCCACGCGCCTTCGCTGAACCCCAATTGGTCCACGCGCAACCGCCTGCGCCCCAGTCGGTCCACGCGCGGTCTCCGAGCTCCGATCGGTCCACGCGCCGTCTCCTGAGCCCGGATCGTTCCACGCGTCGTCCCCGAATCCCCGATCCGTACACGCGTCGTCTCCGAGCCTCGATCGGTCCACGCGCCGTCGCCGAGCCCCGATCGGTCCAGGCGTACCCTCCTGAGCCCCGATCGGTCCACGCGCCTTCGCCGAACCCCAATTGGTCCACGCGCAACCGCCTGCGCCCCAGTCGGTCCACGCGCGATCTCCCAGCCCCGATCGGTTCACGCATCGTCTACTAAGCCCCGATCGGTTAACGCGCCGTCTCCGAGCCGCGATCGGTCCACGCGCCGTCGCCGAACCCCAATTGGTCCACGCGCAACCGCCTGAGCCCCAGTCGGTCCACGCGCGGTCTCCGAGCTCCGATCGGTCCACGCGCCGTCTCCTGAGCCCGGATCGTTCCACGCGTCGTCCCCGAATCCCCGATCCGTACACGCGTCGTCTCCGAGCCTCGATCGGTCCACGCGCCGTCGCCGAGCCCCGATCGGTCCAGGCGTACCCACCTGAGCCCCGGTCGGTCCACGCGCCGTCTCCGAGCCCCGATCGGTCCACGCATCGTCTCCTAAGCCCCGATCGGTTAACGCGCCGACTCGGAGCCCCGATCGTTCCACGCGCCGTCTCCTGAGCCCCGATCGGTCCAAGCGCCGTCTGCTGAGCCCCGATCGGTTAACGTGCCGTCTCCGAGCCCCGATCGGTCCACGCATCGTCTCCTAAGCCCCGATCGTTTAACGTACCGTCTCCGAGCCCCGATCTGTCCACGCGCCGTCTCCTGAGCTCCGGTCGGTTCACGCGCCGTCTCCGAGCCCCGATCGATCCACGCGTCGTCTTGTAAAACCAGATGCCTCCTCTCATCGTCTCCTAAGCCCCGATCGGTTAACGCGCCGACTCGGAGCCCCGATCGTTCCACGCGCCGTCTCCTGAGCCCCGGTCGGTTCACGCGCCGTCTCCGAGCCTGATCGGTCCACGCATCGTCTCCTAAGCCCCTATCGGTTAACGCGCCGTCTCCCAGCCCCGATCGGACCACGCGCAACCGCCTGAGCCCCAGTCGGTCCACGCGCTGTCTCCGAGCCCCGATCGGTCCACGCGTCGTCTTCGAGCACCGATCGGTCCACGCGCCGTCGCCGAGCCATGATCGGTCCACGCGCGGCCTCCTGAGCCCCCATCGGTTCACGCGTCGTCTCCGAGCCCCGATCCGTCCACGCACCGTAGCCGAGCCCCGATCGGTCCACGCGCCTTCGCCGAACCCGAATTGGTCCACGCGCAACCGCCTGCGCCCCAGTCGGTCCACGCGCGGTCTCCGAGCCCCGATCGGTCCACGCGCCGTCTCCTGAGCCCGGATCGTTCTACGCGTCGTCCCCGAATCCCCGATCCGTACACGCGTCGTCTCCGAGCCTCGATCGGTCCACGCGCCGTCGCCGAGCCCCGATCGGTCCAGGCGTACCCTCCTGAGCCCCGATCGGTCCACGCGCCTTCGCCGAACCCCAATTGGTCCACGCGCAACCGCCTGCGCCCCAGTCGGTCCACGCGCGATCTCCCAGCCCCGATCGGTTCACGCATCGTCTACTAAGCCCCGATCGGTTAACGCGCCGTCTCCGAGCCGCGATCGGTCCACGCGCCGTCGCCGAACCCCAATTGGTCCACGCGCAACCGCCTGATCCCCAGTCGGTCCACGCGTTGTCTCCGAGCTCCAATCGGTCCACGCGCCGTTTCCTGAGCCCCGATCGGTCCATACGTCGTCTTCTAAGCCCCGATGCCTCCACGCGCCGTCTACGAGCCAGATCGGTTCAGGCGCCCATTCCCGAGCCCCGATCAGTCCACGCGCCGTCTCCTAAGCCCCGATCGCTCCACGGACCGTCTCCGAGCCCCGATGCGTCCACGCGCCGAATCCTGAGCCCCGATCGGTCGACGCGCCGTCTCCTAAGCCCCGATCCGTCCACGGGCCGTCTCCTGAGCTCCGATTGCTCCACGGCCCGTTCCTGAGCCCCGATCGTTCCACACGCCGCCCCCTAAGTCTCGATCGTTCCAGGCGTCGTCTCCTAAGCCCCGACCGGCTCACGCGCCGTCTCCTGTGCCCCGATCGATTCACGTGCCGTCTCCTAAGCCCCGATCGGTCCAACCGTCGTCTCTTAAGCCCCGATCTGTCCACGCGCCGTCTCCGAGCCCCGATCGGTCCACGCGTCGTCTCCTAAGCCCTGATCCGTTCACGCGCCGTTTCCTGAGCCCCAATCGGTCCACGCGTCGTCTTCTAAGCCCAGATGCCCCCACGCGCCGTCTCCGAGCCACGATCGGTCCAGGCGCCGCTTCCTGAGCACCGACCGGTCCACGCGTCGTGTCCTAAGCCCCGACCGGTCCACCCGCCGTCTCCGAGCTCCGATCGGTCGACGCATCGTCTCCTAAGCCCCGATCGGTTAACGCACCGGCTCCGAGCTCCGATCGTCCCACGCACCGTCTCCGAGCCCCGGTCGGTTCAGGCGCTGCTTCCTGAGCCCGGATCGGTCCACGCGTCGTCGCGGAATCCCTGATCCGTACACGCGCCGTCTCCTGAGCTCCGATCGGTCCATGCGTCGTCTCCTAAGCCCCGGACGGTCCACGCGCCGCCTCCGACCCCGATCGGTCCACGCGCCGTCTCCTGAGCTCCAATCGGTCCATGCGTCGCCTCCTGAGCCCCGATCGATCCACACGAGTCTCCTGAGCCCCGATCGGTCCGCGCGCCGTCTCCTGAGCCTCGATCGGTCCACGCGCCGTCGCCGAGCCCCGATCGGTTCAGGCGCTGCTTCCTGAGCACCGATCGGTCCACGCGTCGTGTCCTAAGCCCCGACCGGTCCACGCGCCGTCTCCTGAGCCCCGATCGGTCGACGGGTCCCCTCCTAAGCCCCGATCGGTCCACGCACCGTCTCCTAAGCCCCGATCGGTCCACGCGCCTTCCCCTAAGCCCCGATCGATCCACGCGCTGTCTCCTGAGCCCCGATCGTTCCACGCGTCGTCTATGAGCCCCGATCGGTCCACGTACGGTATCCGAAGCCCCGATCGGTCCACGCGCCGTCTCCTGACCCCCGATGGGTCCACGCATCGTCTCCTAAGCCCCGATACCTTCACACGCTTTCTCCGAGCCCCGATCGCTCCGCGTGACGCATTCTAATCCCCGGTCCGTCCACGCGCCGTCTCCGATCCCCGATCGGTTCACGCGCCGTTTCCTGAGCCCCCATCGGTCCACGCGTCGTCTTCTAAGCCCAGCTGCCCCAACGCGCTGTCTCCGAGCCCCGATCGTTCCACTCGCCGTCTCCTGAGCCCCGATCGTTCCACGCGCCATCTCCGAGCCCCGATCGGTTCTCGCGCCGTCTCCTGAGCCCGGATCGGTCCACGCGTCATCCCCTAATCCCCGATCCGTAAACGCGTCGTCTCCGAGCCTCGATCGGTTCACGCGCCGTCGCCGAGCCCGGATCGGTCCACGCGCGGTCTCCTGAGCCCCGGTCGGTCCACGCGCCGTCGCCGAACCCCAATTGGTCCACGCGCAACCTCCTGAGCCCCAGTCGGTACACGCGCTGTCTCCGAACCCCGATCCGGCCACGCATCGTCTCCTAAGCCCCGCTCGGTTAACGCGTCGTTTCCGAGCCCCGATGGGTCCACGCACCGCCTCCTGAGCTCCGATCGGTCGACGCGTCGTCTCCTGAGCCCCGATCGGTCCACGCGTCGTCTCCTAACCCCCGATCGGTCCACGCGCCGTTTCCGAGTGCCGATCGGTTCACGCGCCGTCTCGTGAGCCCCGATCGTTCCACGCGCCGTCGCAGAGCCCCGATCGGTCCACGCGCGGTCTCCTGAGCCCGGATCGATCCACGCGTCGTCCTCTAATCTCCGATCCGTACACGCATCGTCTCCTAAACCCCGATCGGTCCACGCGCCGTCTTCGGGCCCCCATCGGTTCACGCACCGTCTCCTGATCCCCGATCGGTCCACGCGCGGCCTTCTGAGCCCCGATCGATCCACGCGAGTCTCCTGAGCCTCGATCGGTCCACGCGCCGTCGCCGAGCCCCGATGTGTCCACGTGAGGCCTCCTGGGCCCCAGTCGGTCCACGCGCCGTCTCCGAGCCCCAATCGGTCCATGTACCGTATCCGAAGCACCGATCGGTCCACGCGCCGTCTCCTGAGCCCCGGGTCCACGCGCCGTCTCCTGAGCCTCGATCGTTCCACGCGCCGTCTCCGAGCCCCAGTCGGTCCACGCGCCGTCGCCGAGCCATGATCGGTCCACGCGTCATCTCCTGAGCCCCGATCGTTCCACGCGCCGTCTCCCAGCCCCGATAGGTCCCCGCGCCGTCTCCGAGGCACGATCGGTCCGCGTGACGCATTCTAATCCCCGGTCCGTCCACGCGCCGTCTCCGATCCCCGATCGGTTCACGCGCCGTCTCCTGAGCCCCACTCTGTCGACGCGTCCTCTGCTATACCCCGATCGGTCCACGCGTCGTCTCCTGAGCCCCGATCTGTCCACGTGTCGTCTCCTAAGCCCCGATCGGTCCACACGCCGCTTTCTGAACACCGATCGGTCCACGAGTCGTCTCGTAAGCTCCGATCGGTCCACGCGTCGTCTCCAAAGCCCCGATCGGTCCACGCGCAGTCTCCGAGCCCCGATCGGTCCACGTGTCGTCTCCTAAGCCCCGATACGTCCACACGCCGTCTCCGTGCCCCGATGGGTTCACGCGTCCCCTCCTGAGCCCCGATCGATCCAAGCGATTCTCCTGAGCCTCGGTCAGTCTATGCGCCTTCTCCCGAGCCCTGGTCGGATCACGCGCCTGTGGCCTGAGCCCCGATCGATCGACGCGTCGTCTCCTAAGCCCCGATCTGTCCACGTGTCGTCTCCTAAGCCCCGATCGGTCCACACGCCGCTTTCTGAACCCCGATCGGTCCACGAGTCGTCTCGTAAGCTCCGTCGGTCCACGCGTGGTCTCCTAAGCCCCGATCGGTCCACGCGCAGTCTCCGAGCCATGATCGGGCCAGGCGTCGTCTCCGAGCCGTGATCGTTCCACGCGCGGCCTCCAAAGCCCGGATCGGTCAACGCGTCGTTTCCTAAGCCCGGATCGTGCCACGCGCCGTTTGCTGAGCCCCGATCGCTCCACGCGTCGCTCCTACGGCCCGATCCGTCCACGCCCCGTCACCGAGCCCCGATCGGTCAACGCGCCGTCTCGTGAGCCATGATCGGTTCACCCGCCGTCTCCTGAGCCCCGATCGGGCAATGCGCCGTCTCCTGAGCCCCGATCCGTCCACGTGTCGTTCCCTAAGACCCGATCCATCCACGCGCAGTGTCCTGAGCCCCGATCGGTCCACGCGCCGTCTCCGAGCCCCGATCGGTCCACGCGCCTTCTCCTAAGCCCCAATCTGTCCACGACCCGTCTCCGGGCCCCGATCGGTGAACGCGCCGTCTCCTAAGCCCCGATCGGTCTACGCCCCGTCTCCTAAGCCCCGATCGGTCCACGCGCCTTCTCCTGAGCCCCGATCGCTCCACGCGTCGTCTCCTAAGCCCCGATACGTCCACACGCCGTCTCCGAGCCCCGATGGGTCCAAGCGTCGCCTCCTGAGCCCCGGTCGATCCACGCGAGTCTCCTGAGCCCCGGTCGGTCCACGCGCCGACTCCTGAGCCTCGGTCGTTGCACGCGTCGTCTCCTAAGCCCCGATCCATCGACGCGTCGTCTCCTGAGCCCCGATCAATTGACGCGTCTTCTCCTGAGCCCCGATCGCTCCTCGCGCCGTCTCCTGAGCCCCGCTCAGTTCATGTGTCGTCTTCTTAGCCCCGATGAGTCCACGCGCCGTCTCCGAGCCACGACCGGTCCAGGCGCCGCTTCCTGAGCCCCAATCGGTCCACGCCCCGTCTCCTAAGCCGCAATCGGTCCACGCGTCGCCTCCTGAGCCCCGATCGGTCCACGCGCCGTCTCCTGAGCCCCGATCGATCGACGCGCCGTCTCGTGAGCCCCGATCGGTCCATGCCCCATCTCCTGAGCGCCGATCGGTCCACGCGTCATCTCCTAAGCCCGCATCGGTTCACGCGTCGTTTCCTATGCCCCGGACGGTCCTCTCGCCGCCTCCGAGCCCCGATCGGTCCACGCGCCGTCTCCGAGCCCCATCGGTCCACACGTCGTCTCCTGAGCCCTGATCGGTCCACGCGCGGCCTCCTGAGCCCCGGTCGGTCCACGCGCCGTCTCCGAGCCCCGATCGGTCCACGCGTCGTCTCCGAGCCTCGATCGTTCCACGCGTCGTGTCCTAAGCCCCGATCGGTCCACGCGTCGTCTCTTAAGACCCGATCGGTCGATGCGCTCTCTCCTGAGCCCCGATGGGTCCACGCGCCGTCTCCTGAGCCCCGATCGGTCTACGTACCGCCTCCTAAGCCCCGATAGGGCCACGCTCCGTTTCTTGCGCCCCGACTGGTAGACGCGTCGTCTCCTAAGCCCCGACCCTACCTCGGGTCGTCTTCGAGCCCCGATCGGTCCACACACCGTCGCCGAGCCCCGATCCGCCCACGCGTCGTCTCCTAAGTCCCGCGCGGTCCACGCGCTGTCTCCGAACCCCGATCGGATCACGCGCTGTGTCCGGAGTCCCGATCGGTCCACGCGTCGTCTCCTAAGCCCCGGTCCGTCCACGCGCCGTCTCCGAGCCCCGATCCATCCACGCATCGTCTCCAAAGCCCCGATCGGTTAGCGCGCCGTCTCCGAGCCCCGATCGGTCCCCTCGCCGTCTCCGAACCCCGATCGGTCCACGCTCGGCCTCCTGAGCACCGGTCGGTCCACGCGCCTTTTCCTGAGCCCCGATCGGTCCACGCGTCGTCTCCTAAGCCCCGATACGTCCACACGCCGTCTCCGAGCCCCGATGGGTCCACGCGTCGCCTCCTGAGCCCCGATCGATCCACGCGAGTCTCCTGAGCCCCCGTCGGTCCACGCGCCGTCTCCTCACCCCCGGTCGTTCCACGCATCGTCTCCTAAGCCCCGAACGGTCCACGCGTCGGCTCTTAAGCCCCGATCCATCGACGCGTCGTCTCCTGAGCCCCGATCAATTAACGCGTCTTCCCCTGAGCTCCGATCGCTCCTCGCGCCGTCTCCTGAGCCCCGCTCAGTTCATGTGTCGTCTTCTTAGCCCCGATGAGGCCACGCGTCGTCTTCGAGCCCCAATCGGTACACGCGCCGTCGGCGAGCCCCGATCGGTTCGCGCGCCGTCTCCTGAGCCCCGATCGATCCACGCGTCGTCTCCGAGTCCCGATGCGTCCACGCGCCGTCTCCTGAGCCCCGATCGGTCGACGCGTCGTCTCCTGAATCCCGATCGGTCGACGCGTCGTCTCCTGAGTCCCGATCGGCCCACGTGACGTCTCCTAACCCACGATCGGTCCAAGGGCCGTCTCCTGAGCCCCGATCGGCCGACGCGGCCTCTGCTAAACCCCGATCGGTCCACGCGTCGTCTCCTAACCCCCGATCGGTCCACGCGCCGCCTCCTGAGCCCCGATAGGTCGACGCGTCGTCTGCTAAATCCCGATCGGTCCACGCGTTGTCCCCTAATCCCCGATACGTCCACACGCCGTCTCCGAGCCCCGATCGGTGAGCGTGCCGCATTCTAAGCCCCGGTTCGTCTACGCGCCGTCTCCGAGTCCCGATGGGTCCACGCGTCGCCTCGTGAGCCCCGATCGGTCCACGCATCGTCTCCTAAGCCCACATCGGTCAACGCGTCGTCTCCTAAGCCCCGGTCGGTCCACGCGCCGTCTCCGAGCCCCGGTCGGTCCACGCATCGTCTCCTAAGCCCCTATCGGTTAACGCGCCGTCTCCGAGCCCCGATCGGTCCATGCGCCGTGTCCTGAACCCCGATACGTGCACGCGCAGTCGCCGAGCCCCGATCGGTCGACGCGCCGTCGCCGAGCTTCGATCGGTCTACGCGCGGCCTCCTGAGCCCCGGTCGGTTCACGCGGCGTCTCCGAGCCCCGATCGATCCACGCGTCGTCTTCTAAGCCCAGATGCCTCCTCGCGCCGTCTCCGAACCCCGGTCGGCCCACGCGTCGGCTCCTAAGCCCCGATCCGTCGACGCGCCGTCTCCTGAGCCCCGGGTCCACGCGCCGTCTCCTGAGCCTCGATCGTTCCACGCGCCGTCTCCGAGCCCCAGTCGGTCCACGCGCCGTCGCCGAGCCATGATCGGTCCACGCGTCATCTCCTGAGCCCCGATCGTTCCACGCGCCGTCTCCCAGCCCCGATAGGTCCCCGCGCCGTCTCCGAGGCACGATCGGTCCGCGTGACGCATTCTAATCCCCGGTCCGTCCACGCGCCGTCTCCGATCCCCGATCGGTTCACGCGCCGTCTCCTGAGCCCCACTCTGTCGACGCGTCCTCTGCTATACCCCGATCGGTCCACGCGTCGTCTCCTGAGCCCCGATCTGTCCACGTGTCGTCTCCTAAGCCCCGATCGGTCCACACGCCGCTTTCTGAACACCGATCGGTCCACGAGTCGTCTCGTAAGCTCCGATCGGTCCACGCGTCGTCTCCAAAGCCCCGATCGGTCCACGCGCAGTCTCCGAGCCCCGATCGGTCCACGTGTCGTCTCCTAAGCCCCGATACGTCCACACGCCGTCTCCGTGCCCCGATGGGTTCACGCGTCCCCTCCTGAGCCCCGATCGATCCAAGCGATTCTCCTGAGCCTCGGTCAGTCTATGCGCCTTCTCCCGAGCCCTGGTCGGATCACGCGCCTGTGGCCTGAGCCCCGATCGATCGACGCGTCGTCTCCTAAGCCCCGATCTGTCCACGTGTCGTCTCCTAAGCCCCGATCGGTCCACACGCCGCTTTCTGAACCCCGATCGGTCCACGAGTCGTCTCGTAAGCTCCGTCGGTCCACGCGTGGTCTCCTAAGCCCCGATCGGTCCACGCGCAGTCTCCGAGCCATGATCGGGCCAGGCGTCGTCTCCGAGCCGTGATCGTTCCACGCGCGGCCTCCAAAGCCCGGATCGGTCAACGCGTCGTTTCCTAAGCCCGGATCGTGCCACGCGCCGTTTGCTGAGCCCCGATCGCTCCACGCGTCGCTCCTACGGCCCGATCCGTCCACGCCCCGTCACCGAGCCCCGATCGGTCAACGCGCCGTCTCGTGAGCCATGATCGGTTCACCCGCCGTCTCCTGAGCCCCGATCGGGCAATGCGCCGTCTCCTGAGCCCCGATCCGTCCACGTGTCGTTCCCTAAGACCCGATCCATCCACGCGCAGTGTCCTGAGCCCCGATCGGTCCACGCGCCGTCTCCGAGCCCCGATCGGTCCACGCGCCTTCTCCTAAGCCCCAATCTGTCCACGACCCGTCTCCGGGCCCCGATCGGTGAACGCGCCGTCTCCTAAGCCCCGATCGGTCTACGCCCCGTCTCCTAAGCCCCGATCGGTCCACGCGCCTTCTCCTGAGCCCCGATCGCTCCACGCGTCGTCTCCTAAGCCCCGATACGTCCACACGCCGTCTCCGAGCCCCGATGGGTCCAAGCGTCGCCTCCTGAGCCCCGGTCGATCCACGCGAGTCTCCTGAGCCCCGGTCGGTCCACGCGCCGACTCCTGAGCCTCGGTCGTTGCACGCGTCGTCTCCTAAGCCCCGATCCATCGACGCGTCGTCTCCTGAGCCCCGATCAATTGACGCGTCTTCTCCTGAGCCCCGATCGCTCCTCGCGCCGTCTCCTGAGCCCCGCTCAGTTCATGTGTCGTCTTCTTAGCCCCGATGAGTCCACGCGCCGTCTCCGAGCCACGACCGGTCCAGGCGCCGCTTCCTGAGCCCCAATCGGTCCACGCCCCGTCTCCTAAGCCGCAATCGGTCCACGCGTCGCCTCCTGAGCCCCGATCGGTCCACGCGCCGTCTCATGAGCCCCGATCGATCGACGCGCCGTCTCGTGAGCCCCGATCGGTCCATGCCCCATCTCCTGAGCGCCGATCGGTCCACGCGTCATCTCCTAAGCCCGCATCGGTTCACGCGTCGTTTCCTATGCCCCGGACGGTCCTCTCGCCGCCTCCGAGCCCCGATCGGTCCACGCGCCGTCTCCGAGCCCCATCGGTCCACACGTCGTCTCCTGAGCCCTGATCGGTCCACGCGCGGCCTCCTGAGCCCCGGTCGGTCCACGCGCCGTCTCCGAGCCCCGATCGGTCCACGCGTCGTCTCCGAGCCTCGATCGTTCCACGCGTCGTGTCCTAAGCCCCGATCGGTCCACGCGTCGTCTCTTAAGACCCGATCGGTCGATGCGCTCTCTCCTGAGCCCCGATGGGTCCACGCGCCGTCTCCTGAGCCCCGATCGGTCTACGTACCGCCTCCTAAGCCCCGATAGGGCCACGCTCCGTTTCTTGCGCCCCGACTGGTAGACGCGTCGTCTCCTAAGCCCCGACCCTACCTCGGGTCGTCTTCGAGCCCCGATCGGTCCACACACCGTCGCCGAGCCCCGATCCGCCCACGCGTCGTCTCCTAAGTCCCGCGCGGTCCACGCGCTGTCTCCGAACCCCGATCGGATCACGCGCTGTGTCCGGAGTCCCGATCGGTCCACGCGTCGTCTCCTAAGCCCCGGTCCGTCCACGCGCCGTCTCCGAGCCCCGATCCATCCACGCATCGTCTCCAAAGCCCCGATCGGTTAGCGCGCCGTCTCCGAGCCCCGATCGGTCCCCTCGCCGTCTCCGAACCCCGATCGGTCCACGCTCGGCCTCCTGAGCACCGGTCGGTCCACGCGCCTTTTCCTGAGCCCCGATCGGTCCACGCGTCGTCTCCTAAGCCCCGATACGTCCACACGCCGTCTCCGAGCCCCGATGGGTCCACGCGTCGCCTCCTGAGCCCCGATCGATCCACGCGAGTCTCCTGAGCCCCCGTCGGTCCACGCGCCGTCTCCTCACCCCCGGTCGTTCCACGCATCGTCTCCTAAGCCCCGAACGGTCCACGCGTCGGCTCTTAAGCCCCGATCCATCGACGCGTCGTCTCCTGAGCCCCGATCAATTAACGCGTCTTCCCCTGAGCTCCGATCGCTCCTCGCGCCGTCTCCTGAGCCCCGCTCAGTTCATGTGTCGTCTTCTTAGCCCCGATGAGGCCACGCGTCGTCTTCGAGCCCCAATCGGTACACGCGCCGTCGGCGAGCCCCGATCGGTTCGCGCGCCGTCTCCTGAGCCCCGATCGATCCACGCGTCGTCTCCGAGTCCCGATGCGTCCACGCGCCGTCTCCTGAGCCCCGATCGGTCGACGCGTCGTCTCCTGAATCCCGATCGGTCGACGCGTCGTCTCCTGAGTCCCGATCGGCCCACGTGACGTCTCCTAACCCACGATCGGTCCAAGGGCCGTCTCCTGAGCCCCGATCGGCCGACGCGGCCTCTGCTAAACCCCGATCGGTCCACGCGTCGTCTCCTAACCCCCGATCGGTCCACGCGCCGCCTCCTGAGCCCCGATAGGTCGACGCGTCGTCTGCTAAATCCCGATCGGTCCACGCGTTGTCCCCTAATCCCCGATACGTCCACACGCCGTCTCCGAGCCCCGATCGGTGAGCGTGCCGCATTCTAAGCCCCGGTTCGTCTACGCGCCGTCTCCGAGTCCCGATGGGTCCACGCGTCGCCTCGTGAGCCCCGATCGGTCCACGCATCGTCTCCTAAGCCCACATCGGTCAACGCGTCGTCTCCTAAGCCCCGGTCGGTCCACGCGCCGTCTCCGAGCCCCGGTCGGTCCACGCATCGTCTCCTAAGCCCCTATCGGTTAACGCGCCGTCTCCGAGCCCCGATCGGTCCATGCGCCGTGTCCTGAACCCCGATACGTGCACGCGCAGTCGCCGAGCCCCGATCGGTCGACGCGCCGTCGCCGAGCTTCGATCGGTCTACGCGCGGCCTCCTGAGCCCCGGTCGGTTCACGCGGCGTCTCCGAGCCCCGATCGATCCACGCGTCGTCTTCTAAGCCCAGATGCCTCCTCGCGCCGTCTCCGAACCCCGGTCGGCCCACGCGTCGGCTCCTAAGCCCCGATCCGTCGACGCGCCGTCTCCTGAGCCCCGGGTCCACGCGCCGTCTCCTGAGCCTCGATCGTTCCACGCGCCGTCTCCGAGCCCCAGTCGGTCCACGCGCCGTCGCCGAGCCATGATCGGTCCACGCGTCATCTCCTGAGCCCCGATCGTTCCACGCGCCGTCTCCCAGCCCCGATAGGTCCCCGCGCCGTCTCCGAGGCACGATCGGTCCGCGTGACGCATTCTAATCCCCGGTCCGTCCACGCGCCGTCTCCGATCCCCGATCGGTTCACGCGCCGTCTCCTGAGCCCCACTCTGTCGACGCGTCCTCTGCTATACCCCGATCGGTCCACGCGTCGTCTCCTGAGCCCCGATCTGTCCACGTGTCGTCTCCTAAGCCCCGATCGGTCCACACGCCGCTTTCTGAACACCGATCGGTCCACGAGTCGTCTCGTAAGCTCCGATCGGTCCACGCGTCGTCTCCAAAGCCCCGATCGGTCCACGCGCAGTCTCCGAGCCCCGATCGGTCCACGTGTCGTCTCCTAAGCCCCGATACGTCCACACGCCGTCTCCGTGCCCCGATGGGTTCACGCGTCCCCTCCTGAGCCCCGATCGATCCAAGCGATTCTCCTGAGCCTCGGTCAGTCTATGCGCCTTCTCCCGAGCCCTGGTCGGATCACGCGCCTGTGGCCTGAGCCCCGATCGATCGACGCGTCGTCTCCTAAGCCCCGATCTGTCCACGTGTCGTCTCCTAAGCCCCGATCGGTCCACACGCCGCTTTCTGAACCCCGATCGGTCCACGAGTCGTCTCGTAAGCTCCGTCGGTCCACGCGTGGTCTCCTAAGCCCCGATCGGTCCACGCGCAGTCTCCGAGCCATGATCGGGCCAGGCGTCGTCTCCGAGCCGTGATCGTTCCACGCGCGGCCTCCAAAGCCCGGATCGGTCAACGCGTCGTTTCCTAAGCCCGGATCGTGCCACGCGCCGTTTGCTGAGCCCCGATCGCTCCACGCGTCGCTCCTACGGCCCGATCCGTCCACGCCCCGTCACCGAGCCCCGATCGGTCAACGCGCCGTCTCGTGAGCCATGATCGGTTCACCCGCCGTCTCCTGAGCCCCGATCGGGCAATGCGCCGTCTCCTGAGCCCCGATCCGTCCACGTGTCGTTCCCTAAGACCCGATCCATCCACGCGCAGTGTCCTGAGCCCCGATCGGTCCACGCGCCGTCTCCGAGCCCCGATCGGTCCACGCGCCTTCTCCTAAGCCCCAATCTGTCCACGACCCGTCTCCGGGCCCCGATCGGTGAACGCGCCGTCTCCTAAGCCCCGATCGGTCTACGCCCCGTCTCCTAAGCCCCGATCGGTCCACGCGCCTTCTCCTGAGCCCCGATCGCTCCACGCGTCGTCTCCTAAGCCCCGATACGTCCACACGCCGTCTCCGAGCCCCGATGGGTCCAAGCGTCGCCTCCTGAGCCCCGGTCGATCCACGCGAGTCTCCTGAGCCCCGGTCGGTCCACGCGCCGACTCCTGAGCCTCGGTCGTTGCACGCGTCGTCTCCTAAGCCCCGATCCATCGACGCGTCGTCTCCTGAGCCCCGATCAATTGACGCGTCTTCTCCTGAGCCCCGATCGCTCCTCGCGCCGTCTCCTGAGCCCCGCTCAGTTCATGTGTCGTCTTCTTAGCCCCGATGAGTCCACGCGCCGTCTCCGAGCCACGACCGGTCCAGGCGCCGCTTCCTGAGCCCCAATCGGTCCACGCCCCGTCTCCTAAGCCGCAATCGGTCCACGCGTCGCCTCCTGAGCCCCGATCGGTCCACGCGCCGTCTCATGAGCCCCGATCGATCGACGCGCCGTCTCGTGAGCCCCGATCGGTCCATGCCCCATCTCCTGAGCGCCGATCGGTCCACGCGTCATCTCCTAAGCCCGCATCGGTTCACGCGTCGTTTCCTATGCCCCGGACGGTCCTCTCGCCGCCTCCGAGCCCCGATCGGTCCACGCGCCGTCTCCGAGCCCCATCGGTCCACACGTCGTCTCCTGAGCCCTGATCGGTCCACGCGCGGCCTCCTGAGCCCCGGTCGGTCCACGCGCCGTCTCCGAGCCCCGATCGGTCCACGCGTCGTCTCCGAGCCTCGATCGTTCCACGCGTCGTGTCCTAAGCCCCGATCGGTCCACGCGTCGTCTCTTAAGACCCGATCGGTCGATGCGCTCTCTCCTGAGCCCCGATGGGTCCACGCGCCGTCTCCTGAGCCCCGATCGGTCTACGTACCGCCTCCTAAGCCCCGATAGGGCCACGCTCCGTTTCTTGCGCCCCGACTGGTAGACGCGTCGTCTCCTAAGCCCCGACCCTACCTCGGGTCGTCTTCGAGCCCCGATCGGTCCACACACCGTCGCCGAGCCCCGATCCGCCCACGCGTCGTCTCCTAAGTCCCGCGCGGTCCACGCGCTGTCTCCGAAACCCCGATCGGATCACGCGCTGTGTCCGGAGTCCCGATCGGTCCACGCGTCGTCTCCTAAGCCCCGGTCCGTCCACGCGCCGTCTCCGAGCCCCGATCCATCCACGCATCGTCTCCAAAGCCCCGATCGGTTAGCGCGCCGTCTCCGAGCCCCGATCGGTCCCCTCGCCGTCTCCGAACCCCGATCGGTCCACGCTCGGCCTCCTGAGCACCGGTCGGTCCACGCGCCTTTTCCTGAGCCCCGATCGGTCCACGCGTCGTCTCCTAAGCCCCGATACGTCCACACGCCGTCTCCGAGCCCCGATGGGTCCACGCGTCGCCTCCTGAGCCCCGATCGATCCACGCGAGTCTCCTGAGCCCCCGTCGGTCCACGCGCCGTCTCCTCACCCCCGGTCGTTCCACGCATCGTCTCCTAAGCCCCGAACGGTCCACGCGTCGGCTCTTAAGCCCCGATCCATCGACGCGTCGTCTCCTGAGCCCCGATCAATTAACGCGTCTTCCCCTGAGCTCCGATCGCTCCTCGCGCCGTCTCCTGAGCCCCGCTCAGTTCATGTGTCGTCTTCTTAGCCCCGATGAGGCCACGCGTCGTCTTCGAGCCCCAATCGGTACACGCGCCGTCGGCGAGCCCCGATCGGTTCGCGCGCCGTCTCCTGAGCCCCGATCGTTCCACGCGTCGTCTCCGAGTCCCGATGCGTCCACGCGCCGTCTCCTGAGCCCCGATCGGTCGACGCGTCGTCTCCTGAATCCCGATCGGTCGACGCGTCGTCTCCTGAGTCCCGATCGGCCCACGTGACGTCTCCTAACCCACGATCGGTCCAAGGGCCGTCTCCTGAGCCCCGATCGGCCGACGCGGCCTCTGCTAAACCCCGATCGGTCCACGCGTCGTCTCCTAACCCCCGATCGGTCCACGCGCCGCCTCCTGAGCCCCGATAGGTCGACGCGTCGTCTGCTAAATCCCGATCGGTCCACGCGTTGTCCCCTAATCCCCGATACGTCCACACGCCGTCTCCGAGCCCCGATCGGTGAGCGTGCCGCATTCTAAGCCCCAGTTCGTCTACGCGCCGTCTCCGAGTCCCGATGGGTCCACGCGTCGCCTCGTGAGCCCCGATCGGTCCACGCATCGTCTCCTAAGCCCACATCGGTCAACGCGTCGTCTCCTAAGCCCCGGTCGGTCCACGCGCCGTCTCCGAGCCCCGGTCGGTCCACGCATCGTCTCCTAAGCCCCTATCGGTTAACGCGCCGTCTCCGAGCCCCGATCGGTCCATGCGCCGTGTCCTGAACCCCGATACGTGCACGCGCAGTCGCCGAGCCCCGATCGGTCCACGCGCCGTCGCCGAGCTTCGATCGGTCTACGCGCGGCCTCCTGAGCCCCGGTCGGTTCACGCGGCGTCTCCGAGCCCCGATCGATCCACGCGTCGTCTTCTAAGCCCAGATGCCTCCTCGCGCCGTCTCCGAACCCCGGTCGGCCCACGCGTCGGCTCCTAAGCCCCGATCCGTCGACGCGCCGTCTCCTGAGCCCCGGGTCCACGCGCCGTCTCCTGAGCCTCGATCGTTCCACGCGCCGTCTCCGAGCCCCAGTCGGTCCACGCGCCGTCGCCGAGCCATGATCGGTCCACGCGTCATCTCCTGAGCCCCGATCGTTCCACGCGCCGTCTCCCAGCCCCGATAGGTCCCCGCGCCGTCTCCGAGGCACGATCGGTCCGCGTGACGCATTCTAATCCCCGGTCCGTCCACGCGCCGTCTCCGATCCCCGATCGGTTCACGCGCCGTCTCCTGAGCCCCACTCTGTCGACGCGTCCTCTGCTATACCCCGATCGGTCCACGCGTCGTCTCCTGAGCCCCGATCTGTCCACGTGTCGTCTCCTAAGCCCCGATCGGTCCACACGCCGCTTTCTGAACACCGATCGGTCCACGAGTCGTCTCGTAAGCTCCGATCGGTCCACGCGTCGTCTCCAAAGCCCCGATCGGTCCACGCGCAGTCTCCGAGCCCCGATCGGTCCACGTGTCGTCTCCTAAGCCCCGATACGTCCACACGCCGTCTCCGTGCCCCGATGGGTTCACGCGTCCCCTCCTGAGCCCCGATCGATCCAAGCGATTCTCCTGAGCCTCGGTCAGTCTATGCGCCTTCTCCCGAGCCCTGGTCGGATCACGCGCCTGTGGCCTGAGCCCCGATCGATCGACGCGTCGTCTCCTAAGCCCCGATCTGTCCACGTGTCGTCTCCTAAGCCCCGATCGGTCCACACGCCGCTTTCTGAACCCCGATCGGTCCACGAGTCGTCTCGTAAGCTCCGTCGGTCCACGCGTGGTCTCCTAAGCCCCGATCGGTCCACGCGCAGTCTCCGAGCCATGATCGGGCCAGGCGTCGTCTCCGAGCCGTGATCGTTCCACGCGCGGCCTCCAAAGCCCGGATCGGTCAACGCGTCGTTTCCTAAGCCCGGATCGTGCCACGCGCCGTTTGCTGAGCCCCGATCGCTCCACGCGTCGCTCCTACGGCCCGATCCGTCCACGCCCCGTCACCGAGCCCCGATCGGTCAACGCGCCGTCTCGTGAGCCATGATCGGTTCACCCGCCGTCTCCTGAGCCCCGATCGGGCAATGCGCCGTCTCCTGAGCCCCGATCCGTCCACGTGTCGTTCCCTAAGACCCGATCCATCCACGCGCAGTGTCCTGAGCCCCGATCGGTCCACGCGCCGTCTCCGAGCCCCGATCGGTCCACGCGCCTTCTCCTAAGCCCCAATCTGTCCACGACCCGTCTCCGGGCCCCGATCGGTGAACGCGCCGTCTCCTAAGCCCCGATCGGTCTACGCCCCGTCTCCTAAGCCCCGATCGGTCCACGCGCCTTCTCCTGAGCCCCGATCGCTCCACGCGTCGTCTCCTAAGCCCCGATACGTCCACACGCCGTCTCCGAGCCCCGATGGGTCCAAGCGTCGCCTCCTGAGCCCCGGTCGATCCACGCGAGTCTCCTGAGCCCCGGTCGGTCCACGCGCCGACTCCTGAGCCTCGGTCGTTGCACGCGTCGTCTCCTAAGCCCCGATCCATCGACGCGTCGTCTCCTGAGCCCCGATCAATTGACGCGTCTTCTCCTGAGCCCCGATCGCTCCTCGCGCCGTCTCCTGAGCCCCGCTCAGTTCATGTGTCGTCTTCTTAGCCCCGATGAGTCCACGCGCCGTCTCCGAGCCACGACCGGTCCAGGCGCCGCTTCCTGAGCCCCAATCGGTCCACGCCCCGTCTCCTAAGCCGCAATCGGTCCACGCGTCGCCTCCTGAGCCCCGATCGGTCCACGCGCCGTCTCCTGAGCCCCGATCGATCGACGCGCCGTCTCGTGAGCCCCGATCGGTCCATGCCCCATCTCCTGAGCGCCGATCGGTCCACGCGTCATCTCCTAAGCCCGCATCGGTTCACGCGTCGTTTCCTATGCCCCGGACGGTCCTCTCGCCGCCTCCGAGCCCCGATCGGTCCACGCGCCGTCTCCGAGCCCCATCGGTCCACACGTCGTCTCCTGAGCCCTGATCGGTCCACGCGCGGCCTCCTGAGCCCCGGTCGGTCCACGCGCCGTCTCCGAGCCCCGATCGGTCCACGCGTCGTCTCCGAGCCTCGATCGTTCCACGCGTCGTGTCCTAAGCCCCGATCGGTCCACGCGTCGTCTCTTAAGACCCGATCGGTCGATGCGCTCTCTCCTGAGCCCCGATGGGTCCACGCGCCGTCTCCTGAGCCCCGATCGGTCTACGTACCGCCTCCTAAGCCCCGATAGGGCCACGCTCCGTTTCTTGCGCCCCGACTGGTAGACGCGTCGTCTCCTAAGCCCCGACCCTACCTCGGGTCGTCTTCGAGCCCCGATCGGTCCACACACCGTCGCCGAGCCCCGATCCGCCCACGCGTCGTCTCCTAAGTCCCGCGCGGTCCACGCGCTGTCTCCGAACCCCGATCGGATCACGCGCTGTGTCCGGAGTCCCGATCGGTCCACGCGTCGTCTCCTAAGCCCCGGTCCGTCCACGCGCCGTCTCCGAGCCCCGATCCATCCACGCATCGTCTCCAAAGCCCCGATCGGTTAGCGCGCCGTCTCCGAGCCCCGATCGGTCCCCTCGCCGTCTCCGAACCCCGATCGGTCCACGCTCGGCCTCCTGAGCACCGGTCGGTCCACGCGCCTTTTCCTGAGCCCCGATCGGTCCACGCGTCGTCTCCTAAGCCCCGATACGTCCACACGCCGTCTCCGAGCCCCGATGGGTCCACGCGTCGCCTCCTGAGCCCCGATCGATCCACGCGAGTCTCCTGAGCCCCCGTCGGTCCACGCGCCGTCTCCTCACCCCCGGTCGTTCCACGCATCGTCTCCTAAGCCCCGAACGGTCCACGCGTCGGCTCCTAAGCCCCGATCCATCGACGCGTCGTCTCCTGAGCCCCGATCAATTAACGCGTCTTCCCCTGAGCTCCGATCGCTCCTCGCGCCGTCTCCTGAGCCCCGCTCAGTTCATGTGTCGTCTTCTTAGCCCCGATGAGGCCACGCGTCGTCTTCGAGCCCCAATCGGTACACGCGCCGTCGGCGAGCCCCGATCGGTTCGCGCGCCGTCTCCTGAGCCCCGATCGTTCCACGCGTCGTCTCCGAGTCCCGATGCGTCCACGCGCCGTCTCCTGAGCCCCGATCGGTCGACGCGTCGTCTCCTGACCCCCGATCGGTCCACGCGCCGCCTCCTGAGCCCCGATAGGTCGACGCGTCGTCTGCTAAATCCCGATCGGTCCACGCGTTGTCCCCTAATCCCCGATACGTCCACACGCCGTCTCCGAGCCCCGATCGGTGAGCGTGCCGCATTCTAAGCCCCGGTTCGTCTACGCGCCGTCTCCGAGTCCCGATGGGTCCACGCGTCGCCTCGTGAGCCCCGATCGGTCCACGCATCGTCTCCTAAGCCCACATCGGTCAACGCGTCGTCTCCTAAGCCCCGGTCGGTCCACGCGCCGTCTCCGAGCCCCGGTCGGTCCACGCATCGTCTCCTAAGCCCCTATCGGTTAACGCGCCGTCTCCGAGCACCGATCGATCCACGCGCCGTTTCCTGGGCGCCGATCGGTCCACGCGTCGCAGCCGGAGCCCCGATCGGTCTACGTGCCGTCTCATGAGCCCCGATCGGTCCACACATCGTCTGCTAAGCCACGGTCCGTCCACGTGCCGTCTCCGAGCACCGATCGGTCCGCGCGCCGTCTCCTGAGCCCCGATCGGTCCACGCGTCGTCTCCTAAGCCCCAATCGGTCCACGCGCCGTCTCCTGATCCCCATCGGCCCACGCACCGTCTCCTGATCCCCATCGGTCCACGCGGCGCCTCCGGAGCCCCAATCGGTCCACTGGTTGTCTCCTAAGCCCCGATAGGTACACGCGTCGTCTCCTACGCCCCGATCGGTCCTCGCGCCGTCTCCGAGCCCCGATCGGTCCAGGCGCCGTCTCCTAAGCCCCGATCGGTCCACGCGCCTTCTCCTAAGCCCCGATCGGTCCACGCGCCGTCTCCGAGCGCCGATCGGTTCACGCGCCGTCTCCGAGCCCCGATCGGTCCACGCAGCGTCTCCTAAGCCTCGATCGGTTAACGGGCCGTCGCCGAGCCGCGATCGGTCCACGCACTTCTCCGAGCCCCGATCGGCCCACCCGCCGTTTCCGAGCCCCGGTCGATCCACGCGCCGTCTCCTGAGCCCCGATCGCTCCACGCGCCGTCTCCTGAGCCCCGATCGGTCCACGCGCCGTCTCCTGAGCCCCGATCGGTCCACGCGCCGTCTCCTGCGCCTCGATCGGCCCACGCGTCGGCTCCTAAGCCCCGATCCGTCGACGCGTCGTCTCCTGAGACCCGATCGATCCACGCGTCTTCTCCTGAGCCCCGATCGCTCCACGCGCCGTCTCCTGAGCCCCGTTCGGTCCGCGTGCCGCATTCTAAGCCACGGTCCGTCCACATGCCGTCTCCGAGCATCGATCGGTCCGCGCGCCGTCTCCTGAGCCCTGATCGGTCCACGCGTCATTCCCTAAGCCCCGATCCATCCACGCGCAGTCTCCCGAGCCCCAATCGGTCCACGCGCCATCTCCTGAGCCCCGATCGGTCCACGCGCCGTCTCCGGGCGCCGATCGGTTCACGCCCCGTCTCCTGAGCCCCGATCGTTCCCCGCGCCGTCGCCGAGCACCGAACATTTCACGCGCCGTCTCCTGAGCCCCGATCGTTCCACGCGCCGTCTCCGAGCCCCGATCGTACCACGCGCCGCCTCCGAGTCCCGATTGCTCCACGCGCCATCTCCTGAGCCCCGATCGGTCCACGCGTCGTCTCCTAAGCCCCGATACGTCCACACACCGTCTCCGAGCCCCGATCCGTCCACGTGTCGTTCCCTAAGAACCGATCCATCCACGCGCAGTGTCCTGAGCCCCAATCGGTCCACGCGTCGCCTCCTGAGCCCCGATCGGTCCACGCGCCGTCTCCTGAGCCCCGATCGATCGACGCGCCGTCTCGTGAGCCCCGATCGGTCCATGCCCCGTCTCCTGAGCGCCGATCGGTCCACGCGTCATCTCCTAAGCCCGCATCGGTTCACGCGTCGTCTCCTATGCCCCGGACGGTCCTCTCGCCGCCTCCGAGCCCCGATCGGTCCACGCGCCGTCTCCGAGCCCCATCGGTCCACACGTCGTCTCCTGAGCCCTGATCGGTCCACGCGTCGCCTCCTGAGCCCCGATCGGTCCACGCGCCGTCTCCTGAGCCCCGATCGATCGACGCGCCGTCTCGTGAGCCCCGATCGGTCCATGCCCCGTCTCCTGAGCGCCGATCGGTCCACGCGTCATCTCCTAAGCCCGCATCGGTTCACGCGTCGTCTCCTATGCCCCGGACGGTCCTCTCGCCGCCTCCGAGCCCCGATCGGTCCACGCGCCGTCTCCGAGCCCCATCGGTCCACACGTCGTCTCCTGAGCCCTGATCGGTCCACGCGCCGTCTCCTGAGCCCCGTTCGGTCCGCGTGCCGCATTCTAAGCGACGGTCCGTCCACGTGCCGTCTCCGAGCCCCGATCGGCCCAGGCGTCTTCTTCGAAGCTCCGATCCCTCCACGCGCCGTCTCCTGAGCCCCAGTTGGTCCAAGCGCCGTCTCCGAGCCCCGATTGGTCCACCCGCCGTCTCCTGTGCCCCGATCGGTCCACCCGTCGTCTCCTAAGCCCCGATCGGTCCACGCATCGTCTCCTAGGGCCCGGACGGTCCACGCATCGTCTGCTAAGCCCCGATCGATTAATGCGCCGTCTCCGGGCCCCAATCGGTCCACGCACCGTCTCCTGAGCTCCGATCAGTCCATGCGTCGTCTCCTAACTCCCTTTCGCTCCACGCGCCGTCTCCTGAGCCCCGATCGGTCCACGCGTCGTCTCCTAAGACCCGATCGGTCCACGCGCCGTCTCCTGATCCCCATCGGCCCACGCGCCGTCTCCTGATCCCCATCGGTCCACGCGGCGCCTCCGGAGCCCCAATCGGTCCACTGGTTGTCTCCTGAGCCCCGATAGGTACACGCGTCGTCTCCTACGCCCCGATCGGTCCTCGCGCCGTCTCCGAGCCCCGATCGGTCCAGGCGCCGTCTCCTAAGCCCCGATCGGTCCACGCGCCTTCTCCTCAGCCCCGATCGGTCCACGCGCCGTCTCCGAGCGCCGATCGGTTCACGCGCCGTCTCCGAGCCCCGATCGGTCCACGCAGCGTCTCCTAAGCCCCGATCGGTTAACGGGCCGTCGCCGAGCCGCGATCGGTCCACGCACTTCTCCGAGCCCCGATCGGCCCACCCGCCGTTTCCGAGCCCCGGTCGGTCCACGCGCCGTCTCCTGAGCGCCGATCAGTCGACGCGTCTTCTCCTAACTCCCGATCGGTCCACGCGCCGTTTCCAAGCCCCGATCGGTCCACGCGTCGTCTCCGAGCACCGATCGGTCCATGGGCCGTTTCCGAGCCACGATCGGTCCAGGCGCCGCTTTCTGATCTCCGATCGGTCCACGCACCGTCTCCGAGCGCCGATCAGTTCACGAGGGGTCTCCTAAGCTCCGATCGGTCCCGCGTCGTCTCCTAAGCCACGATGGGTCCACGCCGCGTCTCCGTGCCCCGATCGGTCCACCCGCCGTCACCGAACCGCGATTGGTCACCGCGCGGCCGTGTGATCACCAATCGGTCCACGCGCGGTCTCGTAAGCCCCGATCGGTCTACGCGTCGTCTCCTAAGCCCCGATCGGTCCACGCGTCGTCTCCTAAGCGCCGATCGGTCCACGCGCCGTCTCCGAGCCGCGATCGGTCCGCGTGCCGCATCCTAATCCCCGCTCCGTCCACGCGCCGTCTCCTGAGCCCCGATCGGTCCACCTGCCGTCTCCCTGCCCCGATGGGCCCACGCGCCGTTTCCTTAGCCCCGATCGGTCAACGCGTCGTCTCCTGAGCCCCGATCGATCCACGCGTCGTCTCCTACGTCCCGATCGGTCCCCGCGCCGCCTCCGAGCCCCGATCGGTCCACGCGCCGTCGCCGAGCCATGATCGCTCCACCCGCGGCCTCCTGAGCCCCGGTCGCGTCACGCGCCGTATCCACGCCCCAATCGGTCCACGCGCCGTCTCCTGAGTCCCGATCAGTCCACGCGCCGTCTCCTGAGCCCCGATCGGTCCACGCGTCGTCTCCTAAGCCCCGATCGGTCCACGCGCCGTCTCCAAGCCCCGATCCGTCGCCGCGTCGTGTCCTGAGCCCCGATCAATTGACGCGTCTTCTCCTTGAGCCCCGATCGCTCCTCGCGCCGACTCCTGAGCCCCGCTCGGTCGATGCGGCGTCTTCTTAACCCCGACGCCTCCGCGCGCCGCCTCCGAGCCACGATCGGTCCACGCGCCGTCTCCTGAGCCCCGATCGTTCCACGCGCCTTCTCCTAAGCCACGATCGGTCCACGCGCCGTCTCCGAGCCCCAGTCGGTACACGTGCTGTCTGCTGAGCCCCGATCTGTTCACGAATCGTCTCCTAAGCCCCGATCGGTCCACGCGCCGTCTCCTGAGCCCCGATCGTTCCACGCGTCGTCTCCGAGCCCCGATGGGTCCACGCACCACCTCCTGAGCTCCGATCGGTCGACGCGTCGTCTCCTGAGCCCCGATCGGTCCACGCGCCGTCTCCTGAGCGCCGATCAGTCGACGCGTCTTCTCCTAACTCCCGATCGGTCCACGCGCCGTTTCCAAGCCCCGATCGGTCCACGCGTCGTCTCCGAGCACCGATCGGTCCATGGGCCGTTTCCGAGCCACGATCGGTCCAGGCGCCGCTTTCTGAGCTCCGATCGGTCCACGCACCGTCTCCGAGCGCCGATCAGTTCACGAGGGGTCTCCTAAGCTCCGATCGGTCCCGCGTCGTCTCGTAAGCCCCGATGGGTCCACGCCGCGTCTCCGTGCCCCGATCGGTCCACCCGCCGTCACCGAACCCCGATTGGTCACCGCGCGGCCGTGTGATCACCAATCGGTCCACGCGCGGTCTCGTAAGCCCCGATCGGTCTACGCGTCGTCTCCTAAGCCCCGATCGGTCCACGCGTCGTGTCCTAAGCGCCGATCGGTCCACGCGCCGTCTCCGAGCCCCGATCGGTCCGGGTGCCGCATCCTAATCTCCGCTCCGTCCACGCGCCGTCTCCTGAGCCCCGATCGGTCCACCTGCCGTCTCCCTGCCCCGATGGGCCCACGCGCCGTTTCCTTAGCCCCGATCGGTCAACGCGTCGTCTCCTGAGCCCCGATCGATCCACGCGTCGTCTCCTACGTCCCGATCGGTCCCCGCGCCGCCTCCGAGCCCCGATCCGTACACGCGGCGTCTCCTGAGCCGCGATCGTTCCACGCGCCGTCTCCTGAACCCCGATCGTTCCACGCGCCGTCTCCGAGTCCCGATCCGTCCACGCGTAGTCGCCGAGTCCAGATAGGTCCACGCGCGGTCTCCTGAGCCCCGATCGGTCCACGCGCCGTCGCCGAGCCTCGATCGGTCCGCGCGCGGCCTCCTGAGCCCCGGTCTGTTCACGCGCCGTCTCCGAGCCCGATCGGTCCACGCATCGTCTCCTAAGCCCCGATCGGTTAACGCGCCGTTTCCGAAGGCCGATCGGTCGACGCGCCGTCGTCGAACCCCAATTGGTCCACGCGTAACCGCCTGGAGCCAAGTCGGTCCACGCGCTGTCTACCAGCCCTGATCGGTCCACTCGTCTCCTAAGCCCCGATCCGTCGACGCGTCGTTTCCTGAGACCCGATCAATCCACGCGTCTTCGCCTGAGCCCCTATCGCTCCACGCGCCGTCATCTGAGCTCCGATCGTTCCACGCGCCGTCTCCGAGCCCCGATCGGTCTACGCGCCGTCTCCTGTGCCCCGATCGCTCCACGCGTCGTTCCCTAAGCCCTGATCCATCCACGCGCTGTCTCCTGAGCCCCCATCGGTCTACGCGCCGTCTCCTGAGCCCCGATCGGTCCACCCGTCGTCCCTTACGCCCCGCTCCATCCACGTGAGAGTCCTAAGCCCCGACCGGTCCACGCGCCGTCTCCTGAGCCCCGATCGCTCCACGCGTGGTCTCCTAAGCTCCGATCCGTACACGCGTCGTCTCCGAGCTCCGATCCGTCAACGCGCGGTCGCCGAGCCGCGATCGTTCCACGCGCGGCCTCCTGAACCCGGACCGTGTCACGCGTCGTCTCCTAAGCCCCGACCCGTACACGCGCCGTGTGTTGAGCCCCCATAGGTCCACGCGTCGTCTTCTAAGCCCCCATCGGTCCACGCGTCGTCTCCTAACCCCCAGACGGTCCACGCGCCTACTCCGAGCACCGATCGATCCACACGCCATTTCCTGAGCCCCGATCGGTGCACGCTTCGTCTTCTGAGCCCGGATCGGTCCACGTGCCGTCTCCGAGTCCCGATCCGTCCACGCGTAGTCGCCGAGTCCAGATAGGTCCACGCGCGGTCTCCTGAGCCCCGATCGGTCCACGCGCCGTCGCCGAGCCTCGATCGGTCCGCGCGCGGCCTCCTGAGCCCCGGTCTGTTCACGCGCCGTCTCCGAGCCCGATCGGTCCACGCATCGTCTCCTAAGCCCCGATCGGTTAACGCGCCGTTTCCGAAGGCCGATCGGTCGACGCGCCGTCGTCGAACCCCAATTGGTCCACGCGTAACCGCCTGGAGCCAAGTCGGTCCACGCGCTGTCTCCCAGCCCTGATCGGTCCACTCGTCTCCTAAGCCCCGATCCGTCGACGCGTCGTTTCCTGAGACCCGATCAATCCACGCGTCTTCGCCTGAGCCCCTATCGCTCCACGCGCCGTCATCTGAGCTCCGATCGTTCCACGCGCCGTCTCCGAGCCCCGATCGGTCTACGCGCCGTCTCCTGTGCCCCGATCGCTCCACGCGTCGTTCCCTAAGCCCTGATCCATCCACGCGCTGTCTCCTGAGCCCCCATCGGTCTACGCGCCGTCTCCTGAGCCCCGATCGGTCCACCCGTCGTCCCTTACGCCCCGCTCCATCCACGTGAGAGTCCTAAGCCCCGACCGGTCCACGCGCCGTCTCCTGAGCCCCGATCGCTCCACGCGTGGTCTCCTAAGCTCCGATCCGTACACGCGTCGTCTCCGAGCTCCGATCCGTCAACGCGCGGTCGCCGAGCCGCGATCGTTCCACGCGCGGCCTCCTGAACCCGGACCGTGTCACGCGTCGTCTCCTAAGCCCCGACCCGTACACGCGCCGTGTGTTGAGCCCCCATAGGTCCACGCGTCGTCTTCTAAGCCCCCATCGGTCCACGCGTCGTCTCCTAACCCCCAGACGGTCCACGCGCCTACTCCGAGCACCGATCGATCCACACGCCATTTCCTGAGCCCCGATCGGTGCACGCTTCGTCTTCTGAGCCCGGATCGGTCCACGTGCCGTCTCCGAGTCCCGATCCGTCCACGCGTAGTCGCCGAGTCCAGATAGGTCCACGCGCGGTCTCCTGAGCCCCGATCGGTCCACGCGCCGTCGCCGAGCCTCGATCGGTCCGCGCGCGGCCTCCTGAGCCCCGGTCTGTTCACGCGCCGTCTCCGAGCCCGATCGGTCCACGCATCGTCTCCTAAGCCCCGATCGGTTAACGCGCCGTTTCCGAAGGCCGATCGGTCGACGCGCCGTCGTCGAACCCCAATTGGTCCACGCGTAACCGCCTGGAGCCAAGTCGGTCCACGCGCTGTCTCCCAGCCCTGATCGGTCCACTCGTCTCCTAAGCCCCGATCCGTCGACGCGTCGTTTCCTGAGACCCGATCAATCCACGCGTCTTCGCCTGAGCCCCTATCGCTCCACGCGCCGTCATCTGAGCTCCGATCGTTCCACGCACCGTCTCCGAGCCCCGATCGGTCTACGCGCCGTCTCCTGTGCCCCGATCGCTCCACGCGTCGTTCCCTAAGCCCTGATCCATCCACGCGCTGTCTCCTGAGCCCCCATCGGTCTACGCGCCGTCTCCTGAGCCCCGATCGGTCCACCCGTCGTCCCTTACGCCCCGCTCCATCCACGTGAGAGTCCTAAGCCCCGACCGGTCCACGCGCCGTCTCCTGAGCCCCGATCGCTCCACGCGTGGTCTCCTAAGCTCCGATCCGTACACGCGTCGTCTCCGAGCTCCGATCCGTCAACGCGCGGTCGCCGAGCCGCGATCGTTCCACGCGCGGCCTCCTTAACCCGGACCGTGTCACGCGTCGTCTTCTAAGCCCCCATCGGTCCACGCGTCGTCTACTAAGCCACGATCGGTCCACGCGTCGTCTCCTAAGCGCCGATCAGACTACGCGTCGTGTCCTGAGCCCGGATCGGTCTACGCGTCGTCCCCTAATCCCCGATCCGTACACGCGCCGTCGCCGAGCCTCCATCGGTCCACGCGCGGCCTCCTTAGCCCCAATCGGCCCACGCGCCGTCTCCGAGCCCCGATCGGTCCATGCATCGTCTCCTAAGCCCCGATCGGTTAACGCGCCGTCTCCGAGCCCCGATCGGTCCTCGCATCGTCTCATAAGCCCCGGTCGGTTAACGCGTCGTTTCCGAGCCCTGATCGGTCTACGCGCCGTCTCCAGAGCCACGATCGGTCCACGCGTCGTCTCCTGAGCCCCGATCGGTTCACGCGCCGTCTCCGGAGCCCCGATAGATCCACGCGCGTCTCCTAGGCCTCGACCGGTCCACGCGCCGTCTCCTGAGCCCCGATCGATCCACGCGTCGTCTCCTGAGCCCCGATCGCTCCACGAGTCGTTTCCTGAGCCCCGATCGGTCCACGCGTGGTCTTCTACGCGCAGATGCCTCCTCGCGGCGTCTCCGATCCACGATCGGTCCAGGCGCCACTTCCTGAGCTCCAATCGGTCCACGCGCCGTCGCCGAGCTTCGATCGGTCTACGCGCGGCCTCCTGAGCCGCGGTCGGTTCACGCGGCGTCTCCGAGCCCCGATCGATCCACGCGTCGTCTTCTAAGCCCAGATGCCTCCTCGCGCCGTCTCCGAACCCCGGTCGGCCCACGCGTCGTCTCCTAAGCCCCGATCGGTTCACGCATCGGCTCCTGAGCCCCGATACAACCACGTGCGGCCTCCTGAGCCCCGATCGGTCCACGCGCCGTCGCCGAGCCATGATCGGTCCACGCATCGGCTCCTGAGCCCCGATCGGTCCACACGTCGTCTTCGAGTACCGATCGATCCACGCGCCGTTTCCTGGGCCCCGATCGGTCTACGCGTCGTCTCCGAAGCCCCGATTGGTGGACGTGCCGTCTCCCAGCCACGATCGGTCCACGCGCCGTCTCCTAATCCCCAATCTGTCCACGACCCATCTCCGGACCCCGATCGATCCACGCGCCGTCGCCGAACCGCAATTGGTACACGCGCAACCGCCTTAGCCCCAGTCGGTCCACGCGCGGTCTCCGAGCCCCTATCGGTCCACGCGCCGTCTTCGAGCCCCGATCGGTCCACGCATCGTCTCCTAAGCCCCAATCGGTTGACGCTCCGTCTCCTGAGCCCCGATCGTTCCACGCGCCGTCTCCGAGCCCCGATCCGTCCACGCGCAGTCGCCGAGCCCCGATCGGTTCACGCGCGGTCTCCTGAGCCCCAGTCGGTACACGCGCCGTCGCCGAACCCCAATTGGTCCACGCGCACCCGCCTGAGCCCCAGTCGGTCCACACGCTGTCTCCGAGCCCCGATAGGTCCACGCATCGTCTCCTAAGCCCCGCTCGGTTAACGCGTCGTTTCGGAGCCCCGATCGGTCTACGCGCCGTCTCCTGAGCCCCGATCGATCCACGCATCGTGTCCTAAGCCCCGGACGGTCCACCCGCCGTTTCCGAGCCCCTATCGCTCCACGCGCCGTCTCCTGAGCCCCGATCGGTTCACGCATCGTCTCCTTAGCCCCGATCGGTCCACGCGCCGTTTCCGAGCCCCGATCGGTCCACGCATCGTCTGCTAAGCCCCGGAGGGTCCACCCGCCGTTTCCGAGCCCCGATCGGTCCACGCGCCGTCTCCTGAGCTCTGATCGGTCCATGCTTCGTCTCCTAAGCCCCGATCGCTCCACGCGCCGTCTCCTGAGCCCCGATCGGTCCACACACCGTCTCCTAAGCCCCGATTCGTCCACGGGCCGTCTCTAAGCTGCGATCGGTCAACCCGCGGTCACCAAGCCCCGATCCATACACGCGGCGGCTCCGTGCCCCGATCGGTACACGCGTCGTCTCCTAAGCCACGATCGGTCCATGCGTCGTCTCCGAGCCCCGATGCCTCCACGCGCCGTCTCCGAGCCACGATCGGTCCGTGCGCCGCTTCCAGAGGCCCGATCGGTCCACGCGTCGTCTCCTGATCTCCGATCGGTTCACGCGCCGTCTCCTAAGCCCCGATCGGTCCACGCGTCGTCTCCTGATCTCCGATCGGTTCACGCGCCGTCTCCTAAGCCCCGATCCGTCCACGCGCCGTCTCCGAGCGCCTATCGGTTCGCGCGCCGTCTCCTGCGACCCGATCCGTCCACGCGCTGGCGACGAGCCGCGATCGGTCCACGCGCGGCCTCCTGAGCCCCAATCGGTCCACGCGCCGTCTCCCGAGCCCCGATCGGTCCACGCGTCGCTTCCTAAGCCCCATCGGTCCACGCGCCTTCTCCTGAGCCCCAAACGGTCCACGCGCCGTCTCCGAGCGCTGATCATTACACACGCCGTCTCCTGAGCCTCGATCGTTCCACGTGCCGTCTCCGAGCCATGATTGGTCCAGGCGCCGCTTCCTGAGCCCCGATTGGTCCACGCGCCGGGTCCTAAGCCCCCATCGGTCCACGCGCCGTCTCCTAAGCCCCGATCGGTCAACGCGTCGTCTACTAAGCCACGATCGGTCCACGCGTCGTCTCCTAAGCGCCGATCAGTCTACGCGCCGTGTCCTGAGCCCGGATCGGTCTACGCGTCGTCCCCTAATCCCCGATCCGTACACGCACCGTCGCCGAGCCTCGATCGGTCCACGCGCGGCCTCCTTAGCCCCGATCGGTCCACGCGCCGTTTCCGAGCCCCGATCGGTCCACGCATCGTCTGCTAAGCCCCGGACGGTCCACCCGCCGTCTCCGAGCCCCGATCGGTCCACGCGCCGTCTCCTGAGCTCTGATCGGTCCATGCTTCGTCTCCTAAGCCCCGATCGCTCCACGCGCCGTCTCCTGAGCCCCGATCGGTCCACACACCGTCTCCTAAGCCCCGATTCGTCCACGGGCCGTCTCTAAGCTGCGATCGGTCAACCCGCGGTCACCAAGCCCCGATCCATACACGCGGCGGCTCCGTGCCCCGATCGGTACACGCGTCGTCTCCTAAGCCACGATCGGTCCATGCGTCGTCTCCGAGCCCCGATGCCTCCACGCGCCGTCTCCGAGCCACGATCGGTCCGTGCGCCGCTTCAAGAGGCCCGATCGGTCCACGCGTCGTCTCCTGATCTCCGATCGGTTCACGCGCCGTCTCCGAGCGCCTATCGGTTCGCGCGCCGTCTCCTGCGACCCGATCCGTCCACGCGCTGGCGACGAGCCGCGATCGGTCCACGCGCGGCCTCCTGAGCCCCAATCGGTCCACGCGCCGTCTCCCGAGCCCCGATCGGTTAACGCGCCGTCTCCGAGCCCCGATCGGTCCTCGCATCGTCTCATAAGCCCCGGTTGGTTAACGCGTCGTTTCCGAGCCCTGATCGGTCTACGCGCCGTCTCCAGAGCCACGATCGGTCCACGCGTCGTCTCCAGAGCCCCGATCGGTTCACGCGCCGTCTCCGGAGCCCCGATAGATCCACGCGCGTCTCCTAGGCCTCGACCGGTCCACGCGCCGTCTCCTGAGCCCCGATCGATCCACGCGTCGTCTCCTGAGCCCCGATCGCTCCACGAGTCGTTTCCTGAGCCCCGATCGGTCCACGCGTGGTCATCTACGCCCAGATGCCTCCTCGCGGCGTCTCCGAACGACGATCGGTCCAGGCACCACTTCCTGAGCCCCGATCGGTCCACGCGTCGTCTCCTAAGCGGTGATCGGTCCACGTGTCGTCTCCGAGCCCCGATGGGTCCACGCGCCGCCTTCTGATCCCCGATCGGTCGACGCGTCGTCTCCTGAGCCCCGATCGACCCACGTGTCGTCTCCTAAGCCACGATCGGTCCATGCGTCGTCTCCGAGCCCCGATGCCTCCACGCGCCGTCTCCGAGCCACGATCGGTCCGTGCGCCGCTTCCAGAGGCCCGATCGGTCCACGCGTCGTCTCCTGATCTCCGATCGGTTCACGCGCCGTCTCCTAAGCCCCGATCGGTCCACGCGTCGTCTCCTGATCTCCGATCGGTTCACGCGCCGTCTCCTAAGCCCCGACCCGTCCACGCGCCGTCTCCGAGCGCCTATCGGTTCGCGCGCCGTCTCCTGCGACCCGATCCGTCCACGCGCTGGCGACGAGCCGCGATCGGTCCACGCGCGGCCTCCTGAGCCCCAATCGGTCCACGCGCCGTCTCCCGAGCCCGGATCGGTCCACGCGTCGCTTCCTAAGCCCCATCGGTCCACGCGCCTTCTCCTGAGCCCCAAACGGTCCACGCGCCGTCTCCGAGCGCTGATCATTTCACACGCCGTCTCCTGAGCCTCGATCGTTCCACGTGCCGTCTCCGAGCCATGATCGGTCCAGGCGCCGCTTCCTGACCCCCATTGGTCCACGCGCCGGGTCCTAAGCCCCCATCGGTCCACGCGCCGTCTCCTAAGCCCCGATCGGTCAACGCGTCGTCTACTAAGCTACGATCGGTCCACGCGTCGTCTCCTAAGCGCCGATCAGTCTACGCGCCGTGTCCTGAGCCCGGATCGGTCTACGCGTCGTCCCCTAATCCCCGATCCGTACACGCACCGTCGCCGAGCCTCGATCGGTCCACGCGCGGCCTCCTTAGCCCCGATCGGTCCACGCGCCGTTTCCGAGCCCCGATCGGTCCACGCATCGTCTGCTAAGCCCCGGACGGTCCACCCGCCGTCTCCGAGCCCCGATCGGTCCACGCGCCGTCTCCTGAGCTCTGATCGGTCCATGCTTCGTCTCCTAAGCCCCGATCGCTCCACGCGCCGTCTCCTGAGCCCCGATCGGTCCACACACCGTCTCCTAAGCCCCGATTCGTCCACGGGCCGTCTCTAAGCTGCGATCGGTCAACCCGCGGTCACCAAGCCCCGATCCATACACGCGGCGGCTCCGTGCCCCGATCGGTACACGCGTCGTCTCCTAAGCCACGATCGGTCGATGCGTCGTCTCCGAGCCCCGATGCCTCCACGCGCCGTCTCCGAGCCACGATCGGTCCGTGCGCCGCTTCAAGAGGCCCGATCGGTCCACGCGTCGTCTCCTGATCTCCAATCGGTTCACGCGCCGTCTCCTAAGCCCCGATCGGTCCACGCGTCGTCTCCTGATCTCCGATCGGTTCACGCGCCGTCTCCTAAGCCCCGATCCGTCCACGCGCCGTCTCCGAGCGCCTATCGGTTCGCGCGCCGTCTCCTGCGACCCGATCCGTCCACGCGCTGGCGACGAGCCGCGATCGGTCCACGCGCGGCCTCCTGAGCCCCAATCGGTCCACGCGCCGTCTCCCGAGCCCCGATCGGTCCGCGCGTCGCTTCCTAAGCCCCATCGGTCCACGCGCCTTCTCCTGAGCCCCAAACGGTCCACGCGCCGTCTCCGAGCGCTGATCATTTCACACGCCGTCTCCTGAGCCTCGATCGTTCCACGTGCCGTCTCCGAGCCATGATCGGTCCAGGCGCCGCTTCCTGAGCCCCGATTGGTCCACGCGCCGGGTCCTAAGCCCCGATCGGTCCACGCGCCGTCTCCTAAGCCCCGATCGGTCAACGCGTCGTCTACTAAGCCACGATCGGTCCACGCGTCGTCTCCTAAGCGCCGATCAGTCTACGCGCCGTGTCCTGAGCCCGGATCGGTCTACGCGTCGTCCCCTAATCCCCGATCCGTACACGCGCCGTCGCCGAGCCTCGATCGGTCCACGTGCGGCCTCCTTAGCCCCGATCGGCCCACGCGCCGTCTCCGAGCCCCGATCGGTCCGTGCATCGTCTCCTAAGCCCCGATCGGTTAACGCGCCGTCTCCGAGCCCCGATCGGTCCACGCATCGTCTCATAAGCCCCGGTCGGTTAACGCGTCGTTTCCGAGCCCTGATCGGTCTACGCGCCGTCTCCAGAGCCACGATCGGTCCACGCGTCGTCTCCAGAGCCCCGATCGGTTCACGCGCCGTCTCCGGAGCCCCGATAGATCCACGCGCGTCTCCTAGGCCTCGACCGGTCCACGCGCCGTCTCCTGAGCCCCGATCGATCCACGCGTCGTCTCCTGAGCCCCGATCGCTCCACGAGTCGTTTCCTGAGCCCCGATCGGTCCACGCGTGGTCTTCTACGCCCAGATGCCTCCTCGCGGCGTCTCCGAACGACGATCGGTCCAGGCACCACTTCCTGAGCCCCGATCGGTCCACGCGTCGTCTCCTAAGCGGTGATCGGTCCACGTGTCGTCTCCGAGCCCCGATGGGTCCACGCGCCGCCTTATGATCCCCGATCGGTCGACGCGTCGTCTCCTGAGCCCCGATCGACCCACGTGTCGTCTCCTAAGCGCCGATCGGTCCACGCGCTGCCTCCTGAGCCCCGGTCGGTCCACGCGCCGTCTCCAAGCCTCGATCGGTCCACGTACCGTATCCGAAGCCCCGATCGGTCCACGCGCCGTCTCCTGAGCCCCGATCGGTCCACGCATCGTCTCCTAAGCCCCGATACGTCCACACGCCATCTCCGAGCCCCGATCGGTCCGCGTGTCGTCTCCTAAGCCACGATCGGTCCATGCGTCGTCTCCGAGCCCCGATGCCTCCACGCGCCGTCTCCGAGCCACGATCGGTCCGTGCGCCGCTTCCAGAGGCCCGATCGGTCCACGCGTCGTCTCCTGATCTCCGATCGGTTCACGCGCCGTCTCCTAAGCCCCGATCGGTCCACGCGTCGTCTCCTGATCTCCGATCGGTTCACGCGCCGTCTCCTAAGCCCCGACCCGTCCACGCGCCGTCTCCGAGCGCCTATCGGTTCGCGCGCCGTCTCCTGCGACCCGATCCGTCCACGCGCTGGCGACGAGCCGCGATCGGTCCACGCGCGGCCTCCTGAGCCCCAATCGGTCCACGCGCCGTCTCCCGAGCCCCGATCGGTCCACGCGTCGCTTCCTAAGCCCCATCGGTCCACGCGCCTTCTCCTGAGCCCCAAACGGTCCACGCGCCGTCTCCGAGCGCTGATCATTTCACACGCCGTCTCCTGAGCCTCGATCGTTCCACGTGCCGTCTCCGAGCCATGATCGGTCCAGGCGCCGCTTCCTGACCCCCATTGGTCCACGCGCCGGGTCCTAAGCCCCCATCGGTCCACGCGCCGTCTCCTAAGCCCCGATCGGTCAACGCGTCGTCTACTAAGCTACGATCGGTCCACGCGTCGTCTCCTAAGCGCCGATCAGTCTACGCGCCGTGTCCTGAGCCCGGATCGGTCTACGCGTCGTCCCCTAATCCCCGATCCGTACACGCACCGTCGCCGAGCCTCGATCGGTCCACGCGCGGCCTCCTTAGCCCCGATCGGTCCACGCGCCGTTTCCGAGCCCCGATCGGTCCACGCATCGTCTGCTAAGCCCCGGACGGTCCACACGCCGTCTCCGAGCCCCGATCGGTCCACGCGCCGTCTCCTGAGCTCTGATCGGTCCATGCTTCGTCTCCTAAGCCCCGATCGCTCCACGCGCCGTCTCCTGAGCCCCGATCGGTCCACACACCGTCTCCTAAGCCCCGATTCGTCCACGGGCCGTCTCTAAGCTGCGATCGGTCAACCCGCGGTCACCAAGCCCCGATCCATACACGCGGTGGCTCCGTGCCCCGATCGGTACACGCGTCGTCTCCTAAGCCACGATCGGTCGATGCGTCGTCTCCGAGCCCCGATGCCTCCACGCGCCGTCTCCGAGCCACGATCGGTCCGTGCGCCGCTTCAAGAGGCCCGATCGGTCCACGCGTCGTCTCCTGATCTCCAATCGGTTCACGCGCCGTCTCCTAAGCCCCGATCGGTCCACGCGTCGTCTCCTGATCTCCGATCGGTTCACGCGCCGTCTCCTAAGCCCCGATCCGTCCACGCGCCGTCTCCGAGCGCCTATCGGTTCGCGCGCCGTCTCCTGCGACCCGATCCGTCCACGCGCTGGCGACGAGCCGCGATCGGTCCACGCGCGGCCTCCTGAGCCCCAATCGGTCCACGCGCCGTCTCCCGAGCCCCGATCGGTCCGCGCGTCGCTTCCTAAGCCCCATCGGTCCACGCGCCTTCTCCTGAGCCCCAAACGGTCCACGCGCCGTCTCCGAGCGCTGATCATTTCACACGCCGTCTCCTGAGCCTCGATCGTTCCACGTGCCGTCTCCGAGCCATGATCGGTCCAGGCGCCGCTTCCTGAGCCCCGATTGGTCCACGCGCCGGGTCCTAAGCCCCGATCGGTCCACGCGCCGTCTCCTAAGCCCCGATCGGTCAACGCGTCGTCTACTAAGCCACGATCGGTCCACGCGTCGTCTCCTAAGCGCCGATCAGTCTACGCGCCGTGTCCTGAGCCCGGATCGGTCTACGCGTCGTCCCCTAATCCCCGATCCGTACACGCGCCGTCGCCGAGCCTCGATCGGTCCACGCGCGGCCTCCTTAGCCCCGATCGGCCCACGCGCCGTCTCCGAGCCCCGATCGGTCCGTGCATCGTCTCCTAAGCCCCGATCGGTTAACGCGCCGTCTCCGAGCCCCGATCGGTCCTCGCATCGTCTCATAAGCCCCGGTCGGTTAACGCGTCGTTTCCGAGCCCTGATCGGTCTACGCGCCGTCTCCAGAGCCACGATCGGTCCACGCGTCGTCTCCAGAGCCCCGATCGGTTCACGCGCCGTCTCCGGAGCCCCGATAGATCCACGCGCGTCTCCTAGGCCTCGACCGGTCCACGCGCCGTCTCCTGAGCCCCGATCGATCCACGCGTCGTCTCCTGAGCCCCGATCGCTCCACGAGTCGTTTCCTGAGCCCCGATCGGTCCACGCGTGGTCTTCTACGCCCAGATGCCTCCTCGCGGCGTCTCCGAACGACGATCGGTCCAGGCACCACTTCCTGAGCCCCGATCGGTCCACGCGTCGTCTCCTAAGCGGTGATCGGTCCACGTGTCGTCTCCGAGCCCCGATGGGTCCACGCGCCGCCTTATGATCCCCGATCGGTCGACGCGTCGTCTCCTGAGCCCCGATCGACCCACGTGTCGTCTCCTAAGCGCCGATCGGTCCACGCGCTGCCTCCTGAGCCCCGGTCGGTCCACGCGCCGTCTCCAAGCCTCGATCGGTCCACGTACCGTATCCGAAGCCCCGATCGGTCCACGCGCCGTCTCCTGAGCCCCGATCGGTCCACGCATCGTCTCCTAAGCCCCGATACGTCCACACGCCATCTCCGAGCCCCGATCGGTCCGCGTGACGCATTCTAAGCCACGGTCTGTCCACGCCCCGTCTCCGAGCCTGGATCGGTCCACGCGCGGCCTCCTGAGCCCCGGTCGGTTCACGCGCCGGCTCCGAGCCCCGATCGGTCCACGCGCCGTCGCCGAACCCCAATTGGTCCACGCGCAACCGCCTGAGCTCCAGTCGGTCCACGCGCTTTCTCCCAGCCCCGATCGGTCCACGCGTCGTATCCTAAGCCCCGATCCGTCTACGGGCCGTCTCCGAGCCGCGATCGGTAAACGCGCCGTCACCAAGCCCCGATCCGTACACGCGTCGTCTCCCAGCCCCGATCGGTCCACGCGTCGTATCCTAAGCCCCGATCCGTCTACGGGCCGTCTCCGAGCCGCGATCGGTAAACGCGCCGTCACCAAGCCCCGATCCGTACACGCGCCGTCTCCGAGCCCCGATCGGTCCACGCGCAATCGCCTGAGCTCCAGTCGGTCCACGCGCTGTCTCCCAGCCCCGATCGGTCCACGCGTCGTCTCCTAAGCCGCGATCCGTCCACGCGCCGTCTCCTGAGCCCCGATACGTCCACGCGTAGTCGCCGAGTCCAGATAGGTCCACGCGCAGTCTCCTGAGCCCCGATCCGTCCACGCGCCGTCGCCGAGCCTGGATCGGTCCACGCGCGGCCTCCTGAGCCCCGGTCTGTTCACGCGCCGTCTCCGAGCCCGATCGGTCCACGCATCGTCTCCTAAGCCCCGATCGGTTAACGCGCCGTCTCCGAACCCCGATCGGTCGACGCGCCGTCGTCGAACCCTAATTGGTCCACGCGCAACCGCCTGAGCCCCAGTCGGTCCACGCGCTGTCTCCCAGCCCTGATCGGTTCACGCGTCGTCTCCTAAGCCCCGATCGCTCCACGCGCCGTCGCCGAGCTCCGATCGGTCCACGCGCCGTCTCCTGAGCCCCGATACGTCCACGCGTCGCCGCCGGAGCCCCGATCGGTCTACGCGCCGTCTCATGAGCCACCATCGGTCAACGCTTCGTCTCCTAAGCCACGATACGTTCACACGCCGTCTCAGAGCCCCGATCGGTCCACGCGCCGTTGCGGAGCGTCGATCGGTCCACGCGCGGCCTCATTAGCCCCGGTCGGTCCACGCGCCGTCGCCGAGCCGCGATCGGTCCACGCATCGTCTCCTAAGCCCCAATCGGTTAACGCGCCGTCTCCGAGCCCCGATGGGTACACGCGCCGCCTCCTAAGCCCCGATCGGTCCACGCGCCGTCGCGGAGCCTCGATCGGTCCACGCGCGGCCTCCTTAGCCCCGGTCGGTCCACGCGCCGTCTGCTAAGCCCCGACCGATCCACGCGCCATCTCTGAGCGCCGATCGGTTCACGCGCCGTCTCCTGTGCTCCGATCGGTCCACGCGCGGCCTCCTGAGCCCCGGTCGGTCCACGCGCCGCCTCCGAGCCCCGATCGATCCACGCGCCATCTCCTGCTCTCCAATCGGTCCACGCGCCGCCTCCGGAGCCCCGATCGATCCACGCGAATCTTCTGAGCTCTGGTCGGTCCACGCGCCGTCTCCTGAGCACCGGTCGGTCCTCGTACCGTCTCCGAGCCCCGATCGGTTCACGTACCGTCTCCGAAGCCCCGATCGCTCCACGCGCCGTTTTCTCAGCACCGTTCGGTCCACGCGTCGTCTTCATAGCGCCGATGCCTCCACGCGCCGTCTCCGAGCCACGATCGGTCCGTGCGCCGCTTCCAGAGCTCTATCGGTCCACGCATCGTCTCCTGATCTCCGATCGGTCCGATCGCCGTCTCCTAAGCCCCGATCGGTCCACGCACTGTCTCCTGACCCCCATGGGTCCACGCGGCGCCTCCGGAGCCCCGATCGATCCACGCGAGGATCCTGAGCCCCGATCGGTCCACGCATCGTCTCCTAAGCCCCACTCGGTTAACACGCCGTCTCCGAGCCCCGATCGGTCCACGCGCCGTCTCCTGAGCCCCGATACGTCTACTCGCAGTCGCCGAGCCCCGATCGGTCCACGCGCTGTCTCCTGAGCCCCGATAGGTACACGCGTCGTCTCCTACGCCCCGATCGGTCCACGCGTCGTCTCCTTCGCCCGGATCGGTCCACACGTCGTCTTCGAGCCCCGATCGGTCCACGCGTCGGCTCCTAAGCCTCCATCGGTCCACGCGCGGTCTCCTTAGCCCCGGTTGGTCCACGCGCCATCTCCGAGCCCCGATCGGTCCACGCATCTTCTCCTAAGCCCCAATCGGTTAACACGCCGTCTCCGAGCCCCGATCGGTTCACGCGCCGTCTCCTGAGCCCCGATACAACCACGCGCGGCCTCCTGAGCCCCGATCGGTCCACGCGCCGTCGCCGAACCATGATCGGTCCACGCATCGGCTCCTGAGCCCCGATCGGTCCACACGTCGTCTTCGAGTACCGATCGATCCACGCGCCGTTTCCTGGGCCCCGATCGGTCTACGCGTCGTCTCCGAAGCCCCGATTGGTGGACGTGCCGTCTCCCAGCCACGATCGGTCCACGCGCCGTCTCCTAAGCCCCAATCTGTCCACGACCCATCTCCGGACCCCGATCGATCCACGCGCCGTCGCCGAACCGCAATTGGTCCACGCGCAACCGCCTTAGCCCCAGTCGGTCCACGCGCGGTCTCCGAGCCCCTATCGGTCCACGCGCCGTCTTCGAGCCCCGATCGGTCCACGCATCGTCTCCTAAGCCCCAATCGGTTAACGCTCCGTCTCCTGAGCCCCGATCGTTCCACGCGCCGTCTCCGAGCCCCGATCCGTCCACGCGCAGTCGCCGAGCCCCGATCGGTTCACGCGCGGTCTCCTGAGCCCCAGTCGGTACACGCGCCGTCGCCGAACCCCAATTGGTCCACGCGCACCCGCCTGAGCCCCAGTCGGTCCACACGCTGTCTCCGAGCCCCGATCGGTCCACGCATCGTCTCCTAAGCCCCGCTCGGTTAACGCGTCGTTTCGGAGCCCCGATCGGTCTACGCGCCGTCTCCTGAGCCCCGATCGGTCCACGCATCGTGTCCTAAGCCCCGGACGGTCCACCCGCCATTTCCGAGCCCCTATCGCTCCACGCGCCGTCTCCTGAGCCCCGATCGGTTCACGCATCGTCTGTTAAGCCCCGGACGGTCCACCCGCCGTTTCCGAGCCCCGATCGGTCCACGCGCCGTCTCCTGAGCCCCGATCGGTCCACGCGCCGTCTCCGAGCCCCGATCGGCCCGCGCACCGTCTCCTGATCCCCATCGGTCCACGCGGCGCATCCGGAGCCCCGATCGATCGACGCGAGTCTCCTGAGCCCCGGTCGGTCCGCGCGCCGTCACCTGAGCCCCGATCGGTCTACGCGCCGGCTCCTGAGCACCAATCGGTCCACACGCTGTCTCGTGAGCCCCGATAGGTACACGCGTCGTCTCCTACGCCCCGATCGGTCCACGCGTCGTCTCCTAAGCCCCGATCGGTCCACGCGCCGTCTCCGAGCCATGATCGGTCCACGCGCGACCTCCTGAGCCCCGATCGGTCCACGCGCCGTCGCCGATCCCCGATCGGTCCGTGCGCCGCTTCCAGAGCCCTATCGGTCCACGCATCGTCTCCTGATCTCCGATCGGTCCACGCGCCGTCTCCTAAGCCCCGATCGGTTAACGAGCCGTCTGCTGAGCCCCGATCGATCCACGCGCCGTCTCATGAGCCCCGATACGTCCACGCGCAGTCGCCGAGCCCCGATCGGCCCACGAGCCGTCGCCGAGCCGCGATCGGTCCAGGCGCGGCCTCCTGAGCCCCGGTCGGTTCACGGGCCGTATCCGAGCCCCAATCGGTCCGCGCGCCGTCTCCTAAGCCCCAATCTGTCCACGACCCGTCTCCGGGCCCCGATCGGTGCACTCGCCGTCTCCTAAGCCCCGATGGGTCCACGCGCCGTCTCCGAGCGCCGATTGGTTCACGCGCCGTCTCCTGAGCCCTGATCCGTCTACGTGCGGCGTCGAGCCGCGATCGGTCCACGCGCGGCCTCCTGAGCCCCAATCGGTCCACGCGTGGTCTCCTAAGCCCCGATCGGTCCACGCGCCGTCTCCGAGCCCCGATCGATCCACGCTAGGCTCCTGAGCCGCGGCCGGTCCGCGAGCCGTCTCCTGAGCCCCGAACGATCGACGCGTCGTTTCCTGAGCCCCGATCGATCGACGCGTCGTCTCCTGAACCCCGATCATTCCACGCGATGTCTCCGAGCCCGGAACGGTCCACGCGTGGTCCCCGAATCCCCGATCCGTACACGCGTCGCCTCCGCACCTCGATCGGTCCACGCGCCGTCGCCGAGCCCCGATCCGTCCACGCGCCGTGTCCTGTGCCCCGATCGGTCGACGCGTCCTTTCCTAAATCCCGATCGATCCACGCGTCGTCTCCTTAGCCCCGATCGGTCCACACGCCGTCTCCGAGCCCCGATGGGTCCACGCGTCGCCTCCTTAACCGTGATCGATCCACGCGAGTCTCCTGAGCCCCGATCGCTCCACGCGCCGTCGCCTGAGCCGCGATCGGTCCACGCGTCGTCTTCGAGCACCGATCGATCCACGCGCCGTCTCCTGAGCCCCGATCGTTCCACGCGCCTTCTCCTAAGCCACGATCGGTCCACGCGCCGTGTCCGAGCGCCGATTAGTTCACGCACCGTCTCCTGAGCCCCGATCGTTCCACGCGCCATCTCCGAGCCCCAGTCGGTCCACGCGTCGTCTCCTAAGCCCCGATCGGTCCACGCGCCGTCTCAGAGCGCCGATCATTTCACGAGCCGTCTCCTGAGCGCCGATCGATCCACGCGCCGTCTCCAAGCCCCGATCGGTCCACGCGCCATCTCCTGAGGCCCAATCGGTCCACACGCTGTCTCGTGAGCCCCGATAGGTACACGCGTCGTCTCCTACGCCCCGATCGGTCGACGCGCCGTCTCCGAGCACCGATTGGTCCACGCGCTGTCGCCCGAACCCCAATTGGTCCACGCGCCGTCGCCCGAACTCCAATTGGTACACGAGCAACCTCCTGAGCTCCAGTCGGTCCACGCGCAGTCTCTGAGCCCCGATCAGTCCACGCATCGTTTCCTAAGCCCCGATTGGTTGACGCGTCATTTACGAGCCCCGATCGGTCTACGCGCCGTCTCCTGAGCCCCGATCGGTCCACACGCCGTCTCCTATGCCTCGATCCGTCCACGGGCCCTCTCTAAACCGCGATCGGTCAACGCTCCGTCACCAAGCCCCGATCCGTACAAGCATCGTGTGCGTGCTCCGATCGGTTAACGTACAGTCTCCGAGCCCCGATCGGCCCACGCGCCGTCACCTGAGCCCCGATCCGTCCACGCGCAGTCGCCTAGCCCCGATCGGTCCAGGCGCCGTCTCCTGAGCCCCGATCGGTCCACACTCCTTCCCCTGAGCCCCGATCCATCGCCGCGTCGTCTCCTGAGCCCCGATCAATTGACGCGTCTTCTCCTGAGCCCCGATCGCTCCTCGTGCCGTCTCCTGAGCCCCGCTCGGTCCATGCGTCGTCTTCTAAGCCCCGATGCCTCCACGCGCCGTCTCCTGAGCCCCGATCTTTCCACGCGCCGTCTCCGAGCCCCGATAGGTACACGCGTCGTCTCCTACGCCCCGATCGGTCCACGCGTCGTCGACTAAGCCCCAATCGGTCCACGCACCGTCTCTGAGCCCCGATCGGTCCACGCACCGTCTCCTGATCCGCATCGGTCCACGCCGCGCAGCCGGAGCCCCGATCGGTCGACACGTCATCTCCTGAGCCCCGATCGACCCACGCGTCATGCCCTAAGCGCCGATCGGTCCACGCGCGGCCTCCTGAGCCCCGGTCGGTCCACGCGCCGTCTCCGAGCCTCGATCGGTCCACGTACCGTCTCCGAAGCCCCGATCGGTCGAAGCGCCGTCTCCTGAGCCCCCATCGGTCCACGCATCGTCTCCTAAGCCCCGATACGTCCACACGCCCTCTCCGAGCCCCGATCGGTCCACGTGCCGTCTCCGAGCCCCGATGGATCCACGCGCCGCCTCGTGAGCCCCGATCGGTCGATGCGTCGTCTCCTGAGCCCCGATCGATCCACGCGTCGTCTCCTGAGCCCCGATCGGTCCACGCGCCGTCTCCTGATCCCCGATACGTCCACGCGCAGTCGCCGAGCACCGATCGGTCCACGCGCGGTCTCCTGAGCCCCGATCTGTCCACGCGCCGTCTCCGAGCCCCGATCGGTTCACGCATCGTCTCCTAAGCCCCGATCGGTTAATGCGTCGTTTCCGAGCCCCGATCGGTCTACACGCCGTCTCCTGAGCCCGGATCGGTCCACGCGTCGTCCGCTAATGCCCGATACGTACACGCGTCGTCTCCGAGCCTCGATCGGTCCACGCGCCGTCGCCGAGCCCCGATCGGTCCACGCGCGGCCTCCTGAGCCCCGGTCGGTCCACGCGCCGTCTTCGAGCACCGATTGGTTCATGCACCGTCTCCTGAGCCCCGATCGTTCCACGCGCCGTCTCCGAGCCCCGATCGGTCCACTCGCCGTCTCCTGAGCCCCGATCGGTCCACGCGTCGTCTCCGAAGCCCCGATCGGTCGACGGGTCCTCTCCTAAGCCCCGATCGGTCCACGCGCCTTCTCCTGAGCCCCGATCCGTCCATGCGTCGTCTCCTAAGCCCCGATACGTCCACACGCCGTCTCCGAGCCCCGATCGGTCCGCGTGCCGCATTCTAAGCCGCGGTCCGTCCACGCGCCGTCTCCGAGCACCGATCGGTCCACGCGCCGTCGCCCGAACGCCAATTGGTCCACGAGCAACCTCCTGAGCTCCAGTCGGTCCACGCGAAGTCTCCAAGCCCCGATCGATCCACGCATCGTCTGCTAAGCCCCGATTGGTTAACGCGTCGTCTCTGAGCCTCGATCGGTCCACACGCCGTCGCCGAGCCCCGATCGGTCCACGCGCCTTCTCCTGAGCCCCGATCCGTCCACGCGTCGTCTCCTAAGCCCCGATTCGTCCACACGCCTTCTCCGAGCCCCGACGTGCCCACGCGTCGCCTCCTGAGCCCCGATGGGCCCACGCGTCGCCTCCTGAGCCCCGATGGGTCCACGCGGCGCCTCCTGAGCCCCGATCGATCCACGCGAGTCTCCTGAGCCCCGGTCGGTCCACGCGCCTTCTCCTGAGCCCTGGTCGGATCACGCGCCTGTGGCCTGAGCCCCAATCGATCGACGCGTCGTCTCCTAAGCCCCGATCTGTCCACGTGTCGTCTCCTAAGCCCCGATCGGTCCACGCTCCGTCTCCTGAGCCCCGCTCGGTCGACGCGTCCTCTGCTAAACCCCGATCGGTCCACGCGTCGTCTCCTTAGCCCCGATTCGTCCACGCGCCGTCTGCGAGCCCCGGTCGGTCTACGCGCCGTCTCCTGAGCCCGGATCGGTCCACGCGTCGTCCCGGAATCCCTGATCCGTACACGCGTCGTCTCCGAGCCTCGATCGGTCCACGCGCCGTCGCCGAGCCCCGATCGGTCCAGGCGTGGCCTCCTGAGCCCCGGTCGGTCCACGCGCCGTCTCCGAGCCCCGATCGGTCCGTGCATCGTCTTCTAAGCCCCGATCGGTCCACGCGCCGTCTCCGACCGCCGATCGGTTCACGCGTCGTCGCCTGAGCCCCGATCGTTCCACGCGTCATCTTCGAGCCCCGATCGATCCACGCGCTGTCTCCTGAGCCCCGATCGGCCCACGTGCCGTCTCCTAAGGCCCGATCGGTCCACGCGCCGACCCCGAGCGCCGATCGGTTCACGCGCCGTCTGCTGAGCCCCGATCGTTCCACGCGTCGTCTCTGAGCCCCGATCGGTCCACGTACGGTATCCGAAGCCCCGATCGGTCCACGCTCCGTCTCCTGAGCCCCGCTCGGTCGACGCGTCCTCTGCTAAACCCCGATCGGTTCACGCGTCGTCTCCTGAGCCCCGATCGGTCGACGGGTCCTCTCCTAAACCCCGATCGGTCCACGCGTCTTCTCCTGAGCCCCGATCCGTCCACGCGTCGTCTCCTAAGCCCCGATACGTCCATACGCCTTCTCCGAGCCCCGATGGGTCCACGCGTTGCCTCCTGAGCCCCGATGGGTCCACGCGTCGCCTCCTGAGCCCCGATCCATCCACGCGAGTCACCTAAGCCCCGATCGGTCCACGCGCCGTCTCCTGAGCCCCGATCGATCCACGCGTTTTCTCCTAAGCCCCGATCGGTCCACGCGTCGTCTCCTGAGCCCTGATCGGTCCACGTGTCGTCTTCGAGCACCGATGGGTCCACGCGCCGCCTCCTGAGCCCCGATCGCTCCACGCGCCGTCTCCTGAGCCTCGATTTCCACGCGCCGTCTCGGAGCCCCAGTCGGTCCACGCGCCGTCGCCGAGCCACGATCGGTCCACGCGCAGCCTCCTGAGCCCCGATCGGTCCACGCGCCGTCGCCGAGCCGCGATCGGTCCACGCGCCGTCGCCGAGCCATGATCGGTCCACGCGCAGCCTCCTGAGCCCCGATCCGTCCATGCGCTGGCGCCGAGCCGCGATCGGTCCACGCCCGGTCTCCTGAGCCCCAATCGGTCCACGCGCCGTCTCCGAGCCCCGATCGGTCCACGCACCATCTCCTGCTCCCAAATCGGTTCACGCCCCGCTTCCGGAGCCCCGATCGATCCACGCGTTTTCTCCTAAGCCCCGATCGGTCCACGCGTCGTCTCCTGAGCCCTGATCGGTCCACGTGTCGTCTTCGAGCACCGATGGGTCCACGCGCCGCCTCCTGAGCCCCGATCGCTCCACGCGCCGTCTCCTGAGCCTCGATTTCCACGCGCCGTCTCGGAGCCCCAGTCGGTCCACGCGCCGTCGCCGAGCCACGATCGGTCCACGCGCAGCCTCCTGAGCCCCGATCGGTCCACGCGCCGTCGCCGAGCCGCGATCGGTCCACGCGCCGTCGCCGAGCCATGATCGGTCCACGCGCAGCCTCCTGAGCCCCGATCCGTCCACGCGCTGGCGCCGAGCCGCGATCGGTCCACGCCCGGCCTCCTGAGCCCCAATCGGTCCACGCGCCGTCTCCGAGCCCCGATCGGTCCACGCACCATCTCCTGCTCCCAAATCGGTTCACGCCCCGCTTCCAGAGCCCCGATCGATCCACGCGAATCTCCTGAGCTCCGATCGGTCCACGCGTCGTTCCCTAAGCCCCGATCCATCCACGCGCAGTCTCCCGAGCCCCAATCGGTCCACGCGCCGTCTCCTGCGCCCCGGACGGTCCACGCGTCCTCTCCGAACCCCGATCGTTCCACGCGGCGCCTCCGGAGCCCCGATCGATCCACGCGTCGTCACCTGAGCCCCGATCGCTCCACGCGCCGTTTCCTGAGCCCCGATCGGTCCACGCATCGTCTCCGAGCACCGATCGGTCCACGCGCCGTTTTCTGAGCACCGTTCGGTCCACGCATCGTCTTCAAAGCCCCGATGCCTCCACCCGCCGTCTCCGAGCCACGATCGGTCCGTCCGCCGCTGCCAGAGCCCCGATCGGTCCACGCGTCGTCTCCTGATCTCCGATCGCTCCACGCGCCGTCTCCTAAGCCCCGATCGGTCCACGCGCCCTCTCCGAGCCCCGATCGGTTCACGCGCCGCCTCCGAGCCCCGATCGGTCCACGCATCGTTTCCTAAGCCCCGATCGGTTAACGCGCCGACTCTGAGCCCCGATCGTTCCACGCGCTGTCTCCTGCGCCGCGGTCGGTTCACGCGTGGTCTCCTATGCGCCGATCGGTCCACGCGCCGCCTCCGAGCCCCGATCGGTCCACGCACCGTCTCCTGATCGCCGATCAGCCCACGCGTCGTCTCCTAAGCCCCGATTAGTCCACGCGCCGTCTCCTGAGCCCCGAACAATCAACGCGTCGTCTCCGAGCTCCGATCGGTCCACGCGCCGTTTCCTGAGCCGCGATCGGTCCACGCGCCGTCTCCTGACCACCGATCGGTATACGCGTAGTCTCCTAAGGCCCGATCGGTCCACGCGTCGTCTTCTAAGCCCTGATCGGTTCACGCGCCGTGTGCGAGGGCCCATCGGTTCACGCGCCGTCTCCTGAGTCACGATCGTTCTACGCGCCACCTCCTAAGCCCCGATCGGTCCAGGAGTCGTCTCCTAAGCCCCGACCGGTCCACGCGCCGTCTCCTGAGCCCCGGTAGGTTCACGCGCCGTCTCCTCGCCCGATCGGTTCACGCATCGTCTCGTAAGCCCCGATCCGTTAACGCGCCGTCTCCGAGCCCCGATCCGTCCACGCGCCGTCGCCGAACCCGAATTGGTCCACGCGCAACCGCCTGAGCCCCAGTCGGTGCACACGCTGTCTCCCAGCCCCGATCGGTCCACGCGCCGTCTCCGAGCCCCCATCACTCCACGCGCCGTCTCCTAGCCCCGATCGGTCCACGCGCCGTCTCCTGAGCCCAGATCGGTCCACGCGCCGTCGCCGAACCCCAATTGGTCCACGCGCAACCGCCTGAGCCCAAGTCGGTCCACGCGCTGTCTCCGAGTCCCGATGGGTCCACGCGTCGTCTCCGAGCCCCGATCGGTCCACGCGCCGTCTCCTGAGACCCGATCGGTCCACACCCCTTCTCCTGAGACCCCATCGGTCGACGCGTCGTCTTCTAACCCCCGATCGTTTAACGCGTCGTTTCCGAGCCCCGATCGGTCTACGCGTCGTGTCCTGAGCCCTGTTCGGTCCACACGCCGTCTCCTAAGCCCCGATCCGTCCACGGGCCGTCCCCGAGCCGCGATCGGTCAACGCGCCGTCACCAAGCCCCGATCCGTACACGCGTCGTCTCCGAGCCTCGATCGGTCCACGCGCCGTCTCCGAGCCCCGATCGGGCCACGCATCGTCTCCTAAGCCCCGATCGGTGGACGCGCCGACTTCGAGCCCCGATCGGTCCACACGCCGTCTCCAAGCGCCGATCGGTTCACGCGCCGTCTCCGAGACCGATCGGTCCACGCATCGTCTCCGGAGCCCCGATCGGTCCACGCGCGCTCTCCTGAGCCCCAGTCAGTCCACGCGCCGTCTCCGAGCCCCGATCGGTCCACCCATCGTCTCCTAAGCCCCGCTCGGTTAACGCGTAGTTTCCGAGCCCCGATCGGTCTACGCGCCGCTTCCTGAGCCCCGATCCGTCCAGGCGTCGTCTCCTAAGCCCCGACCGGTCCACGCCCGGTCTCCGAGTCCCGATCGATCCACGCGCCGTCTCCTGAGCCCCGATACCTCCACGCGTCGTCTCCTAAGCCCCGATCGGTCCACGCGCCGTCTCCAAGCGCCGATCGGTCCACGCGCCGTCTCCTGAACCCCGATACGTCCACGCGCCGTCGCCGAACCCGAATTGGTCCACGCGCAACCGCCTGAGCCCCAGTCGGTGCACACGCTGTCTCCCAGCCCCGATCGGTCCACGCGCCGTCTCCGAGCCCCCATCACTCCACGCGCCGTCTCCTAGCCCCGATCGGTCCACGCGCCGTCTCCTGAGCCCAGATCGGTCCACGCGCCGTCGCCGAACCCCAATTGGTCCACGCGCAACCGCCTGAGCCCAAGTCGGTCCACGCGCTGTCTCCGAGTCCCGATGGGTCCACGCGTCGTCTCCGAGCCCCGATCGGTCCACGCGCCGTCTCCTGAGACCCGATCGGTCCACACCCCTTCTCCTGAGACCCCATCGGTCCACGCGTCGTCTTCTAACCCCCGATCGTTTAACGCGTCGTTTCCGAGCCCCGATCGGTCTACGCGTCGTGTCCTGAGCCCTGTTCGGTCCACACGCCGTCTCCTAAGCCCCGATCCGTCCACGGGCCGTCCCCGAGCTGCGATCGGTCAACGCGCCGTCACCAAGCCCCGATCCGTACATGCGTCGTCTCCGAGCCTCGATCGGTCCACGCGCCGTCTCCGAGCCCCGATCGGGCCACGCATCGTCTCCTAAGCCCCGATCGGTGGACGCGCCGACTTCGAGCCCCGATCGGTCCACACGCCGTCTCCAAGCGCCGATCGGTTCACGCGCCGTCTCCGAGACCGATCGGTCCACGCATCGTCTCCGGAGCCCCGATCGGTCCACGCGCGCTCTCCTGAGCCCCAGTCAGTCCACGCGCCGTCTCCGAGCCCCGATCGGTCCACCCATCGTCTCCTAAGCCCCGCTCGGTTAACGCGTAGTTTCCGAGCCCCGATCGGTCTACGCGCCGCTTCCTGAGCCCCGATCGGTCCAGGCGTCGTCTCCTAAGCCCCGACCGGTCCACGCCCGGTCTCCGAGTCCCGATCGATCCACGCGCCGTCTCCTGAGCCCCGATACCTCCACGCGTCGTCTCCTAAGCCCCGATCGGTCCACGCGCCGTCTCCAAGCGCCGATCGGTCCACGCGCCATCTCCTGAACCCCGATACGTCCACGCGCAGTCGCCGAGCCCCGATCGGTCCACGCGCAGCCTCCTGAGCCCCGATCGGTCGACGCATCCTCTGCTAAACCCCGATCCGTCCACTCGTCGTCTCCTGAGCCCCGATCGGACGACGGATCCTCTCCTAAGCTCCGATCGGTCCACGCGCTTTCTCCTGAGCCCCGATCGATCCACGCGTCGTCTCCTAAGCCCCGATACGCCCACACGCCGTCTCCGGGCCCCGATGGGTTCACGCGTCTCCTCCTGAGCCCCGATCGATCTACGCGAGTCTCCTGAGCCCCGGTCGGTCCACGCGCCGTCTCCTGATCGCCGATCCGTACACGCGTCGCCTCCGAGGCTCGATCGCTCCACGCGCCGTCTCCTGAGCCCCAATCGGTCCACGCATCGTCTCCTAAGCCCCGATCGGTCCACGCGCCGTCTCCTGAGCCCCGGTACGTTCACGCGCCGTCTCCTCGCCCGATCGGTCCACGCATCGTCTCGTAAGCCCCGATCCGTTAACGCGCCGTCTCCGAGCCTTGATGGGTCCACGCGCCGTCTCCGCGCCCCGATCGGTCCACTCATCGTCTCCTAATCCCCGATCCATCCCCGCGCAGTGTCCTGAGCCCCGATTGTTCCTCGCGCCGTCTCCGAGCCCCGACCGGTCTACGCGCTGTCTCCTGAACCCCGATCGATACACGCGAGTCTCCTGAGCCCCGGTCGGTTCGCGCGCCGTCTTCTGAGCCACGATCGGTCGACGCGTCGTCTCCTGAGCCTCGATCTATCCACGCGTCTTCTCCTGAGTCCCGATCGCTCTACACGCCGTTTCCTCACCCCGGATGGTTCCACGCGTCGTCCCCGAATCCCCGATCCGTACACGCGTCGTCTCCGAGCCTCGATCGGTCCACGCGCCGTCTCCGAGCCCCGATCGGGCCACGCATCGTCTCCTAAGCCCCGATCGGTTGACGCGCCGACTTCGAGCCCCGATCGTTCCACGCGCCGTCTCCGAGCGCCGATCGATCCACGCGCCGTCTCGTGAGCCCCGATACGTCCACGCGCAGTCGCCGAGGCCCGGTCGATCCACGCGTCGTCTCCTAAGCCCCGATCGGTCCACACGCCGTCTCCAAGCGCCGATCGGTTCACGCGCCGTCTCCGAGACCGATCGGTCCACGCATCGTCTCCGGAGCCCCGATCGGTCCACGCGCGCTCTCCTGAGCCCCAGTCAGTCCACGCGCCGTCTCCGGGCCCCGATCGGTGCACGCCCGGTCTCCAGAGCCCCGATCGGTCCATGCGTCGTCTCCTGAGTCCCGATCGTTCCACGCGCCGTCTCCGAGCCCCGATCCGTCCACGCGTCGTTCCCTAAGCCCCGATCCATCCACGCGCAGCCTCCTGTGCCCCGATCGGTCCACGGAGCGTCCCCTAAGCCCCAGACGGTCCACGCGCCGTCTCCGAAACCCGATCGGTCGACGCGTCATCTCCTAAGCCCCGATCGGTTAACGCGCCGTCTCCGAGCCCCGATCGGTCCACGCGCCGTCTCCGAGCGCCGATCGATCCACGCGCCGTCTCCTGAGCCCCGATACGTCCTCGCGCAGTCGCCGAGGCCCGGTCGATCCACGCGTCGTCTCCTAAGCCCCGATCGGTCCATGCGCCGTCTCCAAGCGCCGATCGGTTCACGCGCCATCTCCGAGACCGATCGGTCCACGCATCGTCTCCGGAGCCCCGATCGGTCCACGCGCGCTCTCCTGAGCCCCAGTCAGTCTACGCGCCGTCTCCGGGCCCCGATCGGTGCACGCCCAGTCTCCAGAGCCCCGATCGGTCCATGCGTCGTCTCCTGAGTCCCGATCGTTCCACGCGCCGTCTCCGAGCCCCGATCCGTCCACGCGTCGTTCCCTAAGCCCCGATCCATCCACGCGCAGCCTCCTGTGCCCCGATCGGTCCACGGAGCGTCCCCTAAGCCCCAGACGGTCCACGCGCCGTCTCCGAAACCCGATCGATCCACGCGCCGTCTCCTGAGCCCCGATACGTCCACGCGTCGTCTCCTAAGCCTCGATCGGTCCACGCGTGGCCTCCTGAGCCCCGGTCGGTTCACGCGCCGTCTCCGAGCCCCGATCGTTCCACACGCCGCCTCCTAAGCCCCGATTAGTCCAGGCGTCGTCTCCTGAGCTCCGATCGGTCCACGCGTCGTCTCTTAAGCCCCGGTCGGTCCACGCGCCGTGTCCGAGCCCCGATCGGTCCACGCGTCGTCTCTTAAGCCCCGGTCGGTCCACGCGCCGTGTCCGAGCCCCGATCGGTCCACGCGTCGTCTCCTAGCCCCGATCGGTTCACGCCTCTTCTCCTGAGCCCCAATCGCTCCTCGAGCCGTCTCCTGAGCCGCGATGGGTCAACGCGCGGCCTCCTGAGCCCCGGTCCGTTCACGCGCCGTATCCGAGCCCCAATCGGTCCACGGGCCGTCTCCTGAGCCCCGATCGGTCCACGCGCCGTCTCCTGAGCCCCGATCGTTCCACGCGCGGTCTCCTGAGCCCCTTACGGTCCACGCGTCGTCTCTTAAGCCCCGATCGGTCCAAGCGCCGTCTCCGAGCCCCAATCGGTCCACGCGTCGTCTCCTAAGCCCCGATCGGTCCACGCGCCGTCTCCGAGCGCCGATCGGTTCACGCGCCGTCGCCGAACCCCAATTGGTCCACGCGCAACCGCCTGAGCTCCAGTTCGTCCACGCGCTGTCTCCCAGCCCCGATCGGTCCACGCGTCGTCTCCTAAGCCCCGATCCGTCCACGGGCCGTCTCCGAGCCGCGATCGGTAAACGCGCCGTCACCAAGCCCCGATCCGTACACGCGTCGTCTCCGAGCCCCGATCGGTCCACGCGCCGTCTTCTGGGCCCCGATACGTCCACGCGTAGTCGCCGAGTCCGGACCGGTCCACGCGCGGTCGCCGAGCCTGGATCGGTCCACGCGCGGCCTCCTGAGCCACGATCGGTCCACGCGTCCTCTCCTAAGCCCCGATCGGTCAACGCGCCGTCTCCGAGCCCCGATCGGTCCACGCGCCGTCTCCGAGCGCCGATCGGTCCACGCGCCGTCTCCTGAGCCCCGATCGGTCCACGCGTCGCTTTCTATGCCCCATCGATCCACGCGTCGCCTCCAAACCCCGGTCGGTCCACGCGTCGTCTCCTAAGCCCCGCTAGGTTAACGCTTCGTTTCCGAGCCCCCATCGGTCTACGGGCCGTCTCCTGAGCCCCGATCGCTCGACGTGTCGTCTCCTAAGCCCCAATCTGTCTACGACCCGTCTCCGGGCCCCTATCGGTGCACGCGCCGTCTCCTAAGCCCCGATCGGTCCACGCGCCGTATCCGAGCCCCGATGGGGCCACGCGTCGTCGCCTGAGCCCCGATCGATCCACGGGTCGTCTCCTGAACCCCGATCGCTCCACGCGCCGTCTCCTGAGCCCCGGTCGGTCCTCGCGCCGTCTCCTGAGCCCCGATCGTTCCACGCGCCGTTTCCGAGCCCCGATCGGTCCACGCACCGTCTCCTGAGCCCCATCCGTCCACGCGGCGCCTCCGGAGCCCCGATCGATCCACGCGTCGTCACCTGAGCCCCGATCGCTCCACGCGCCGTTTCCTGAGCCCCGATCGGTCCACGCATCGTCTCCGAGCACCGATCGGTCCACGCGCCGTTTTCTGAGCACCGTTCGGTCCACGCGTCGTCTTCAAAGCCCCGATGCCTCCACCCGCCGTCTCCGAGACACGATCGGTCCGTGCGCCGCTGCCAGAGCCCCGATCGGTTCACGCATCGCTTCCTAAGCCCCATCGGTCCACGCGTCTCGTCTCCTAACCCCGGACGGTCCACGCGTCATCTCCTAACCCCGATCGGTCCACGCGTCGTCCCCGAATCCCCGATCCGTACACACGTCATCTCCGAGCCTCGATCGGTCAACGCCCCGTCGCCGAGCCCCGATCGGTCCACGTGTCGTCTCCTAAGCCCCGATCGGTGCACGCCCCGTTTCCTGAGCCCCGATCGTTCCACGCGTCGTCTTCTAAGCTCAGATGCCTCCTCGCGCCGTCTCCGAACCACGATCGGTCCAGGCGCCGCTTCCTGAGCCCCGATCGGGCCACGCATCGTCTCCGAGCACCGATCGGTCCACGCGGCGTTTTCTGAGCACCGTTCGGTCCACGCGTCGTCTGCAAAGCCCCGATGCCTCCACCCGCCGTCTCCGAGCCACGATCGGTCCGTGAGCCGCTGCCAGAGCCCCGATCGGTCCACGCGTCGTCTCCAGATCTCCGATCGGTCCACGCGCCGTCTTCTAAGCCCAGATCGGTCCACGCGCCGTCTCCGAGCCCCGATCGGTTCACGCGCCGCCTCCGAGCCCCGATCGGTCCACGCATCGTTTCCTAAGCCCCGATCGGTCGACGCGCCGTCTCCGAGCGCCGATCGGTCCACGCGCCGTTTCCTGAGCCCCGATCCGTCCACGCGCTGGCGCCGAGCTGTGATCGGTCCACGCGCGGCCTCCTGAGCCCCAATCGGTCCACCGCCGTCTCCTGAGCCCCGATCCTTCCACGCGCTGGCGCCGAGCCGTGATCGGTCCACGCGCGGCCTCCTGAGCCCCAATCGGTCCACCGCCGTCTCCTGAGCCCCGATCCGTCCACGCGCTGGCGCCGAGCCGTGATCGGTCCACGCGCGGCCTCCTGAGCCCCAATCGGTCCACGCGCCGTATCCGAGCCGCGATCGGTCCACGCGTCGTCCCCGAATCCCCGATCCGTACACGCGTCATCTCCGAGCCTCGATCGGTCAACGCGCCGTCGCCGAGCCCCGATCGGTCCACGCGCGGCCTCCTGAGCCCCGGTCGGTTCACGCGCCGTCTCCGAGCCCGATCGGTCCACGCATCGTCTCCTAAGCCCAGATCGGTTAACGCGCCGTCTCCGAACCCCGATCGGTCGACGCGCCGTCGTCGAACCCCAATTGGTCCACGCGCAACCGCCTGAGCCCCAGTCGGTCCACGCGCTGTCTCCCAGCCCTGATCGGTCCACGCATAGTCTCCTAAGCCCCGATCGGTCCACGCGTTGTCTCCTAAGCCCCGCTCGGTCCGCGCGCCGTCTCCGAGTGCCGAGCGTTCCACGAGCCGTCGCCGAACGCCAATTGGTCCACGCGCAACCACCTGAGCCCCTGTCGGTCAACGCGCTGTGTCCGAGCCCCGATCGGTCCACGCGCCGTCGCCGAGCCATGATCGGTCCACGCGCGGCCTCCTGAGCCCCGATCGGTCCACGCGCCGTCGCCGATCCACGATCGGTCCGTGCGCTGCTTCCAGAGCCCTATCGGTCCACGCCTCGTCTCCTGATCTCCGATCGGTCCACGCATCGTCACCTAAGCCCCGATCGGTTAACGCGCTGTCTCCGAGCGCCGATCGGTCCACGCGCCGTCGCCAAACCCCAATTGGTCCTCGCGCAACCACCTGAGCCCCAGTCGGTCCACGTGCTGTCTCCGAGTCCCGATGGGTCCACGCGCCGTCGCCGAGCCATGATCGGTCCACGCGCGGCCTCCTGAGCCCCGATCGGTCCACGCGCCGTCGCCGAGCCACGATCGGTCCACGCGCGGCCTCCTGAGCCCTTGTTGATTCACGCGCCGTATGCGAGCCCCAATCGGTCCACGCGCCGTCTCCTGAGCCCCGATTGGTCCACGCGCCGTCTCCTGAGTCCCAATCGGTCAACGCGTCGTCTCCTAACCCCCGATTGGTCCACGTGCAGTCTCCCAGCCCCGATCGGTCCACGCGCCGTCTCCTAATCCACAATCTGTCCACGACCCGTCTTCGGGCCCCGATCGGTGCTTGCGCGGTCGCCGAACCCAAATTGGTCCACGCGCAACCGCCTGAGCCCCAGTCGGTCCACGCGCCGTCTCCGAGCCCCGATCGGTCCACGCTTCGTCTCCGAGCCCCGATCAGTCCACGCGCCGTCCCCGAGCCATGATCAGTCCACGCGCGGCCTCCTGAGCCCCGATCAGTCCACGCGCCGTCGCCGAGTCGCGATCGGTCCACGCGCGGCCTCCTGAGCCCCGGTTGGTTCACGCGCCGTATCCGAGACCCAATCGGTCCACGCGCCGTCTCCTGAGCCCCGATTGTTCCACGCGCCGTCTCCTGAGCCCCGATCGGTAACACGCGTCGTCGCCTAACCCCCGATTGGTCCACGTTCCGTCTCCTCAGCCCCGATCGGTCCACGCGCCGTCTCCGAGCGCCGATCGGTTCACGCGCGGCCTCCTGAGCCCCGATCGGTCCACGCGCCGTCTCCGAACCCTGATGGGTCCACGCGCCGTGTCCTGTGCCCCGATCGGTCGACGCATCCTTTCCTAAATCCCGATCGGTCCACGCGTCGTCTCCTTAGGCCCGATCGGTTCACATGCCGTCTCCGAGCCCCGATGGGTCCACGCGTCGCCTCCTGAGCCCCGATCGATCCACGCGCCGTCTCCGGAGCCCCGATCGATCCACGCGAATCTCCTGAGCTGCGATCGGTCCACGCGTCGTTCCCTAAGCCCCGATCCATCCACGCGGAGTCTCCCGAGCTCCAATCGGTCCACGCGCCGTCTCCTGAGCCCCGATCGGGTAACGTGTCGTTTCCGAGCCCCGATCGGTCTACGCGCCGTCTCCTTAGCGGCCATCGGTCCCCGCGCCTTCTCCTAAGCCCCGGTCGGTCCGCGCGCCGTCTCCCGAGCCCCGATCGGTCCACGCGACGTTCCCTAAGCCCCGATCCATCCACGCGCAGTCTCCTGAGCCCCGATCGTTCCACGCGCCGTCTCCCAGCCCCGATCGGTCCACGCGCCGTCTCCTGAGCCCCGATCGGTCCCCACGTCGTTTCATAAGCCCCGATCCATCCACGCGCCGTCTCCGAGGCCCGGTCGGTCCACGCGCCGTCTGCGAGCCCCGATCCGTCGACGCGTCGTCTCCTGAGCCCCGATCGATCCACGGCCGCCTCCTGAGCCCCGATCGATCCACGCGCCGTCTCCTAAGCCCCGATCGGTCCACGTGCCGTCTCCGAGCCCCGATCGGTTCACGCGCCATTTCCTGAGCCCCGATCGTTCCACGCGCCGTCTCCGAGCCCCGGTCGGTCCACGCGCCGTCTGCGAGCCCCGATCCGTCGACGCGTCGTCTCCGAGCCCCGATCGGTCCACGCGCGGTCTCCTAAACCCCGATCGGTCCACGCGCCGTCTCCGAGCGCCGATCGGTTCACGCGCCGTCTCCTGAGCCCCGATCGTTCCACGCGCCTTCTCCTAAGCCCCGATAGGTCCACACGCCGTCTCCGAGCGCCGATCGGTTCACGTGCCGTCTCCTGAGCCCCATCCGTCCACGCGGCGCCTCCGGAGCCTCGATTGATACACGTGAATCTCCTGAGCCCCGGTCGGTCCACACACCATCTCCTGAGCTCCGATCGGTCCACGCGAAGTCGCCGAGCCCCGATCGATTCACGCGCGGTCTCCTGAGCCCCGGTCGGTCCACGCGCCGTCTCCGAGCCCCGGTCGGTCCACGCGCCGTCTGCGAGCCCCGATCCGTCGTCGCGTCGTCTCCTGGCCCCGATAGATCCACGGCCGCCTCCTGAGCCCCGATCGATCCACGCGCCGTCTCGTAAGCCACGATCGGTCCAGGCGCCGTCTCCGAGCGCCGATTGGTTCACGCGCCGTCTCCTGAACCCCGATCGTTCCACGCGCCGTCTCCGAGCCCCAATCGGTCTACGCGCCGTCTCCTGAGCACCGATCGGTCCACGCGTCGGCTCCTAAGCCTCGATCGGTCCACGCGCGGCCTCCTTAGCCCCGGTCGGTCCACGCGCCATCTGCGAGTCCCGATCGGTCCACGCATCGTCTCCTAAGCCCCGATCGGTTAACGCACCGTCCCCGCGCCCCGATCGGTCAACGCGCCGTCTCCTGAGCCCCGATACGTCCACGCGCAGTCGCCGAGCCCCGATCGGTCCACGCGCCGTCGCCGAGCCTCGATCGGTCCACGCGCTGCCTCCTGAGCCCCGGTCAGTTCACTCGCCGTCTCCGAGCCCCGATCGATCCACGCGTCGTCTTCTAAGCCCAGATGCCTCCTCGCGCCGTCTCCTGAGCCCCGATCGTTCCACGCGCCGTCTCCGAGCCCCGATCGGTCCACGCGCCGTCTCCGAGCCCCGATCGGTTCACGCGCCGCCTCCGAGCCCCGATCGGTCCACGCATCGTTTCCTAAGCCCCGATCGGTTAACGCGCCGTCTCCTGAGCCCCGATCGGCCCACGCGTCGTTCCCTAAGCCCGGATCCATCCACGCCCAATCTCCTGAGCCCGGATCGTTCCGCGCGCCGTCTCCCAGCCCCGATCGGTCCACGCGCCGTCTCCGAGCGCGGATAGGTTCACGCGCCGTCTCCTGAGCCCCGATCATTCCACGCGATGTCTCCGAGCCCCGATCGGTCCATGCGCCGTCTCCTAAGCCCCGATCGGTCCACGCGCCGTGTCCTGTGCCCCGATCGATCGACGCGTCCTTTCCTAAATCCCCATCGGTCCACGCGTCGTCTCCTTAGCCCCAATCGATCCACACGCCGTCTCCGAGCCCCGATGGGTCCACGCGTCGCCTCCTGAACCCCGATCGATCCACGCGAGTCTCCTGAGCCCCGGTCGGTCCACGCGCCGTCTCCAGCTCCGATCCGTCCACGCGTCATCTCCTAACATCCAATCGGTCCACGCGCCGTCTCCTGAGCCCCGACGGGTCCACGCGCCGTTCCCTAAGCCTCGATCCATCCACGCGCAGTCTCCTCAGCCCCGATCGGTCCAAGCATCGTGTCCTAAGCCCCTGACGGTCCACGTGCCATCTCCGAACGCCGATCGGTCGACGCACCGTCTCCTAAGCTCCAGACGGTCCACGCGCCGTCTCCGAACCCCGATCGGTCGACGCGCCGTCTCCGAGCCCCGCTCGGTCGATGCGTCGTCTTCTTAACCCCGATGCCTCCACGCGCCGTCTCCGAGCCACGGTCGGTCCACGCGCCATCTCCTGAGCACCGATCGTTCCAGGCGCCTTCTCCTAAGCCACGATCGGTTCACGCGCCGTCTCCGAGCCCCAGTCGGTCCACACGCTGTCTCCGAGCACCGATCGGTCCACGCGTCGTCTCCGACCCCCGATCGGTCCACGCGCCGTCGCCGAGCCATGATCGGTCCACGCGCGGCCTCCTGAGCCCCGATCGGTCCACGCGCCGTCTCCGAGCCCAGATCGTTCCACGCGGCGTCTCCTGAGCCTCAATCGGTCCACACGCTGTCTCGTGAGCCCCAATAGGTACACGCGTCGTCTCCTACGCCCCGATCAGTCCACTGTCGTCTCCTGAGCCCCGATCGGTCCGCCCACCGTCTCCTGATCCCCATCGGTCCACGCGGCGCCTCCGGAGCCCCGATCGATCCACACGAATCTCCTGAGCCTCGGTCGGTCCGCGCGCCGTCTCCTGAACCCCGATCGGTCCACGCGCTGTCTTATGAGCTTCGATCGTTCCACGCGTCGTCTCCTCAGCCCCGATCGCTCCACGCTCCGTTTTCTGAGCACCGTACGGTCCACGCGTCGTCTTCAAAACCCCGATGCCTCCACGCGCCATCTCCTAAGCCCCGATCGGTCCACGCGCCGTCTCCGAGCGCCGATCAGTTCACGCGCCGTCTCCTGAGCCCCGATCATTCCACGAGCCGTCTCCGAGCCCCGATCGGTTCACGCGCCGTCTTCGACCGCCTATCGGTTCACGCGCCGTCTTCTGAGCCCGGAACGGTCCACGCGTCGTCCCCGAATCCCCGATCTGTACACGCATTGTCTCCTAAGCCCCGATCGGTCCACGCGCCGTGTCCTGTGCCCCGATCGATCGACGCGTCCTTTCCTAAATCCCGATCGGTCCACGCGTCGTCTCCTTAGCCCCAATCGATCCACACGCCGTCTCCGAGCCCCGATGGGTCCACGCGTCGCCTCCTGAACCCCGATCGATCCACGCGAGTCTCCTGAGCCCCGGTCGGTCCACGCGCCGTCTCCAGCTCCGATCCGTCCACGCGTCATCTCCTAACATCCGATCGGTCCACGCGCCGTCTCCTGAGCCCCGACGGGTCCACGCGCCGTTCCCTAAGCCTCGATCCATCCACGCGCAGTCTCCTCAGCCCCGATCGGTCCAAGCATCGTGTCCTAAGCCCCTGACGGTCCACGTGCCATCTCCGAACGCCGATCGGTCGACGCACCGTCTCCTAAGCTCCAGACGGTCCACGCGCCGTCTCCGAACCCCGATCGGTCGACGCGCCGTCTCCGAGCCCCGCTCGGTCGATGCGTCGTCTTCTTAACCCCGATGCCTCCACGCGCCGTCTCCGAGCCACGGTCGGTCCACGCGCCATCTCCTGAGCACCGATCGTTCCAGGCGCCTTCTCCTAAGCCACGATCGGTTCACGCGCCGTCTCCGAGCCCCAGTCGGTCCACACGCTGTCTCCGAGCACCGATCGGTCCACGCGTCGTCTCCGACCCCCGATCGGTCCACGCGCCGTCGCCGAGCCATGATCGGTCCACGCGCGGCCTCCTGAGCCCCGATCGGTCCACGCGCCGTCTCCGAGCCCAGATCGTTCCACGCGGCGTCTCCTGAGCCTCAATCGGTCCACACGCTGTCTCGTGAGCCCCAATAGGTACACGCGTCGTCTCCTACGCCCCGATCAGTCCACTGTCGTCTCCTGAGCCCCGATCGGTCCGCCCACCGTCTCCTGATCCCCATCGGTCCACGCGGCGCCTCCGGAGCCCCGATCGATCCACACGAATCTCCTGAGCCTCGGTCGGTCCGCGCGCCGTCTCCTGAACCCCGATCGGTCCACGCGCTGTCTTATGAGCTTCGATCGTTCCACGCGTCGTCTCCTCAGCCCCGATCGCTCCACGCTCCGTTTTCTGAGCACCGTACGGTCCACGCGTCGTCTTCAAAACCCCGATGCCTCCACGCGCCATCTCCTAAGCCCCGATCGGTCCACGCGCCGTCTCCGAGCGCCGATCAGTTCACGCGCCGTCTCCTGAGCCCCGATCATTCCACGAGCCGTCTCCGAGCCCCGATCGGTTCACGCGCCGTCTCCTAAGCCCCAATCGGTCCACGCGCCGTCTCCTGAGCCCCAATCGATCCACGCGCTGTCTCCTGAGCCCCGATAGGTACACGCGTCGTCTCCTATGCCCCGACCGGTTCCCGCGCCGTCTCCCAGCCCCGATCGATCCACGCGCCGTCTCCTGACCCCCGATCGGTCCAAGCGTCGTTCCCTAAGCCCCGATCCATCGACGCGCAGTCTCCTGAGCCCCGATCGGTCCACGCGTCATCCCCGAATCCCCGATCCGTACACGCGCCGTCTCCGAGCCCCGATCGGTCCACGCGCCGTCTGCTAAGCCCCGATCGGTCCACGCGCCGTCTCCGAGCGCCGATCGGTTCACGCGCCGTCTCCTGAGCCCGGATCGGTCCACGTGTCGTCCCCGAATCCCCGATCCGTACACGCGTCGTCGCCGAGCCCCGATCGGTCCAGCCGTGGCCTCCTGCGCCTCGATCGGTCCAGGCGTGGCCTCCGGAGCCCCGATCGGTCCAAGCGTCGTTCCCTAAGCCCCGATCCATCGACGCGCAGTCTCCTGAGCCCCGATCCGTCCACGCGTCGTCCCCGAATCCCCGATCCGTACACGCGCCGTCTCCGAGCCCCGATCGGTCCACGCGCCGTCTGCTAAGCCCCGATCGGCCCACGCGTCGTCGCCGAGCCCCGATCGGTCCAGGCGTGGCCTCCTGCGCGTCGATCGGTCCAGGCGTGGCCTCCTGAGCCCCGATCGGTCCATGCGTCGTCTCCTAAGCCCCGTCCGGTCCACGCGCCGTCTCCGAGCCCCGATCGGTCCACGAATCGTCTCCTAAGCCCCGATCGGTCCACGCGCTGTCTCCGAGTCCCGATGGGTCCACGCGTCGTCTCCGAGCCCCGATCGGTGCACGCGCCGTCGCCGAGCCATGATCGGTCCACGCGCGGCCTCCTGAGCCCCGATCGGTCCACGCGCCGTCTCCGAACACCGATCGGTCCACGCGCCGTTTCCAAGCCCCGATCGGTCCACGCGTCGCCTCCTGAACCCCGATCGATCCACGCAAGTCTCCTGAGCCCCGGTCGGTCCACGCGCCGTCTCCGAGCTCCGATCCGTCTGCGCGTCGTCTTCTAAGATCCGATCGGTCCATGCGCCGTCTCCTGAGCCCCGACGGGTCCACGCGTCGCCTCCGAACTCCGATCGGTCCACACGCCGTTTCCTCAACCCCGATCGCTCCACGCGTCGTCGCCTGAGCCCCGAACCGTCCACGCGCAGTCACCTCAGCCCCGATCGGTCCACGCATCGTCTCCGAGCACCGATCGGTCCAAGCGCCGTTCTCTGAGCAGCGTTCGGGCCACGCGTCGTCTTCAAAGCCCCGATGCCTCCACCCGCCGTCTCCGAGCCACGATCGGTCCGTGCGCCGCTGCCAGAGTCCCGATCGGTCCACGCGTCGTCTCCTGATCTCCGATCGGTCCACGCGCCGTCTCGTAAGCCCCGATCGGTCCACGCGCCGTCTCCGAGCCCCGATCGGTTCACGCGCCGCCTCCGAGCCCCGATCGTTCCACGCGCCGCCTCCTAAGCCCTGATCGGCCCAGGCTTCGTCTCCTAAGCCCCGACCGGTCCACGCGTCGTCTCCTGAGCCCCGGTCGGTTCACGCGCCGTCTCCGAGCCCGATCGGTCCACGCGTCGTCTCCTGAGCCCCGATTGCTCCACACGCCGTTTCCTGAGCCCCGATCGGTTCACGTATCGTTTCCGAGCAGCGATCGGTCCACGCGCCGTTTTCTGAGCACCGTTCGGGCCACGCGTCGTCTTCAAAGCCCCGATCCCTCCACGCGCCGTCTCCGAGCTACGATCGGTCCACACGCCGTCGCCGAGTCATGATCTGTCCACGCGCAGCCTCCTGAGACCCGATCGGTCCATGCGCCGTCTTCGAGCCCCGATCGGTTCACGCATCATCTCCTACGCCCCGATCGATTAACGCGCCGTCTCCGAACCCCGATCGGTCCAGGCGCCGTCGCCGAACCCCAATTGGTCCACGCGCAACCGCCTGAGCCCCAGTCGGTCCACGCGCGGTCTCCGAGCCCCGATCGGTCCACGCCTCGTCCCCGAGCCCCGATCGGTCCACGTGCCGTCGCCGAGCCATGATCGGTCCACGCGCGGCCTCCTGAGCCCCGATCGGACCACGCGCCGTCCCCGAGTCGCGATTGATCCACGCGCGGCCTCCTGAGCCCCGGTCGGTTCACACGCCGTATCCGAGGCCCAATCGGTCCACGCGCCGTCTCCTGAGCCCCGATCGGTCGACGCGCCGTCTCCTGAGCCCCGATCGGTCCACGCGTTGTCTCCTAAGCCCCGATCGGATCACGCGCCGTTTCCTGAGCCCCGATCGGTCCACGCGTCGTCTTCGAAGCCCAGATGCCCCCACGCGCCGTCTCCGAGCCACGATCGGTCTAGGCGCCACATCCTGATCACCGATCGGCCCACGCGCCTTCTCCTGAGCCCCGATCGGTCCACGCGTCGTCTCCTAAGCCCCGATACGTCCACACGCCGTCTCCGAGCCCCGATGGGTCCACGCGTCGCCTCCTGAGCCCCGATCGATCCACGCGAGTCTCCTGAGCCCCGGTCGGTCCACGCGCCGTCTCCTGAGCCCCGATCGTTCCACCCGCCGTCTCCGAGCCCCGATCGTTCCACGCGCCATCTCCTGACCCCCGATAGGTCCACGCGTCGTTCCCAAAGCCCCGATCCATCGACGCGCCGTCTCCTGATGCCCAATCGGTCCACGTATCGTCTCCTAAGCCCCGATCGATCCACGCGTCGTCTCCTAAGCCCCGATCGGTCCACGCGCCGTCTCCGAGCCCCGATCGGTCCACGCGTCGTCTCCTAAGGCCCGATCGGTTCACGCGCCGGTTCCTGAGTCCCGATCGGTCGACGCGTCCTCTCCTAAACCCCGATCGGTCCCCGCGTCGTCTCCTAAGCCCCGATCGGTCCACACGCCGTATCCGAGGCCCAATCGGTCCACGCGCCGTCTCCTGAGCCCCGATCGGTCCACGCGCCGTCTCCTGAGTCCCGATCGGTCCACACGTTGTCTCCTAAGCCCCGATCGGATCACGCGCCGTTTTCTGAGCCCCGATCGGTCCACGCGTCGTCTTCGAAGCCCAGATGCCCCCACGCGCCGTCTCCGAGCCACGATCGGTCTAGGCGCCACATCCTGATCACCGATCGGCCCACGCGCCTCCTCCTGAGCCCCGATCGGTCCACGCGTCGTCTCCTAAGCCCCGATACGTCCACACGCCGTCTCCGAGCCCCGATGGGTCCACGCGTCGCCTCCTGAGCCCCGATCGATCCACGCGGGTCTCCTGAGCCCCGGTCGGTCCACGCGCCGTCTCCTGAGCCCCGATCGGTCCACGCGTTGTCTCCTAAGCCCCGACCCATCGACGCGTCGTCTCCTGAGGCCCGATCAATTGACGCGTCTTCTCCTGATCCCCGATCGCTCCTCGCGCCGTCTCCTGACACCCGCTCGGTCCATGTGTCGTCTTCTTAGCCCCGATGCCTCCACGCGCCGTCTCCGAGCCCCGATCGATCCACGCGTCGTCTTGTAAGCCCAGATGCCTCCACGCGCCGTCTCCGAGCCACGATCGGTCCAGGCGCCGTCTCCGAGCGCCGATCATTTCACGCGCCGTCTCCTGAGCACCGATCGTTCCACCCGCCGTCTCCGAGCCCCGATCGATCCACGCGCCGTCTCCTGACCCCCGATAGGTCCACGCGTCGTTCCCCAAGCCCCGATCCATCGGCGCGCCGTCTCCTGATGCCCAATCGGTCCACGTATCGTCTCCTAAGCCCCGATCGATCCACGCGTCGTCTCCTAAGCCCCGATCGGTCCACCTGCCGTCTCCGAGCCCCGATCGGTCCACGCGTCGTCTCCTAAGGCCCGATCGGTTCACGCGCCGGTTCCTGAGTCCCGATCGGTCGACGCGTCCTCTCCTAAACCCCGATCGGTCCCCACGTCGTCTCCTAAGCCCCGATCGGTCCACACGCCGTCTCCGAACCCCGATGGGTCCACGCGTCGTCTCCTAAGCCCCGAGCGAACCACGCGCCGTCTCCGAGCGCCGATCGGTTCACGCGCCGTCTCCGGTGCTCCCATCGTTCCACGCGCCGTCTCCGAGCCCCGTTCGGTCCACGCGCCGTCTCCTCAGTCCCGATCGGTCCACGCGTCGGGTCCTAAGCCTCGATCGGTCCACGCGCGGCCTCCTGAGCCCCAATCGGTCCACGCGTCGTCTCCTAAGCCCCGATGGGCCCACGCGCCGTCTCCGAGCCCCGATCGGTCTACGCGCCGTCTCCTGAGCCCCGATCGGTCCACGCGTCGGCTCCTAAGCCTCGATCGGTCGACGCGCGGCCTCCTTAGCCCCGATCGGTCCACGCGCCATCTCCTGAGTCCCGATCGCTCTACACGCCGTTTCCTGAGCCCGGATCGTTCCACGCGTCGTCCCCTAATCCCCGATCCGTACACGCGTCGTCTCCGAGCCTCGATCGGTCCACGCGACATCTCCGAGCCCCGATCGGGCCACGCATCGTCTCCTAAGCCCCGATCGGTTGGCGCGCCGACTTCGAACCCCGATCGTTCCACGCGCCGTCTCCGAGCCCCGATCGCTCCACGCGCCGTCTCCTGAGCCCCGATCATTCCACGCGCTGTCTCCGAACCCCGATCGGTCGACCCGCCGTCTCCGAACCCCGATCGGTCGACGCGCCGTCTCCGAAAGCCGATCGGTTCACGTATAGTCTCCTGAGCCCCGGTCGGTTCACGCGCCGTATCCGACCTCCAATCGGTCCTCGCGCCGTCTCCAGAGCCCCGATGGGTCCACGCGCCGTCTCCTGAGCCCCGATCGGTCCACGCCTCGTGTCCTAAGCCCCGATCCGTCCACGCGCCGTCTCCTGAGACCCGCTCGGTCGATGCGTTCTCTCCTGAGGCCCGATCGGTCCACGCGCCTTCTCCTGAGCCCCGATCCGTCCACGCGTCGTCTCCTAAGCCCCGATACGTCCACACGCCGTCTCCGAGCCCCGATGGGTCCACGCGTCTCCTTCTGAGCCCCGATAGATCCACGAGAGTCTCCTGAGCCCCGGTCGGTCTACGCGCCATCTCCTGATCCCCGGTCGGTCCACGCTCCGTTTTCTGAGCACCGTACGTTCCACGCGTCGTCTTCAAAACCCCGATGCCTCCACGCGCCGTCTCCGAGCCACGATCGGTCCGTGCGCCGCTTCCAGAGCCCTATCAGTCCACGCATCGTCTCCTGATCTCCGATCGGTCCACGCGCCATCTCCTAAGCCCTGATCGGTCCACGCGCCGTCTCCGAGCGCCGATCAGTTCACGCGCCGTCTCCTGAGCCCCGATCATTCCACGCGCCGTCTCCGAGCGCCGATCGGTTCACGCGCCGTCTCCTGAGCTCCTATCGTTCCACGCGCTTTCTCCTAAGCCACGATCGGTCCAGGCGCCGTCTCCGAGCGCCGATTGGTTCACGCGCCGTCTCCTGAGCCCCGATCGTTCCACGCGTCGTCTCCTGAGCCCCGATCGCTCCACGCTCCGTTTTCTGAGCACCGTACGGTCCACGCGTCGTCTTCAAAACCCCGATGCCTCCACGCGCCGTCTCCGAGCCACGATCGGTCCGTGCGCCGCTTCCAGAGCCCTATCAGTCCACGCATCGTCTCCTGATCTCCGATCGGTCCACGCGCCATCTCCTAAGCCCTGATCGGTCCACGAGCCGTCTCCGAGCGCCGATCAGTTCACGCGCCGTCTCCTGAGCCCCGATCATTCCACGCGCCGTCTCCGAGCGCCGATCGGTTCACGCGCCGTCTCCTGAGCTCCTATCGTTCCACGCGCTTTCTCCTAAGCCACGATCGGTCCAGGCGCCGTCTCCGAGCGCCGATTGGTTCACGCGCCGTCTCCTGAACCCCGATCGTTCCACGCGCCGTCTCCGAGCCCCGATCGGTCTACGCGCCGTCTCCTGAGCCCCGATCGGTCCACGCGTCGGCTCCTAAGCCTCGATCGGTCGACGCGCGGCCTCCTTAGCCCCGATCGGTTAACGCACCGTCTCCGCGCCCCGATCGGTCAACGTGCCGTCTCCTGAGCCCCGATACGTCCACGCGCAGTCGCCGAGCCCCGATCGGTCCACGCGCCGTCGCCGAGCCTCGATCGGTCCACGCGCTGCCTCCTGAGCCCCGGTCGGTTCACTCGCCGTCTCGGAGCCCCGATCGATCCACGCGTCGTCTTCTAAGCCCAGATGCCTCCTCGCGCCGTCTCCGAGCCCCGATCGGTCCACGCGTCGTCTCCGAGCCCCGATCGGCCCACGCGCCGTCGCCGAGCCGCGATCGGTCCACGCGCGGCCTCCTGAGCCCCGGTCGGTTCACGCGCCGTATCCGAGCCCCAATCGGTCCACGCGCCGTCTCCTAAGCCCAAATCTGTCCACAACCCGTCTCCGGGCCCCGATCGGTGCACTCGCCGTCTCCTAAGCCCCGATCGGTCCACGCGCCGTCTCCGAACGCCGATCGGTTCACGCACCATCTCCTGCTCTCCAATCGGTCCGTGCGCCGCTGCCAGAGTCCCAATCGGTCCACGCGTCGTCTCCTGATCTCCGATCGATCCACGCGCCGTCTCGTAAGCCCCGATCGGTCCACGCGCCGTCTCCGAGCGCCGATTGGTTCACGCGCCGTCTCCTGAGCCCTGATCCGTCCACGCGCGGCGTCGAGCCGCGATCGGTCCACGCGCGGCCTCCTGAGCCCCAATCGGTCCACGCGTCGTCTTCTAAGCCCTGATCGGTCCACGCGCCGTCTCCGAGCCCCGATCGGTCCACGCACCATGTCCTGCTCTCCAATCGGTCCACGCGCCGCCTCCGGAGCCCCGATCGATCCACGCTAGGCTCCTGAGCCCCGGCCGGTCCGCGCGCCGTCTCCTGAGCCCCGAACGGTCGACGCGTCGTCTCCTGAGCCCCGATCGATCGACGCGCCGTCTCCTGAGCCCCGATCATTCCACGCGATGTCTCCGAGCCCCGGTCGGTCCATGCGCCGTCTCCTAAGCCCCGATCGGTCCACGCGCCGTCTCCGACTGCCGATCGGTTCACGCGCCGTCTCCTGAGCCCGGAACGGTCCACGCGTCGTCCCCGAATCCCCGATCTGTACACGCATCGTCTCCTAAGCCCCGATCGGTCCACGCGCCGTGTCCTGTGCCCCGATCGATCGACGCGTCCTTTCCTAAATCCTGATCGGTCCACGCGTCGTCTCCTTAGCCCCGATCGATCCACACGCCGTCTCCGAGCCCCGATGGGTCCACGCGTCGCCTCCTGAACCCCGATCGATCCACGCGAGTCTCCTGAGCCCCGGTCGGTCCACGCGCCGTCTCCAGCTCCGATCCGTCCACGCGTCATCTCCTAACATCCGATCGGTCCACGCGCCGTCTCCTGAGCCCCGACGGGTCCACGCGCCGTTCCCTAAGCCTCGATCCATCCACGCGCAGTCTCCTCAGCCCCGATCGGTCCAAGCATCGTGTCCTAAGCCCCTGACGGTCCACGTGCCATCTCCGAACGCCGATCGGTCGACGCACCGTCTCCTCAGCCCCAGACGGTCCACGCGCCGTCTCCGAACCCCGATCGGTCGACGCGCCGTCTCCGAGCCCCGCTCGGTCGATGCGTCATCTTCTTAACCCCGATGCCTCCACGCGCCGTCTCCGAGCCACGGTCGGTCCACGCGCCATCTCCTGAGCACCGATCGTTCCACGCGCCTTCACCTAAGCCACGATCGGTTCACGCGCCGTCTCCGAGCACCAGTCGGTCCACGCGCTGTCTCCTAAGCCCCCATTGGTCCACGTGCCCTCTTCCAGCGCCGATCGGTCCACGCGCCGTCTCCTAATCCCCAATCTGTCCACGACCCGTCTCCGAGCCCCGATCGGTCCACGCGCCGTCTCCTAAGCCCCGATCGGTCCACACGTCGTCTCCTAAGCTCCAATCGGGCCACGCGCCGTTGCCGAACCCCAATTGGTCCACGCGCAACCGCCTGAGCCCCAGTCGGTCCACGCGCGGCCTCCTGAGCCATGGTCGGTTCACGCGCCGTCTCCTGAGCCCCAATCGGTCCACGCGTCGTTCCCTAAGCCCCGATCCATCCATGCGCAGTCTCCTGAGCCCCGATCGGTCTACGCATCGCCTCCTGAGCCCCGGACGGTCCAGACGCCGTCTCCGAACCCCGATCGGTCGACGCGCCGTCTCCGAGCCCCGATCGGTCCACGCGTCGTCTCCTAAGCCCCGATTGGTGGACGTGCCGTCTCCCAGCCACGATCGGTCCACGCGTCGTCTCCGACCCCCGATCGGTCCACGCGCCGTCACAGAGTCATGATCGGTCCACGCGCGGCCTCCTGAGCCCCGATCGGTCCATGCACCGTCTCCGAGCCCCGATCGTTCCACGCGGCGTCTCCTGAGCCCCAATCGGTCCGCACGCTGTCTCGTGGGCCCCATTAGGTACACGCGTCGTCTCCTACGCCCCGATCGGTCCACTGTCATCTCCTGAGCCCCGATCGGTCCGCCCACCGTCTCCTGATCCCCATCGGTCCACGCGGCGCCTCCGGAGCCCCGATCGATCCACGCGAGTCTCCTGAGCCCCGGTCGGTCCGCGCAGCGGTCACCTGAGCCCCGATCGGTCGACGCGTCGTCTCCGAGCCTCGATCGGTCCACGCGCCGTCGCCGAGCCCCGATCGGTCAAGGCGTGGCCTCCTGAGCCCTGGTCGGTCCATGCGCCGTTTCCTGAGCCCCGATCGGTCCACGTATCGTTTCCGAGCAGCGATCGGTCCACGCGCCGTTTTCTGAGCACCGTTCGGTCCACGCGTCGTCTACAAAGCCCCGATCCCTCCGCGCGCCGTCGCCGAGCTACGATCGGTCCGTGCGCCGCTTCCAGAGCCCGGATCGGTCCACGCGTCGTCCTCCAATCTCCGATCGATCCACGCGTCGTTTTGTAAGCCCAGATGCCTCCTCGCATCGTCTCCTAAGCCCCGATCGGTTAACGCGCCGTCTCCGAGTCCCGATCGGTCCACGCGCCGTCGGCGAACCCCAATTGGTCCACGCGCAACCGCCTGAGCCCCAGTCGGTCCACGCGGCGTCTCCTGAGCCCCAATCGGTCCACACGCTGTCTCGTGGGCCCCATTAGGTACACGAGTAGTCTCCTACGCCCCGATCGGTCCACTGTCGTCTCATGAGCCCCGATCGTTTCACGCGCCGTCTCCGAGCCCCGATCGGTCCACGCGCCGTCTCCAAGCCCCGATCCGTCGCCGCGTCGTGTCGTGAGCCCCGATCAATTGACACGTCTTCTCCTGAGCCCCGATCGCTCCTCGCGCCGTATCCTGAGCCCCGCTCGGTCGATGCGTCGTCTTCTTAACCCCGATGCCTCCACGCGCCGTCTCCGAGCCACGGTCGGTCCAGGCGCCTTCTCCTAAGCCACGGTCGATTCACGCGCCGTCTCCGAGCCGACAGTCGGTCCACGCGCTGTCTCCGAGCACCGATCGGTCCACTGTCGTCTCCTGAGCCCCGATCGGTCCGCCCACCGTCTCCTGATCCCCATCGGTCCACGCGGCGCCTCCGGAGCCCCGATCGATCCACGCGAGTCTCCTGGGCCCCGGTCGGTCCGCGCAGCGGTCACCTGAGCCCCGATCGGTCGACGCGTCGTCTCCGAGCCTCGATCGGTCCACGCGCCGTCGCCGAGCCCCGATCGGTCAAGGCGTGGCCTCCTGAGCCCCGGTCGGTCCACGCGCCGTTTCCTGAGCCCCGATCGGTCGACGCGTTGTCTTCCAAGCCCAGATGCCTCCTTGCGCCATCTCCCAACCACGATCGGTGCAGGCGCCGCTTCCTGAGCCCCGATCGGTCCACGCGTTTTCTCCTAAGCCCCGATCCGTCCAGGCGTCGTCTCCTAAGCCCCGACCGGTCCACGCGCCGTCTCCTGAGCCCCGATCGGTCCACGCGTTGTCTCCTATGCCCCGATCGATCCACGCGCCGTCTCCTAAGCCCCGATCGGTCCACACGTCGTCTCCTAAGCTCCAATCGGTCCACGCGTCGTCTCCTGAGCCCCGATCCGTCGCCGCGTCGTCTCCTGAGCCCCGATCAATTGACGCGTCTTCTCCTGAGCACCGATCGCTCCTCGCGCCGTCTCCTGAGCCCCGATCATTCCACACGTCGTCTCCTAAGCCCTCATTGGTCCACGTGCCGTCTCCCAGCCCCGATTGGTCCACGCGCCGTCTCCTAATCCCCAATCTGTCCACGACCCGTCTCCGGGCCTCGATCGGTTCACGCGCCGTCTCCTAAGCCCCGATCGGTCCACGCACCGTCGCTGAACCCCGATTGGTCCAGGCGAAACCGCCTGAGCCCCAGTCAGTCCACGTGCTGTCTCCGAGCCCCGATCGGTGCACGCGCCGTCGCCGAGCCGCGATCAGTCCACGCGCGGCCTCCTGAGCCCCGGTCGGTTCACGCGCCGTCTCCTGAGCCCCGGTCGGTCCACGCGTCGTTCCCTAAGCCCCGGTCGGTCCACGCGCCGTCTGCTGAGCCCCGATCGTTCCCCGCGTCGTCTCCTAAGCCCCAATCGGTCCACGTGTCGACTCCTAAGCCCCGATGCGTCGACGCGTCGTCTCCTGAGCCCTGATCAATTGACGCGTCTTCTCCTGAGCCCCGATCGCTCCTCGCGCCGTCTCCTGAGCCACGCTCGGTCCATGCGTCGAATTCTAAGCCCCGATGCCTCCACGCGTCGTCTCCTGAGCCCCGATCGGTCGATGGGTCCTTTCCTAAGCGCCAATCTGTCCACGCGCCTTCTCCTGAGCCCCGATCGGTCCACGCGCCGTCTACGAGGCCCGATCGTTCCACGCGTCGTCTCGGAGCCCCGATCGGTCCACGCGCCGTCTCCTAAGCCCCGATCGGTTTACGCGCCGTCTCCGAGCCTCGATTGTTCCGCGCGCGGCCTCCTAAGCCCGGATCGGTCAACGCGTCGTTTCCTAAGCCCGGATCGTCCCACGCGCCGTTTCCTGAGCCCCGATCGGTCCACGCGCCGCCTCCGAGCCCCGATCGGTCCACGCATCGTCTCCAAAGCCCCGATCGGTTACCGCGCCATCTCCGAGCCCCGATCGGTCCACGCGCTGTCGCCGAACCCCGGTCGGTCCACGCGCGGCCTCCTGAGCCCCAGTCGGTCCACGCGCCGTCTCCGAGCCCCGATCTGTCGCGCGTCGTCTCCTTAGACCCGATCGGTCCACGCGCCGTCTCCGAACCCCGATCGGTTCACGCAGCGTCTCCTGAGCCCCGACCTGTCCACGCGCCGTCTGCGAGCCCCGATCGGTCCACGCGCCGTCTCCGAGCCCCGATGGATCCACGTGCCGTCTCCTAAGGGCCGATCGGTCCACGCGCCGTCTCCGAGCGCCGATCGGTTCACGCGCCGTCTCCTGAGCCCGGATCGTTCCACGCGTCGTCTCCGAGCCCCAATGGGTCCACGCGCCCCCTCCTGAGCCCCGATCGGTCGACGCGTCGTCTCATGAGCCCCGATCAGTCCACGCGTCGTCTCCTAACCCCCGATCGGTCCACGCGCCGATTCCGAGTGCCGATCGGTTCACGCGCCGTCTCCTGAGCCCCGATCGTTCCACGCGCCGTCGCTGAGCCCAGATCGGTCCACGCGCCGTCTCCCGAGCCCGGATCGGTCCACGCGTCGTCCCCTAATCCCCGATCCGTACACGCGTCGTCTCCTAAACCCCGATCGGTCCACGCGCCGTCTCCGGGCCTCCATCGGTTCACGCACCGTCTCCTGATCCCCGATCGGCCCACGCGCGGCCTCCTGAGCTCCGTTCGGTCCACGCGCCGTCTGCTGAAGTCCGTTCGGTCCACGCGCCGTCTCCTTAGCCCCGGTCGGTCCTCGCGCCGTCTCCGAGCCCCGATCGGTCCACCCGTCGTCTTCTTAGACCCGATGCCTCCACGCGCCGTCTCCGAGCCACGATCGGTCCAGGCGCCGCTTCCTGAGCCCCGATCCGTCCACGCTCCGTCTCCTAAGCCCCAATCGGTCCACGCGCCGTCTCTGAGCGCCGATTATTTCTCGCTCTGTCTCCTGAGTCCCGATCGTTCCACGCGCCGTCTCCGAACCCCGATCGGTCCACGCGCCGTCTCCTGAGCCCCAATCGGTCCACGCGCTGTCTCCTGAGCCCCGATAGGTACACGCGTCGTCTCCTACGCCCCGATCGGTCCACGCGTCGTCTCCTAAGCCCCGATCGGTCCACGCGCAGTCGCCGAGCCTCGATCGGTTCACGCGCGGTCTCCTGAGCCCTGGTCGGTCCACGCGCCGTCGCCGAACTCCAATTGGTCCACGCGCAACCTCCTTAGCCCCAGTCGGTACACGCGCTGTCTCCGAGCCCCGATCGGTCCACGCATAGTCTCCTAAGCCCCGCTCGGTTAACGCGTCTTCTCCGAGTCCCTATCGTTTCACGCGCCGTCTCCTCAGCCCCGATTGTTCCACGCGCCGTCACTGAGCCCCGATCGGTCCACGCGTCGTCTCCGAAGCCCCGATCCGTTCGCGCGCCGTCTTCTAAGCCCAGATTCCCCCACGCGCCGTCTCCGAGCCACGATGGGACCACGCGTCGCCTCCTGAGCCCCGATCGGTCCACGCGCCGTCTCTGAGCGCCGATCATTTCACGCGCTGTCTCCTGAGTCCAGATCATTCCACGCGCCGTCTCCGAACCCCGATCGGTCCACGCGCCGTCTCCTGAGCGCCAATCGATCCACGCGCTTTCTCCTGAGCCCCGATAGGTACACGCGTCGTCTCCTACGCCCCGATCGGTCCACGCGTCGTCTCCTAAGCCCTGATCGGTCCACCCACAGTCGCCGAGCCTCGATCGGTTCACGCGCGGTCTCCTGAGCCCTGGTCGGTCCAGGCGCCGTCGCCGAACCCCAATTGGTCCACGCGCAACCTCCTTAGCCCCAGTCGGTACACGCGCTGTCTCCGAGCCCCGATCGGTCCACGCATAGTCTCCTAAGCCCCGCTCGGTTAACGCGTCGTTTCCGAGCCCCGATCGGTCTACGTGTCGTCTCCTAAGCAACGATCGGTCCACGCGTCTTCTCCGAGTCCCTATCGTTTCACGCGCCGTCTCCGAGCCCTGATCGGTCCACGCGCCGTCTCCTGAGCCCCGATCGGTCAATGCGCCGTGTTCTAAGCCCCGATCGGTCCACGCGCCGTCTCCGAGTCCTCATCGGCCCAGGTGCCGTCTCCTGAGCCCTGATCGGTCCACGCATCGTCTCCTAAGCCCCGATCGATTTACGCGCCGTCTTCGAGCCTCGATCGGTCCACGCGCCGTCTCCGAGCCCCATCGGCCCACACGTCGTTTCCGAGTCCATATCGTTTCAAGCGTCGTCTCCTAATTCCCGATCGGTCCACGCGCCGTCTCCGAGCCCCGATCGGTCCACACGCCGTCTCCTGAGCCCCGATCGGTCCATGCGCGGCCTCCTGTGCTCCGGTCGGTCCACGCGCCGTCTCCGAGCCCCGATCGGTCCACGCATCGTCTCCAAAGCCCCGATCGGTTCACGCACCGTCTGCGAACCCCGATCGGTCTACGCGCCGTCTCCGAGCCTCGATCGGTCCACGCGCCGTCTCCTGAGCCATGATCGGTCCACGCGCGGCCTCCTGAGCCCTGGTCGGTCCACGCGCCGTTTCCGAGCCCCGATCGGTCCACGCATCGTCACCAAAGCCCCGATCGGTTAGCGCGCCGTCTCCGCGCCCCGATAGGTCCACGCGCCGTCTCCTGAGCCTCGATCGGTCCACTCGTTGTATCCTATGCCCCGGACGGTCCACGCGCCGTCTTCGAGCCCGATCGGTCCACGCGCCGTCTCCTGAGCTCCGATCGGTCCATGCGTCGTCTCCTAAGCCCCGGACGGTCCACGCGCCGTCGCCGAACCCCAATTGGTCCACGCGCAACCTCCTGAGCCCCAGTAGGTCCACGCGCTATCTCCGAGCACTGATCGGTCCACGCATCGTCTCCTAAGCCCCGCTCTGTTAACGCGTCGTCTCCTGAGCCCCGACCGCTCCACGCGCCGTCTCCTGAGCCCCGATCGGTCCACGCGTCGTCTGCGAGCACCGATCGGTCCACGCGCCGTTTCCTGAGCCCCGATCGGTCCATGCGTCGTCTTTTAAGCCCCGATACCTCCACGCGCCGTCTCCGAGCCACGATCGGTCCAGGCGCCGTCTCCGAGCCCCGATCGGTCCACGCATCGTCTCCGAAGCCCCGATCGGTCCAGGCGCCGCTTCCTGAGCCCCGATCGGTCCACGCGTCGGCTCCTAAGCCTCGATCGGTCTACGCGCCGTTTCCGAGCCCGGTCGGTCCATGCGCCTTCTCCTAAGCCCCGATCGATCCACGCGCCGTCTCCGAGCCACCATCGGTCCAGGCGCCGCTTCCTGAGCCCCGATCGGTCCACGCGTCGTCTCCTAAGCCCCGATCGGTCCAGGCGCCGCTTCCTGAGCCCCGATCGGTCCACGCGTCGGCTCCTAAGCCTCGATCGGTCTACGCGCCGTTTCCGAGCCCGGTCGGTCCATGCGCCTTCTCCTAAGCCCCGATCGATCCACGCGCCGTCTCCGAGCCACCATCGGTCCAGGCGCCGCTTCCTGAGCCCCGATCGGTCCACGCGTCGTCTCCTAAGCCCCGATCGGTCCAGGCGCCGCTTCCTGAGCCCCGATCTGTCCACGCGTCGTCTCCTAAGCCCCGATCGGTCCACGCGCCGTTTCCGAGCCCGGTCGGTCCATGCACCGTCTCCTGATCCCCATCGATCCAGGCGGCCCCTCCTGAGCCCCAATCGATCCACGCGAGTCTCCTGAGCCCCGGTCGGTCCGCCCGCCGTCTCCTGAGCCCCGATCGGTCGACGCGTCGTCTCCTGAGCCCCGACCGATCCACGCGTCGTCTCCTGAGCCCAGATCGCTCCACGCGCCGTCTCCAGAGTCATATCGGTCCAGGCGGCGCCTCCGGAGCCCCGATCGATCCACGCGAGTCTCCTGAGCCCCGGTCGGCCCACGCGCCGTCTCCTGAGCCCCGATCGGTCCACGTGCCGTCTCCTAAGCCCCGATCGGTCGACGCGTCATCTCCCAAGCTCTGTTCCGCCCACGCGCCGTCTCCGAGCCCCGATCGGTCCACGCGCCGTCCCCGAGCCGCGATCGGCCCACGCGTGGCCTCCTGAGCCCCGGTCGGTCCACGCGCCGTCTCCTGAGCCCGTATCGGTCCACGCTACGTCTCCTAAGCCCCGATCGGCCCACGCGCGGCCTCCTGAGCCCCGTTCGGTCCACGCGCCGTCTCCTGAGCCCGTATCGGTCCACGCGCCGTCTCCGAGACCCGATCGGTGCACGTGTCGTCTCCTAAGCCCCGATCGGTCCGTGCGTCTTCTCCGAGCGCCTATCGTTCCACGCGCCGTCTCCGAGCCCGATCGGTCCACGTGCCGTCTCCTGAGCTCCGATCGGTCCACGCGTCGTCTCCTAAGCCCCGGACGATCCACGCGCCGTCTCCGAGCCCCGGTCGGTCCACGCGCCGTCGCCGAACCCCAATTGGTCCACGCGCAACCTCCTGAACCCCAGTAGGTCCACGCGCTATCTCCGAGCACTGATCGGTCCACGCATCGTCTCCTAAGCCCCGCTCTGTTAACGCGTCGTCTCGTGAGCCCCGATCGCTCCACGCGCCGTCTCCTGAGCCCCGATCGGTCCACGCGTCGTCTGCGAGCACCGATCGGTCCACGCGCCGTTTCCTGAGCCCCGATCGGTCCATGCGTCTTCTTTTAAGCCCCGATACCTCCACGCGCCGTCTCCGAGCCACGATCGGTCCAGGCGCCGCTTCCTGAGCCCCGATCGGTCCACGCGTCGGCTCCTAAGCCTCGATCGGTCTACGCGCGGCCTGCTTAGCCCCGGTCGGTCCACGCGCCGTCTCCGAGCCCCAATCGGTCCACGCATCGTCTCCGAAGCCCCGATCGGTCCATGCGCCTTCTCCTAAGCCCCGATCGATCCACGCGCCGTCTCCGAGCCCCGATCGGTCCACGCGCCGTCTCCTGAGCCCCGATCGGTCCACGCGTCGTCTCCTAAGCCCCGATCGGTCCAGGCGCCGCTTCCTGAGCCCCGATCGGTCCACGCGTCGGCTCCTAAGCCTCGATCGGTCTACGCGCCGTTTCCGAGCCCGGTCGGTTCACGCGCGGTCTCCTGAGACCCGATCCGTCCACGCGCTGGCGCCGAGCCGCGATCGGTCCACGCGCGGCCTCCTGAGCCGCAATCGGTCCACGCGCCGTCTCCCGAGCCCCGATCGGTCCGTGCGTCGCTTCCTAAGCCCCATCGGTTCACGCGTCGGCTCCGACCCCGGACGGTCCACGCGTCGTCTCCTAAGCCCCGATCGGCCCACGCGCCGTCTCCGAGCCCCGAACGGTCCACGCACCATCTCCTGCTCCCCGATCGGTCCATGCCCCGCCACCGGAGCCCCGATCGATCCACGCGAATCTCCTGAGCTCCGATCGGTCCACGCGTCCTTCCCTAAGCCCCGATCCATCCACGCGCAGTCTCCCGAGCCCCAATCGGGCCACGCGCCATCTCCTGAGCCCCGATCGGTCCACGCGCCGTCTCCTGAGCCCCGAACGGTCCACGCGTCGTCTCCTAAGCCCCGATCCATCCACGCGCAGTCTCCCGAGCCCCAATCGGGCCACGCGCCATCTCCTGAGCCCCGATCGGTCCACGCGTCGTCTCCTGAGCCCCGATCGGTCTACGCGTCGTCTCCTTAACCCCGATCGGTCCACGCATCGTCTCCTAAGCCCCGATCGGTTAACGAGCCGTCTCCGATCCCCGATCGGTCCACGCATCGTCTCCTAAGCCCCGCCCGGTTAACGCGTCGTTTCCGAGCCCTGAGCGGTCTACGCGCCGTCTCCAGAGCCACGATCGGTCCACGCGTCGTCTACTGAGCCCCGATCGCTCCACGCGTCGTTCCCTAAGCCCTGATCCATCCACGCGCACTCTCCTGAGCCCCGATCGGTCCACGCATTGTCTCCTAAGCCCCAGACGGTCCACGCGCCGTCTCCGAACCCCGATCGGTCGACGCGCCGTCTCCTAGCGCCAATCGATCCACGCATCGTCTCCTAAGACCCGCTCGGTTAAGGCGTCGTTTCCCAGCCCCGATCGGTCTACGCGCCGCTTCCTGAGCCGCGATCGGTCCACGCGCCGTCTCCTAAGCCCCAATCGGTGCACGCGCCGTCTCCGAGCGCCGATCGGTCCACGCACCGTCTCCGGAGCCCCATCCGTCTACGCGGCGCCTCCGCAGCCCCGATTGATCCACGCGAATCTCCTGAGCCCCAGTTGGTCCGCGCGCCATCTCCTGAGCCCCGATCGGTCGACGCGTCGTCTCCTGAGCTCCGATCGATCCACGCGTCGTCACCTGAGCCCTGATCGCTCCACGCGAGTCTCCTGAGCCCCGGTCGGTCCACGCGCCATCTCCTGAGCCCCGATCGTTCCACGCGCCGTCTCCGAGCCACGATCGGTCCAGGCGCCGCTTCCTGAGCCCCGATCGGTCCACGCGCCGTCTCCTAAGCCCCGATCGGTCCACGTGCCGTCTCCTAAGCCCCGATCGGTCCATGCGCCTTCTCCTAAGCCCCAATCGGTGCACGCGCCGTCTCCGAGCGCCGATCGGTCCACGCACCGTCTCCGGAGCCCCATCCGTCTACGCGGCGCCTCCGCAGCCCCGATTGATCCACGCGAATCTCCTGAGCCCCAGTTGGTCCGCGCGCCATCTCCTGAGCCCCGATCGGTCGACGCGCCGTCTCCTGATCTCCGATCGGTCTACGCGCCGTCTCCTAAGCCCCGATCCGTCCATGCGCTGGCGTCGAGTCACGATCGGTCCACGCGCGGCCTCCTGAGCCCCAATCGGTGCACGCGCCGTCTCGCGAGCCCCGATCGGTCCACGCGTCGCTTCCTAAGCCCCATCGGTCCACACATAGTCTCCTAACCTCGATCGGTCGACGCGTCCTCTGCAAAACCCCGATCGGTCCACGCGTCGTCTCCTGAGCCCCGATCGGTCGACGGGTTCTCTCCTATGCGCCGATCGGTCCAAGCGCCTTCTCCTGAGCCCCAATCGGTCCACGCGCCGTCTCCGAGCGCTGATCATTTCACGCGCCGCCTCCTGAGCTCCGATCGCTACACGCCCCGTCTCCTGAGCCCCGATCGGTCCACGTGCCGTCTTCGAGCCCCGATGGGTCCACGCGCCATTTCCTTATCCCCGATCGGTCGACGCGTCGTCTCCTGAGCCCCGATCGACGCACGCGTCGTCTCCTAAGCCCCGATCGGTCCACGTGCCGTCTCCGAGCGCTGATCGGTCCACGCGCCGTCTCGTGAGACCCGATCCGTCCACGCGCTGGCGACCAGCCACGATCAGTCCACGCGCGGCCTCCTGAGCCCCAATTGGTCCACGCGCCGTCTCGCGAGCCCCGATCGGTCCACGCATCGCTTCCTAAGCCCCATCGGTCCACACATCGTGTCCTAACCCCGATCGGTCGACACGTCCTCTGCTAAACCCCGATCGGTCCACGCGTCGTCTCCTGAGCCCCGATCGGTCGACGGGTCCTCTCCTAAGCGCCGATCGGTCCAAGCGCCTTCTCCTGAGCCCCGATCGGTCCACGCGCCGTAGCCGAGCCTCACTCGGTCCACTCTCGGCCTCCTGAGCCCCGGTCGGTTCACGCGCCGTCTCTGAATCCCGATCGGTCCCCGCGTCGTCTCCGAGCTCCGATCGGTCCACGCGCCATCGCCGAAGCCCAATTCGTCCACGCGCAACCGCCTGAGCCCCAGTCGGTCCACGCGCTGTCTCCGAGCCCCGACCGATCCACGCGCCGTCGCCGAAGCCCAATTCGTCCACGCGCAACCGCCTGAGCCCCAGTCGGTCCACGCGCTGTCTCCGAGCCCCGACCGATCCACGCGTCGTCTCGTAAGCCCTCATCGGTCCACGGGTCGTCTCCTAACCCCCGTACGGTCCACGCGCCGTCTCCGAGCCCCGATCGATCCACGCGAGCCTCCTAACCCCGACCGGTCCACGCGCAGTCTCCTGAGCCCCGACCGGTCCACGCGCAGTCTCCTGAGCCCCGATCGATCCACGCGTCGTCTCCTAAGCGCCGATCGGTTCACGCGCCGTCTCCGAGCCGCGACCGGTCCACGCGCCGTCTCCTGAGCCCCGATGAGTCCACGCGTCGTTTCCTAAGCCCCGATCGGTCCACGCGCTGTCTCCTGAGCCCCGATCGGTCCACGCGCTGTCTCCTGAGCCCGGATCGGTCCACGCGTCGTCCCCGATTCCCCGATCCGTACAACCGTCGTCTCCGTGCCTCGATCGGTCCACGCGCATTCACCGAGCCCCGATCGGATCGCGTGGCCTCCTGAGCCCCGGTTGGTCCACGCCCCGTCTCCCAATCCCGATCCGTCGACGCGTCGTCTCCTGAGCCCCGATCGATCCACGGCCGCCTCCTGAGCGTCGATCGCTCCACGCGCCGTCTCCTGAGCCCCGATCGGTCCACCTGCCGTCTCCCTGCCCCGATGGGCCTACGCGCCGTTTCCTTAGCCCCGATCGGTCAACGCGTCGTCTCCTGAGCCCCGATCGATCCACGCGTCGTCTCCTACGCCCCGATCGGTCCACGCGTCGTCTCCGAGCCCCGATCGGTCCACGCGTCATCGCCGAGCCTCAATCGGTCCACTCTCGGCCTCCTGAGCCCCGGTCGGTTCACGCGCCGTCTCCGAATCCCGATCGGTCCCCGCGTCGTCTCCGAGCTCCGATCGGTTCACGCGCCGTCGCCGAACCCCAATTGGTCCACGCGCAACCGGCTGAGCCCCAGTCGATCCACGCGCTGTCTCCGAGCCCCGATCGATCCACGCGTCGTCTCCTAAGCCCTCATCGGTCCACGGGTCGTCTCCTAACCCCCGTACGGTCCACCAGCCGTCTCCGAGCCCCGATCTATCAACGCGAGCCTCCTAACCCCGACCGGTCAACGCGCAGTCTCCTGAGCCCCGATCGGTCCACCCATCGTCTCCTAAGCGCCGATCGGTTCACGCGCCGTCTCCCAGCAGCGACCGGTCCACGCGCCGTCTCCTGAGCCCCGATCAGTCCACGCGTCGTCTCCTGAGCCCCGATCGTTCCACCCGCCGCCTCCTAAGCCCCGATCGGTCCCCGCGCCGCCTCCGAGCGCCGATGGGTCCACGCCGCGTCTCCGAGCCCCGATCGGTCCACCCGCCGCCACCGAACCCCGATTGGTCCCCGCGCGGCCGTCTGATCGCCAATCGGTCCACGCGCGGTCTCGTAAGCCCCGATCGGTCTACGCGTCGTCTCCTAAGCCCCGATCGGTCCACGCGTCGTCTCCTAAGCGCCGATCGGTCCACGCGTCGTCTCCGAGCCGCGATCGGTCCACGCACCGTCTCCTAAGCCTCGATCCGTCCACGGGCCGTTTCCGAGCCGCGATCGGTCAACGCGCCGTCACCAAGCCCCGATCCGTACACGCGTCGTTTCCTAAGCCCCGATCGGTCCACGCGTCGTCTCTTAAGCCCCGATCGGTCCACGCCCCTTCTCCTGAGCCCCGATCGGTCGACGCGTCGGCCCCTAAGTCCCGATCGGTCGACGCGCTGTCTCGTGAGCCCCGATCGGTTTACGCGTCGTCTCCTAAGCCCCGATCCGTCCACGCGTCGGCTCCCAAGCCCTGATCGGACTACGCGCCGTGTCCTGAGCCCCAATGGGTCCAGGCCTCGTGTCCTGATTCCCGATCGGTCCAAGCGCCGCCTCCTGAGCCCCGATCGATCCGCACGTCGTCTCCGGTGCCCCGATCAGTCCACGCGTCGTCTCCTGAGCCCCGATCGGTCCACGCGCCATCTCCTAAGCCGCGATACGTCCACACGCCGTCTCCTGAGCCCCAATCAGTCCACGCGCCGTCTCCTATGCACCGATCGGGTCACGCGCCCTCTCCTAAGCTCCGATCGGTCCACGCGTCGTCTCCTAAGCCCCGGACGGTCCACGCGTTGTCTCCGAGCCCCGATCGTTCCACGAGCCGTCTCCGAGCCCCTATCGGTTCACACGCCGTCTCCGAGCCCCGGACGGTCCACGCGCCGTCTCCGAGCCCTTACCGGACCGCGCGTCGTCTCCTAAGCCCTGATCAGTCCACGCGCCGTTTCCTGAGCCCCAATGGGTCCAGGCCTCGTTTCCTAATCTCTGATCGGTCCAAGCGCCGCCTCCTCAGCCCCGATCGATCCGCGCGTTGTCTCCTGAGCCCCAATCAGTCCACGTGTCTTCTCCTAACTCCCGATCGGTCCACGCGCCGTCTCCAAGCCCCGATCGGTCCACGCACCGTTTCCGAGCCACGATCGGTCCAGGCGCCGCTTTCTGAGCTCCGATCGGTCCACGCACCGTCTCCGAGCGCCGATCAGTTCACGCGGGGTCTCCTAACCTCCGATCGGTCCCGCGTCGTCTCCTAAGCGCCGATCGGTCCACGCGCCGTCGCCGAGCCATGATCGGTCCACGCGCGACCTCCTGAGCCCCGATCGGTCCACGCGTCGTCTTCGAGCAGCGGTCGATCCACGCACCGTTTCATGGCCCCCAATCGGTCCACGCGTCGACGCCTGAGCCCCGATGGGTCCACGAGCCGTCTCCTAAGCCCCGATCGATCCACGCACAGTCTCCGAGCGCCGATCGGTTCACGCGCCGTCTCCGAGCGCCGATCGGTTCACGCGCCGTATCCTGAGCCCCGATCATTCCACGCGATGTCTCCGAGCCCGGAACGGTCCACGCGCCGTCGCCGAAACCCGATCGGTCCACGCGCGGCTTCCTGAGCACCGGTCGGTTCACGCAGCGTCTCCTGAGCCCCGATCTGTCCACGCGCCTTCTCCGAGCCCCAATCGGTCCACGCGCCGTCTCCTAAGCACCGATCGGTCCACGCGGCGCCTCCGGAGCCCCGATCGATCCACGCGTCGTCTCCTGAGCCCCGATCGGTCGACGGGTCCTCTCCTAAGCCCCGATCGGTCCACGCGCCTTCTCCTGAGCCCTGATCGGTCCTCGCGCCGTCTACGACGCCCGATCGTTCCACGCGCGGTCTCGTGAGCCCTGATCGGTCCACGCGCCGTCTCCTGAGCCCCGATCGGTCAATGCGCGGTCGCCGAGCCCCGATCGGTCCACGAGTCATCGCCGAGCCTCGGTCAGTCCATGCGCCTTCTCCTAAGCCCCGATCGGTACACGCGCCTTCTCCTAATCCCCGACCGGTCCACGCGCCATCTCCGAGTGCCGATCATTTCACGCGCCGTCTCCTGAGCCCCGATCGTTCCACGCGCTGTCTACGAGCCGCGATCGGTCCACGCGACGTCTCCTGAGCCCCGATCGGGGCACGCATCGTCTACTAAGCCCCGGCACGTCCACGCGTCGTCTCCGAGCCCGATCGGTCCACGCGCGGTCGCCGAACTTTGATAGGTTCACGCGCGGTCTCCTGCGCCCCGGTCGGTCCACGCGCCGTCGCCGAACCCCAATTGATCAACGCGCAACCTCCTGAGCCCCAGTCGGTACACGCGCCGTCTCCTGAGCCCCGATCGGTCCACGCGTCGTCTCCTGAGCCCCGATCGTTCGACGGGCCGTCTCCGAGCCCCGATCCGTCCACTCGTCGTTTCCTAAGCCCCGATCCATCCACGCGCAGTCTCCTGTGCTCCGATCGGCCCACGCAGCGTCTCCTAAGCCACAGACGGTCCACGCGCCATCTCCGAAGCCCGATCGGTCGACGCGCCGTCTCCGAGCGCCGATCGGTCTAGGCATCGTCTCCTAAGCCCCAGACGGTCCACGCGCTGTCTCCGAACCCCGATCGATCGACGCGGCGTCTCCGAGCGCCGATCGGCCGACGCGCCGTCTCCGAGCGCCGATCGGCCGACGCGCCGTCTCCGAGCGCCGATCGGTTCACGCGCCGTCTCCTGAGTCCCGATCGTTCCACGCGCCTTCTCCTAAGCCACGATCGGTCCACGCGCCGTCTCCGAGCAGCCATTGGTTCACGCGCCGTCTCCTGAGCCCCGATAGTTCCACGCGCCGTCTCCGAGCCCCGATCCGTCCACGCGTCGTTCCCTAAGCTACGATCCATCCACGCGCAGTCTTCTGTGCGCCGATCGGTCCACGCAGCGTTTCTTAAGCCCCAGACGGTCCACGCGCCGTCTCCGAAACCCGATCGGTCGACGCGCCGTCTCCAAGCACCGATCGGTCCACGCGCCGTCTCCTGAGCCCCGATCGGTCCACGCGTCGTTCCCTAAGTCCCGATCCATGCACCCGCAGTCTCCTGAGCCCCGATCGGTCCACGTATCGTCTCCTAAGCCCCAGACGGTTCACGCTCCGTCTCCGAACCCCGATCGGTCGACGCGCCGTCTCCGAACCCCGATCGGTCGATGGGCCGTCTCCAAAAGCCGATCGGTTCACGCGCAGTTTCCTGAGCCCCGATCGGTCCACGCATCGTCACCTATGCCCCAGACGGTCCACGCGCCGTCTCCGAGCCCCGATCGGGCCGCGTGCCGTTTCCCGGGCCCCTGGTTCATCCACGCGCCGTCTCCTGAGCCCCGATCGCTCCTCGCGGCGTCTCCTGAGCCCCGCTCGGTCCAGGCGCCGCTTCCTGAGCCCCGATCGGTCCACGCGCCGTCTCCTTAGCTCCAATCGGTCCACGCGCCGTCTCCGAACGCCGATCATTTCACGCGCCGTCTCCTGAGCCCCGATCGTTCTACGCGCCGTCTCCGAGCCCCGATCGGTCCACGCGCCGTCTCCTGAACCCCAATCGGTCCACGCGCAGTCTCCCGAGCCCCAATCGGTCCACGCGCCGTCTCCTAAACCCCGATCAGTTCACGCGTCGTCTCCTAAGTCCCGATCGGTCCACACGCCGTCGCCGAGCCCCGATCGGGCAGCGTGCCGTTTTCCGGGCCCCGATCCATCCACGCGCCGCCTCCTGAGCCCCGATCGTTCCACGCGCCGTCTCCCAAGCCCCAATCGGTCCACGCGCCGTCTCCTGAGCCCCGATCGGTCCACGCGCCGTCTCCTGAACGCCGATCGGTCCACGCGTCGTCTCCTAAGCCCCGATCGGTCCACGCGCCGTCTCCGAGCCCGGATCGGTCCACGCGCCGTCTCCTAAGCCCCAATCTGTCCACGACCCGTCTCCGGGCCCCGATCGGTGCACGCGCCGTCTCCTAAGCCCCGATCGGTCCACGCCCCGTCTCCAAGCGCTGATCGGTTCACGCGTCGTCTCCTGAGACCCGTTCCGTGCACGCGCTGGCGCCGAGCCGCGATCGGTCCACGTGCCGTCTCTTAAGCCCCGACCGGTCCACGCGCCGTCTCCCGAGCCCCGATCGGTCCACGCGTCGTCTCCGAGACCCGATCGGTGCACGTGTTGTCTCCTAAGCCCCGATCGGTCCACGCGTCGTCTCCGAGCCCCCATCGTTCCACGCGCCGCCGCCAGAGCCCCAATCGGTCGACGCCCCTTCGCCAAGCTCCGATCCGTCCACGCGCCGTCTCCGAGCCCCGATCGGTTCACGCGTCGTCTCCGAGCCCCGATCGGTCCACGCGCCGTCCCCGAGCCATGATCGGTCCACGCGCGGCCTCCTGAGCCCCGATCGGACGACGCGCCATCGCCGAGTCGCGATCCATCCACGCGCAGTCTCCTGAGCCCCGATCGGTCCACGCAGCGTCTCCTAAGCCCCAGACAGTCCACGCGCCGTCTCCGAACCCCGATCGGCCGACGCGCCGTCTCCGAGCGCCGATCGGTCGACGCGCCGTCTCCGAGCGCCGATCGGTCGACGCGCCGTCCCCGAGCGCCGATCGGTTCACGCGCCGTCTCCTGAGCCCGGATCGGTCCACGCGTTGTCCCATAGTCCCCGATCCGTAAATGCGTCGTCTCATGAGCCCCGATCGTTCCACGCGCCGTCGCCGAGCCCCGATCGGTCCACGCGCCGTCTCCGAGCCCCGATCGGTCTGCGCATCGTCTCCTAAGCCCCGATCGGTCCACGCGCCGTCTCCGAGCGCCGATCGGTTCACGCGTCGTCTCCTGAGCCCCGATCGGTTCACGCGTCGCCGCCGGAGCCCCGATCGCTCCACGCGCCGTCGTGAGCGACGGGGCGTGGACGTATCGCGGCTCGGAGACGGTCGGGGCTTAGGAGAAGGCGCGTGGACCGATCGGCGCTCGGAGACGGCGCGTGGACAGATAGGGGCTTAGAAGACGATGCGTGGATAGATCGGGGCGTAGGAGACGACGCGTGTACCTATCGGGGCTCACGAGACAGCGTGAGGACCGATTGGGGATCAGGAGACGGCGCGTGGACCGATCGGGGCTGGGAGACGGAGCGTGGAACGATCAGGGCTCAGGAGACAGCGCGTGGATCGATCGGGGCTCGGAGACGGTGCGTGGAACGATCGGGGCTTAGGAGAAGGCGCGACGACCGATCGGGGCTCAGGAGACGACCCGTGGATCGATCGAGGCTCGGATACGACGCTTGTACCGATCGGGGATTCGGGGACGACGCGTGGACCGATCGGGACTTAGGAGACGACGCGTGGACCGATCGGGGCGTAGGAGACGACGCGTGTACCTATCGGGGCTCAGCAGACAGCGCGTGGACCGATTGGTGCTCAGGAGACGGCACGTGGACCGCTCGGGGCTCGGAGACGGCGCGTGGAACGATCGGGGCTCAGGAGACGGCGCGTGAAATGATGGGCGCTCGGAGACGGCGTGTGGACCGGTCGTGGCTTAGGAGAAGGCGGGTGGAATGATCGGGGCTCAGGCGACGGCGCTTGGACCGATCGAGGCTCGGAGACGGAGCGTGGTGGCATCGGGGCTATGAAGACGACGCATGGACCGAGCGGAGCTCAGAAGACGGCGCGAGGAGCGATCGGGGCTCAGGAGAAGACGCGTCAATTGTTCGGGGCTCACGATACGACGCGTGGACCGATCGGAGCTTAAGAGACGACGCGTGGTACGATCGGGGCTCAGGAGACGGCGCGTGGACCCATCGGGGCTCGGAGACGGCGTGTGGACGTATCGGGGCTCAGGAGACGGTGCGTGGACAGATCGGGGCTCAGGAGACGGCGCTTGGACCAATCGGGGCTCAGGAGACGCCGCGCGGACCGATCGGGGCTCGGAGACGGTGCGTGGACCGATCGAGGCTCGGATACGACGCGTGTACCGATCGGGGATTCGGGGACGTTGCGTGGAACGATCGGGGCTCGGAGCCGGCGCGTTAACCGATCGGGGCTCCGGCGGCGACGCGTGGACCGATCGGGGCCCAGGCAACGGCGCGTGGATCGATCGGGGCTCGGCGACTGCGCGTGGACCGATTGGGGCTCAGGAGACGGCGCGTGGAGCGATTGGGGCTCAGGAGACGGCGCGGGGACCTATCGGGGCGCGAAGACGGCGCGCTAACCGATCGGGGCTTTGGTGACGATGCGTGGACCAATCGGGGCTCAGGAGACGGTGCGTGAACCACTCGGCGCTCGGAGACGGCGCGTGGACCGGTCGTGGCTTCGGAGAAGGCGGGTGAAACGATCGGGGCTCAGGAGACGGCGCTTGGACTGATCGGGGCTCAGGAGACGCCGCGTGGACCGATCGGGGCTCACGAGACGGCGCGTCGACCGATCGAGGCTCAGGAGACGGCGCGTGGACCGATCGGAGCGCAGGAGGCGGCGCGTGGACCGACCGGGGCTCAGGAGGCGGCGCGAGGACCGATTGGGGCTCAGGAGACGGCGCGTGGACGTATCGGGGCTTAAAAGACGACGCATAGACCGATCGGGGCTCAGGAAACGGCGCGTGGACCGAACGGTGCTTGGAGACGACGCGTGGACCGATCGGGCCTCAGGAGACGGCGCGTGGAGCGATCGGGGCTCAGGAGACGACACGTTAACAGAGCGGGGTTTAGGAGACGATGCGTGGACCGATCGGTGCTCGGAGACAGCGCGTGGACCGACTGGGGCTCAGGAGGTTGCGCGTGGACCAATTGGGGTTCGGCGACGGCGCGTAGTCCGACCGGGGATTAGGAGGCGACGCGTCGACCGATCGGGGCTTAGGAGACGACCCGTCGGCCGATCGGGGCTTAGGAGACGACGCGTGGACCGATCGGGGCTCAGGAGACGGCGCGTGGACCGATCGGGGCTCAGGAGACGGCGCGCGGACCGACCGGGGCTCAGGAGACGGCGCATGGACCGATCGGGGCGCAGGAGGCGGCGCGTGGACCGATTGGGGCGCAGGAGGCGGTGCGTGGACCGATTGGGGCTTAGGAGACGGCGCGTGGACCGATCGGGGCTCAGGAGACTCGCGCGGATCGATCGGGGCTCAGGAGGCAACGCGGGGACCCATCGGGGCTCGGAGACGGCGTGTGGACGTATCGGGGCTTAGGAGACGACGCGTGGACTGATCGGAGCTCAGGAGAAGACGCGTGGACCGATCGGGGCTTAGGAGAGGACCCGTCGACCGATCGGGGCTCAGGAGACGACGCGTGGACGTATCGGGGTTCAGGAGACGGCGCGTGAACCGATCGGGGCTCGGAGACGGCACGTGGACCGATCAGGGCTCAGGAGACGGCGCGTGGACCGATCGGGGCTCGGAGACGACGCGTTAACCGATCGCGGCTTAGGAGACGATGCCAGGAGGCATCTGGGTTTACAAGACGACGCGTGGATCGATCGGGGCTCGGCGACGGCGCGTGGACCGATCGCGGCTCGGAGACGACGCGTGTACAGATCAGCGCTTGGTGACGGCGCGTTTACCGATAGCAGCTCGAAGACGGCCCGTGGACGGATCGCGGCTTAGGAGACGGCGCGTGGACCGATCGAGGCTCGGAGACGACGCGTGTGCGGATCGGGGATTCGAGGACGACGGGTGGACCGATCCGGGCTCAGGAGACGACGCGTCGTCCGATCGGGGCTCAGGATGCGGCGCGTGGACCCATCGGGGCTCGGAGACGGCACGTGGACCGATCAAGGCTTAGGACACGACGCGTTGACCGATCGGGACTCAGGAGGCGGCGCGTGGACCGATCGCGGTTCGGCGTCGGCGCGTGGACCGATCGGGGCTCAGGAGGCCGCGCGTGGACCGATCGGGGCTCAGGAGACGGCGCGTGGACCGATTGGGGCTCAGGAAACGGCGCGTGGACCGAACGGTGCTCGGAGACGACGCGTGGACCGATCGGGGCTCGGAGACGGCGCGTGTACGGATCGAGGCTTGGAGACCGCGCGTGGACCGATCGGCGCTCGGAGACGGCGCGTGGACCGATCGGGGCTTAGGAGACCGCGCGTGGACCGATCGGGGCTCGGAGACATCGCGTGGAATGATCGGGGCTCAGGAGACGGCGCGTGAACCGATCGGCGCTCGGAGACGGCGCGTTCACCGATCGGGGCTTAGGAGACGGCGCGTGGACCGATCGGAGATCAGGAGAGGACGCCTGGACTGATAGGGCTTTGGAAGCGGCGCACGGACCGATCGTGGCTCGGAGACGGCGCGTGGAGGCATCGGGGCTTTGAAGACGACGCGTGGACCGAACGGTGCTCAGAAAAAGGCTCGTGGACCGATCGGGGCTCGGAGACATCGCGTGGAATGATCGGGGCTCAGGAGACGGCGCGTGAACCGATCGGCGCTCGGAGACGGCGCGTGCACCGATCGGGGCTTAGGAGACGGCGCGTGGACCGACCGGGGTTTAGGAGAAGACGCTTGGACCGAACGGGGCTTAGGAGACGGCGCGTGGACCGATCGGGGCTCCGGAGACGGCGCGCGGACCGACTGGGGCTCAGGAGACTCGCGTGGACCGATCGGTGTTCAGAGACGACGCGTGGACCGATCGGGGCTCAGGCGGTTGCGCGTGGACCATTTGGGGTTCGGCGACGGCGCGTGGACCGATCGGCGCTCGGAGACAGCGCGTTAACCGATCGGGGATCAGGAGACGACGCGTGGACCGATCGGGCGTAGGAGACGACGCGTGTACCTATCGGGGCTCACGACACAGCGTGTGGACCGATTGGGGCTCAGGAGACGGCGCGTGGAACGATCGGGGCTCAGGAGACGGCGCCTCAATCGATCGGCGCGCGGAGATGGCACGTGGAACGATCGGGGCTTATGAGACGGTGCGTGGATCGATCGGGGCTCGGAGGTGGCGCGTGGAATGATCGGGGCTTAGGAGATGGCGTGTGGACCGATCGGAGATCAGGAGACGACGCGTGGACCGAGAGGGCTCTGGAAGCGGCGCACGGACGGATCGGGACTCGGAGACGGCGTGTGAACGTATCGGGGCTTAGGAGACGATGCGTTGGCCGATCGGGGCTTAGGAGGCGGCGCGTGGACCCATCGGGGCTCGGAGACGGCGCGTTAACCGATCGGGGCTTAGGAGACGATGCGTGGACCGATCGGGTCTCGGAGACGGCGCGTGGACCGACCGGGGCTAAGGATGCCGCGCGTGGACCGATCGAGGCTCGTCGACGGCGCGTGGACCGATCGGGACTCGGAGACGGCGTGTGAACGTATCGGGGCTTAGGAGACGATGCGTTGGCCGATCGGGGTTCATGAGACGGCGCGTAGACCGATCGGGGCTCCGTCGGCGACGCCTGGACCGATCGGGGCCCAGGAAACGGCGCGTGGATCGATCGGTGCTCGAAGACGATGCGTGGACCGATCGGGGCTCAGGAGCCGATGCGTGGATCGATCGGGGCTCAGGAGGCGGCGCGTGGACACATCGGGGCTCGGAGACGACGCGTGTACGGATCGAGGTTTGGAGACGGCGCGTGGACGGATCGGAGCTCGGAGACGGCCCGTGGGCAGATCGGGGCTTAGGAGACGGCGCGTGGACTAATTGGGGCTTAGGAGAACACACGTGGACCGATCGGGGCTCGGAGACAGCGCGTTTACCGACTGGGGCTCGAGAGGTTGCGCGTGGACCAATTGGGGTTCGCCGCGGCGTGGGGACCGACCGGAGCTCAGCAGCCCGCGCGTGGACCGATCGCGGCTCGGCGACTGCGCGTGGATGGATCGGGGCTCAGGAGACAGCGCGTGGACCGATCGGGGCTCAGGAAGGGGCGCCTGCACCGATCGTGGCTCGGAGACGGCGCGTGGAGGCATCGGGGCTTCGAAGACGACGCATGGACCAATCGGGGCTCGGAAACGGCACCTGGACCGATCGGAGCTCGGAGACAACGGGTGGAGCGGTCGGGGCTCAGGAGAAGACGCGTGGATCGATCGGGGCTCAGGAGACGACGCGTCGACGGATCGGCGCTTAGGAGACGACGCGTGGACCGATCGCGGCTTAGGAGACAACGCATGGACCGATCGGGGCTCAGGAGACGGCGCGTGGACCGATCGGGGCTCGGAGGCGGCGCGTGGAATGATCGGGGCTTAGGAGACGGCGCGTGGACCGAACGGGGCTCAGGAGTTGGCGCGTGGGACGACTGGGGCTCAGGACGTTGCGCGTGGACCAATTGGGGTTCGGCGACGGCGCGTGGACCAACGGGGGCTCAGGAGACCGCGCGTGGACCGTTCGGGGTGTAGGAGACGACGCGTGTACCTATCGGGGCTCAGGAGACAGCGCGTGGACCGATCGGGTCTCGGAGACAGCGCGTGGACCGACTGGGGCTAAGGCGGTTTCGCGTGGACCGATTGGGGTTCGGCGACGGCGCGTGGACCGATCGGGGCTCAGGAGGCCGCGCGTGGACCGGTCGCGGCTCGGCGACGGCGCGTGGACCGATCGGGGCTCGGAGACGATGCGTGGACCGATCGAGGTTCGACGACAGCGCGTGAACCGACTGGGTCTCAGGCGGTTGTGCGTGGACCAATTAGGGGTCGGCGACCGCGCGTGGACCGTTCGGGGCTCGGAGACGGCGCGTTAACCGATCGGGGCTTAGGAGACGATGCGTGAACCGATCGGGGCTCGGAGAAGGCGCGTGGACCGATCGTGGCTCAGGAGACGTCGCGTGGACCGATCGGTGCTCGGAGACTGCGCGTGGACGGACCGCGGCTTTGAATGCGGCACGTGGACCGATCGGGGATCGGAGACGGCGTGTGGACGTATCGGGGCTTAGGAGACGATGCGTGGACCGATCGGGGCTCAGGAGTTGGCGCGTGGGACGACTGGGGCTCAGGACGTTGCGCGTGGACCAATTGGGGTTCGGCGACGGCGCGTGGACCAACGGGGGCTCAGGAGACCGCGCGTGGACCGATCGGGGCTCGGTGACTGCGCGTGGACGGATCGGGGCTCAGGAGACGGCGCGTTGACCGATCGGGGCTCAGAGACGACGGGTTTACGGATCGGGGATTAGGGGACGTCGCGTGGACCGATCCGGGCTCAGGAGACGGCGCGTGGACCAACCGTGGCTCGGAGATGGTGCGTGTACGGATCAGGGATTCGGGGACGACGCGTGGAATGATCCGGGCTCAGGAGACGGCGCGTGGACCGATCGGGGGTCGGAGACGGCGCGTGGAACGATCGGGGCTCAGGTGCCGGCGCGTGGAACGATCGGGGCTCAGGAAACGGCGTGTGGACCGATCGGAGCTCGGAGACGACGCGTGGACCGATCGGGGCTCAGGAGACGGCGCGAGGAGCGATCGGGCTCAGGAGAAAACGCGTCAATTGATCGTGGCTCAGGAGACGAAGCGTCGACGGATCGGGGCTTAGGAGACGACGCGTGGACCGATCGGGGCTTAGGAGACGACGCGTGGACCGATCGGGGCTCAGGAGACGGCGCGTGGACCGACCGGGGCTCAGGAGGCGACGCGTGGACCCATCGGGGCTTAGGAGACGACGCGTGGACCGATCGGGGTTTAGGAGAGGACGCGTGGACTGATCGGGGCACAGGAGACGGCGCGTGGACCGATCGGGGCTTAGGAGACGACGCGTGGAGCGATCGGGGCTCGGAGACGGCGCGTAGACCGATCGGGGCTTAGGAGACGACGCGTGGATCGATCGGGGCTTAGGAGACGATACGTGGACCGATCGGGGCTCAGGAGACGGCGCGTGGACCGGTCAGGGCTCGGAGACGACGCGTCGACCGATCGGGGATCGGGGACGGCGCGTGGAACGATCGCGGCTCGGAGTCGACGAGTTAGCCGATCGGGGCTTAGGAGACGATGCGTGGACCGATCGGGGCTCGGAGACGGCGCGTGGACCGACCGGGGTTTAGGAGAAGGCGCTTGGACCGAACGGGGCTTAGGAGACGGCGCGTGGACCGATCGGGGCTCGGAGACGGCGCGTGGAACGATCGGGGCTCAGGAGACGACGCGTCGAACAATCGGGGCTCAGGAGTCGGCGCGCGGACCGACTGGGGCTCAGGAGACTCGCGTGGATCGATCGGGGCTCCGGAGGCGCCGCGTGGACCGATTGGGACCAGGAGACGGTGCGTGAACCGTTCGGGGCTCGGAGACGGCGCGTGAACCGATCGGGGCTCAGGAGACGGCGCGTGGACCGATCGCGGCTCGCAGACGGCGCGTGGAACGATCGGGGCTCAGGAGACGACGCGTGGACCGATCGGGCGTAGGAGACGACGCGTGTACCTATCGGGGCTCACGACACAGCGTGTGGACCAATTGGGGCTCAGGAGACGCCGCGTGGAACGATCGGGGCTCGGAGACGGCGCGTGGAACGATCGGGGCTCAGGAGACGGCGCGTGGACCGATTGGGGCTCGGATACGGCGCGTGAACCGACCGGGGCTCAGGAGGCCGCGCGTGGACCGATCGGGGCTCGGCGACGGCGCGTGGACCGATCGGGGCTCGGAGACAGCGCCTGGACCGACTGGGGCTCAGGCGGTTGCGCGTGGACCAATTGGGGCTCAGGCGGTTGCGCGTGGACCAATTGGGGTTCGGCGACGGCGCGTGGACCGATCCGGGCTCAGGAGACGGCGCGTGGACCGATCGAGGCTCGGAGACGGAGCGTGGAGCGATCGGGGCTCAGGAGACGGCGCGTGAACTAATCGGCGCTCGGAGACGGTGCGTGGACCAATCGGGGCTGAGGAGAAGGCGCGTGGTCCGATCGGGGCTTATGACACGGCGCGTAGACCGATCGGGGCTCGGAGATGGCGCGTGGAATGATCGGGGCTTAGGAGATTGTGTGTGGACCGAACGGAGATCAGGAGACGACGCGTGGACCGATCGGGGATCGGAAGCGGCGCGTGGACCGATCCTGGCTTAGGACACAACGCGTGGACCGATCGGGGCTCAGGAAACGGCGCCTGGACCGATCGTGGCTCGGAGACGGCGCGAGGAGGCATCTGGGCTTAGAAGACGACGCGTGGATCGATGGAGGCTCAGGAGACGGCTCGTGGACCGATCGGGGCTTAGGAGACGACGCGTCGAACAATCGGGGCTCAGGAGACGGCGCGCGGACCGACTGGGGCTCAGGAGACTCGCGTGGATCGATCGGGGCTCCGGAGGCGCCGCGTGGACCGATTGGGACCAGGAGACGGTGCGTGAACCGTTCGGGGCTCGGAGACGGCGCGTGAACCGATCGGGGCTCAGGAGACGGCGCGTGGACCCATCGCGGCTCGCAGACGGCGCGTGGAACGATCGGGGCTCAGGAGACGACGCGTGGACCGATCGGGCGTAGGAGACGACGCGTGTACCTATCGGGGCTCACGACACAGCGTGTGGACCAATTGGGGCTCAGGAGACGCCGCGTGGAACGATCGGGGCTCGGAGACGGCGCGTGGAACGATCGGGGCTCAGGAGGCGGCGCGTGGACCGATTGGGGCTCGGATACGGCGCGTGAACCGATCGGCGCTTAGGAGAAGGCGCGTGGAATGATCGGAGTTCAGGAGACGGCGCGAGGAGCGATCGGGGCTCAGGAGAAGACGCGTCAATTGATCGGGGCTCAGGACACGACGCGGCGACGGATCGGGGCTCGGAGACTGCGCGTGAACCGATCGGGTCTCGGAGACGGCGCGTGGAGCGATGGGGGCTCAGGAGATGGCGCGTGGAACGTTCGGGACTCAGGAGACGGCGCGTGAACCGATCGGCGCTCGGAGACGGCGCGTGGACCGATCGGGGCTTAGCAGAAGGCGCTTGGACCGATCGGGGCTTAGGAGACGGCGCGTGGAACGATCGGGGCTCAGGTGACCGCGCGTGAACCGATCGGCGCTCGGAGACGGCGCGTGGACCGATCGGGGCTTAGCAGAAGGCGCTTGGACCGATCGGGGCTTAGGAGACGGCGCGTGAACCGATCTGCGCTCGGAGACGGCGCGTGGACCGATCGGGGCTAAGAAGACGACGCATGGACCGATCGGGGCTCAGGAAACGGCGTGTGGACCGATCGGAGCTCGGAGACGACGCGTGGACCGATCGGGGCTCAGGAGACGGCGCGAGGAGCGATCGGGCTCAGGAGAAAACGCGTCAATTGATCGTGGCTCAGGAGATGAAGCGTCGACGGATCGGGGCTTAGGAGACGACGCGTGGACCGATCGGGGCTTAGGAGACGACGCGTGGACCGATCGGGGCTCAGGAGACGGCGCGTGGACCGACCGGGGCTGAGGACGCGACGCGCGGACCCATCGGGGCTTAGGAGACGACGCGTGGACCGATCGGGGTTTAGGAGAGGACGCGTGGACTGATCGGGGCACAGGAGATGGCGCGTGGACCGATCGGGGCTTAGGAGACGACGCGTGGACCGATCGGGGCTCGGAGACGGCGCGTAGACCGATCGGGGCTTAGGAGACGACGCGTGGATCGATCGGGGCTTAGGAGACGATACGTGGACCGATCGGGGCTCAGGAGACGGCGCGTGGATCGGTCGGGGCTTAGGACACTCACGTTGATCGATTGGGGCTCCGGAGGCGGCGCGTGGACGGATCGGGGCTTAGGAGACTACTCGTGGACCGATCGGGGCTCGGAGACGGCGCGTGGAGCGATCGGGGCTCAGGAGACGGCGCGTGAACCAATCGGCGCTCCGAGACGGCGCGTGGACCGATCGGGGATGAGGAGAAGGCGCGTGGACCGATCGGGGATGAGGAGAAGGCGCGTGGACCGATCGGGGCTTAGGAGACGGCGAGTGGACCGATCGGGGCTTGAGGAACGACGGGTAGACCGATCGGGGCTTAGGAGACGGCGAATGGACCGATCGGGGCTCGGAGACGGCGCGTAGAGCGATCGGGGCTCAGGAGACGGCGCGTGAACCAATCGGCGCTCCGAGACGGCGCGTCGAGCGATCGGGGCTCAGGAGACGGCGCGTGAACTAATCGGCGCTCGGAGACGGCGCGTGGACCGATCGTGGCTGAGGAGAAGGCGCGTGGTCCGATCGGGGCTTATGAGACGGCGCGTGGACCGATCGGGGCTCGGAGACGGCGCGTGGAACGATCGGGGCTCAGGAGACGGCGCGTGAACCGATCGGCGCTCGGAGACGGCGCGTGGACCGATAGGGGCTTAGGAGACGACGCGTGGACCGATCGGGGCTCGGAGACAGCGCGTAGACCGATCGGGGCTTAGGAGACGACACGTGGATCGATCGGGGCTTAGGAGACGATACGTGGACCGATCGGGGCTCAGCAGACGGCGCGTGGACCGGTCGCGGCTCGGCGACGGCGCGTGGAACGATCGGGGCTCAGGAGACGGCGCGTGAACCGATCGGCGCTCGGAGACGGCGCGTGAACCGATAGGGGCTTAGGAGACGGCGCGTGGACCGATCGGGGCTCGGAGACGGGGCGTGGAATGATCGGGGCTCAGGAGACGGCGCGTGAAATGATCGGCGCTCTCAGACGGCGCGTAGACCGATTGGGGCTTTCGAGATGGCGCGTGGACCGACCGGGGCTCAGGAAGCGGCGCCTGGACCGATCGTGGCTCGGAGACGGCGCGTGAACCGGTCGTGGCTTAGGAGAAGGCGGGTGGAACGATCGGGGCTCAGGAGACGGTGCTTGGTCCAATCGGGGCTCAGGAGACAGCGCGTAGATCGATCGGGGATCGGGGACGGCGCGTGGAGCGATCGGGGCTCGGAGTCGACGCGTTAGCCGATCGGGGCTTAGGAGACGATGCGTGGACCGATCGGGGCTCGGAGACGGCGCGTGGACCGACCGGGGTTTAGGAGACGGCGCGTGGACCGATCGGAGATCAGGAGGCCGCGCGTGGACCGATCGCGGCTCGGCGACGGCGCGTGGACCGATCGGGGCTCAGGAGGCCGCGCGTGGACCGATCATGGCTCAGCGACGGCGCGTGGACCGATCGGGGCTCGTAGACGGCGCGTTAACCGAGCGGGGCTTAGGAGACGATGCGTGGACCGATCGGGGCTCGGAGACGGCGCGTGGACCGACCGGGGCTAAGTAGGCCGCGCGTGGACCGATCGAGGCTCGGCGACGGCGCGTGGACCGACCGGGACTCGGAGACGGCGCGTGGACCGACCGGGGCTAAGTAGGCCGCGCGTGGACCGATCGGGGCTCCGGCGGCGACGCGTGGACCGATCGGGGCCCAGGAAACGGCGCGTGGATCGATCGGTGCTCGAAGACGATGCGTGGACCGATCGGGGCTTAGGAGACGACGCGAAGATCGATCGGGGCTCAGGAGACGGCGCGTGGACCGATCGGTGCTCGGAGACGGCGCGTGGACGGACCGTGGCTTAGAATGCGTCACGCGGACCGATCGGGGCTCAGATACGGCGTGTGGACGTATCGGGGCTTAGGAGACGATGCGTGAACCGATCGTGGCTCAGGAGACGGCGCGTGGACCTGTCGTGGCTCGGAGACGGCGCGTGGAGGCATGGGGGCTAAGAAGACGACGCATGGACCGAGCGGGGCTCAGGAGACGGCGCGAGGAGCGATCGGGGCTCAGGAGAAGACGCGTCAATTGATCGGGGCTCAGGAGACGACGCGGCGACGGATCGGGGCTTAGGAGACGACGCGTGGACCGATTAGGCCTTAGGGGACGATGTGTGGACCGATCGGGGCTTAGGAGACGGCACGTGATTCGATCGGTGCACAGGAGACGCCGCGTGAGCCGGTCGGGGCTTAGGAGACGACGCGTCGGCCGATCGGGGCTCAGGACAAGGGGTGTGGACCGTTCGGGGCTCGGCGATGGCGCGTGGCCCGATCGGGGCTCGGAGACGACGCGTGTACGGATCGAGGCTTGGAGACGGCGCGTGGACCGATCGGAGCTCGGAGACGGCCCGTGTGCAGATCGGGGCTTAGGAGACGGCGCGTGGACTAATTGGGGCTAAGGAGACGGCGCGTGGACCGATCGGGGCTCGGAAACGACGCGTTAACCGAGCGGGGCTTAGGAGAACATACGTGGACCGATCGGGGCTCGGAGACAGCCCGTTTACAGACTGGGGCTCGAGAGGTTGCGCGTGGACCAATTGGGGTTCGCCGCGGCGTGTGGACCGACCGGAGCTCAGTAGACCGCGCGTGGACCGATCGGGGCTCGGCGACTGCGCGTGGATGGATCGGGGCTCGGAGACGGCGCGTGGAGGCATCGGGGCTTAGAAGACGACGCATGGACCGATCGGGGCTCGGAAACGGCGCGTGGACCGATCGGAGCTCGGAGACGACGCGTGGAGCGGTCGGGACTCAGGAGAAGTCGCGTGGATCGATCGGGGCTCAGGAGACGACGCGGTGACGGATCGGGGCTTAGGAGACGACGCGTGGACCGAGCGGGGCTTAGGAGCCGACGCGTGGACCGATCGGGGCTCAGGAGACGGCGCGTGGACTGATCGGGGCTCGGAGACGGCGCGTGGAACGATCGGGGCTTAGGAGACGGCGCGTGGACCGATCGGGGCTTAGGAGACAACGCGTGGACCGATCGGGGCTCAGGAAACGGCGCGTGGACCGATCGGGGCTCGGAGACGGCGCGTGGAATGATCGGGGCTTAGGAGACGGCGCGTGGACCGAACGGGGCTTAGGAGACAACGCGTGGATCGATCGGGGCTCAGGAAGCGGCGCCTGGACCCATCGTGGCTCGGCGACGGCGCGAGGAGGCATCTGGGCTTAGAAGACGACGCGTGGACCGATCGGGGCTCAGGAAACGGCCCGTGGAGCAATCGGGGCTTAGGAGACGGCACGTGGACTGATCGGGGCTCGGGAAGCGGCGCCTGAACCGATCGTGGCTCGGAGGCGGCGCGTGGAGGCATCGGTGCTTAGAAGACGACGCGTGGACCGATCGGGGCTGAGGAGACGGCGCGTGGACCGATCGGGGCTTAGGAGCCGACGCGTGGACCGATCAGGCCCCAGGAAACGGCGCCAGGGCCGATCGTGGCTCGGAGACGGCGCGAGGAGGAATCTGGGCTTAGAAGACGACGCGTGGACCTAACGGTGCTCGGAGAGGACGCTTGGACCGAACGGGGCTTAGGACACGACGCGTCGACCGATCGGGGCTCGGAGACGGTGCTTGGACGTATCGGGGATCAGTAGACGGCGCGTGGACCGACCGGGGCTCGGAGACGACGTGTGAAACGATCGGGGCGCAGGAGACGGTGCGTGGACCGATCGTGGCTCGGAGACGGCGCGAGGAGGCATCTGGGCTTAGAAGACGACGCGTGGACCGATTGGGTCTCAGGAGCCGGCGCGTGTACCCATCGGGGCTCGGAGACGACGTGTGGAATGATCGGGGCGCAGGAGACCGGGCGTGCACCGATCGTGGCTCGGAGACGGCGCGAGGAGGCATCTGTGCTTAGAAGACGATGCGTGGACCGATTGGGTCTCAGGAAACGGGGCGTGAACCGATCGGGGCTTAGGAGACGAAGCGTGGAACGATCGGGGCACGCAGACGACGCGTGGACCGATCGGGGCTTAGGGAACGACGCGTGGACCGATCGGGGCTCGGAGACAGTCTGTGGACGTATCGGGGCTCGGAGATGGTGCGTGGACGTATCGGGGCTTAGGGAACGACGCGTGGACCGATCGGGGCTCAGGAGACGGCGCCTGGACCGATCGGAGCATAGGAGACGACGCATGGACCGATCGGGGCTTCGGAGACGACGCGTGAACCGATCGGGGCTTAGGAGACGACGCGAGGACCGATCGCGGCTTAGGAGAAGGCGCGTGGACCGATCGGGGCTCAGGAGACGGCGCGTGGAGCGATCAGGGCTCAGGAGGCGGCGTGTGGACCGATCGGGGCTCAGGAGACGGCGCGTGGACCGATCGGGGCTTGGGAGACGACGCGTGGACTGATCGGGGCTCAGGAAGCGGCGCCTGGACCGATCGTCGCTCGGAGCCGGCGCGAGGAGGCATCTTGGCATAGAAGACGATGCGAGGACCGATCGGGGCTCAGGAGACGACGCGTGGACCGAACGGGGCTCAGGTGACGGCGCGTGGACCGGTCGGGGCTTAGGAGACGGCGCGTGGAGCGATCGGGGCTCAGGAGACGGCGCGTGCATGGATCTGGGCTTAGGGAACGGCGGGTGGACCGGTCGGGGCTTAGGAGATGGCCCATGGACCGATCGGGGCTTAGGAGACGATACGTATACCGATCGGGGCTCAGGAAGCGGCGCCTGGACCGATCCGGGCTCGGAGACGACGCGTGGACCGATCGGGGCCTAGGAGACGACGCGTGGACAGATCGCGGCTTAGGAGACGACGCGTAGACCGATCGGGGCTCAGGACACAGCGCGTGGACCGATTGGGGATCAGGACACGGCGCGTGGATGGATGGAGGCGTAGGGAACGACGCGTGGACCGATCGGGGCTCAGGAGACGGCGCGTGGACCGATAGGGGCTTAGGAGACGACCCGTGGACCGATCGGGGCTCAGGAGACTGCGCGTGGACCGGTCGGGGCTCGGAGACGGCGCGTGGACGGAGCTGGGCTTAGGAAACGGGGTGTGAACCGATCGGGGCTTATGAGACGTTGCGTGGACCGATCGGGGCTCAGGAGCTGGCGCGTGGAGCGATCGGGGCTCAGGAGACGGCGCGTGAACCGATCGGCGCTCGGAGACGGCGCGTGGACCGATCGAAGCTTAGGAGACGACGCGTGGACCATCCGGGGCTCGGAGACGGCGCGTGGAGGCATCGGGGCTAAGAAGACGATGCGTGGACCGATCGGGGCTTCGGAGACGACGCGTGGACCGATCAGGGTCAGGAGACGACGCGTGGATCGATCGGGGCTCAGGATACGACGCGTCGATCGACCGGGGCTTACGAGACGACGTGTGGACCGATCGGGGCTCAGGAACCGGTGCGCGGACCGATCGGGGCTCAGGAGACGGCGCGTGAACCGATCGGGGCTTAGGAGAAGGCGCGTGGACCGATCGGGGCTCCGGAAACGGCGCACGGACCCATCGGGGCTCGCAGACGGCGCGTGGAGGCATCGGGGCTTCGAAGACGACGCGTGGACCGAACGGTGCTCAGAAAACGGCGCGTTGACCGATCGGGGCTCAGGAAACGGCGCATGGAGCGATCGGGGTCAGGAGACGACGCCTGGATCGATCGGGGCTCAGGAGACGACGCGTCGACCGATCGGGGCTCAGGAGACGACGCGTGGATCGATCGGGGCTCAGGAGACGACGCGTCGACCGATCGGGGCTCAGGAGACGGCGCGCGGACCGACCGGGGCTCGGAGACGGCGAGTTAACCGATCGGGGCTTAGGAGACGATGCGAGGAGGCATCTCGGTTTACAAGACCACGCGTGGATCGATCGGGGCTCGGAGACGGCGCGTGAACCGACCGGGGCTCAGGAGACGGCGCGTGGATCGATTGGGGCGTGGATACGGCGCGTGACGCGACCGGGGCTCAGGAGGCCGCGCGTGGAGCGATCATGGCTCGGCGATGGCGCGTGGACCGATCGGGGCTCGGAGACGACGCGTGGAGCGATCGGGGCTCAGGAGACGGCGCGTGGACCGGTCGGGGCTTAGGAGACTCGCGTGGAACGATTGGGGCTCAGGCGGTTGCGCGTGGATCAATTGGGGTTCGGCGACGGCGCGTCGACCGATCGCGGCGCGGAGACGGCGCGTTAACCGATCAGGGCATAGGAGACGATGCGTGGACCGATCGGGCTCAGGAGACGGCGCGTGGTGCGATCGGGGCTTAGACGACGAAGCGTGGACCGATCAGAGCTCAGGAGACCGCGCGTGGAGCGATTGGGGCTCGGAAACGGCGGGTGGACCGTCCGGGGCTTAGCAGACGATGCGTGGACCGATCGGGGCTCGGAAACGGCGCGTGTACCAATCGGGGCTTAGGAGACGATGCGTGGACCGAACGGGGCTCAGGAGACGGCGCGTGGAGCGATCGGGGCTCGGAAACGGCGGGGGAACGTCCGGAGCTTAGGAGACGATGCGTGGACCGATCGGGGCTCAGAAGACGGCGCGTGGACGGATCGGCGCTCGGAGACGGCGCGTGGAACGATCGGGGCTCAGGAGACGACGCATCGATGGATCGGGGCTGAGGAGACGACGCGTGGACCGATCGGGGCTTAGGAGAAAACGCGTGGACCGATCGGGGCTCAGGAAGCGGCGCCCGCACCGATCGTGGTTGGGAGACGGCGCAAGTAGGCATCTGGGCTTAGAAGACGACGCGTGGACCGATCGGGGCTCAGATGACGGCGCGCGAACCGACCGGGGCTCAGGAGACTCGCGTGGATCGATCGGGGTTCCGGAGACGCCTCGTGGAGCGATGGGGATCAGGAGACGGTGCGCGGACCGATCGGGGCTCGGAGACGGCACGTGGACCGATCGGGGCTTAGGAGACGACGCGTGGACCGATTGGGGCGTAGGACACGACGCGTGTACCTATTGGGGCTCACGAGACAGCGTGTGGACCGATTGGGGCCCAGGAGACGGCGCGTGGACCGATCAGGGCTCGGAAACTGCGGGTGGACCGTCCGGGGCTTAGCAGACGATGCGTGGACCGATCGGGGCTCGGAAACGGCGCGTGAACCGATCGGGGCTTAGGAGACGATGCGTGGACCGATCGGGGCTCAGAAGATGGCGCGTGGACGGATCGGCGCTCGGAGACGGCGCGTGGACCGATCGGGGCTCAGGAGACGGCGCGTGGACCGATCGACGCTCGGAGACGGCGCGTGGAACGATCGGGGCTCAGGAGACGACGCGTGGACCGATCGGGGCTCAGGAGACGGCGCGTAGACCGATCGGGGCTCCGAAACGACGCGTGGACCGATCGGGGCTTAGGAGACGACGCGTGGACCGATCGGGGTGTAGGAGACGACGCGTGTACCTATCGGGGCACAGGAGACAGCGCGTGGACCGATCGGGGCTCAGGATGCGGCGCGTGGAACGATCGGGGCTCAGGAGACGGTGCGCGAACCAATGGGCGCGCGGAGACGGCGCGTGAACCGGTCGTGGCTCAGGAGAAGGCGGGTTGAACGATCGGGGCTGAGGAGACGGCGCTTGGTCCGATCGGGGCTCAGGAGACGGCGCGTGGATCGATCGGGGATCGGGGACGACGCGTGGAACGATCGGGGCTCGGAGTCGGCGCGTTAACCGATCGGGGCTTAGGAGACGATGCGTGGACCGATCGGGGCGCGGAGACGGCGGGTGGGCCGACCGCGGTTTAGGAGAAGGCGCTTGGACCGAACGGGGCTTAGGAGACGGCGCGTGGACCGATCGGGGCTCGGAGACGGCGCGTGGAACGATCGGGACTCAGGAGACGGCGCGTCAACCGATCGGCGCTCGGAGACGGCGCATGGACCGAACGGGGCTTAGGAGACGGCGCGTGGATCGATCGGAGATCAAGAGATGACGCGTGGTCCGATCGGGGTTCTGGAAGCGGCGCACGGACCGATCGTGGCTCGGAGACGGCGCGTGGAGGCATCGGGGCTTTGAAGACGATGCGTGTACCGATCGGGGCTTAGGAGACGATGCGTGGACCGAACGGGGCTCAGAAGACGGCGCGTGGAGCGATCGGGGCTCGGAAACGGCGGGGGAACGTCCGGAGCTTAGGAGACGATGCGTGGACCGATCGGGGCTCAGAAGACGGCGCGTGGACGGATCGGCGCTCGGAGACGGCGCGTGGAACGATCGGGGCTCAGGAGACGACGCATCGACGGATCGGGGCTGAGGAGACGACGCGTGGACCGATCGGGGCTTAGGAGAAAACGCGTGGACCGATCGGGACTCAGGAAGCGGCGCCTGCACCGATCGTGGTTGGGAGACGGCGCAAGTAGGCATCTGGGCTTAGAAGACGACGCGTGGACCGATCGGGGCTCAGATGACGGCGCGTGAAATGAACGGCGCTCTGAGACGGCGCGTGGACCGATTGGGGCTTACGAGACGGCGCGTGAACCGGTCGGGGCTTAGGAGACGACGCGTCGACCGATCGGGGCTCAGGAGAAGGGGTGTGGACCGATCGGGGCTCAGGAGACGGCGCGTGGAGCGATCGGGGCTCAGGAGACGGCGCGTGAACCAATCGGCGCTCCGAGATGGCGCGTGGACCGATCGGGGATGAGGAGAAGGCGCGTGGACCGATCGGGGCTTAGGAGACGGCGCGTGGACCGATCGGGGCTCGGAGACGGCGCAGGGAACGATCGGGGCTCAGGTGACGGCGCGTGAACCGATCGGCGCTCGGAGACGGCGCGTGGACCGATCGGGGCTTAGCAGAAGGCGCTTGGACCGATCAGGGCTTAGGAGACGGCGCGTAGAACGATCGGGGCTCAGGAGACGGCGCTTGAATTTATCGGCGCTCGGAGACGGCGCGTGGACCGATCGGGGCTCAGGAAGCGGCGCCTGGACCGATCGTGGCTCGGAGACGGCGCGTGGAGGCATCGGGGCTAAGAAGACGACGCATGGACCGATCGGGGCTCAGGAAACGGCGTGTGGACCGATCGGAGCTCGGAGACGACGCGTGGACCGATCGGGGCTCAGGAGACGGCGCGAGGAGCGATCGGGCTCAGGAGAAGACGCGTCAATTGATCGTGGCTCAGGAGACGACGCGTCGACGGATCGAGGCTTAGGAGACGACGCGTGGACCGATCGGGGCTCGGAAACGACGCGTTAACCGAGCGGGACTTAGGAGACTACGCGTGGACCGATCGGGGCGTAGGAGACGACGCGTGTACCTATCGGGGCTCACGAGACAGCGTGTGGACCGATTTGGGCTCAGGAGACGGCGCGTGGATCGATCGGGGCTCGGAGACGGCGCGTGGAACGATCGGGGCTCAGGAGACGGCGCGTGAAGTTATCGGCGCTCGGAGACGGCGCGTGGACCGACCGGGGCTCAGGAGGCGACGCGTGGACCCATCGGGGCTCGGAGACGGCGTGTGGACCGATCGGGTCTTAGGAGACGATACGTGGACCGATCGGGTCTTAGGAGACGACGCGTGGACCGATCGGGCCTCGGAGACGGCGCGTGGACTGATCGGGGCTTAGGAGCCGACGCGTGGACCCATCGGGGTTCGGAGACGATGCGTGGAACGATCGGGGCTCAGGAGACGGCGCGTGAACCGATCGGGGCTCAGGAGACGGCACGTGGACCGATCGGGGCCCCGGAGGCGCCGCGTGGACCCATGGGCATCAGGAGACAGTGCGTAGACCGATCGGGGCTCGGAGACGGCGCGTGGACCGATCGGGGCTCGGAAACGACGCGTTAACCGAGCAGGGCTTAGGAGACGGCGCGTGCACCGGTCGGGGCTTAGGAGACGACGCGTCGACAGATCGGGGCACAGGAGAAGGGGTGTGGACAGATCGGGGCTCAGGAGACGGCGCGTGGACCGATCGGGGCTCGGCGATGGCGCGTGGACCGTTCAGGTCTCGGCGATGGCGCGTGGACCGATCAGGGCTCGGAGACGACGCGTGGACCGATCGGAGCTCGGACACGGCCCGTGGACGGATCGGGGCTTAGGAGACGGCGCATGGACTAATTGCGGCTCAGGAGACGACGCGTGGACCGATCGGGGCTCGGAAACGACGCGTTAACCGAGCGGGGCTTAGGAGACTACGCCTGGACTGCTCGGGGCGTAGGAGACGACGCGTGTACCTATCGGGGCTCACGAGACAGCGTGTGGACCGATTTGGTCTCAGGAGACGGCGCGTGAATCGATCGGGGCTCGGAGACGGCGCGTGGAACGATCGGGGCTCAGGAGACGGCGCGTAAAGTTATCGGCGCTCGGAGACGGCGCGTGGACCGATCGGGGCTTAGGAGACGACGCGTGGACCGATCGGGGCTTAGAAGACGACGCGTGGACCGATCGGGGCTCAGGAGACGGCGCGTGGACCGACCGGAGCTCAGGAGGCGACGCGTGGACCCATCGGGGCTTAGGAGCCTCGCGTGGATCGATCGGGGCCCCGGAGGCGCCGCGTGGACCCATGGGGATCAGGAGACAGTGCGTGGACCGATCGGGGCTCGGAGACGGCGCGTGGACCGATTGGGGTGTAGGCGACGACGCGTGTACCTATCGGGGCTCAGGAGACAGCGCGTGGACCGATCAGGGCTCGGCGACTGCGCGTGGACGTATCGGGGCTCAGGAGACGGCGCGTGGACCGATCGGGGCTCGGGGACGGCGCGTTAACCGATTGGGGCTTAGGAGAGCATGCGTGGACCGATCGGGGCTCGAAGACGGCGCGTGGACCGATGGGGTCTCAGGAGGCCGCGCGTGGACAGATCATGACTCGGCGACGGCGCGTGGACCGATCGGGGCTCGGAGACGACGCGTGGACCGATCGGGACTCGGAGACAGCGCGTGGACCGACTGGGGCTCAGGCGGTTTCGCGTGGACCAATTGGGGTTCGGCGACGGCGCGTGGACCGATCGAGGCTCGGAGACGACGCGTGGACCGATCGGGGCTCGGAGACGGCGCTTCGAATGATCGGGGCTCAGGTGACGGGGCGTGAACCGATCGGCGCTCGGAGACGGCGCGTGGACCGATCGGGGCTTTGGAGAAGGTGCTTGGACCGATCGGGCCTTAGGAGACGGCGCGTGGCCCGATCAGAGCTCGGAGACGGCGCGTGGAACGATCGGGGCTCAGGCGACGGCGCGTGGACCGATCGGGGCGTAGGAGACGGCGCGTCGACCGACCGGAGATCGGGAGATGACGCGTGGACCGATCGGGGCTCTTGAAACGGCGCACGGACCGATCGTGGCTCGGAGATGACGCGTGTACGAATCGGGGATTCGGGGACGACGCGTGGAACGATCCGGGCTGAGGAGAGGGCGCGTGGACCGATCGGGGCTCGGAGACGGCGCGTGGACCGATCGGGGCTTAGGAGAAGGCGCTTGGACCGATCGGGGCTTAGGAGACGGCGCGTGGGCCGATCGGAGCTCGGAGACGGCGCGTGGAACGATCGGGGCTCAGGAGACGGCGCGTGAACCGATTGGCGCTCGGAGACGGCGCGTGGACCGATCGGGGCTCAGAAGACGACGCGTCGACCGATCGGGGCTGAGGTGACGGCGCGCGGACCGACCGGGGCTCAGGAGACGGCGCGTGAAATGATCGGCGCTCGGAGAGGGCGCGTGGACCGATTGGGGCTTAAGAGACGACGGGTGAACCGATCGGGGCTTAGGAGACGGCACGTGAATCGATCGGGGCACAGGAGACGGCGCGTGCACCGGTCGGGGCTTAGGAGACGACGCGTCGACAGATCGTGGCTCAGGAGAAGGGGTGTGGACCGATCGGGTCTCGGCGATGGCGCGTGCACCGATCAGGGCTCGGAGACGACGCGTGGACCGATCGGAGCTCGGACACGGTCCATGGACGGATCGGGGCTTAGGAGACGGCGCATGGACTAATTGGGGCTCAGGAGACGACGCCTGGACCGATCGGGGCTCGGAAACGACGCGTTAACCGAGCGGGGCTTAGGAGACTACGCCTGGACCGATCGGGGCTCAGGAGACGGCGCGTAAAGTTATCGGCGCTCGGAGACGGCGCGTGGACCGATCGGGGCTTAGGAGACGACGCGTGGACCGATCGGGGCTTAGAAGACGACGCGTGGACCGATCGGAGCTCAGGAGACGGCGCGTGGACCGACCGGGGCTCAGGAGGCGACGCGTGGACCCATCGGGGCTCGGAGACGGCGTGTGGACCGATCGGGGCTTAGGAGACGATACGTGGACCGATCGGGTCTTAGGAGACGACGCGTGGACCGATCGGGGCTCGGAGACGGCGCGTGGACCGACCGGGGCTCAGGAGGCGACGCGTAGACCCATCGGGGCTCGGAGACGGCGTGTGGACCGATCGGGGATTAGGAGACGACGCGTGGACCGATCGGGGTTTAGGAGAGGACGCGTCGACCGATCGGGGCACAGGAGTCGGCGCCTGGACAGATCGTGGCTCGGAGACGGCGCGTGGAGGCATCTGGGCTTACAAGACGACGCGTGGACCGATCGGGGATCGGAAGCGGCGTGTGGAACGATCGGGGCTTAGGAGACGGCGCGTGAACCGATCGGCGCTCGGAGACGGCGTGTGGACCGATCGGGGCTTAGGAGAAGGCGTGTGGACCGATCGGGGCTTAGGAGACGGCGCGTGGACCGATCGGGGCTCGGAGACGGCGCGTGGAACGATCGGGGCTCAGGAGACGGCGCGTGAACCGATCGGCGCTCGGAGACGGCGCCTCGACCGATCGGGGCTTATGAGACTGCGCGTAGATCGATCGGAGATCAGGAGACGACGCGTGCACCGATCGGCGCTCTCGAAGCGGCGTGTGGAGCGATCGGGGCTCAGGAGATGATGCGTGGACCGATCGGGGCTCGGAGACGACGCGTCGACCGCTCGGGGCTCAGGAGGCTGCGCGTGGACCCTTCGGGGCTCGCAGAAGGCACGAGGACCGATCAGGGCTTAGGAGACGACCTGTGGACCGATCGGGGCTCGGAGACGGCGCGTGGACCGATGGGGATCAGGAGGCGGTGCGTGGGCCGATCGGGGCACGAAGGCGGCGCGTGGACCGATCGGGGCGTAGGAGACGACGCGTGTACCTATCGGGGCTCAGGAGACAGCGAGTGGACCGATTGGGGCTCAGGAGACGGCGCGTGGACCGATCAGGGCTCGGAGACGGCGCGTGGACCGTTCGGGGCTCGGAGACGGCGCGTGGACAGATCGGGGCTCAGGAGACCGCGCGTGGACCGATCGGGGCTCGGCGACTGCGCGTGGACGTATCGGGGCTCAGGAGACGGCGCGTGGACCGATCGCGGCTCGGAGATGGCGCGTGAACCGACCGGGGCTTAGGAGGCCGCGCGTGGACCGATCGAGGCTCGGCGACGGCGCGTGGACCCATCGGGGCTCGGAGACGACGCGTGTACGGATCGGGGCTTGGTGACGGCGCGTTTACCGATCGCGGCTCCGAGATGGCCCGTGGACAGATCGGGGCTTAGGAGACGGCGCGTGGGCCGAATGGGGCTCAGGAGACGGCGCGTGGACCGGTCGGGGCTTAGGAGACGACGCCTGGACAGATCGGGGCTTAGGAGGCGGCATGTGGAACGATCGGTGCTCAGGAGACGGTGCGTGGAGGCATGGGGGCTTAGAAGACGACGCATGGACGGAGCGGGGCTCAGGAGACGGCGCGAGGAGCGATCGGGGCTCAGGAGAAGTCGCGTCAATTGATCGGGGCTCAGGAGACGACGCGGCGACTAATCGGGGCTTAGGAGACGACGCGTGGCCCGATTGGGGCTTAGGAGACGACGTGTGGACCGATCGGGGCTTAGGAGACGGCACGTGAATCGATCGGTGCACAGGAGACGGCGGGTGAACCGGTCGGGTCTTAGGAGACGACGCGTCGACCGATCGGGGCTCAGGGGAAGGGGTGTGGACCGATCGGGGCTCAGGAGACGGCGCCTGGACCGAACGGTGCTCGGCGACTGCGCGTGGACGGATCGGGGCTCAGGAGACGGCGCGTGGACCGATCGGGGCTCAGGAAGCGGCGCCTGGACCGATCGTGGCTCGGACACGGCGCGTGGAGGCATCGGGGCTAAGAAGACGACGCATGGACCGATCGGTGCTCAGGAAACGGCGTGTGGACCGATCGGAGCTCGAACACGACGCATGGACCGATCGGGGCTCAGGAGACGGCGCGAGGAGCGATCGGGCTCAGGAGAAGACGCGTCAATTGATCGTGGCTCAGGAGACGACGCGTCGACGGATCGGGGCTCAGGAGACGGCGCTTGAACTTATCGGCGCTCAGAGACGGCCCGTGGACCGATCGGGGCTTAGGATACGGCGCGTGGACCGATCGGGGTTCAGGAGACGGCGCGTGGATCGATCGGGGCTCGGAGACGGCGCGTGGAACGATCGGGGCTTAGGAGACGGCGCGTGGACCGATCGGGGCTCAGGTGACGGCGCGCAGACCGACCGGGGCTCAGGAGACTCGTGTGGATCGATCGAGGCTCCGGAGGCGCCGCGTGGACCGATGGGGATCAGGAGACGGTGCGTAAACCAACCGGGGCTCAGGAGGCCGCGCGTGGACCGATCGCGGCTCGGTGACGGCGCGTGGACCGATCGGGGCTCAGGAGGCCGCGCGTTAACCGATCGGGGCTTAGGAGACGATGCGTGAACCGATCGGGGCTAGGAGACGGCACGTGGGCCGAACGGGGCTCAGGAGACGGCGCGTGGACCGGTCGGGGCTTAGGAGACGACGCCTGGACAGATCGGAGCTTAGGAGGCGGCGTGTGGAATGATCGGTGCTCAGGAGACGGCGCGTGCACCAACCGGGGCTCGGAGACGGCACGTGGAGCGATCGGGGCTCGGCGACTGTGTGTGGACGTATCGGGGTTCAGGAGACTGCACGTGAACCAATCGGCGCTCCGAGACGGCGCGTGGACCGATCGGGAATGAGGAGAAGGCGCGTGGACCGATCGGGGCTTAGGAGACGGCGCGTAGACCGACCGGGGCTCGGAGACGGCGCGTGGAACGATCGGGGCTCAGGTGACGGCGCGTGAACCGATCGGCGCTCGGAGACGGCGCGTGGACCGATCGGGGCTTAGCAGAAGGCGCTTGGACCGATCGGGGCTTAGGAGACGGCGCGTGGACCGATCGGAGCTCGGAGACGGCGCGTGGAACGATCGGGGCTCAGGAGACGGCGCGTGGACCGATCGGGGCTCGGAGACGGCGCTTCGAATGATCGGGGCTCAGGTGACGGGGCGTGAACCGATCGGCGCTCGGAGACGGCGCGTGGACCGATCGGGGCTTTGGAGAAGGCGCTTGGACCGATCGGGCCTTAGGAGACGGCGCGTGGCCCGATCAGAGCTCGGAGACGGCGCGTGGAACGATCGGGGCTCAGGCAACGGCGCGTCGACCGATCGGGGCTGAGGTGACGGCGCGCGGACCGACCGGGGCTCAGGAGACGGCGCGTGAAATGATCGGCGCTCGGAGAGGGCGCGTGGACCGATTGGGGCTTAAGAGACGACGGGTGAACCGATCGGGGCTTAGGAGACGGCACGTGATTCGATCGGGGCACAGGAGACGGCGCGTGCACCGGTCGGGGCTTAGGAGACCACGCGTCGACAGATCGGGGCTCAGGAGAAGGGGTGTGGACCGATCGGGTCTCGGCGATGGCGCGTGGACCGATGAGGGCTCGGAGACGACGCGTGGACCGATCGGAGCTCGGACACGGCCCGTGGACGGATCGGGGCTTAGGAGACGGCGCATGGACTAATTGGGGCTCAGGAGACGACGCCTGGACCGATCGGGGCTCGGAAACGACGCGTTAACCGAGCGGGGCTTAGGAGACTACGCGTGGACCGATCGGGGCTCAGGAGACGGCGCGTAAAGTTATCGGCGCTCGGAGACGGCGCGTGGACCGATCGGGGCTTAGGAGACGACGCGAGGACCGATCGGGGCTTAGAAGACGACGCGTGGACCGATCGGGGCTCAGGAGACGGCGCGTGGACCGACCGGGGCTCAGGAGGCGACGCGTGGACCCATCGGGGCTCGGAGACGGCGTGTGGACCGATCGGGGCTTAGGAGACGGCGCGTCGACCGACCGGAGATCGGGAGATGACGCGTGGACCGATCGGGGCTCTGGAAGCGGCGCACGGACCGATCGTGGCTCGGCGATGACGCGTGTACGAATCGGGGATTCGGGGACGACGCGTGGAACGATCCGGGCTCAGGAGACGGCGCGTGGACCGATCGGGGCTCGGAGACGGCGCATGGACCGATCGGGGCTTAGGAGAAGGCGCGTGGACCCATCGGGGTTCGGAGACGATGCGTGGAACGATCGGGGCTCAGGAGACGGCGCGTGAACCGATCGGCCCTTGGAGACGGTGCGAGGAGGCGTCTGGGGTTTGAAGACGACGCGTGGACCGATCGGGGCTCAGGCAACGGCGCGTTAACCGATTGGGGCTTAGGAGACGATGCGTGGTCCGATCGGGGCTCAGGCGACGGCGCGTGGACCGATCGGGGCGTAGGAGACGGCGCGTCGACCGACCGGAGATCGGGAGATGACGCGTGGACCGATCGGGGCTCTGGAAGCGGCGCACGGACCGATCGTGGCTCGGAGATGACGCGTGTACGAATCGGGGATTCGGGGACGACGCGTGGAACGATCCGGGCTCAGGAGACGGCGCGTGGACCGATCGGGGCTCGGAGACGGCGCATGGACCGATCGGGGCTTAGGAGAAGGCGCGTGGGCCGATCGGAGCTCAGAGACGGCGCGTGGAACGATCGGGGCTCAGGAGACGGCGCGTGAACCGCTCGGCGCTCGGAGACGGGGCGTGGACCGATCGGGGCTCAGAAGACGACGCGTCGACCGATCGGGGCTCAGGTGACGGCGCGCGGACCGACCGGGGCTCAGGAGACGGCGCGTGAAATGATCGGCGCTCGGAGTGGGCGCGTGGACCGATTGGGGCTTAAGAGACGACGGGTGAACCGATCGGGGCTTAGGAGACGGCACGTGAATCGATCGGGGCACAGGAGACGCCGCGTGCACCGGTCGGGGCTTAGGAGACGACGCGTCGACAGATCGGGGCTCAGGAGAAGTGGTGTGGACCGATCGGGTCTCGGCGATGGCGCGTGGACCGATCAGGGCTCGGAGACGACGCGTGGACCGATCGGAGCTCGGACACGGCCCGTGGACGGATCGGGGCTTAGGAGACGGCGCATGGACCGATCGGGGCTCGGAAACGACGCGTTAACCGAGCGGGGCTTAGGAGACTACGCGTGGACCGATCGGGGCGTAGGAGACGACGCGTGTACCTATCGGGGCTCACGAGACAGCGTGTGGACCGATTTGGCCTCAGGAGACGGCGCGTGGATCGATCGGGGCTCGGAGACGGCGCGTCGAACGATCGGGGCTCAGGAGACGGCGCGTAAAGTTATCGGCGCTCGGAGACGGCGCGTGGACCGATCGGGGCTTAGGAGACGACGCGTGGACCGATCGGGGCTTAGAAGACGACGCGTGGACCGATCGGGGCTCAGGAGACGGCGCGTGGACCGACCTGGGCTCAGGAGGCGACGCGTGGACCCATCGGGGCTCGGAGACGGCGTGTGGACCGATCGGGGCTTAGGAGACGATACGTGGACCGATCGGGTCTTAGGAGACGACGCGTGAACCCATCGGGGTTCGGAGACGATGCGTGGAACGATCGGGGCTCGGAGACGGCGCGTGGACAGATCGGGGCTCAGGAGACAGCGCGTGGACCGACTGGGGCTCAGGCGGTTTCGCGTCGACCAATTGGGGTTCGGCGACGGCGCGTGGACCGACCTGGGCTCGGAGACGGCGCGTGGAGTGATCGGGGCTCAGGAGACGGCGCGTGAACCGATCGGCGCTCGGAGACGGCACGTGGACCGATCGGGGCTTAGGAGATGGCGCGTAGACCAATAGGAGATCAGGAGAGGACGCGTGGACCGATAGGGCTCTGGAAGCGGCGCACGAACCGATCCTGGCTCGGAGACGGCGCGTGGAGGCATCGGGGCTTCGAAGACGACGCGTGGACCGAACGGTGCTCAGAAAACGGCGCCTGGAGCGATCGGGGCTCAGGAGACGACGCGTGGATCGATCGGGGCTCAGGAGACGACGCGTCGACCGATCGGGGCTCCGGAGACGGCGCGCGGACCGACCGGGGCTCAGAAGCCTCGCGTGGATCGATCGGGACTCCGGAGGCGCCGCGTGGACCGATGGGGATCAGGACACGGTGCGTGGACCGATCGGGGCTCGGAGACGGCGCGTGGAACGTTCGGGACTCAGGAGAAGGCGCGTTAACCGATTGGGGCTTAGGAGACCATGCGTGGACCGATCGGGGCTCGAAGACGGCGCGTGGACCGATCGGGTCTCAGGAAGCCGCGCGTGGACAGATCATGACTCGGCGACGGCGCGTGGACCGATTGGGGCTCGGAGACGACGCGTCGAACGATCGGGGCTCAGGAGACGGCGCGTAAAGTTATCGGCGCTCGGAGACGGCGCGTGGACCGATAGGGGCTTAGGAGACGACGCGTGGACCGATCGGGGCTTAGAAGACGACGCGTGGACCGATCGGGGCTCAGGAGACGGCGCGTGGACCGACCGGGGCACAGGAGGCGACGCGTGGACCCATCGGGGCTCGCAGACGGCGTGTGGACCGATCGGGGCTTAGGAGACGATACGTGGACCGATCGGGTCTTAGGAGACGACGCGTGGACCCATCGGGGTTCGGAGACGATGCGTGGAACGATCGGGGCTCAGGAGACGGCGCGTGGACCGATCGGGGATCGGAGACGGCGCGTGGACCAATAGGGGCTTAGGAGAAGGCGCTTGGACCGATCGGGGCTTAGGAGACGGCGCGTGGGCCGATCGGAGCTCGGAGACGGCGCGTGGAACGATCGGGGCTCAGGAGACGGCGTGTGAACCGATCGGCGCTCGGAGACGGCGCGTGGACCGATCGGGGCTCGGAGACGGCGCGTGGACAGATCGGGGCTCAGGAGACAGCGCGTGGACCGACTGGGGCTCAGGCGGTTTCGCGTCGACCAATTGGGGTTCGCCGACGGCGCGTGGACCGATCGGGGCTCAGGAGACGGCGCGTGGACCGATCGGGGCTCAGGAGACGGCGCGTGGACCGACCGCGGCTCAGGAGGCCACGCCTGGACCGATCGGGGCTCGGCGACGGGGCGTGGACCGATAGGGGCTTCGGAGACGGTACGTGGATCGACCGAGGCTCGGAGACGGCGCGTGGACCGACCGGGGCTCAGGAGACGGCGGGTGAACCGATGGGTCTCCGAAACGACGGGTTAACCGAGCGGGGCTTACGAGACGATGCGTGGACCGATCGGGGCTCGGAGACAGAGCGTGTACCGACTGGGGCTCAGGAGACCGTGCGTGAACCGATCGGGGCTCGGCGACTGCGCGTGGACGGATCGGGGCTCGGAGACGGCGCGTAGAACGATCGGGGCTCAGGAGACGGCGCGTGAACCGATTGGGGCTTAGGAGACGTTGCGTGGACCGATCGGCGCTCGAAGACGGCGCGTGGACCGATCGGGGCTCAGGAGACTGCGCGTGGATGGATCGGAGCTTAGGGAACGGCGCGTTGACCGATTGGGGCTCAGGAGACGGCGCGTGGACCGAGCATGGCTCAGGAGGCCGCGCGTGGACCGACTGGGGCTCAGGAGGTTGCGCGTGGACCAATTGGGGTTCGGCGACGGGGCGTGGACCGACGGGGGCTCGGAGACGGCGCGTTAACCGATCGGGGCTTAGGAGACGATGCGAGGAGGCATCTGGGTTTACAAGACGACGTGTGGATCGATCGGGGCTCGGAGACGGCGCGTGAACCGACCGGGGCTCAGGAGAAGGCGCGTGGACCGATCGGGGCCCGGAGACGGCACGTTAATCGATCGGGGCTTAGGAGACGATGCGTGGACCGATCGGGCTCGGAACCGGCGCGTGAACCGATCGGGGTTCAGGAGACGGCGCGTGGATCGATTGGGGCTTGGATACGGCGCAAGCCGCGACCGGGGCTCAGGAGGCCGCGCGTGGACCGATCATGGCTCGGCGACGCGCGTGGACCGACCGGGGCTCGGAGACGGCGCGTGGATTGATCGGGGCTCAGGAGACGGCGCGTGAACCGATCGGCGCTCGGAGACGGCACGTGGACCGATCGGGGCTTAGGAGATGGCGCGTAGACCAATAGGAGATCAGGAGAGGACGCGTGGACCGATAGGGCTCTGGAAGCGGCGCACGAACCGATCGTGGCTCGGAGACGGCGCGTGGAGGCATCGGGGCTTTGAAGACGACGCGTGGACCGAACGGTGCTCAGAAAACGGCGCCTGGAGCGATCGGTGCTCAGGAGACGACGCGTGGATCGATCGGGGCTCAGGAGACGACGCGTCGACCGATCGGGGCTCCGGAGACGGCGCGCGGACCGACCGGGGCTCAGAAGCCTCGCGTGGATCGATCGGGACTCCGGAGGCACTGCGTGGACCGATGGGGATCAGGACACGGTGCGTGGACCGATCGGGGCTCGGAGACGGCGCGTGGAACGATCGGGGCTCAGGAGAAGGCGCGTTAACCGATTGGGGCTTAGGAGACCATGCGTGGACCGATCGGGGCTCGAAGACGGCGCGTGGACCGATCGGGTCTCAGGAGGCCGCGCGTGGACAGATCATGACTCGGCGACGGCGCGTGGACCGATCGGGGCTCGGAGACGACGCGTGGACCGATCGGGGCTCGGAGATAGCGCGTGGACCGACTGGGGCTCAGGCGGTTTCGCGTGGACCAATTGGGATTCGGCGACGGCGCGTGGACCGATCGGGGCTTAGGAGACGGCGCGTGCACCGATCGGGGCCCGGAGACGGGTCGTGGACAGATTGGGGATTAGGAGATGGCGCGTGGACCGATCGGGGCTGGGAGACGGCACGTGGACCAATGGTGGCTTAGGAGACGACGCGTGGACCGATCGGGGCTTAGGAGGGGGCGCGTGGAACGATCGGGGCTCAGGAGACGGCGCGTGGACCGATCGGGGCTCGGAGACGGCGCGTGGAACGATCGGAGCACAGGAGACGGCGCGTGGACCGATCGCGGCTCGGCGACGGCGCATGAACCGACCGGGGCTCATGAGACGGCGCGTAGACCGATCGGGGCTCCGGCGGCGACGCGTGGACCGATCGGGGCCCAGGAAACGGCGCGTGGATCGATCGGTGCTCGAAGACGACGCGTGAACCGATCGGGGCTTAGGAGGCGGCGCGTGGAACGATCGGGGCTCAGGAGACGGCGCGTGGACCGATCGGTGCTCGGAGACGGCGCGTGGACGGACCGTGGCTTAGAATGCGTCAAGCGGACCGATCGGGGCTCGGATACGGCGTGTAGACGTATCGGGGCTTAGGAGACGATGCGTGAACCGATCGGGGCTCAGGAGACGCCGCGTGGACCGATCAGGGCTCGGAGACGGCGCGTGGAACGATCGGGGCTCAGGAGACGGCGCGTGAAATGATCGGCGCTCTGAGACGGCGCGTGGACCGATTGTGGCTTACGAGACGGCGCGTGGATCGATCTGGGCTCAGGAAGCGGCGCCTGGACCTATCGTGGCTCGGAGACGAGGCGTGGAGGCATCGGGGCTAAGAACACGACGCATGGACCGAGCGGGGCTCAGGAGACGGCGTGAGGTGCGATCGGGGCTCGGAGACGGCGCGTGGACCGATTGGGGTGTAGGCGACGACGCGTGTACCTATCGGGGCTCAGGAGACAGCGCGTGGACCGATCAGGGCTCGGCGACTGCGCGTGGACGTATCGGGGCTCAGGAGACGGCGCGTGGACCGATCGGGGCTCGGGGACGGCGCGTTAACCGATTGGGGCTTAGGAGAGCATGCGTGGACCGATCGGGGCTCGAAGACGGCGCGTGGACCGATGGGGTCTCAGGAGGCCGCGCGTGGACAGATCATGACTCGGCGACGGCGCGTGGACCGATCGGGGCTCGGAGACGACGCGTGGACCGATCGGGACTCGGAGACAGCGCGTGGACCGACTGGGGCTCAGGCGGTTTCGCGTGGACCAATTGGGGTTCGGCGACGGCGCGTGGACCGATCGAGGCTCGGAGACGGCGCGTGGACCGATCGGGGCTTAGGAGAAGGCGCTTGGACCGATCGGGGCTTAGGAGACGGCGCGTGGGCCGATCGGAGCTCGGAGACGGCGCGTGGAACGATCGGGGCTCAGGAGACGGCGCGTGAACCGATTGGCGCTCGGAGAGGGCGCGTGGACCGATTGGGGCTTAAGAGACGACGGGTGAACCGATCGGGGCTTAGGAGACGGCACGTGAATCGATCGGGGCACAGGAGACGGCGCGTGCACCGGTCGGGGCTTAGGAGACGACGCGTCGACAGATCGGGGCTCAGGAGAAGGGGTGTGGACCGATCGGGTCTCGGCGATGGCGCGTGGACCGATCAGGGCTCGGAGACGACGCGTGGACCGATCGGAGCTCGGACACGGCCCGTGGACGGATCGGGGCTTAGGAGACGGCGCATGGACTAATTGGGGCTCAGGAGACGACGCGTGGACCGATCGGGGCTCGGAAACGACGCGTTAACCGAGCGGGGCTTAGGAGACTACGCGTGGACCGATCGGGGCTCAGGAGACGGCGCGTAAAGTTATCGGCGCTCGGAGACGGCGCGTGGACCGATCGGGGCTTAGGAGACGACGCGTGGACCGATCGGGGCTTAGAAGACGACGCGTGGACCGATCGGGCCTCAGGAGACGGCGCGTGGACCGACCGGGGCTCAGGAGGCGACGCGTGGACCCATCGGGGCTCGGAGACGGCGTGTGGACCGATCGGGGCTTAGGAGACGATACGTGGACCGATCGGGTCTTAGGAGACGACGCGTGGAGCGATCGGGGCTCGGAGACGGCGCGTGGACTGATCGGGGCTTAGGAGCCGACGCGTGGACCCATCGGGGTTCGGAGACGATGCGTGGAACGATCGGGGCTCAGGAGACGGCGCGTGAACCGATCGGCCCTTGGAGACGGTGCGAGGAGGCGTCTGGGGTTTGAAGACGACGCGTGGACCGATCGGGGCTCAGGCAACGGCGCGTTAACCGATTGGGGCTTAGGAGACGATGCGTGGTCCGATCGGGGCTCAGGCGACGGCGCGTGGACCGATCGGGGCGTAGGAGACGGCGCGTCGACCGACGGGAGATCGGGAGATGACGCGTGGACTGATCGGGGCTCTGGAAGCGGCGCACGGACCGATCGTGGCTCGGAGATGACGCGTGTACGAATCGGGGATTCGGGGACGACGCGTGGAACGATCCGGGCTCAGGAGACGGCGCGTGGACCGATCGGGGCTCGGAGACGGCGCATGGACCGATCGGGGCTTAGGAGAAGGCGCGTGGGCCGATCGGAGCTCGGAGACGGCGCGTGGAACGATCGGGGCTCAGGAGACGGCGCGTGAACCGATTGGCGCTCGGAGACGGCGCGTGGACCGATCGGGGCTCAGAAGACGACGCGTCGACCGATCGGGGCTCAGGTGACGGCGCGCGGACCGACCGGGGCTCAGGAGACGGCGCGTGAAATGATCGGCGCTCGGAGTGGGCGCGTGGACCGATTGGGGCTTAAGAGACGACGGGTGAACCGATCGGGGCTTAGGAGACGGCACGTGAATCGATCGGGGCACAAGAGACGGCGCGTGCACCGGTCGGGGCTTAGGAGACGACGAGTCGACAGATCGGGGCTCAGGAGAAGGGGTGTGGACCGATCGGGTCTCGGCGATGGCGCGTGGACCGATCAGGGCTCGGAGACGACGCGTGGACTGATCGGAGCTCGGACACGGCCCGTGGACGGATCGGGGCTTAGGAGACGGCGCATGGACCGATCGGGGCTCGGAAACAACGCGTTAACCGAGCGGGGCTTAGGCGACTACGCGTGGACCGATCGGGGCGTAGGAGACGACGCGTGTACCTATCGGGGCTCACGAGACAGCGTGTGGACCGATTTGGCCTCAGGAGACGGCGCGTGGATCGATCGGGGCTCGGAGACGGCGCGTCGAACGATCGGGGCTCAGGAGACGGCGCGTAAAGTTATCGGCGCTCGGAGACGGCGCGTGGACCGATCGGGGCTTAGGAGACGACGCGTGGACCGATCGGGGCTTAGAAGACGACGCGTGGACCGATCGGGGCTCGGAGACAGAGCGTGTACCGACTGGGGCTCAGGAGACCGTGCGTGAACCGATCTGGGCTCGGCGACTGCGCGTGGACGGATCGGGGCTCGGAGACGGCGCGTAGAACGATCGGGGCTCAGGAGACGGCGCGTGAACCGATTGGGGCTTAGGAGACGTTGCGTGGACCGATCGGCGCTCGAAGACGGCGCGTGGACCGATCGGGGCTCAGGAGACTGCGCGTGGATGGATCGGAGCTTAGGGAACGACGCGTTGACCGATCGGGGCTCAGGAGACGGCGCGTGGACCGAGCATGGCTCAGGAGGCCGCGCGTGGAGCGACTGGGGCTCAGGAGGTTGCGCGTGGACCAATTGGGGTTCGGCGACGGGGCGTGGACCGACGGGGGCTCGGAGACGGCGCGTTAACCGATCGGGGCTTAGGAGACGATGCGAGGAGGCATCTGGGTTTACAAGACGACGTGTGGATCGATCGGGGCTCGGAGACGGCGCGTGAAACGACCGGGGCTCAGGAGAAGGCGCGTGGACCGACCGGGGCCCGGAGACGGCACGTTAATCGATCGGGGCTTAGGAGACGATGCGTGGACCGATCGGGCTCGGAACCGGCGCGTGAACCGATCGGGGTTCAGGAGACGGCGCGTGGATCGATTGGGGCTTGGATACGGCGCAAGCCGCGACCGGGTCTCAGGAGGCCGCGCGTGGACCGATCATGGCTCGGCGACGGCGCGTGGACCGACCTGGGCTCGGAGACGGCGCGTGGAGTGATCGGGGCTCAGGAGACGGCGCGTGAACCGATCGGCGCTCGGAGACGGCACGTGGACCGATCGGGGCTTAGGAGATGGCGCGTAGACCAATAGGAGATCAGGAGAGGACGCGTGGACCGATAGGGCTCTGGAAGCGGCGCACGAACCGATCGTGGCTCGGAGACGGCGCGTGGAGGCATCGGGGCTTTGAAGACGACGCGTGGACCGAACGGTGCTCAGAAAACGGCGCCTGGAGCGATCGGGGCTCAGGAGACGACGCGTGGATCGATCGGGGCTCAGGAGACGACGCGTCGACCGATCGGGGCTCCGGAGACGGCGCGCGGACCGACCGGGGCTCAGAAGCCTCGCGTGGATCGATCGGGACTCCGGAGGTGCCGCGTGGACCGATGGGGATCAGGACACGGTGCGTGGACCGATCGGGGCTCGGAGACGGCGCGTGGAACGATCGGGACTCAGGAGAAGGCGCGTTAACCGATTGGGGCTTAGGAGACCATGCGTGGACCGATCGGGGCTCGAAGACGGCGCGTGGACCGATCGGGTCTCAGGAGGCCGCGCGTGGACAGATCATGACTCGGCGACGGCGCGTGGACCGATCGGGGCTCGGAGACGACGCGTGGACCGATCGGGGCTCGGAGATAGCGCGTGGACCGACTGGGGCTCAGGCGGTTTCGCGTGGACCAATTGGGATTCGGCGACGGCGCGTGGACCGATCGGGGCTTAGGAGACGGCGCGTGCACCGATCGGGGCCCGGAGACGGGTCGTGGACAGATTGGGGATTAGGAGATGGCGCGTGGACCGATCGGGGCTGGGAGACGGTACGTGGACCAATGGTGGCTTAGGAGACGACGCGTGGACCGATCGGGGCTTAGGAGGCGGCGCGTGGAACGATCGGGGCTCAGGAGACGGCGCGTGGACCGATCGGGGCTCGGAGACGGCGCGTGGAACGATCGGAGCACAGGAGACGGCGCGTGGACCGATCGCGGCTCGGCGACGGCGCATGAACCGACCGGGGCTCATGAGACGGCGCGTAGACCGATCGGGGCTCCGGCGGCGACGCGTGGACCGATCGGGGCCCAGGAAACGGCGCGTGGATCGATCGGTGCTCGAAGACGACGCGTGGACCGACCGGGGCTCAGGAGCCGATGCGTGGATCGATCGGGGCTCAGGAGGCGGCGCGTAGACCCATCGGGGCTCGGAGACGGCACGTGGACCGATCAGGGCTTAGGAGACGACGCGTGGACCGATCGGGGCTCAGGAGACGGCGCGTGGACCGATCGCTGCTCGGAGACGGCGCGTGGACGGACCGTGGCTTAGAATGCGTCAAGCGGACCGATCGGGGCTCGGATACGGCGTGTAGACGTATCGGGGCTTAGGAGACGATGCGTGAACCGATCGGGGCTTAGGAGGCGGTGCGTGGAACGATCGGGGCTCAGGAGACGGCGCGTGGACCGATCGGGGCTCGGAGACGGCGCGTGGAACGATCGGAGCACAGGAGACGGCGCGTGAACCGAGCGGCGCTCGGAGACGGCGCGTGGATCGATCGGGGCTTAGCAGACGGCGCGTGGACCGATCGGGGGTCGGCGACTGCGCATGAACCGACCGGGGCTCATGAGACGGCGCGTAGACCGATCGGGGCTCCGGCGGCGACGCGTGGACCGATCGGGGCCCAGGAAACGGCGCGTGGATCGATCGGTGCTCGAAGACGACGCGTGGACCGACCGGGGCTCAGGAGCCGATGCGTGGATCGAACGGGGCTCAGGAGGCGGCGCGTAGACCCATCGGGGCTCGGAGACGGCACGTGGACCGATCAGGGCTTAGGAGACGACGCGTGGACCGATCGGGGCTCAGGAGACGGCGCGTGGACCGATCGGTGCTCGGAGACGGCGCGTGGACGGACCGTGGCTTAGAATGCGTCAAGCGGACCGATCGGGGCTCGGATACGGCGTGTAGACGTATCGGGGCTTAGGAGACGATGCGTGAACCGATCGGTGCTCAGGAGACGCCGCGTGGACCGATCGGGGCTCGGAGACGGCGCGTGGAACGATCGGGGCTCAGGAGACTACGCCTGGACTGCTCGGGGCGTAGGAGACGACGCGTGTACCTATCGGGGCTCACGAGACAGCGTGTGGACCGATTTGGGCTCAGGAGACGGCGCGTGGATCGATCGGCGCTCGGAGACGGCGCGTGGACCGATCGGGGCTTAGGAGACGACGCGTGGACCGATCGGGGCTTAGAAGACGACGCGTGGACCGATCGGGGCTCAGGAGACGGCGCGTGGACCGACCGGAGCTCAGGAGGCGACGCGTGGACCCATCGGGGCTTAGGAGCCTCGCGTGGATCTATCGGGGCCCCAGAGGCGCCGCGTGGACCCATGGGGATCAGGAGACAGTGCGTGGACCGATCGGGGCTCGGAGACGGCGCGTGGACCGATTGGGGTGTAGGCGACGACGCGTGTACCTATCGGGGCTCAGGAGACAGCGCGTGGACCGATCAGGGCTCGGCGACTGCGCGTGGACGTATCGGGGCTCAGGAGACGGCGCGTGGACCGATCGGGGCTCGGGGACGGCGCTTCGAATGATCGGGGCTCAGGTGACGGGGCGTGAACCGATCGGCGCTCGGAGACGGCGCGTGGACCGATCGGGGCTTTGGAGAAGGTGCTTGGACCGATCGGGCCTTAGGAGACGGCGCGTGGCCCGATCAGAGCTCGGAGACGGCGCGTGGAACGCTCGGGGCTCAGGCGACGGCGCGTCGACCGATCGGGGCTGAGGTGACGGCGCGCGGACCGACCGGGGCTCAGGAGACGGCGCGTGAAATGATCGGCGCTCGGAGAGGGCGCGTGGACCGATTGGGGCTTAAGAGACGACGGGTGAACCGATCGGGGTTTAGGAGACGGCACGTGAATCGATCGGGGCACAGGAGACGGCGCGTGCACCGGTCGGGGCTTAGGAGACCACGCGTCGACAGATCGGGGCTCAGGAGAAGGGGTGTGGACCGATCGGGTCTCGGCGATGGCGCGTGGACCGATCAGGGCTCGGAGACGACGCGTGGACCGATCGGAGCTCGGACACGGCCCGTGGACGGATCGGGGCTTAGGAGACGGCGCATGGACTAATTGGGGCTCAGGAGACGACGCCTGGACCGATCGGGGCTCGGAAACGACGCGTTAACCGAGCGGGGCTTAGGAGACTACGCGTGGACCGATCGGGGCTCAGGAGACGGCGCGTAAAGTTATCGGCGCTCGGAGAAGGCGCGTGGACCGATCGGGGCTTAGGAGACGACGCGTGGACCGATCGGGGCTTAGAAGACGACGCGTGGACCGATCGGGGCTCAGGAGACGGCGCGTGGACCGACCGGGGCTCAGGAGGCGACGCGTGGACCCATCGGGGCTCGGAGACGGCGTGTGGACCGATCGGGGCTTAGGAGACGATACGTGGACCGATCGGGTCTTAGGAGACGACGCGTGGACCGATCGGGGCTCGGAGACGGCGCGTGGACTGATCGGGGCTTAGGAGCCGACGCGTGGACCCATCGGGGTTCGGAGACGATGCGTGGAACGATCGGGGCTCAGGAGACGGCGCGTGAACCGATCGGCCCTTGGAGACGGTGCGAGGAGGCGTCTGGGGTTTGAAGACGACGCGTGGACCGATCGGGGCTCAGGCAACGGCGCGTTAACCGATTGGGGCTTAGGAGACGATGCGTGGTCCGATCGGGGCTCAGGCGACGGCGCGTGGACCGATCGGGGCGTAGGAGACGGCGCGTCGACCGACGGGAGATCGGGAGATGACGCGTGGACCGATCGGGGCTCTGGAAGCGGCGCACGGACCGATCGTGGCTCGGAGATGACGCGTGTACGAATCGGGGATTCGGGGACGACGCGTGGAACGATCCGGGCTCAGGAGACGGCGCGTGGACCGATCGGGGCTCGGAGACGGCGCATGGACCGATCGGGGCTTAGGAGAAGGCGCGTGGGCCGATCGGAGCTCGGAGACGGCGCGTGGAACGATCGGGGCTCAGGAGACGGCGCGTGAACCGATTGGCGCTCGGAGACGGCGCGTGGACCGATCGGGGCTCAGAAGACGACGCGTCGACCGATCGGGGCTCAGGTGACGGCGCGCGGACCGACCGGGGCTCAGGAGACGGCGCGTGAAATGATCGGCGCTCGGAGTGGGCGCGTGGACCGATTGGGGCTTAAGAGACGACGGGTGAACCGATCGGGGCTTAGGAGACGGCACGTGAATCGATCGGGGCACAGGAGACGGCGCGTGCACCGGTCGGGGCTTAGGAGACGACGCGTCGACAGATCGGGGCTCAGGAGAAGGGGTGTGGACCGATCGGGTCTCGGCGATGGCGCGTGGACCGATCGGGGCTGGGAGACGGTACGTGGACCAATGGTGGCTTAGGAGACGACGCGTGGACCGATCGGGGCTTAGGAGGCGGCGCGTGGAACGATCGGGGCTCAGGAGACGGCGCCTGGACCGATCGTGGCTCGGAGACGGCGCGTGGAGGCATCGGGGCTAAGAAGACGACGCATGGACCGATCGGGGCTCAGGAAACGGCGTGTGGACCGATCGGAGCTCGAACACGACGCATGGACCGATCGGGGCTCAGGAGACGGCGCGAGGAGCGATCGGGCTCAGGAGAAGACGCGTCAATTGATCGTGGCTCAGGAGACGACGCGTCGACGGATCGGGGCTCAGGAGACGGCGCTTGAACTTATCGGCGCTCAGAGACGGCCCGTGGACCGATCGGGGCTTAGGATACGGCGCGTGGACCGATCGGGGATCAGGAGACGGCGCGTGGATCGATCGGGGCTCGGAGACGGCGCGTGGAACGATCGGGGCTTAGGAGACGGCGCGTGGACCGATCGGGGCTCAGGTGACGGCGCGCAGACCGACCGGGGCTCAGGAGACTCGTGTGGATCGATCGAGGCTCCGGAGGCGCCGCGTGGACCGATGGGGATCAGGAGACGGTGCGTAAACCAACCGGGGCTCAGGAGGCCGCGCGTGGACCGATCGCGGCTCGGTGACGGCGCGTGGACCGATCGGGGCTCAGGAGGCCGCGCGTTAACCGATCGGGGCTTAGGAGACGATGCGTGAACCGATCGGGGCTAGGAGACGGCACGTGGGCCGAACGGGGCTCAGGAGACGGCGCGTGGACCGGTCGGGGCTTAGGAGACGACGCCTGGACAGATCGGAGCTTAGGAGGCGGCGTGTGGAATGATCGGTGCTCAGGAGACGGCGCGTGCACCAACCGGGGCTCGGAGACGGCACGTGGAGCGATCGGGGCTCGGCGACTGTGTGTGGACGTATCGGGGTTCAGGAGACTGCACGTGAACCAATCGGCGCTCCGAGACGGCGCGTGGACCGATCGGGAATGAGGAGAAGGCGCGTGGACCGATCGGGGCTTAGGAGACGGCGCGTAGACCGACCGGGGCTCGGAGACGGCGCAAGCCGCGACCGGGGCTCAGGAGGCCGCGCGTGGACCGATCATGGCTCGGCGACGCGCGTGGACCGACCGGGGCTCGGAGACGGCGCGTGGATTGATCGGGGCTTAGGAGACGGCGCGTGGACCGATCGGAGCTCGGAGACGGCGCGTGGAACGATCGGGGCTCAGGAGACGGCGCGTGGACCGATCGGGGCTCGGAGACGGCGCTTCGAATGATCGGGGCTCAGGTGACGGGGCGTGAACCGATCGGCGCTCGGAGACGGCGCGTGGACCGATCGGGGCTTTGGAGAAGGCGCTTGGACCGATCGGGCCTTAGGAGACGGCGCGTGGCCCGATCAGAGCTCGGAGACGGCGCGTGGAACGATCGGGGCTCAGGCGACGGCGCGTCGACCGATCGGGGCTGAGGTGACGGCGCGCGGACCGACCGGGGCTCAGGAGACGGCGCGTGAAATGATCGGCGCTCGGAGAGGGCGCGTGGACCGATTGGGGCTTAAGAGACGACGGGTGAACCGATCGGGGCTTAGGAGACGGCACGTGATTCGATCGGGGCACAGGAGACGGCGCGTGCACCGGTCGGGGCTTAGGAGACCACGCGTCGACAGATCGGGGCTCAGGAGAAGGGGTGTGGACCGATCGGGTCTCGGCGATGGCGCGTGGACCGATCAGGGCTCGGAGACGACGCGTGGACCGATCGGAGCTCGGACACGGCCCGTGGACGGATCGGGGCTTAGGAGACGGCGCATGGACTAATTGGGGCTCAGGAGACGACGCCTGGACCGATCGGGGCTCGGAAACGACGCGTTAACCGAGCGGGGCTTAGGAGACTACGCGTGGACCGATCGGGGCTCAGGAGACGGCGCGTAAAGTTATCGGCGCTCGGAGACGGCGCGTGGACCGATCGGGGCTTAGGAGACGACGCGAGGACCGATCGGGGCTTAGAAGACGACGCGTGGACCGATCGGGGCTCAGGAGACGGCGCGTGGACCGACCGGGGCTCAGGAGGCGACGCGTGGACCCATCGGGGCTCGGAGACGGCGTGTGGACCGATCGGGGCTTAGGAGACGGCGCGTCGACCGACCGGAGATCGGGAGATGACGCGTGGACCGATCGGGGCTCTGGAAGCGGCGCGTGAACCGATCGGCCCTTGGAGACGGTGCGAGGAGGCGTCTGGGGTTTGAAGACGACGCGTGGACCGATCGGGGCTCAGGCAACGGCGCGTTAACCGATTGGGGCTTAGGAGACGATGCGTGGTCCGATCGGGGCTCAGGCGACGGCGCGTGGACCGATCGGGGCGTAGGAGACGGCGCGTCGACCGACCGGAGATCGGGAGATGACGCGTGGACCGATCGGGGCTCTGGAAGCGGCGCACGGACCGATCATGGCTCGGAGATGACGCGTGTACGAATCGGGGATTCGGGGACGACGCGTGGAACGATCCGGGCTCAGGAGACGGCGCGTGGACCGATCGGGGCTCGGAGACGGCGCATGGACCGATCGGGGCTTAGGAGAAGGCGCGTGGGCCGATCGGAGCTCAGAGACGGCGCGTGGAACGATCGGGGCTCAGGAGACGGCGCGTGAACCGATCGGCGCTCGGAGACGGGGCGTGGACCGATCGGGGCTCAGAAGACGACGCGTCGACCGATCGGGGCTCAGGTGACGGCGCGCGGACCGACCGGGGCTCAGGAGACGGCGCGTGAAATGATCGGCGCTCGGAGTGGGCGCGTGGACCGATTGGGGCTTAAGAGACGACGGGTGAACCGATCGGGGCTTAGGAGACGGCACGTGAATCGATCGGGGCACAGGAGACGGCGCGTGCACCGGTCGGGGCTTAGGAGACGACGCGTCGACAGATCGGGGCTCAGGAGAAGTGGTGTGGACCGATCGGGTCTCGGCGATGGCGCGTGGACGGACCGTGGCTTAGAATGCGTCAAGCGGACCGATCGGGGCTCGGATACGGCGTGTAGACGTATCGGGGCTTAGGAGACGATGCGTGAATCGATCGGGGCTCAGGAGACGCCGCGTGGACCGATCGGGGCTCGGAAACGGCGCGTGGACCGATTGGGGCTCGGATACGGCGTGTGAACCAATCGGGGCTCAGGAGGCCGCTCGTGGACCGATCGTGGCTCGGCGACGGCGCGTGGACCGATCGGGTCTCAGGAGGCCGCGCGTGGACAGATCATGACTCGGCGACGGCGCGTGGAACGATCGGGGCTCAGGAGACGGCGCGTGGACCGATCGGGGCTCGGAGACAGCGCGTGGAACGATCGGAGCACAGGAGACGGCGCGTGAACCGAGCGGCGCTCGGAGACGGCGCGTGGATCGATCGGGGCTTAGGAGACGGCGCGTGGACCGATCGGGGCTCAGGAGACCCCGCGTGGACCGACCGGGGCTCGGCGACTGCGCGTGAACGCATCGGGGCCCAGGAGACGGCGCGTGGACCGATCGCGGCTCGGAGACGGCGTGTGAACCGACCGGGGCTCAGGAGGCCGCGCGTGGACCGATCGAGGCTCGGCGACGGGGCGTGGAGCGATCGAGTCTCGGAGACGACGCGTCGACCGATCGGGGCTCAGATGATGGTGCGCGGACCGACCGGGGCTCAGGAGACTCGCGGGGATCGATCGGGGCTCCGGAGACGCCGCGTGGAGCGATGGGGATCAGGAGACGGTGCACGGACTGATCGGGGCTCGGAGACGGCGCGTGGACCGATCGGGGCTTAGGAGACGACGCGTGAATCGAGCGGGGCTCGGAGACGGCGCGTGGCTGGACCGTGGCTTAGAATGCGGTACGCGGAACGATCGGGGCTCGGAGACGGCGTGTGGACCGATCGGGGATCAGGAAACGGTGCGTGGAGCGATCGGGGCTAAGGAGGCCGCGCGTGGACCGATCGAGGCTCGGCGACGGCGCATGAACCGACCGGGGCTCATGAGACGGCGCGTAGACCGATCGGGGCTCCGGCGGCGACGCGTGGACCGATCGGGGCCCAGGAAACGGCGCGTGGATCGATCGGTGCTCGAAGACGACGCGTGGACCGACCGGGGCTCAGGAGCCGATGCGTGGATCGATCGGGGCTCAGGAGGCGGCGCGTAGACCCATCGGGGCTCGGAGACGGCACGTGGACCGATCAGGGCTTAGGAGACGACGCGTGGACCGATCGGGGCTCAGGAGACGGCGCGTGGACCGATCGGTGCTCGGAGACGGCGCGTGGACGGACCGTGGCTTAGAATGCGTCAAGCGGACCGATCGGGGCTCGGATACGGCGTGTAGACGTATCGGGGCTTAGGAGACGATGCGTGAACCGATCGGGGCTCAGGAGACGCCGCGTGGACCGATCAGGGCTCGGAGACGGCGCGTGGAACGATCGGGGCTCGGCGACTGCGCGTGGACGTATCGGGGCTCAGGAGACGGCGCGTGGACCGATCGGGGCTCGGGGACGGCGCGTTAACCGATTGGGGCTTAGGAGAGCATGCGTGGACCGATCGGGGCTCGAAGACGGCGCGTGGACCGATGGGGTCTCAGGAGGCCGCGCGTGGACAGATCATGACTCGGCGACGGCGCGTGGACCGATCGGGGCTCGGAGACGACGCGTGGACCGATCGGGACTCGGAGACAGCGCGTGGACCGACTGGGGCTCAGGCGGTTTCGCGTGGACCAATTGGGGTTCGGCGACGGCGCGTGGACCGATCGAGGCTCGGAGACGGCGCGTGGACCGATCGGGGCTTAGGAGAAGGCGCTTGGACCGATCGGGGCTTAGGAGACGGCGCGTGGGCCGATCGGAGCTCGGAGACGGCGCGTGGAACGATCGGGGCTCAGGAGACGGCGCGTGAACCGATTGGCGCTCGGAGAGGGCGCGTGGACCGATTGGGGCTTAAGAGACGACGGGTGAACCGATCGGGGCTTAGGAGACGGCACGTGAATCGATCGGGGCACAGGAGACGGCGCGTGCACCGGTCGGGGCTTAGGAGACGACGCGTCGACAGATCGGGGCTCAGGAGAAGGGGTGTGGACCGATCGGGTCTCGGCGATGGCGCGTGGACCGATCAGGGCTCGGAGACGACGCGTGGACCGATCGGAGCTCGGACACGGCCCGTGGACGGATCGGGGCTTAGGAGACGGCGCATGGACTAATTGGGGCTCAGGAGACGACGCGTGGACCGATCGGGGCTCGGAAACGACGCGTTAACCGAGCGGGGCTTAGGAGACTACGCGTGGACCGATCGGGGCTCAGGAGACGGCGCGTAAAGTTATCGGCGCTCGGAGACGGCGCGTGGACCGATCGGGGCTTAGGAGACGACGCGTGGACCGATCGGGGCTTAGAAGACGACGCGTGGACCGATCGGGCCTCAGGAGACGGCGCGTGGACCGACCGGGGCTCAGGAGGCGACGCGTGGACCCATCGGGGCTCGGAGACGGCGTGTGGACCGATCGGGGCTTAGGAGACGATACGTGGACCGATCGGGTCTTAGGAGACGACGCGTGGAGCGATCGGGGCTCGGAGACGGCGCGTGGACTGATCGGGGCTTAGGAGCCGACGCGTGGACCCATCGGGGTTCGGAGACGATGCGTGGAACGATCGGGGCTCAGGAGACGGCGCGTGAACCGATCGGCCCTTGGAGACGGTGCGAGGAGGCGTCTGGGGTTTGAAGACGACGCGTGGACCGATCGGGGCTCAGGCAACGGCGCGTTAACCGATTGGGGCTTAGGAGACGATGCGTGGTCCGATCGGGGCTCAGGCGACGGCGCGTGGACCGATCGGGGCGTAGGAGACGGCGCGTCGACCGACGGGAGATCGGGAGATGACGCGTGGACTGATCGGGGCTCTGGAAGCGGCGCACGGACCGATCGTGGCTCGGAGATGACGCGTGTACGAATCGGGGATTCGGGGACGACGCGTGGAACGATCCGGGCTCAGGAGACGGCGCGTGGACCGATCGGGGCTCGGAGACGGCGCATGGACCGATCGGGGCTTAGGAGAAGGCGCGTGGGCCGATCGGAGCTCGGAGACGGCGCGTGGAACGATCGGGGCTCAGGAGACGGCGCGTGAACCGATTGGCGCTCGGAGACGGCGCGTGGACCGATCGGGGCTCAGAAGACGACGCGTCGACCGATCGGGGCTCAGGTGACGGCGCGCGGACCGACCGGGGCTCAGGAGACGGCGCGTGAAATGATCGGCGCTCGGAGTGGGCGCGTGGACCGATTGGGGCTTAAGAGACGACGGGTGAACCGATCGGGGCTTAGGAGACGGCACGTGAATCGATCGGGGCACAGGAGACGGCGCGTGCACCGGTCGGGGCTTAGGAGACGACGAGTCGACAGATCGGGGCTCAGGAGAAGGGGTGTGGACCGATCGGGTCTCGGCGATGGCGCGTGGACCGATCAGGGCTCGGAGACGACGCGTGGACTGATCGGAGCTCGGACACGGCCCGTGGACGGATCGGGGCTTAGGAGACGGCGCATGGACCGATCGGGGCTCGGAAACAACGCGTTAACCGAGCGGGGCTTAGGCGACTACGCGTGGACCGATCGGGGCGTAGGAGACGACGCGTGTACCTATCGGGGCTCACGAGACAGCGTGTGGACCGATTTGGCCTCAGGAGACGGCGCGTGGATCGATCGGGGCTCGGAGACGGCGCGTCGAACGATCGGGGCTCAGGAGACGGCGCGTAAAGTTATCGGCGCTCGGAGACGGCGCGTGGACCGATCGGGGCTTAGGAGACGACGCGTGGACCGATCGGGGCTTAGAAGACGACGCGTGGACCGATCGGGGCTCGGAGACAGAGCGTGTACCGACTGGGGCTCAGGAGACCGTGCGTGAACCGATCTGGGCTCGGCGACTGCGCGTGGACGGATCGGGGCTCGGAGACGGCGCGTAGAACGATCGGGGCTCAGGAGACGGCGCGTGAACCGATTGGGGCTTAGGAGACGTTGCGTGGACCGATCGGCGCTCGAAGACGGCGCGTGGACCGATCGGGGCTCAGGAGACTGCGCGTGGATGGATCGGAGCTTAGGGAACGACGCGTTGACCGATCGGGGCTCAGGAGACGGCGCGTGGACCGAGCATGGCTCAGGAGGCCGCGCGTGGACCGACTGGGGCTCAGGAGGTTGCGCGTGGACCAATTGGGGTTCGGCGACGGGGCGTGGACCGACGGGGGCTCGGAGACGGCGCGTTAACCGATCGGGGCTTAGGAGACGATGCGAGGAGGCATCTGGGTTTACAAGACGACGTGTTGATCGATCGGGGCTCGGAGACGGCGCGTGAAACGACCGGGGCTCAGGAGAAGGCGCGTGGACCGACCGGGGCCCGGAGACGGCACGTTAATCGATCGGGGCTTAGGAGACGATGCGTGGACCGATAGGGCTCGGAACCGGCGCGTGAACCGATCGGGGTTCAGGAGACGGCGCGTGGATCGATTGGGGCTTGGATACGGCGCAAGCCGCGACCGGGTCTCAGGAGGCCGCGCGTGGACCGATCATGGCTCGGCGACGGCGCGTGGACCGACCTGGGCTCGGAGACGGCGCGTGGAGTGATCGGGGCTCAGGAGACGGCGCGTGAACCGATCGGCGCTCGGAGACGGCACGTGGACCGATCGGGGCTTAGGAGATGGCGCGTAGACCAATAGGAGATCAGGAGAGGACGCGTGGACCGATAGGGCTCTGGAAGCGGCGCACGAACCGATCGTGGCTCGGAGACGGCGCGTGGAGGCATCGGGGCTTTGAAGACGACGCGTGGACCGAACGGTGCTCAGAAAACGGCGCCTGGAGCGATCGGGGCTCAGGAGACGACGCGTGGATCGATCGGGGCTCAGGAGACGACGCGTCGACCGATCGGGGCTCCGGAGACGGCGCGCGGACCGACCGGGGCTCAGAAGCCTCGCGTGGATCGATCGGGACTCCGGAGGTGCCGCGTGGACCGATGGGGATCAGGACACGGTGCGTGGACCGATCGGGGCTCGGAGACGGCGCGTGGAACGATCGGGACTCAGGAGAAGGCGCGTTAACCGATTGGGGCTTAGGAGACCATGCGTGGACCGATCGGGGCTCGAAGACGGCGCGTGGACCGATCGGGTCTCAGGAGGCCGCGCGTGGACAGATCATGACTCGGCGACGGCGCGTGGACCGATCGGGGCTCGGAGACGACGCGTGGACCGATCGGGGCTCGGAGATAGCGCGTGGACCGACTGGGGCTCAGGCGGTTTCGCGTGGACCAATTGGGATTCGGCGACGGCGCGTGGACCGATCGGGGCTTAGGAGACGGCGCGTGCACCGATCGGGGCCCGGAGACGGGTCGTGGACAGATTGGGGATTAGGAGATGGCGCGTGGACCGATCGGGGCTGGGAGACGGTACGTGGACCAATGGTGGCTTAGGAGACGACGCGTGGACCGATCGGGGCTTAGGAGGCGGCGCGTGGAACGATCGGGGCTCAGGAGACGGCGCGTGGACCGATCGGGGCTCGGAGACGGCGCGTGGAACGATCGGAGCACAGGAGACGGCGCGTGGACCGATCGCGGCTCGGCGACGGCGCATGAACCGACCGGGGCTCATGAGACGGCGCGTAGACCGATCGGGGCTCCGGCGGCGACGCGTGGACCGATCGGGGCCCAGGAAACGGCGCGTGGATCGATCGGTGCTCGAAGACGACGCGTGGACCGACCGGGGCTCAGGAGCCGATGCGTGGATCGATCGGGGCTCAGGAGGCGGCGCGTAGACCCATCGGGGCTCGGAGACGGCACGTGGACCGATCAGGGCTTAGGAGACGACGCGTGGACCGATCGGGGCTCAGGAGACGGCGCGTAGACCGATCGGGGCTCCGGCGGCGACGCGTGGACCGATCGGGGCCCAGGAAACGGCGCGTGGATCGATCGGTGCTCGAAGACGACGCGTGGACCGACCGGGGCTCAGGAGCCGATGCGTGGATCGAACGGGGCTCAGGAGGCGGCGCGTAGACCCATCGGGGCTCGGAGACGGCACGTGGACCGATCAGGGCTTAGGAGACGACGCGTGGACCGATCGGGGCTCAGGAGACGGCGCGTGGACCGATCGGTGCTCGGAGACGGCGCGTGGACGGACCGTGGCTTAGAATGCGTCAAGCGGACCGATCGGGGCTCGGATACGGCGTGTAGACGTATCGGGGCTTAGGAGACGATGCGTGAACCGATCGGTGCTCAGGAGACGCCGCGTGGACCGATCGGGGCTCGGAGACGGCGCGTGGAACGATCGGGGCTCAGGAGACTACGCCTGGACTGCTCGGGGCGTAGGAGACGACGCGTGTACCTATCGGGGCTCACGAGACAGCGTGTGGACCGATTTGGGCTCAGGAGACGGCGCGTGGATCGATCGGCGCTCGGAGACGGCGCGTGGACCGATCGGGGCTTAGGAGACGACGCGTGGACCGATCGGGGCTTAGAAGACGACGCGTGGACCGATCGGGGCTCAGGAGACGGCGCGTGGACCGACCGGAGCTCAGGAGGCGACGCGTGGACCCATCGGGGCTTAGGAGCCTCGCGTGGATCGATCGGGACCCCAGAGGCGCCGCGTGGACCCATGGGGATCAGGAGACAGTGCGTGGACCGATCGGGGCTCGGAGACGGCGCGTGGACCGATTGGGGTGTAGGCGACGACGAGTGTACCTATCGGGGCTCAGGAGACAGCGCGTGGACCGATCAGGGCTCGGCGACTGCGCGTGGACGTATCGGGGCTCAGGAGACGGCGCGTGGACCGATCGGGGCTCGGGGACGGCGCGTTAACCGATTGGGGCTTAGGAGAGCATGCGTGGACCGATCGGGACTCGGAGACAGCGCGTGGACCGACTGGGGCTCAGGCGGTTTCGCGTGGACCAATTGGGGTTCGGCGACGGCGCGTGGACCGATCGAGGCTCGGAGACGACGCGTGGACCGATCGGGGCTCGGAGACGGCGCTTCGAATGATCGGGGCTCAGGTGACGGGGCGTGAACCGATCGGCGCTCGGAGACGGCGCGTGGACCGATCGGGGCTTTGGAGAAGGTGCTTGGACCGATCGGGCCTTAGGAGACGGCGCGTGGCCCGATCAGAGCTCGGAGACGGCGCGTGGAACGATCGGGGCTCAGGCGACGGCGCGTCGACCGATCGGGGCTGAGGTGACGGCGCGCGGACCGACCGGGGCTCAGGAGACGGCGCGTGAAATGATCGGCGCTCGGAGAGGGCGCGTGGACCGATTGGGGCTTAAGAGACGACGGGTGAACCGATCGGGGTTTAGGAGACGGCACGTGAATCGATCGGGGCACAGGAGACGGCGCGTGCACCGGTCGGGGCTTAGGAGACCACGCGTCGACAGATCGGGGCTCAGGAGAAGGGGTGTGGACCGATCGGGTCTCGGCGATGGCGCGTGGACCGATCAGGGCTCGGAGACGACGCGTGGACCGATCGGAGCTCGGACACGGCCCGTGGACGGATCGGGGCTTAGGAGACGGCGCATGGACTAATTGGGGCTCAGGAGACGACGCCTGGACCGATCGGGGCTCGGAAACGACGCGTTAACCGAGCGGGGCTTAGGAGACTACGCGTGGACCGATCGGGGCTCAGGAGACGGCGGGTAAAGTTATCGGCGCTCGGAGAAGGCGCGTGGACCGATCGGGGCTTAGGAGACGACGCGTGGACCGATCGGGGCTTAGAAGACGACGCGTGGACCGATCGGGGCTCAGGAGACGGCGCGTGGACCGACCGGGGCTCAGGAGGCGACGCGTGGACCCATCGGGGCTCGGAGACGGCGTGTGGACCGATCGGGGCTTAGGAGACGATACGTGGACCGATCGGGTCTTAGGAGACGACGCGTGGACCGATCGGGGCTCGGAGACGGCGCGTGGACTGATCGGGGCTTAGGAGCCGACGCGTGGACCCATCGGGGTTCGGAGACGATGCGTGGAACGATCGGGGCTCAGGAGACGGCGCGTGAACCGATCGGCCCTTGGAGACGGTGCGAGGAGGCGTCTGGGGTTTGAAGACGACGCGTGGACCGATCGGGGCTCAGGCAACGGCGCGTTAACCGATTGGGGCTTAGGAGACGATGCGTGGTCCGATCGGGGCTCAGGCGACGGCGCGTGGACCGATCGGGGCGTAGGAGACGGCGCGTCGACCGACGGGAGATCGGGAGATGACGCGTGGACCGATCGGGGCTCTGGAAGCGGCGCACGGACCGATCGTGGCTCGGAGATGACGCGTGTACGAATCGGGGATTCGGGGACGACGCGTGGAACGATCCGGGCTCAGGAGACGGCGCGTGGACCGATCGGGGCTCGGAGACGGCGCATGGACCGATCGGGGCTTAGGAGAAGGCGCGTGGGCCGATCGGAGCTCGGAGACGGCGCGTGGAACGATCGGGGCTCAGGAGACGGCGCGTGAACCGATTGGCGCTCGGAGACGGTGCGTGGACCGATCGGGGCTCAGAAGACGACGCGTCGACCGATCGGGGCTCAGGTGACGGCGCGCGGACCGACCGGGGCTCAGGAGACGGCGCGTGAAATGATCGGCGCTCGGAGTGGGCGCGTGGACCGATTGGGGCTTAAGAGACGACGGGTGAACCGATCGGGGCTTAGGAGACGGCACGTGAATCGATCGGGGCACAGGAGACGGCGCGTGCACCGGTCGGGGCTTAGGAGACGACGCGTCGACAGATCGGGGCTCAGGAGAAGGGGTGTGGACCGATCGGGTCTCGGCGATGGCGCGTGGACCGATCGGGGCTGGGAGACGGTACGTGGACCAATGGTGGCTTAGGAGACGACGCGTGGACCGATCGGGGCTTAGGAGGCGGCGCGTGGAACGATCGGGGCTCAGGAGACGGCGCGTGGACCGATCGGGGCTCGGAGACGGCGCGTGGAACGATCGGAGCACAGGAGACGGCGCGTGGACCGATCGCGGCTCGGCGACGGCGCATGAACCGACCGGGGCTCATGAGACGGCGCGTAGACCGATCGGGGCTCCGGCGGCGACGCGTGGACCGATCGGGGCCCAGGAAACGGCGCGTGGATCGATCGGTGCTCGAAGACGACGCGTGGACCGACCGGGGCTCAGGAGCCGATGCGTGGATCGATCGGGGCTCAGGAGGCGGCGCGTAGACCCATCGGGGCTCGGAGACGGCACGTGGACCGATCAGGGCTTAGGAGACGACGCGTGGACCGATCGGGGCTCAGGAGACGGCGCGTGGACCGATCGCTGCTCGGAGACGGCGCGTGGACGGACCGTGGCTTAGAATGCGTCAAGCGGACCGATCGGGGCTCGGATACGGCGTGTAGACGTATCGGGGCTTAGGAGACGATGCGTGAACCGATCGGGGCTTAGGAGGCGGCGCGTGGAACGATCGGGGCTCAGGAGACGGCGCGTGGACCGATCGGGGCTCGGAGACGGCGCGTGGAACGATCGGAGCACAGGAGACGGCGCGTGAACCGAGCGGCGCTCGGAGACGGCGCGTGGATCGATCGGGGCTTAGCAGACGGCGCGTGGACCGATCGGGGCTCGGCGACTGCGCATGAACCGACCGGGGCTCATGAGACGGCGCGTAGACCGATCGGGGCTCCGGCGGCGACGCGTGGACCGATCGGGGCCCAGGAAACGGCGCGTGGAGCGATCGGGGCTAAGGAGGCCGCGCGTGGACCGATCGAGGCTCGGCGACGGCGCATGAACCGACCGGGGCTCATGAGACGGCGCGTGGACCGATCGGGGCTCAGGAGACGGCGCGTGGACCGATCGGTGCTCGGAGACGGCGCGTGGACGGACCGTGGCTTAGAATGCGTCAAGCGGACCGATCGGGGCTCGGATACGGCGTGTAGACGTATCGGGGCTTAGGAGACGATGCGTGAACCGATCGGTGCTCAGGAGACGCCGCGTGGACCGATCGGGGCTCGGAGACGGCGCGTGGAACGATCGGGGCTCGGAGACGGGGCGTGGAGGCATCGGGGCTAAGAACACGACGCATGGACCGAGCGGGGCTCACGAGACAGCGTGTGGACCGATTGGGGCTCAGGAGACGGCGCCTGGACCGATCGGGGCTCGGAGACGGCGCGTGGAACGATCGGAGCGCAGGAGACGGCGCGTGTACCTATCGGGGCTCACGAGACTGCGTGTGGGCCGATTGGGGCTCAGGAGACGACGCGTCGACCGTTCGGGGCTCAGGAGGCGGCGCGCGGACCGGCCGGGGCTCAGGAGCCTAGCGTGGATCGATCGGGGCTCCGCAGGCGGCGCGTGGACCGATTGGAGAGCAGGAGATGGTGCGTGGACCGATCGGGGCCCGGAGACGGCGCGTGGACCGATCATGGCTCGGCGACGGCGCGTGGACCGATCGGGGCTCGGAGACGGCGCGTGGAGCGATCGGGGCTCAGGAGACGGCGCGTGAACCGATCGGCGCTCGGAGACGGCGCGTGGCCCGATCGGGGCTTAGGAGACGGCGCGTGGACCGATCGGGGCTCGGAGACATCGCGTGGAATGATCGGGGCTCAGGAGACGGCGCGTGAACCCATCGGCGCTCGGAGACGGCGCGTGGACCAATAGGGGCTTAGGAGACGGCGCGTGGACCGATCGGGGCTTAGGAGACGACGCGTGAATCGAGCGGGGCTCGGAGACGGCGCGTGGATGGACCGTGGCTTAGAATGCGGCACGCGGACCGATCGGGGCTCGGAGACGGCGTGTGGACCGATCGGGGCGCAGGAAGCCGCGCCTGGACCCATCGTGGCTCGGAGACGGCGCGTGGAGGCATCAGGGATAAGAAGACGACGCATGGACCGAGCGGGGTTCAGGAGATGGCGCGAGGAGCGATCGGGGCTCAGGAGAAGACACGTCAATTGATCGGGGCTCCGGAGACGACGCCTCGACGGAGTGGGGCTCAGGAGGCGGCACGAGAAGCAATCAGGGCTCAGGAGAAGACGCGTCAATTGATCGGGGCTCAGGAGACGACGCGTCGACGAATCGGGGCTTAGGAGACGACGCGTGGACCGATCGGGGCTCATAAGACGGCGCGTGGACCGATCGGTGCTCGGAGACGGCGCGTGGACGGACCGTGGCTTAGAATGCGTCAAGCGGACCGATCGGGGCTCGGATACGGCGTGTAGACGTATCGGGGCTTAGGAGACGATGCGTGAATCGATCGGGGCTCAGGAGACGCCGCGTGGACCGATCGGGGCTCGGAGACGGCGCGTGGACCGATTGGGGCTCGGATACGGCGCGTGAACCAATCGGGGCTCAGGAGGACGCTCGTGGACCGATCGCGGCTCGGCGACGGCGCGTGGACCGATCGGGTCTCAGGAGGCCGCGCGTGGACAGATCATGACTCGGCGACGGCGCGTGGAACGATCGGGGCTCAGGAGACGGCGCGTGGACCGATCGGGGCTCGGAGACGGCGCGTGGAACGATCGGAGCACAGGAGACGGCGCGTGAACCGAGCGGCGCTCGGAGACGGCGCGTGGATCGATCGGGGCTTAGGAGACGGCGCGTGGACCGATCGGGGCTCAGGAGACCCCGCGTGGACCGACCGGGGCTCGGCGACTGCGCGTGGACGCATCGGGGCCCAGGAGACGGCGCGTGGACCGATCGCGGCTCGGAGACGGCGTGTGAACCGACCGGGGCTCAGGAGGCCGCGCGTGGACCGATCGAGGCTCGGCGACGGGGCGTGGAGCGATCGAGTCTCGGAGACGACGCGTCGACCGATCGGGGCTCAGATGATGGTGCGCGGACCGACCGGGGCTCAGGAGACTCGCGGGGATCGATCGGGGCTCCGGAGACGCCGCGTGGAGCGATGGGGATCAGGAGACGGTGCACGGACTGATCGGGGCTCGGAGACGGCGCGTGGACCGATCGGGGCTTAGGAGACGACGCGTGAATCGAGCGGGGCTCGGAGACGGCGCGTGGATGGACCGTGGCTTAGAATGCGGCACGCGGAACGATCGGGGCTCGGAGACGGCGTGTGGACCGATCGGGGATCAGGAAACGGTGCGTGGAGCGATCGGGGCTAAGGAGGCCGCGCGTGGACCGATCGAGGCTCGGCGACGGCGCATGAACCGACCGGGGCTCATGAGACGGCGCGTAGACCGATCGGGGCTCCGGCGGCGACGCGTGGACCGATCGGGGCCCAGGAAACGGCGCGTGGATCGATCGGTGCTCGAAGACGACGCGTGGACCGACCGGGGCTCAGGAGCCGATGCGTAGATCGAACGGGGCTCAGGAGGCGGCGCGTAGACCCATCGGGGCTCGGAGACGGCACGTGGACCGATCAGGGCTTAGGAGACGACGCGTGGACCGATCGGGGCTCAGGAGACGGCGCGTGGACCGATCGGTGCTCGGAGACGGCGCGTGGACGGACCGTGGCTTAGAATGCGTCAAGCGGACCGATCGGGGCTCGGATACGACGTGTAGACGTATCGGAGCTTAAGAGACGATGCGTGAACCGATCGGGGCTCAGGAGACGCCGCGTGGACCGATCGGGGCTCGGAGACGGCGCGTGGAACGATCGGGGCTTAGGAGACGACGCGTGGACCGATTGGGGCGTAGGACGCGACGCGTGTACCTATCGGGGCTCACGAGACAGCGTGTGGACCGATTGGGGCTCAGGAGACGGCGCCTGGACCGATCGGGGCTCGGAGACGGCGCGTGGAACGATCGGAGTTCAGGAGACGGCGCGTGTACCTATCGGGGCTCGGAGACGGCGCGTGGACGGATCAGGGCTCAGGAGACGGCGCGTGAACCAATCGGCGCTCGGAGACGGCGCGTGGACCGATCGGGGCTTAGGAGACGGCGAGTGCACCGATCGGGGCCCGGAGACGGGTCGTGGACAGATTGGGGCTTAGGAGACGGCGCGTGGACCGATCGGGGCTGGGAGACGGCACGTGGACCAATAGGGGCTTAGGAGACGGCGCGTGGACCGATCGGGGCTTAGGAGACGACGCGTGAATCGAGCGGGGCTCGGAGACGGCGCATGGATGGACCGTGGCTTAGAATGCGGCACACGGACCGATCGGGGCTCGGAGATGGCATGTGGACCGATCGGGGCGCAGGAAGCCGCGCCTGGACCCATCGTGGCTCGGAGACGGCGCGTGGAGGCATCAGGGCTAAGAACACGACGCATGGACCGAGCGGGGTTCAGGAGATGGCGCGAGGAGCGATCGGGGCTCAGGAGACGACACGTCAATTGATCGGGGCTCCGGAGACGACGCCTCGACGGAGTGGGGCTCAGGAGGCGGCACGAGAAGCGATCAGGGCTCAGGAGAAGACGCGTCAATTGATCGGGGCTCAGGAGACGACGCGTCGACGAATCGGGGCTTAGGAGACGACGCGTGGACCGATCGGGGCTCAGGAGACGGCGCGTCGACCGACCGGAGCTCAGGAGATTCGCGTGGATCGATCGGGGCTCCGTAGGCGGCGCGTGGACCGACCGGGGCTCAGGAGGCCGCGCGAGAACCGATCGCGGCTCGGCGCCGGCGCGTGGACCGATCGGGGCTCAGGAGGCCGCGCGTGGACCGATCGCGGCTCGACGCCGCGCGTGGACGGATCAGGGCTCAGGAGACGGCGCATGGACCGATCGGGGCGGGGAGATGGCGCGTGAACCGACCGGGGCTCAGGAGGCCGCGCGTGGACTGATTGGGGCCCAGGAAACGGCGCGTGGATCGATCGGTGCTCGAAGACGACGTGTGGACCGACCGGGGCTCAGGAGCCGATGCGTGGATCGATCGGGGCTCAGGAGTCGGCGCGTAGACCCATCGGGGCTCGGAGACGGCACGTGGACCGATCGGGGCTTAGGAGACGACGCGTGGACCGATCGGGGCTCAGGAGACGGCGCGTGGACCGATCGGGCCTCGGCGACTGCGCGTGGACGTATCGGGGCTCAGGAGACGGCGCGTGGACCGATTGGGGCTCGGAGACGGCGCGTTAACCGATCGGGGCTTAGGAGACGACGCGTGGACCGATCGGGCCTCAGGAGACGGCGCGTGGACCGATCGGTGCTCGGAGACGGCGCGTGGAACGATCGGGGCTCAGGAGACGGCGCGTGAAATGATCGGCGCTCTGAGACGGCGCGTGGACCGATTGTGGCTTACGAGACGGCGCGTGGATCGATCGGGGCTCAGGAAGCGGCGCCTCGACCTATCGTCGCTCGGAGACGGCGCGTGGAGGCATCGGGGCTAAGAACACGACGCATGGACCGAGCGGGGCTCAGGAGACGGCGCGAGGAGCGATCGGGGCTCAGGAGAAGACGCGTCAATTGATCGGGGCTCAGGAGACGACGCGGCGACGGATCGGGGCTTAGGATACGACGCGTGGACCGATTGGGGCTCAGGAGGCCGCGCGTGGACCGATCGCGGCTCGACGCCGCGCGTGGACGGATCAGGGCTCAGGAGACGGCGCATGGACCGAGCGGGGCTCAGGAGACGGCGCGAGCAGCGATCGGGGCTCAGGAGAAGACGCGTCAATTGATCGGGGCTCAGGAGACGACGCGGCGACGGATCGGGGCTTAGGATACGACGCGTGGACCGATTGGGGCTCAGGAGGCCGCGCGTGGACCGATCGCGGCTCGACGCCGCGCGTGGACGGATCAGGGCTCAGGAGACGGCGCGTGGACCGATCGGGGCGGGGAGATGGCGCGTGAACCGACCGGGGCTCATGAGGCCGCGCGTGGACTGATTGGGGCCCAGGAAACGGCGCGTGGATCGATCGGTGCTCGAAGACGACGTGTGGACCGACCGGGGCTCAGGAGCCGATGCGTGGATCGGTCGGGGCTGAGGAGTCGGCGCGTAGACCCATCGGGGCTCGGAGACGGCACGTGGACCGATCGGGGCTTAGGAGACGACGCGTGGACCGATCGGGGCTCAGGAGACGGCGCGTGGACCGATCGGGCCTCGGCGACTGCGCGTGGACGTATCGGGGCTCAGGAGACGGCGCGTGGACCGATTGGGGCTCGGAGACGGCGCGTTAACCGATCGGGGCTTAGGAGACGACGCGTGGACCGATCGGGCCTCAGGAGACGGCGCGTGGACCGATCGGTGCTCGGAGACGGCGCGTGGACCGACCGGGGCTCAGGAGCCGATGCGTGGATCGGTCGGGGCTCAGGAGACGGCGCGTGGACCGATCGGGCCTCGGCGACGACGCGTGGACCGATCGGGGCTTAGGAGACGGCGCGTGGAATGATCGGGGCTCAGGAGACGGCGCTTGAACCGATCGGCGCTCGGAGACGGCGCGTGCACCGATCGGGGCTTAGGAGACGGCGCGTGGACCGACCGGGGTTTAGGAGAAGACGCTTGGACCGAACGGGGCTTAGGAGACGGCGCGTGGACCGATCGGGGCTCCGGAGACGGCGCGCGGACCGACTGGGGCTCAGGAGACTCGCGTGGATCGATCGGGGCTCCGGAGGCGCCGCGTGGACCGATTGGGGCTCAGGAAGCGGCGCCTGGACCGATCGGGCCTCGGAGACGGCGCGTGTACGGATCGAGGCTTGGAGACCGCGCGTGGACCGATCGGCGCTCGGAGGCGGCGCGTGGATCGATCGGGGCTTAGGAGACGGCGCGTGGACCGATCGGGGCTCGGAGACATCGCGTGGAATGATCGGGGCTCAGGAGACGGCGCGTGAACCGATCGGCGCTCGGAGACGGCGCGTGCACCGATCGTGGCTTAGGAGACGGCGCGTGGACCGATCGGAGATCAGGAGAGGACGCCTGGACTGATAGGGATTTGGAAGCGGCATACGGACCGATCGTGGCTCGGAGACGGCGCGTGGAGGCATCGGGGCTTTGAAGACGACGCGTGGACCGAACGGTGCTCAGAAAACAGCTGGTGGACCGATCGGGGCTCGGAGACATCGCGTGGAATGATCGGGGCTCAGGAGACGGCGCGTGAACCGATCGGCGCTCGGAGACGGCGCGTCGACCGTTCGGGGCTCAGGAGACGGCGCGCGGACCGGCCGGGGCTCAGGAGCCTAGCGTGGATCGATCGGGGCCCGGAGACGGCGCGTGGACCGATCGGGGCTTAGGAGACGACGCGTGGAGGCATCGGGGCTAAGAAGACGACGCATGGACCGAGCGGGGCTCAGGAGACGGCGCGTGGACCGATCGGTGCTCAGAGACGGCGCGTGGACGGACCGTGGCTTAGAATGCGTCACGCGGACCGATCGGGGCTCGGATACGGCGTGTGGACCGATCGGGGCTCGGAGACGGCGCGTAGAACGATCGGAGCTCAGGAGACGGGGCGTGAAATGATCGGCGCACTGAAACGGCGCGTGGACCGATCGGTGCTCGGAGACGGCGCGTGGAACGATCGGGGCTCGGAGTCGACGCGTTAGCCGATCGGGGCGTAGGAGACGATGCGTGGGCCGATCGGGGCTCGGAGACGGCGCGTGGACCGACCGGGGCTCAGGAGACGGCGCGTCAACCGATCGGCGCTCGGAGACGGCGCGCGGACCGACTGGGGCTCAGGAGACTCGCGTGGATCGATCGGGCCTCCGGAGGCGCCGCGTGGACCGATTGGGATCAGGAGACGACGCGTGGACCGATCGGGCGTAGGAGACGACGCGTGTACCTATCGGGGCTCACGACACAGCGTGTGGACCGATTGGGGCTCAGGAGACGGCGCGTGGAACGATCGGGGCTCAGGAGACGGCGCGTCAACCGACCGGCGCTCGGAGACGGCGCATGGACCGATCGGGGTTGTGGAAGCGGCGCACGGACCGATCGTGGCTCGGAGACGGCGCGTGGAGGCATCGGGGCGTTGAAGACGACGCGTGGATCGATCAGGGCTCAGGAGACGACGCGTCGACCAATCAGGGCTCAGGAGACGGCGCGCGGACCGACTGGGGCTCAGGAGACTCGCGTGGATCGATCGGGGCTCCGGAGGCGCCGCGTGGACCGATTGGGATCAGGAGACGGTGCGTGAACCGTTCGGTGCTCGGAGACAGCGCGTGGACCGATCGGGGCTCGGAGACGACGCGTAGACCAATCGGTGCTCGGAGACAGCGCGTGGACCGACTGGGGCTGGGAGACGGCGCGTGGACCGATCGTGGCTTAGGAGAAGGCGCGTGGAATGATCGGGGCTCAGGAGACGGCGCGTGGAGGCATCGGGGCGTTGAAGACGACGCGTGGATCGATCAGGGCTCAGGAGACGACGCGTCGACCAATCAGGGCTCAGGAGACGGCGCGCGGACCGACTGGGGCTCAGGAGACTCGCGTGGATCGATCGGGGCTCCGGAGGCGCCGCGTGGACCGATTGGGATCAGGAGACGGTGCGTGAACCGTTCGGGGCTCGGAGACGGCGCGTGGACCGATCGGGGCTCAGGAGACGGCGCGTGGACCGATCGCGGCTCGGAGACGGCGCGTGGAACGATCGGGGCTCAGGAGACGACGCGTGGACCGATCGGGCGTAGGAGACGACGCGTGTACCTATCGGGGCTCACGACACAGCGTGTGGACCGATTGGGGCTCAGGACACGCCGCGTGGAACGATCGGGGCTCGGAGACGGCGCGTGGAACGATCGGGGCTCAGGAGACGGCGCGTGGACCGATCGTGGCTTAAGAGAAGGCGCGTGGAATGATCGGGGCTCAGGAGACGGCGCGTGGACCGATCGTGGCTCGGAGACGGCGCGTGGAGGCATCGGGGTTAAGAAGACGACGCATCGACCGAGCCGGGTTCAGGGGACGGCGCGAGGAGCGATCGGGGCTTAGGAGACGACGCGTGGACCGATCGGGACTCAGGAGACGGCGCGTGGACCAATCAGGGCTCAGGAGACGGCGCGCGGACCGACTGGGGCTCAGGAGACTCGCGTGGATCGATCGGGGCTCCGGAGGCGCCGCGTGGACCGATTGGGATCAGGAGACGGTGCGTGAACCGTTCGGTGCTCGGAGACAGCGCGTGGACCGATCGGGGCTCGGAGACGACGCGTAGACCAATCGGTGCTCGGAGACAGCGCGTGGACCGACTGGGGCTGGGAGACGGCGCGTGGACCGATCGTGGCTTAGGAGAAGGCGCGTGGAATGATCGGGGCTCAGGAGACGGCGCGTGGACCGATCGTGGCTCGGAGACGGCGCGTGGAGGCATCGGGGTTAAGAAGACGACGCATCGACCGAGCGGGGTTCACGAGACGGCGCGAGGAGCGATCGGGGCTTAGGAGACGACGCGTGGACCGATCGGGGCTCAGGAGACGGCGCGTGAACCGGTCGGGGCTTAGGAGACTCGCGTGAACCGATTGGGGCTCAGGCGGTTGCGCGTGGACCAATTGGGGTTCGGCGACGGCGCGTGGACCGATCGGGGCTCGGAGACGGCACGTCGACCGCTCGGGGTTTGGAGACGGTGCCTGGACCGTCCGGGGTCAGGAGGCGATGCGTGGACCGATCGGGGCTCAGGAGACTGCGCGTGGATGGATCGGAGCTTCGGGAAAGACGCGTGGACCGATCGGGGCTCAGGAGACGGCGCGTGAATCGATCGGCGCGCGGAGATGGCACGTGGAACGATCGGGGCTTAGGAGACGGCGCGTGGACTAATAGGAGATCAGGAGAGGACGCGTGGACCGATAGGGCTGTGGAAGCGGCACACGGACCGATGGTGGCTCGGAGACGGCGCGTGGACCGATCGAGGCTCGGCGACGGCGCGTGGACCGATCGGGGCTCGAAGACGATGCGTGGGCCGATCGGGGCTCAGGAGCCGTTGCGTGGATCGATCGGGGCTCAGGAGGCGGCGCGTGGACACATCGGGACTCGGAGACGACACGTGAACCGATCAGGGCTTAGGAGACGACGCGTGGACCGATCGGGGCTCAGGAGACGGCGCGTGGACCGATCGGTGCTCGGAGACGGCGCGTGGACGGACCGTGACTTAGAATGCGTCACGCGGACCGATCGGGGCTCGGATACGGTCCGTGGGCAGATCGGGGCTTAGGAGACGGCGCGTGGAGGCATCGGGGCTAAGAAGACGACGCATGGACCGAGCGGGGCTCAGGACAAGGGGTGTGGACCGTTCGGAGCTCAGGAGACGGCGCGTGGACCGATCGGGGTTCGGCGATGGCGCGTGGACCCATCGGGGCTCGGAGACGACGCGTGTACGGATCGAGGTTTGGAGACGGCGCGTGGACCGATCGGAGCTCGGAGACGACGGGTGGAGCGGTCGGGGCTCAGGAGAAGACGCGTGGATCGATCGGGGCTCAGGAGACGATGCGTCGACGGATCGGCGCTTAGGCGACGACGCGTCGGCCGATCGGGGCTCAGGAGACGGCGCGTGGACCGATCGGGGCTCAGGAGACGCCGCGTGGACCGATCGGGGCTCGGAGATGGCGCGTGGAACGATCGGGGCTCAGGAGACGGCGCGTGAAATGATCGGCGCTCTGAGACGGCGCGTGGACCGATTGTGGCTTACGAGACGGCGCGTGGATCGATCGGGGCTCAGGAAGCGGCGCCTGGACCTATCGTGGCTCGGAGACGGCGCGTGGAGGCATCGGGGCTAAGAACACGATGCATGGACCGAGCGGGGCTCAGGAGACGGCGCGAGGAGCGATCGAGGCTCAGAAGAAGACGCGTCAAATGATCGGGGCTCAGGAGACGACGCGGCGACGGATCGGGGCTTAGGAGACGACGCGTGGACCGATCGGGGCTCGGAGACGGTAGGAGGACCGACCGGAGCTCAGGAGATTCGCGTGGATCGATCAGGGCTCCGGAGGCGGCGCATGGACCGATTGGGGAGCATGCGATGGTGCGTGGACCGATCGGGGCTCGGAGACGGCGCACGGACCGATCGGGGCTTAGGAGACGACGCGTGGACCGATTGGGGCTCAGGAGGCCGCGCGTGGACCGATCGGGGTGTAGGAGACGACGCGTGTACCTATCGGGGCTCAGGAGACAGCGCGTGGACCGATCGGGGCTCGGCGACTGCGCGTCGACGTATCGGGGCTCAGGAGACGGCGCGTGGACCGATTGGAGCTTATGAGACGGCGCGTGGACCGATTGGGGCTCGGATACGGCGCGTGAACCGATCGGGGCTTAGGAGACGACGCGTGGACCGATCGGGGCTCAGGTGACGGCGCGTGGACCGATCGGGGCTTCGGAGACGGTACGTGGACCGATCGGGGCTCGGAGACGGTACGAGGACCGACCGGAGCTCAGGAGATTCGCGTGGATCGATCAGGGCTCCGGAGGCGGCGCATGGACCGATTGGGGAGAATGCGATGGTGCGTGGACCGATCGGGGCTCGGTGACGGCGCACGGACCGATCGGGGCTTAGGAGACGACGCGTGGACCGATCGGGGCTCGGAGACGGCGCGTGGACCGACCGGGGCTAAGGAGGCCGCGCGTGGACCTATCGAGGCTTAGGAGCCGACGCGTGGACCGATCGGGGCTGAGGAGACGGCGCGTGGACCGAACGGGACTCGAAGACGGCGCGTGGAACGATCGGAGCACAGGAGACGGCGCGTGAACCGATCGGCGCTCGGAGACGGCGCGTGGATCGATCGGGGCTTAGGAGAAGGCGCGTGGACCGATCGGGGCTTAGGAGACGATTCGTGGACCGATCGGGGCTCGGAGACGGCGCGTGGACCGACCGGGGCTAAGCAGGCCGCGCGTGGACCGATAGAGGCTTAGGAGCCGACGCGTGGACCGATCGGGGCTCAGGTGACGGGGCGTGAAATGATCGGCGCTCTCAGACGGCGCGTCGACCGATCGGTGCTCGGAGACGGCGCGTGGACGGACCGCGGCTCAGAATGCGGTACGCGGACCGACCGGGGATGGGACACGGCGTGTGGACCGATCGAGGCTCGGAGACGACGCGTTTAAGGATCGGGAATCAGGAGACGACGCGTGGAACGATCCGGGCTCAGGAGACGAAGCGTGGACCGATCGGGGCTCGGAGACGCCGTGTGGAACGATCGGCACACGGAGACGGCGCGTGGATCGATCGGGGATCGGAGACGGCGCGTGGACCGATCGGGGCTCAGGAGACGGGGCGTCAACCGATCGGCGCTCGGAGACGGCGCGTGGACCAATCGGGGCTTAGGAGACGGCGCGTGGACCGATCGGAGATCAGGAGATGACGCGTGGACCGATCGGGGTTGTGGAAGCAGCGCACGGACCGATCGTCGCTCGGAGACGGCGCGTGGAGGCATCGGGGCTTTGAAGACGACGCGTGGACGAATCGGGGCTCAGGAAACGGCGTGTGGTGCGATCGGGGCTCAGGAGACGACGCGTGGATCGATCGGGGCTCACGAGACGACGCGTCGAACAATCGGGGCTCAGGAGATGGCGCGCGGACCGACTGGGGCTCAGGAGACTCGCGTGGATCGATCGGGGCTCCAGAGGCGCCGCGTGGACCGATTGGGACCAGGAGACGGTGCGTGAACCGTTCGGGGCTCGGAGACGGCGCGTGGACCGATCGGGGCTCGGAGACGACGCGTAGTCCGATCGGTGCTCGGAGACAGCGCGTGGACCGACTGGGGCTCGGAGAAGGCGCGTGGACCGATCGTGGCTTAGGAGAAGGCGCGTGGAATGATCGGGGTTCAGGAGACGGCGCGAGGAGCGATCGGGGCTCAGGAGAAGACGCGTCAATTGATCGGGGCTCAGGACACGACGCGGCGACGGATCGGGGCTTGGAGACGGCGCGTGGACCGATCGGGGCTTAGGAGACGACGCGTGGACCGATCGGGGCTCAGGAGACGGCGCGTGGACCGATCGGGGCTCGGAGACGACGCGTGGAGCGATAGGGGCTCAGGAGACGGCGCGTGGAGCGGTCGGGGCTTAGGAGACCCGCGTGGACCGATTGGGGCTCAGGCGGTTGCGCGTGGATCAATTGGGATTCGGCGACGGCGCGTGGACCGATCGCGGCGCGGAGACGGCGCGTAAAACCGATCGGGACATAGGAGACGATGCGTGGACCGATCGGGCTCAGGAGACAGCGCGTGGAGCGATCGGAGCTCGGAGACGACGGGTGGAGCGGTCGGGGCTCAGGAGAAGACGCGTGGATCGATCGGGGCTCAGGAGACGATGCGTCGACGGATCGGCGCTTAGGCGACGACGCGTCGGCCGATCGGGGCTCAGGAGACGGCGCGTGGACCGATCGGGGCTCAGGAGACGCCGCGTGGACCGATCGGGGCTCGGAGATGGCGCGTGGAACGATCGGGGCTCAGGAGACGGCGCGTGAAATGATCGGCGCTCTGAGACGGCGCGTGGACCGATTGTGGCTTACGAGACGGCGCGTGGATCGATCGGGGCTCAGGAAGCGGCGCCTGGACCTATCGTGGCTCGGAGACGGCGCGTGGAGGCATCGGGGCTAAGAACACGATGCATGGACCGAGCGGGGCTCAGGAGACGGCGCGAGGAGCGATCGAGGCTCAGAAGAAGACGCGTCAAATGATCGGGGCTCAGGAGACGACGCGGCGACGGATCGGGGCTTAGGAGACGACGCGTGGACCGATCGGGGCTCGGAGACGGTAGGAGGACCGACCGGAGCTCAGGAGATTCGCGTGGATCGATCAGGGCTCCGGAGGCGGCGCATGGACCGATTGGGGAGCATGCGATGGTGCGTGGACCGATCGGGGCTCGGAGACGGCGCACGGACCGATCGGGGCTTAGGAGACGACGCGTGGACCGATTGGGGCTCAGGAGGCCGCGCGTGGACCGATCGGGGTGTAGGAGACGACGCGTGTACCTATCGGGGCTCAGGAGACAGCGCGTGGACCGATCGGGGCTCGGCGACTGCGCGTCGACGTATCGGGGCTCAGGAGACGGCGCGTGGACCGATTGGAGCTTATGAGACGGCGCGTGGACCGATTGGGGCTCGGATACGGCGCGTGAACCGATCGGGGCTTAGGAGACGACGCGTGGACCGATCGGGGCTCAGGTGACGGCGCGTGGACCGATCGGGGCTTCGGAGACGGTACGTGGACCGATCGGGGCTCGGAGACGGTACGAGGACCGACCGGAGCTCAGGAGATTCGCGTGGATCGATCAGGGCTCCGGAGGCGGCGCATGGACCGATTGGGGAGAATGCGATGGTGCGTGGACCGATCGGGGCTCGGAGACGGCGCACGGACCGATCGGGGCTTAGGAGACGACGCGTGGACCGATCGGGGCTCGGAGACGGCGCGTGGACCGACCGGGGCTAAGGAGGCCGCGCGTGGACCTATCGAGGCTTAGGAGCCGACGCGTGGACCGATCGGGGCTGAGGAGACGGCGCGTGGACCGAACGGGACTCGAAGACGGCGCGTGGAACGATCGGAGCACAGGAGACGGCGCGTGAACCGATCGGCGCTCGGAGACGGCGCGTGGATCGATCGGGGCTTAGGAGAAGGCGCGTGGACCGATCGGGGCTTAGGAGACGATTCGTGGACCGATCGGGGCTCGGAGACGGCGCGTGGACCGACCGGGGCTAAGCAGGCCGCGCGTGGACCGATAGAGGCTTAGGAGCCGACGCGTGGACCGATCGGGGCTCAGGTGACGGGGCGTGAAATGATCGGCGCTCTGAGACGGCGCGTCGACCGATCGGTGCTCGGAGACGGCGCGTGGACGGACCGCGGCTCAGAATGCGGTACGCGGACCGACCGGGGATGGGACACGGCGTGTGGACCGATCGAGGCTCGGAGACGACGCGTTTAAGGATCGGGAATCAGGAGACGACGCGTGGAACGATCCGGGCTCAGGAGACGAAGCGTGGACCGATCGGGGCTCGGAGACGCCGTGTGGAACGATCGGCACACGGAGACGGCGCGTGGATCGATCGGGGATCGGAGACGGCGCGTGGACCGATCGGGGCTCAGGAGACGGCGCGTCAACCGATCGGCGCTCGGAGACGGCGCGTGGACCAATCGGGGCTTAGGAGACGGCGCGTGGACCGATCGGAGATCAGGAGATGACGCGTGGACCGATCGGGGTTGTGGAAGCAGCGCACGGACCGATCGTCGCTCGGAGACGGCGCGTGGAGGCATCGGGGCTTTGAAGACGACGCGTGGACGAATCGGGGCTCAGGAAACGGCGTGTGGTGCGATCGGGGCTCAGGAGACGACGCGTGGATCGATCGGGGCTCACGAGACGACGCGTCGAACAATCGGGGCTCAGGAGATGGCGCGCGGACCGACTGGGGCTCAGGAGACTCGCGTGGATCGATCGGGGCTCCAGAGGCGCCGCGTGGACCGATTGGGACCAGGAGACGGTGCGTGAACCGTTCGGGGCTCGGAGACGGCGCGTGGACCGATCGGGGCTCGGAGACGACGCGTAGTCCGATCGGTGCTCGGAGACAGCGCGTGGACCGACTGGGGCTCGGAGAAGGCGCGTGGACCGATCGTGGCTTAGGAGAAGGCGCGTGGAATGATCGGGGTTCAGGAGACGGCGCGAGGAGCGATCGGGGCTCAGGAGAAGACGCGTCAATTGATCGGGGCTCAGGACACGACGCGGCGACGGATCGGGGCTTGGAGACGGCGCGTGGACCGATCGGGGCTTAGGAGACGACGCGTGGACCGATCGGGGCTCAGGAGACGGCGCGTGGACCGATCGGGGCTCGGAGACGACGCGTGGAGCGATAGGGGCTCAGGAGACGGCGCGTGGAGCGGTCGGGGCTTAGGAGACCCGCGTGGACCGATTGGGGCTCAGGCGGTTGCGCGTGGATCAATTGGGATTCGGCGACGGCGCGTGGACCGATCGCGGCGCGGAGACGGCGCGTAAAACCGATCGGGACATAGGAGACGATGCGTGGACCGATCGGGCTCAGGAGACAGCGCGTGGAGCGATCGGGGCTTAGGAGACGAAGCGTGGACCGATCAGAGCGCAGGAGACGGCGCGTGGAGCGATCGGGGCTAGGAAACGGCGGGTGGACCGTCCGGGGCTTAGGAGACGATGCCTGGACCGATCGGGGCTCGGAGACAGCGCGTGGACGGATCGGCGCTCGGAGACGGCGCCTGGACCGATCGGGGCTCAGAAGACGGCGCGTGGACTGATCGACGCTCGGAGGCGGCGCGTGGAACGATCGGGGCTCAGGAGATAGCGCGTAGACCGATCGGGGCTCCGAAACGACGTGTTAACCGAGCGGGGCTTAGGAGACGATGCGTGGACCCATCGGGGCTCGGAGACAGCGCGTGGACGGATCGGGGCTCGGAGACGGCGCGTAGAACGATCGGGGCTCAGGAGACGGCGCGTTAACCGATTGGGGCTTAGGAGACGTTGCGTGGACCGATCGGGGCTCGAAGACGGCGCGTGGACCGATCGGGGCTCGGAGACAGTGCGTGGACCGACTGGGGCTCAGGCGGTTGCGCGTGGACCAATTGGGGTTCGGTGACGGCGCGTGGATCGATCGGGGCTTAGGAGACGGCGCGTGCATCGATCGGGGCACGGAGACGGGTCGTAGACAGATGGGGGCTTAGGAGACGGCGCGTGAACCGATCGTGGTTGGGAGACGGCTCGTCCACCAATCGGGGCTTAGGAGACGACGCGTAGATCGATCGGGGCTCAGGAGACGGCGCGTGGACCGATCGGGGCTCAGGAAACGGCGCGTGGACCGACTGGGGCTCAGGCGGTTGCGCGTGGACCAATTGGGGTTCGGCGACGGCGCGTGGATCGATCGGGGCTCAGGAGACGACGCGTGGATCGATCGGGGCTCACGAGACGACGCGTCAAACAATCGGGGCTCAGGAGATGGCGCGCGGACCGATCGGGGCTCGGAGACGGCGCGTGGAGCGGTCGGGGCTTAGGAGACCCGCGTGGACCGATTGGGGCTCAGGCGGTTGCGCGTGGATCAATTGGGATTCGGCGACGGCGCGTGGACCGATCGCGGCGCGGAGACGGCGCGTAAAACCGATCGGGACATAGGAGACGATGCGTGGACCGATCGGGCTCAGGAGACAGCGCGTGGAGCGATCGGGGCTTAGGAGACGAAGCGTGGACCGATCAGAGCGCAGGAGACGGCGCGTGGAGCGATCGGGGCTAGGAAACGGCGGGTGGACCGTCCGGGGCTTAGGAGACGATGCCTGGACCGATCGGGGCTCGGAGACAGCGCGTGGACGGATCGGCGCTCGGAGACGGCGCCTGGACCGATCGGGGCTCAGAAGACGGCGCGTGGACTGATCGACGCTCGGAGACGGCGCGTGGAACGATCGGGGCTCAGGAGACGACGCGTGGACCGATCGGGGCTCAGGAGATGGCGCGTAGACCGATCGGGGCTCCGAAACGACGTGTTAACCGAGCGGGGCTTAGGAGACGATGCGTGGACCCATCGGGGCTCGGAGACAGCGCCTGGACGGATCGGGGCTCGGAGACGGCGCGTAGAACGATCGGGGCTCAGGAGACGGCGCGTTAACCGATTGGGGCTTAGGAGACGTTGCGTGGACCGATCGGGGCTCGAAGACGGCGCGTGGACCGATCGGGGCTCGGAGACAGTGCGTGGACCGACTGGGGCTCAGGCGGTTGCGCGTGGACCAATTGGGGTTCGGCGACGGCGAGTGGATCGATCGGGGCTTAGGAGACGGCGCGTGCATCGATCGGGGCACGGAGACGGGTCGTAGACAGATGGGGGCTTTGGAGACGGCGCGTGAACCGATCGTGGTTTGGAGACGGCTCGTCCACCAATCGGGGCTTAGGAGACGACGCGTAGATCGATCGGGGCTCAGGAGACGGCGCGTAGACCGATCGGGGCTCCGAAACGACGCGTTAACCGAGCGGGTCTTAGGAGACGATGCGTGGACCGATCGGGGCTCGGAGACAGCGCGTGTACCGACTGGGGCTCAGGAGACCGCGCGGGGACGCATCGCGGCTCGGAGGCGGCGCATGGACCGATTGGGGAGAATGCGATGGTGCGTGGACCGATCGGGGCTCGGAGACGGCGCACGGACCGATCGGGGCTTAGGAGACGACGCGTGGACCGATCGGGGCTCGGAGACGGCGCGTGGACCGACCGGGGCTAAGGAGGCCGCGCGTGGACCTATCGAGGCTTAGGAGCCGACGCGTGGACCGATCGGGGCTGAGGAGACGGCGCGTGGACCGAACGGGACTCGAAGACGGCGCGTGGAACGATCGGAGCACAGGAGACGGCGCGTGAACCGATCGGCGCTCGGAGACGGCGCGTGGATCGATCGGGGCTTAGGAGAAGGCGCGTGGACCGATCGGGGCTTAGGAGACGATTCGTGGACCGATCGGGGCTCGGAGACGGCGCGTGGACCGACCGGGGCTAAGCAGGCCGCGCGTGGACCGATAGAGGCTTAGGAGCCGACGCGTGGACCGATCGGGGCTCAGGTGACGGGGCGTGAAATGATCGGCGCTCTGAGACGGCGCGTCGACCGATCGGTGCTCGGAGACGGCGCGTGGACGGACCGCGGCTCAGAATGCGGTACGCGGACCGACCGGGGATGGGACACGGCGTGTGGACCGATCGAGGCTCGGAGACGACGCGTTTAAGGATCGGGAATCAGGAGACGACGCGTGGAACGATCCGGGCTCAGGAGACGAAGCGTGGACCGATCGGGGCTCGGAGACGCCGTGTGGAACGATCGGCACACGGAGACGGCGCGTGGATCGATCGGGGATCGGAGACGGCGCGTGGACCGATCGGGGCTCAGGAGACGGCGCGTCAACCGATCGGCGCTCGGAGACGGCGCGTGGACCAATCGGGGCTTAGGAGACGGCGCGTGGACCGATCGGAGATCAGGAGATGACGCGTGGACCGATCGGGGTTGTGGAAGCAGCGCACGGACCGATCGTCGCTCGGAGACGGCGCGTGGAGGCATCGGGGCTTTGAAGACGACGCGTGGACGAATCGGGGCTCAGGAAACGGCGTGTGGTGCGATCGGGGCTCAGGAGACGACGCGTGGATCGATCGGGGCTCACGAGACGACGCGTCGAACAATCGGGGCTCAGGAGATGGCGCGCGGACCGACTGGGGCTCAGGAGACTCGCGTGGATCGATCGGGGCTCCAGAGGCGCCGCGTGGACCGATTGGGACCAGGAGACGGTGCGTGAACCGTTCGGGGCTCGGAGACGGCGCGTGGACCGATCGGGGCTCGGAGACGACGCGTAGTCCGATCGGTGCTCGGAGACAGCGCGTGGACCGACTGGGGCTCGGAGAAGGCGCGTGGACCGATCGTGGCTTAGGAGAAGGCGCGTGGAATGATCGGGGTTCAGGAGACGGCGCGAGGAGCGATCGGGGCTCAGGAGAAGACGCGTCAATTGATCGGGGCTCAGGACACGACGCGGCGACGGATCGGGGCTTGGAGACGGCGCGTGGACCGATCGGGGCTTAGGAGACGACGCGTGGACCGATCGGGGCTCAGGAGACGGCGCGTGGACCGATCGGGGCTCGGAGACGACGCGTGGAGCGATAGGGGCTCAGGAGACGGCGCGTGGAGCGGTCGGGGCTTAGGAGACCCGCGTGGACCGATTGGGGCTCAGGCGGTTGCGCGTGGATCAATTGGGATTCGGCGACGGCGCGTGGACCGATCGCGGCGCGGAGACGGCGCGTAAAACCGATCGGGACATAGGAGACGATGCGTGGACCGATCGGGCTCAGGAGACAGCGCGTGGAGCGATCGGGGCTTAGGAGACGAAGCGTGGACCGATCAGAGCGCAGGAGACGGCGCGTGGAGCGATCGGGGCTAGGAAACGGCGGGTGGACCGTCCGGGGCTTAGGAGACGATGCCTGGACCGATCGGGGCTCGGAGACAGCGCGTGGACGGATCGGCGCTCGGAGACGGCGCCTGGACCGATCGGGGCTCAGAAGACGGCGCGTGGACTGATCGACGCTCGGAGGCGGCGCGTGGAACGATCGGGGCTCAGGAGATAGCGCGTAGACCGATCGGGGCTCCGAAACGACGTGTTAACCGAGCGGGGCTTAGGAGACGATGCGTGGACCCATCGGGGCTCGGAGACAGCGCGTGGACGGATCGGGGCTCGGAGACGGCGCGTAGAACGATCGGGGCTCAGGAGACGGCGCGTTAACCGATTGGGGCTTAGGAGACGTTGCGTGGACCGATCGGGGCTCGAAGACGGCGCGTGGACCGATCGGGGCTCGGAGACAGTGCGTGGACCGACTGGGGCTCAGGCGGTTGCGCGTGGACCAATTGGGGTTCGGTGACGGCGCGTGGATCGATCGGGGCTTAGGAGACGGCGCGTGCATCGATCGGGGCACGGAGACGGGTCGTAGACAGATGGGGGCTTAGGAGACGGCGCGTGAACCGATCGTGGTTGGGAGACGGCTCGTCCACCAATCGGGGCTTAGGAGACGACGCGTAGATCGATCGGGGCTCAGGAGACGGCGCGTGGACCGATCGGGGCTCAGGAAACGGCGCGTGGACCGACTGGGGCTCAGGCGGTTGCGCGTGGACCAATTGGGGTTCGGCGACGGCGCGTGGATCGATCGGGGCTCAGGAGACGACGCGTGGATCGATCGGGGCTCACGAGACGACGCGTCAAACAATCGGGGCTCAGGAGATGGCGCGCGGACCGATCGGGGCTCGGAGACGGCGCGTGGAGCGGTCGGGGCTTAGGAGACCCGCGTGGACCGATTGGGGCTCAGGAGATGGCGCGTAGACCGATCGGGGCTCCGAAACGACGTGTTAACCGAGCGGGGCTTAGGAGACGATGCGTGGACCCATCGGGGCTCGGAGACAGCGCCTGGACGGATCGGGGCTCGGAGACGGCGCGTAGAACGATCGGGGCTCAGGAGACGGCGCGTTAACCGATTGGGGCTTAGGAGACGTTGCGTGGACCGATCGGGGCTCGAAGACGGCGCGTGGACCGATCGGGGCTCGGAGACAGTGCGTGGACCGACTGGGGCTCAGGCGGTTGCGCGTGGACCAATTGGGGTTCGGCGACGGCGAGTGGATCGATCGGGGCTTAGGAGACGGCGCGTGCATCGATCGGGGCACGGAGACGGGTCGTAGACAGATGGGGGCTTTGGAGACGGCGCGTGAACCGATCGTGGTTTGGAGACGGCTCGTCCACCAATCGGGGCTTAGGAGACGACGCGTAGATCGATCGGGGCTCAGGAGACGGCGCGTAGACCGATCGGGGCTCCGAAACGACGCGTTAACCGAGCGGGTCTTAGGAGACGATGCGTGGACCGATCGGGGCTCGGAGACAGCGCGTGTACCGACTGGGGCTCAGGAGACCGCGCGGGGACGCATCGCGGCTCGGAGACGGCGCGTAGAACGATCGGGGCTCAGGAGACGGCGCGTTAACCGATTGGGGCTTAGGAGACGACGCGTGGACCGACCGGGGCTCCGGAGACGGCGCGTCGACCGACCGGAGCTCAGGAGATTCGCGTGGATCGATCGGGGCTCCGTAGGCGGCGCGTGGACCGATTGGGGCTTAGGAGACGACGCGTGGACCGATCGGGGCTCAGGAGGCCGCGCGTGGACCGATCATGGCTCGACGACGGCGCGTAGACCGATCGGGGCTCGGAGACGACGCGTGGACCGATCGGGGCTCGGAGACAGCGCGTGGACCGACTGGGGCTCAGGCGGTTGCGCGTGGACCAATTGGGGCTCCGGAGGCGGCGCGTGGACCGATTGGGGAGCAGAAGATGGTGCGTGGACCGATCGGGGCTCGGAGACGGCGCGTGGACCGATCGGAGCTTAGAAGACGACGCGTAGACCGACTGGGGCTCAAGAGACAGCGCGTGGACTGATCGGGGCGCGGAGACGGCGCGTTAACGGATCGGCGCTCGGAGACGGCGCGCCGACCGACTGGGGCTCAGGAGACTCGCGTAGATCGATCAGGGCTCCGAAGGCGCCGCGTGGACCGATTGGGATCAGGAGACGACGCGTGGACCGATCGGGCGTAGGAAACGACGCGTGTACCTATCGGGGCTCACGAGACAGCGTGTGGACCGATTGGGGCTCAGGAGACGGCGCGTGGAACGATCGGGGCTCAGGAGACGGGGCGTCAACCGATCGGCGCTCGGAGACGGCGCGTGGACCGATCGGGGCTTAGGAGACGGCGCGTGGACCGACTGGGGCTCAGGCGGTTGCGCGTGGACCAATTGGGGTTCGGCGACGGCGCGTGGATCGATCGGGGCTCAGGAGACGACGCGTGGATCGATCGGGGCTCACGAGACGACGCGTCAAACAATCGGGGCTCAGGAGATGGCGCGCGGACCGATCGGGGCTCGGAGACGGCGCGTGGAGCGGTCGGGGCTTAGGAGACCCGCGTGGACCGATTGGGGCTCAGGAGATGGCGCGTAGACCGATCGGGGCTCCGAAACGACGTGTTAACCGAGCGGGGCTTAGGAGACGATGCGTGGACCCATCGGGGCTCGGAGACAGCGCCTGGACGGATCGGGGCTCGGAGACGGCGCGTAGAACGATCGGGGCTCAGGAGACGGCGCGTTAACCGATTGGGGCTTAGGAGACGTTGCGTGGACCGATCGGGGCTCGAAGACGGCGCGTGGACCGATCGGGGCTCGGAGACAGTGCGTGGACCGACTGGGGCTCAGGCGGTTGCGCGTGGACCAATTGGGGTTCGGCGACGGCGAGTGGATCGATCGGGGCTTAGGAGACGGCGCGTGCATCGATCGGGGCACGGAGACGGGTCGTAGACAGATGGGGGCTTTGGAGACGGCGCGTGAACCGATCGTGGTTTGGAGACGGCTCGTCCACCAATCGGGGCTTAGGAGACGACGCGTAGATCGATCGGGGCTCAGGAGACGGCGCGTAGACCGATCGGGGCTCCGAAACGACGCGTTAACCGAGCGGGTCTTAGGAGACGATGCGTGGACCGATCGGGGCTCGGAGACAGCGCGTGTACCGACTGGGGCTCAGGAGACCGCGCGGGGACGCATCGCGGCTCGGAGACGGCGCGTAGAACGATCGGGGCTCAGGAGACGGCGCGTTAACCGATTGGGGCTTAGGAGACGACGCGTGGACCGACCGGGGCTCCGGAGACGGCGCGTCGACCGACCGGAGCTCAGGAGATTCGCGTGGATCGATCGGGGCTCCGTAGGCGGCGCGTGGACCGATTGGGGCTTAGGAGACGACGCGTGGACCGATCGGGGCTCAGGAGGCCGCGCGTGGACCGATCATGGCTCGACGACGGCGCGTAGACCGATCGGGGCTCGGAGACGACGCGTGGACCGATCGGGGCTCGGAGACAGCGCGTGGACCGACTGGGGCTCAGGCGGTTGCGCGTGGACCAATTGGGGCTCCGGAGGCGGCGCGTGGACCGATTGGGGAGCAGAAGATGGTGCGTGGACCGATCGGGGCTCGGAGACGGCGCGTGGACCGATCGGAGCTTAGAAGACGACGCGTAGACCGACTGGGGCTCAAGAGACAGCGCGTGGACTGATCGGGGCGCGGAGACGGCGCGTTAACGGATCGGCGCTCGGAGACGGCGCGCCGACCGACTGGGGCTCAGGAGACTCGCGTAGATCGATCAGGGCTCCGAAGGCGCCGCGTGGACCGATTGGGATCAGGAGACGACGCGTGGACCGATCGGGCGTAGGAAACGACGCGTGTACCTATCGGGGCTCACGAGACAGCGTGTGGACCGATTGGGGCTCAGGAGACGGCGCGTGGAACGATCGGGGCTCAGGAGACGGGGCGTCAACCGATCGGCGCTCGGAGACGGCGCGTGGACCGATCGGGGCTTAGGAGACGGCGCGTGGACCGATCGGAGATCAGGAGATGACGCGTGGACCGATCGGGGTTGTGGAAGCGGCGCACGGACCGATCGTGGCTCGGAGACGGCGCGTGGAGGCATCGGGGCGTTGAAGACGACGCGTGGACCGATCGGGGCTCAGGAAACGGCGTGTGGCGCGATCGGGGCTCAGGAGACGACGCGTGGATCGATCAGGGCTCAGGAGACGACGCGTCGACCAATCGGGGCTCAGGAGACGGCGCGCGGACCGACTGGGGCTCAGGAGACTCGCGTGGATCGATCGGGGCTCCGGAGGCGCCGCGTGGACCGATTGGGATCAGGAGACGGTGCGTGAACTATTCGGGGCTCGGAGACGGCGCGTGGACCTATCGGGGCTTAGGAGACGGCGCGTGGACCGATCGCGGCTCGGAGACGGCGCGTGGAACGATCGGGGCTCAGGAGACGACGCGTGGACCGATCGGGAGTAGGAGACGACGCGTGTACCTATCGGGGCTCACGACACAGCGTGTGGACCGATTGGGGATCAGGAGACGGCGCGTGGACCGATCGGGGCTCAGGAGGCCGCGCGTGGACCGATGATGTCTCGGCGACGGCGCGTGGACCGATCGTGGCTTAGGAGAAGGCGCGTGGAATGATCGGGGCTCAGGAGACGGTGCGTGGACCGATCGTGGCTCGGAGACGGCGCGTGGAGGCATCGGGGTTAAGAAGACGGAGCATCGACCGAGCGGGGTTCAGGAGACGGCGCGAGGAGCGATCGGGGCTTAGGAGACGATGCGTGGACCGATCGGGGCTCAGGAGACGGCACGTGGACCGATCGACGCTCGGAGACGGCACGTGGAACGATCGGGGCTCAGGAGACGACGCGTGGACCGATCGGGGCTCAGGAGACGACGCGTAGACCGATCGGGGCTCCGAAACGACGCGTTAACCGAGCGGGGCTTAGGAGACGATGCGTGGACCGATCGGGGCTCGGAGACAGCGCGTGTACCGACTGGGGCTCAGGAGACCGCGCGTGGACGGATCGGGGCTCGGAGACGGCGCGTAGAACGATCGGGGCTCAGGAGACGGCGCGTTAACCGCTTGGGGCTTAGGAGACGTTGCGTGAACCGATCGGGGCTCGAAGACGGCGCGTGGACCGATTGGGGCTCGGATACGGCGCGTGAACCGACCGGGGCTCAGGAGGCCGCGCGTGGACCGAACGCGGCTCGGCGACGGCGCGTGGACCGATCGGGGCTCAGGAGGCCGCGCGTGGACTGATCATGGCTCGGCGACGGCGCGTAGATCGATCGGGGCTCGGAGACGACGCGTGAACCGATCGGCGCTCGGGGACGGCGCGTGGATCGATCGGGGATCGGAGACGGCAGGTGGAACGATCGGAGATCAGGAGTTGACCCGTGGACCGATCGGGGTTGTGGAAGCGGCGCACGGACCGATCGTGGCTCGGAGACGGCGCGTGGAGGCATCGGGGCTTTGTAGACGGCGCGTGGACCGATCGGGGCTCAGGAAACGGCGTGTGGCGTGATTGGGGCTAAGGAGACGACGCGTGGACCGATCGGGGCTCGAAGACAGGGCGTGGAATGATCGGGGCTTAGGAAACGGCGCGTGGACCGATCGGGGCTCGAAGACGGGGCGTGGAATGATCGGGGCTTACGAGACGGCGCGTGAAATGATCGGCGCCCTGAGACGACGCGTAGACCGATTGGGGCTTACGAGACGGCGCGTGGACCGATCGGGGCTCAGGAAGCGGCGCCTGGACCGATCGTGGCTCGAAGACGGCGCGTGGAGGCATCGGGGCTAAGAAGACGACGCATGGATCGAGCGGGGCTCAGGAGACGGCGCGAGGGGCGATCGGGGCTTGGAGATGGCGCGTGGAGGCATCGGGGCTTTGAAGCCGACGCGCGGACCGACCGGGGCTCAGGAGACGGCGCGTGGATCGATCGGGGCTCGGAGGGGCCGCGTGGAACGATCGGGGCTCAGGAGACGGCGCTTGAACTTATCGGCGCTCAGAGACGGCCCGTGGACCGATCGGGGCTTAGGATACGGCGCGTGGACCGATCGGGGCTCAGGAGACGGCGCGTGGATCGATCGGGGCTCGGAGACGGCGCGTGGAACGATCGGGGCTCAGGAGACGGCGCGTGAAATGATCGGTGCTGGGAGACGGCGCGTGGACCGATCGGGGCTTAGGAAGCGGTTCCTGGACCGATCGGGGCTTAGGAGAAGGCGTGTGGACCGATCGGGGCTCGGAGACGACGCGAGGAGGCATCTGGGCTTAGAAGACGACGCGTGGATCGATCGGGGCTCGGAGGCGGCGCGTGAACCAACCGGGGCTCAGGAGGCCGCGCGTGGACCGATCGAGCCTCGGCGACGGCGCGTGGACTGATCGAGGCTCGGAGACGACGCGTGTACGGATCAGGGATTCGGGGACGACGCGTGGAACGATCCGGGCTCAGGAGACGGCGCGTGGACCGATCGGGGGTCGGAGACGGCGCCTGGAACGATCGGGGCTCAGGTGCCGGCGCGTGAACTGATCGGCGCTCGGAGACGGCGCGTGGACCCATCGGGGCTTAGGAGAAGGCGCTTGGACCGATCGGGGCTTAGGATACGGCGCGTGGACCGATCGGAGCTCGGAGACGGCGCGTGGAACGATCGGGGCTCAGGAGACGGCGCGTGAACCGATCGGCGCTCGGAGACAGCGCGTGGACCGACTGGGGCTCAGGCGGTTTCGCGTGGACCAATTGGGGTTCGGCGACGGCGCGTGGACCGATCGAGGCTCGGAGACGACGCGTGTACGGATCGGGGATTCGGGGACGACGCGTGGAACGATCCGGGCTCAGGAGACGGTGGGTTGACCGATCGGGGCTCGGAGACGGCGCGTGGACCGATCGGGGCTTAGGAGAAGGCGCTTGGACCGATCGGGGCTTAGGAGACGGCGCGTGGGCCGATCGGAGCTCGGAGACGGCGCGACGAACGATCGGGGCTCAGGAGACGGCGCGTGAACCGATCGGCGCTCGGAGACGGCGCGTGGACCGATCGGGGCTCAGGAGACGACGCGTGGGTCGATCGGGGCTCAGAAGACGATGCGTCGACCGATCGGGGCTCAGGTGACGGCGCGCGGACCGACCGGGGCTCAGGAGACGGCGCGTGAAATGATCGGCGCTCGGAGAGGGCGCGTGGACCGATTGGGACTTAAGAGCCGACGGGTGAACCGATCGGGGCTTAGGAGACGGCACGTGAATCGATCGGGGCTCAGGAGAAGGGGTGTGGACCGATCGGGGCTCAGGAGAAGGGGTGTGGACCGATCGGGGCTCAGGAGACGGCGCGTGAAATGATCGGTGCTCGGAGAGGGCGCGTGGACCGATCGGGGCTCGGCGATGGCGCGTGGACCGATCAGGGCTCGGAGACGACGCGTGTACGGATCGAGGTTTGGAGACGGCGCGTGAACCGATCGGAGCTCGGACACGGCCCGTGGACGGATCAGGGCTTAGGAGACGGCGCGTGGACTAATTGGGGCTTAGGAGACGACGCGTGGACCGATCGGGGCTCGGAAACGACGCGTTAACCGAGCGGGGCTTAGGAGACTACGCGTGGACCGATCGGGGCTTAGGAGACAACGCGTGGACCGATCGGGGCTTAGAAGACGACGGGTGGACCGATCGGGGCTCAGGAGACGGCGCGTGGACCGACCGGGGCTCAGGAGGCGACGCGTGGACCCATCGGGGCTCGGAGACGGCGCGTGGAACGATCGGGGCTCAGAAGACGACGCGTCGACCGATCGGGGCTCAGGTGACGGCGCGCGGACCGACCGGGGCTCAGGAGACGGCGCGTGAAATGATCGGCGCTCGGAGAGGGCGCGTGGACCGATTGGGACTTAAGAGACGACGGGCGAACCGATCGGGGCTTAGGAGACGGCACGGGAATCGATCGGGGCACAGGAGACGGCGCGTGCACCGGTCGGGGCTTAGGAGACGACGCGTCGACCGATCGGGGCTCAGGAGAAGGGGTGTGGACCGATCGGGGCTCGGCGATGGCGCGTGGACCGATCGGGGCTCGGCGATGGCGCGTGGGCCGATCAGGGCTCGGAGACGACGCGTGGACCGATCGGAACTCGGACACGGCCCGTGGACGGATCGGGGCTTAGGAGACGGCGCATGTACTAATTGGGGCTCAGGAGACGACGCGTGGACCGATCGGGGCTCGGAAACGACGCGTTAACCGAGCGGGACTTAGGAGACTACGCGTGGACCGATCGGGGCGTAGGAGACGACGCGTGTACCTATCGGGGCTCACGAGAGAGCGTGTGGACCGATTTGGGCTCAGGAGACGGCGCGTGGATCGATCGGGGCTCGGAGACGGCGCGTGGAACGATCGGGGCTCAGGAGACGGCGCGTGAAGTTATCGGCGCTCGGAGACGGCGCGTGGACCGACCGGGGCTCAGGAGGCGACGCGTGGACCCATCGGGGCTCGGAGACGGCGTGTGGACCGATCGGGTCTTAGGAGACGATACGTGGACCGATCGGGTCTTAGGAGACGACGCGTGGACCGATCGGGCCTCGGAGACGGCGCGTGGACTGATCGGGGCTTAGGAGCCGACGCGTGGACCCATGGGGGTTCGGAGACGATGCGTGGAACGATCGGGGCTCAGGAGACGGCGCGTGAACCGATCGGCCCTCGGAGACGGTGCGAGGAGGCGTCTGGGGTTAGAAGACGACGCGTGGACCGATCGGGGCTCAGGCAACGGCGCGTTAACCGATTGGGGCTTAGGAGACGATGCGTGGTCCGATCGGGGCTCAGGAGCCTCGCGTGGATCGATCGGGGCTCCGGAGGCGCCGCGTTGACCCATAGGGATCAGGAGACAGTGCGTGGACCGATCGGGGCTCGGAGACGGCGCGTGTACTGATCGGGGCCCGGAGACGGCGCGTGTAACGATCGGGGCTCAGGAGACGGCACGTGGACCGATCGGGGCTCGGAGACGGCGCGTGGACCGATCGGGGCTCGGAAACGACGCGTTAACCGAGCAGGGCTTAGGAGACGGCGCGTGCACCGGTCGGGGCTTAGGAGACGACACGTCGACAGATCGGGGCACAGGAGAAGGGGTGTGGACAGATCGGGGCTCAGGAGACGGCGCGTGGACCGATCGGGGCTCGGCGATGGCGCGTGGACCGATCAGGTCTCGGCGATGGCGCGTGGACCGATCAGGGCTCGGAGACGACGCGTGGACCGATCGGCGCTCGGACACGGCCCGTGGACGGATCGGGGCTTAGGAGACGGCGCATGGACTAATTGGGGCTCAGGAGACGACGCGTGGACCGATCGGGGCTCGGAAACGACGCGTTAACCGAGCGGGGCTTAGGAGACTACGCCTGGACTGCTCGGGGCGTAGGAGACGACGCGTGTACCTATCGGGGCTCACGAGACAGCGTGTGGACCGATTTGGGCTCAGGAGACGGCGCGTGGATCGATCGGGGCTCGGAGACGGCGCGTGGAACGATCGGGGCTCAGTAGACGGCGCGTAAAGTTATCGGCGCTCGGAGACGGCGCGTGGACCGATCGGGGCTTAGGAGACGACGCGTGGACCGATCGGGGGTTAGAAGACGACGCGTGGACCCATCGGGGCTCAGGAGACGGCGCGTGGACCGACCGGAGCTCAGGACGCGACGCGTGGACCCATCGGGGCTTAGGAGCCTCGCGTGGATCGATCGGGGCCCCGGAGGCGCCGCGTGGACCCATGGGGATCAGGAGACAGTGCGTGGACCGATCGGGGCTCGGAGACGGCGCGTGGACCGATTGGGGTGTAGGCGACGACGCGTGTACCTATCGGGGCTCAGGAGACAGCGCGTGGACCGATCAGGGCTCGGCGACTGCGCGTGGACGTATCGGGGCTCAGGAGACGGCGCGTGGACCGATCGGGGCTCGGGGACGGCGCGTTAACCGATTGGGGCTTAGGAGAGCATGCGTTGACCGATCGGGGCTCGAAGACGGCGCGTGGACCGATGGGGTCTCAGGAGGCCGCGCGTGGACAGATCATGACTCGGCGACGGCGCGTGGACCGATCGGGGCTCGGAGACGACGCGTGGACCGATCGGGGCTCGGAGACAGCGCGTGGACCGACTGGGGCTCAGGCGGTTTCGCGTGGACCAATTGGGGTTCGGTGACGGCGCGTGGACCGATCGAGGCTCGGAGACGACGCGTGTACGGATCGGGGCGTAGGAGACGGCGCGTCGACCGACCGGAGATCGGGAGATGACGCGTGGACCGATCGGGGCTCTTGAAACGGCGCACGGACCGATCGTGGCTCGGAGATGACGCGTGTACGAATCGGGGATTCGGGGACGACGCGTGGAACGATCCGGGCTGAGGAGACGGCGCGTGGACCGATCGGGGCTCGGAGACGGCGCGTGGACCGATCGGGGCTTAGGAGAAGGCGCTTGGACCGATCGGGGCTTAGGAGACGGCGCGTGGGCCGATCGGAGCTCGGAGACGGCGCGTGGAACGATCGGGGATCAGGAGACGGCGCGTGAACCGATTGGCGCTCGGAGACGGCGCGTGGACCGATCGGGGCTCAGAAGACGACGCGTCGACCGATCGGGGCTGAGGTGACGGCGCGCGCACCGACCGGGGCTCAGGAGACGGCGCGTGAAATGATCGGCGCTCGGAGAGGGCGCGTGGACCGATTGGGGCTTAAGAGACGACGGGTGAACCGATCGGGGCTTAGGAGACAGCACGTGAATCGATCGGGGCACAGGAGACGGCGCGTGCACCGGTCGGGGCTTAGGAGACGACGCGTCGACAGATCGGGGCTCAGGAGAAGGGGTGTGGACCGATCGGGGCTCGGCGATGGCGCGTGGACCGATCAGGGCTCGGAGACGACGCGTGGACCGATCGGGGCTCGGAAACGACGCGTTAACCGAGCGGGGCTTAGGAGACTACGCGTGGACCGATCGGGGCTCAGGACACGGCGCGTAAAGTTATCGGCGCTCGGAGACGGCGCGTGGACCGATCGGGGCTTAGGAGACGACGCGTGGACCGATCGGGGCTTAGAAGACGACGCGTGGACCGATCGGGGCTCAGGAGACGGCGCGTGGACCGACCGGGGCTCAGGAGGCGACGCGTGGACCCATCGGGGCTCGGAGACGGCGTGTGGACCGATCGGGGCTTAGGAGACGATACGTGGACCGATCGGGTCTTAGGAGACGACGCGTGGACCGATCGGGGCTCGGAGACGGCGCGTGGACTAATCGGGGCTTAGGAGCCGACGCGTGGACCCATCGGGGTTCGGAGACGATGCGTGGAACGATCGGGGCTCAGGAGACGGCGCGTGAACCGATCGGCCCTTGGAGACGGTGCGAGGAGGCGTCTGGGGTTGAAGACGACGCGTGGACCGATCGGGGCTCAGGCAACGGCGCGTTAACCGATTGGGGCTTAGGAGACGATGCGTGGTCCGATCGGGGCTCAGGCGACGGCGCGTGGACCGATCGGGGCGTAGGAGACGGCGCGTCGACCGACCGGAGATCGGGAGATGACGCGTGGACCGATCGGGGCTCTGGAAGCGGCGCACGGACCGATCGTGGCTCGGAGATGACGCGGGTACGAATCGGGGATTCGGGGACGACGCGTGGAACGATCCGGGCTCAGGAGACGGCGCGTGGACCGATCGGGGCTCGGAGACGGCGCATGGACCGATCGGGGCTTAGGAGGGGACCCGTCGACCGATCGGGGCTCAGGAGACGACGCGTGGACCGGTCGGTGCTCAGGAAGCGGCGCCTGGACCGATCGGGGCTCCGAGACGACGCGTTAACCGAGCGGGGCTTAGGAGACTATGCGGGGACCGATCGGGGCTCGGAGACAGCGCGTGTACCGACTGGGGCTCAGGAGGTTGCGCGTGGACCAATTGGGGTTCGGCGACTGCGCGTGGACCGACCGGGGCTCAGGAGACCGCGCGAGAACCGATCGAGGCTCGGCGACTGCGCGTGGAGCGATCGGCGCTCAGGAGACGTCGCGTGAACCAATCGGCGCTCGAAGACGGCGCGTGGACCGATCGGGTGTCAGGAGGCTGCGCGTGGACAGATCATGACTCGGCGACGGCGCGTGGACCGATCGGGGCTCGGAGACGACGCGTGGACCGATCGGGGCTCGGATACGGTGCGTGAAGCAACCGGGGCTCAGGAGGCCGCGCGTGGACCGATCATGGCTCGGCGACGGCGCGTGGACCGATTGGGGCTCGGATACGGCGCGTGAACCAACCGGGGCTCAGGAGGCCGCATGTGGACCGATCGCGGCATGTGCGACGGCGCGTGCACCGATCGGCGCTCGGAGACGGCGCTGACCGATCGTGGCTTAGGAGAAGGCGCGTGGAACGATCGGGGCTCGGAGACGGCGCGTGGAACGATCGGGGCTCCGAGTCGGCGCGTTAACCGATCGGGGCTTAGGAGACGATGCGTGGACCGAACGGGGCTCGGAGACGGCGCGTGAACCGACCGGGGCTCAGGAGGATACGCCTGGACCGATCGGGGCTCGGCGACGGCGCGTGGACCGATCGAGGCTCGGAGACGACGCGTGTACGGATCGAGGATTCGGGGACGACGCGTGGAACGATCCGGGCTCAGGAGACGGCGCGTGGACCGATCGGGGCTCGGAGACGGCGCGTGGAACGATCGGGGCTCAGGTGACGGCGCGTGAACCGATCCGCGCTCGGAGACGGCGCCTGGACCGATCGGGGCTTAAGAGAAGGCGCTTGGACCGGTCGGGGCTTAGGAGACGGCGCGTGGGCCGATCGGAGCTCGGAGACGGCGCGTGGAACGATCTTGGCTCAGGAGACGGCGCGTGAACCGATCGGCGCTCGGAGACGGCGCGTGGGCCGTTCAGGGCTTAGGAGACGGCGCGAGGAGCGATCGGGCTCAGGAGAAGACGCGTCAATTGATCGTGGCTCAGGAGACGACGCGTCGACGGATCGGGGCTGAGGAGACGACGCGTGGACCGATCGGGGCTTAGGAGACGACGCGTGGACCGATCGGGGCTCAGGAGACGGCGCGTGGACCGACCGGGGATCAGGAGGCGACGCGTGGACCCATCGGGGCTCGGAGACGGCGTGTGGACCGATCGGGGCTTAGGAGACGACGCGTGGACCGATCGGGGTTTAGGAGAGGACGCGTCGACCGATCGGGGCACAGGAGACGGCGCGTGGACCGATCGGGGCTTAGGAGACGACGCGTGGACCGATCGTGGCTCGGAGACGGCGCGAGGAGGCATCTGGGCTTAGAAGACGACGCGTGGACCGGTCGGGGCTCGGCGACTGCGTGTGGACGTATCAGGGTTCAGGAGACGGCGCGTGGACCGATCGGGGCTCGGAGACGGCGCGTGTACGGATCAGGGATTCCGGGACGACGCGTGGACCGATCCGGGCTCAGGAGACGGCGCGTAGACCGATCATGGCTCGGAGACGGTGCGTGGGACGATCGGGGCTCGGAGCCGGTGCGTTAACCGATCGGGGCTTAGGAGACGATGCGTCGACCGATCGGGGCTCGGAGATGGCGCGTGGACCGACCGGGGCTCAGGAGACAGCGCGTGGACCGATTGGGGCTCAGGAGACGGCGCGTGGACCGCTCGGGGCTCGGAGACGGCGCGTAGAACGATCGCGGCTCGGCGACGGCGCATGGACCGATCGAGGCTCAGGAGGCTGCGCGTGGATCGATTGGGGCTCAGGAGAAGGCGCGTGGACCGATCGGGGCTCAGGAGACTGCTCGTGGACCGATTGGGCATCAGGAGACGGCGCGTCGATGGATCGGGGCTTGGGGAACAACGCGTGGACCGATCGGGGCTCAGGAGACGGCGCGTGGACCGATCGGAGCTCGGAGACGGCGCGTGGACCGATCGGGGCTCAGGAGACGGCGCGAGGAGCGATCGGGCTCAGGAGAAGACGCGTCAATTGATCGTGGCTCAGGAGACGACGCGTCGACGGATCGGGGCTTAGGAGACGACGCGTGGACCGATCGGGGCCCGGAGACGGGGCGTGGAACGATCGGGGCTCAGGTGACGGCGCGTGGACCGATCGGGGCTTAGCAGTAGGCGCTTGGACCGATCGGGGCTTAGGACACGGCGCGTGGACCGATCGGAGCTCGGAGACGGCGCGTGGACCGATCGGGGCTCAGGAGACGGCGCGAGGAGCGATCGGGCTCAGGAGAAGACGCGTCAATTGATCGTGGCTCAGGAGACGACGCGTCGACGGATCGGGGCTTAGGAGACGACGCGTGGACCGATCGGGGCTTAGGAGACGACGCGTGGACCGATCGGGGCTTAGGAGACGACGCGTGGACCGATCGAGGTTTAGGAGAGGACGCGTCGACCGATCGGGGCACAGGAGACGGCGCGTGGACCGATGGGGGCTTAGGAGACGACGCGCGGACCGACCGGGGCTCGGAGACGGCGCGTGGAACGATCGGGGCTCGGAGACGCCGCGTGGAACGATCGGGGCTCAGGAGACGGCGCTTGAACTTATCGGCCCTCGGAGACGGCGCGTGGACCGATCGGGGCTCAGGAAGCGGCGCCTGGACCGATCGTGGCTCGGAGACGGCGCGTGGAGGCATCGGGGCTAAGAAGACGACGCATGGACCGATCGGGGGTCAGGAAACGGCGTGTGGACCGATCGGAGCTCGGAGACGACGCGTGGACCGATCGGGGCTTAGGAGACTCACGTTGATCGATTGGGGCTCCGGAGGCGGCGCGTGGACCGATCGGGGCTTAGCAGAAGGCGCTTGGACCGATCGGGGCTTAGGCGACGGCGCGTGGACCGATCGGAGCTCGGAGACGGCGCGTGGAACGATCGGGGCTCGGAGACGACGCGTGGACCGATCGGGGCTCAGGAGACGGCGCGAGGAGCGATCGGGCTCAGGAGAAGACGCGTCAATTGATCGTGGCTCAGGAGACGACGCGTGGAGGCATCGGGGCTAAGAAGACGACGCATGGACCGATCGGGGGTCAGGAAACGGCGTGTGGACCGATCGGAGCTCGGAGACGACGCGTGGACCGATCGGGGCTCAGGAGACGGCGCGAGGAGCGATCGGGCTCAGGAGAAGACGCGTCAATTGATCGTGGCTCAGGAGACGACGCGTCGACGGATCGAGGCTTAGAAGATGACGCGTGGACCGATCGGTGCTTAGGAGACGACGCGTGGACCGATCGGGGCTCAGGAGACGGCGCGTGGACCGACCGGGGCTCAGGAGGCGACGCGTAGACCCATCGGGGCTCGGAGACGGCGTGTGGACCGATCGGGGATTAGGAGACGACGCGTGGACCGATCGGGGTTTAGGAGAGGACGCGTCGACCGATCGGGGCACAGGAGACGGCGCGTGGACCGATCGGGGCTTAGGAGACGACGCGTGGACCGACCGGGGCTCGGAGACGGCACGTGGACCGATCGGGGCTTAGGAGACTACGCGTGTACCTATCGGGGCTCAGGAGACTGCGCGTGGACCGATTGGGCATCAGGAGACGGCGCGTCGATGGATCGGGGCTTGGGGAACGACGCGTGGACCGATCGGGGCTCAGGAGACGGCGCGTGGACCGATCGGGGCTCAGGAAGCGGCGCCTGGACCGATCGTGGCTCGGAGACGGCGCGTGGACCGATCGGGGCTTAGGAGACTCACGTTGATCGATTGGGGCTCCGGAGGCGGCGCGTGGACCGATCGGGGCTTAGCAGAAGGCGCTTGGACCGATCGGGGCTTAGGCGACGGCGCGTGGACCGATCGGAGCTCGGAGACGGCGCGTGGAACGATCGGGGCTCGGAGACGACGCGTGGACCGATCGGGGCTCAGGAGACGGCGCGAGGAGCGATCGGGCTCAGGAGAAGACGCGTCAATTGATCGTGGCTCAGGAGACGACGCGTGGAGGCATCGGGGCTAAGAAGACGACGCATGGACCGATCGGGGGTCAGGAAACGGCGTGTGGACCGATCGGAGCTCGGAGACGACGCGTGGACCGATCGGGGCTCAGGAGACGGCGCGAGGAGCGATCGGGCTCAGGAGAAGACGCGTCAATTGATCGTGGCTCAGGAGACGACGCGTCGACGGATCGAGGCTTAGAAGATGACGCGTGGACCGATCGGTGCTTAGGAGACGACGCGTGGACCGATCGGGGCTCAGGAGACGGCGCGTGGACCGACCGGGGCTCAGGAGGCGACGCGTAGACCCATCGGGGCTCGGAGACGGCGTGTGGACCGATCGGGGATTAGGAGACGACGCGTGGACCGATCGGGGTTTAGGAGAGGACGCGTCGACCGATCGGGGCACAGGAGACGGCGCGTGGACCGATCGGGGCTTAGGAGACGACGCGTGGACCGACCGGGGCTCGGAGACCGCACGTGGACCGATCGGGGCTTAGGAGACTACGCGTGTACCTATCGGGGCTCAGGAGACTGCGCGTGGACCGATTGGGCATCAGGAGACGGCGCGTCGATGGATCGGGGCTTGGGGAACGACGCGTGGACCGATCGGGGCTCAGGAGACGGCGCGTGGACCGATCGGGGCTCAGGAAGCGGCGCCTGGACCGATCGTGGCTCGGAGACGGCGCGTGGACCGATCGGGGCTTAGGAGACTCACGTTGATCGATTGGGGCTCCGGAGGCGGCGCGTGGACCGATCGGGGCTTAGCAGAAGGCGCTTGGACCGATCGGGGCTTAGGCGACGGCGCGTGGACCGATCGGAGCTCGGAGACGGCGCGTGGAACGATCGGGGCTCGGAGACGACGCGTGGACCGATCGGGGCTCAGGAGACGGCGCGAGGAGCGATCGGGCTCAGGAGAAGACGCGTCAATTGATCGTGGCTCAGGAGACGACGCGTGGAGGCATCGGGGCTAAGAAGACGACGCATGGACCGATCGGGGGTCAGGAAACGGCGTGTGGACCGATCGGAGCTCGGAGACGACGCGTGGACCGATCGGGGCTCAGGAGACGGCGCGAGGAGCGATCGGGCTCAGGAGAAGACGCGTCAATTGATCGTGGCTCAGGAGACGACGCGTCGACGGATCGAGGCTTAGAAGATGACGCGTGGACCGATCGGTGCTTAGGAGACGACGCGTGGACCGATCGGGGCTCAGGAGACGGCGCGTGGACCGACCGGGGCTCAGGAGGCGACGCGTAGACCCATCGGGGCTCGGAGACGGCGTGTGGACCGATCGGGGATTAGGAGACGACGCGTGGACCGATCGGGGTTTAGGAGAGGACGCGTCGACCGATCGGGGCACAGGAGACGGCGCGTGGACCGATCGGGGCTTAGGAGACGACGCGTGGACCGACCGGGGCTCGGAGACCGCACGTGGACCGATCGGGGCTTAGGAGACTACGCGTGTACCTATCGGGGCTCAGGAGACTGCGCGTGGACCGATTGGGCATCAGGAGACGGCGCGTCGATGGATCGGGGCTTGGGGAACGACGCGTGGACCGATCGGGGCTCAGGAGACGGCGCGTGGACCGATCGGGGCTCAGGAAGCGGCGCCTGGACCGATCGTGGCTCGGAGACGGCGCGTGGAGGCATCTGGGCTTACAAGACGACGCGTGGATCGATCGGGGCTCGGAGACGGCGCGTGAACCGACCAGGGCTCAGGATACGGCGCGTGGACCAGTCGGGGCTTAGGAGACGACGCGAGGACCGATCGAGGCTCGGAGACAACGCGTGTGAGGATCGGGGATTCGAGGACGACGCGTGGACCGATCCGGGCTCAGGAGACGGCGCGTGGACCGATCGGGGATCGGAAGCGGCGTGTGGAACGATCGGGGCTTAGGAGACGGCGCGAGGAGGCATCTGGGCTTAGAAGACGACGCGTGGACCGGTCGGGGCTCGGCGACTGCGTGTGGACGTATCAGGGTTCAGGAGACGGCGCGTGGACCGATCGGGGCTCGGAGACGGCGCGTGTACGGATCAGGGATTCCGGGACGACGCGTGGACCGATCCGGGCTCAGGAGACGGCGCGTAGACCGATCATGGCTCGGAGACGGTGCGTGGGACGATCGGGGCTCGGAGCCGGTGCGTTAACCGATCGGGGCTTAGGAGACGATGCGTCGACCGATCGGGGCTCGGAGATGGCGCGTGGACCGACCGGGGCTCAGGAGACAGCGCGTGGACCGATTGGGGCTCAGGAGACGGCGCGTGGACCGCTCGGGGCTCGGAGACGGCGCGTAGAACGATCGCGGCTCGGCGACGGCGCATGGACCGATCGAGGCTCAGGAGGCTGCGCGTGGATCGATTGGGGCTCAGGAGAAGGCGCGTGGACCGATCGGGGCTCAGGAGACTGCTCGTGGACCGATTGGGCATCAGGAGACGGCGCGTCGATGGATCGGGGCTTGGGGAACAACGCGTGGACCGATCGGGGCTCAGGAGACGGTGCGTGGATCGATCGGGGCTCGGATACGGCGCGTGGATCGATCGGGGCTCAGGAGACGGCGCGAGGAGCGATCGGGGCTCGGAGACGACGCGTGTACGGATCGGGGCTTGGTGACGGAGTGTGGACCGATCGGGGCTCTCGAAGCGGCGCCTGAACCGATCCTGGCTCGGAGACGGGGCGAGGAGGCATCTGGTCTTAGAAGACGACGCGTGGATCGATCGGGGCTCGGAGACGGCGCGTGAACCGACCGGGGCTCAGGAGGCCGCGCGTGGACCGATCGAGGCTCGGCGACGGCGCGTGTACCGATCGGGGCTCGGCGACTGCGTGTGGACGTATCGGGGTTCAGGAGACGGCGCGTGGACCGATCGGGGCTCAGGAGACGGCGCGTGCACCGATCGGGGCCCAGAGACGGGTCGTGGACAGATTGGGCCTTAGGAGACGGCGCGTGGACCGACTGGGGCTCAGGAGGTTGCGCGTGGAACGATCGGGGCTCAGGAGACGGCGCTTGAACTTATCGGCGCTCGGAGACGGCGTGTGGACCGATCGGAGCTCGGAGACGACGCGTGGACCGATCGGGGCTCAGGAGACGGCGCGAAGAGCGATCGGGCTCAGGAGAAGACGCGTCAATTGATCGTGGCTCAGGAGACGACGCGTGGATCGATCGGGGCTCAGAAGACGACGCGTCGACCGATCGGGGCTCAGGAGACGGCGCGTGGATCGATCGAGGCTCGAAGACGCCGCGTGGAACGATCGGGGCTCAGGAGACGGCGCTTGAACTTATCGGCGCTCGGAGACGGCGCGTGGACCGATCGGGGCTTAGGATACGGCGCATGGACCGATCGGGGCTCAGGAAGCGGCGCCTGGACCGATCGTGGCTCGGAGACGGCGCGTGGAGGCATCGGGGCTAAGAAGACGACGCATGGACCGATCGGGGCTCAGGAAACGGCGTGTGGACCGATCGGAGCTCGGAGACGACGCGTGGACCGATCGGGGCTCAGGAGACGGCGCGAGGAGCGATCGGGCTCAGGAGAAGACGCGTCAATTGATCGTGGCTCAGGAGACGACGCGTCGACGGATCGGGGCTTAGGAGACGACGCGTGGACCGATCGGGGCTTAGGAGACGACGCGTGGACCGATCGGGGTTTAGGAGAGGACGCGTCGACCGATCGGGGCACAGGAGACGGCGCGTGGACCGATCGGGGTTTAGGAGACGACGCGTGGACGGATCGGGGCTCGGAGACGGCGCGTGGACCGATCGGGACTTAGGAGACGACGAGTGGACCGATCGGGGCTCAGGAGACGGCGCGAGGAGCGATCGGGCTCAGGAGAAGACGCGTCAATTGATCGTGGCTCAGGAGACGACGCGTCGACGGATCGAGGCTTAGAAGATGACGCGTGGACCGATCGGTGCTTAGGAGACGACGCGTGGACCGATCGGGGCTCAGGAGACGGCGCGTGGACCGACCGGGGCTCAGGAGGCGACGCGTAGACCCATCGGGGCTCGGAGACGGCGTGTGGACCGATCGGGGATTAGGAGACGACGCGTGGACCGATCGGGGTTTAGGAGAGGACGCGTCGACCGATCGGGGCACAGGAGACGGCGCGTGGACCGATCGGGGCTTAGGAGACGACGCGTGGACCGACCGGGGCTCGGAGACCGCACGTGGACCGATCGGGGCTTAGGAGACTACGCGTGTACCTATCGGGGCTCAGGAGACTGCGCGTGGACCGATTGGGCATCAGGAGACGGCGCGTCGATGGATCGGGGCTTGGGGAACGACGCGTGGACCGATCGGGGCTCAGGAGACGGCGCGTGGACCGATCGGGGCTCAGGAAGCGGCGCCTGGACCGATCGTGGCTCGGAGACGGCGCGTGGAGGCATCTGGGCTTACAAGACGACGCGTGGATCGATCGGGGCTCGGAGACGGCGCGTGAACCGACCAGGGCTCAGGATACGGCGCGTGGACCAGTCGGGGCTTAGGAGACGACGCGAGGACCGATCGAGGCTCGGAGACAACGCGTGTGAGGATCGGGGATTCGAGGACGACGCGTGGACCGATCCGGGCTCAGGAGACGGCGCGTGGACCGATCGGGGATCGGAAGCGGCGTGTGGAACGATCGGGGCTTAGGAGACGGCGCGAGGAGGCATCTGGGCTTAGAAGACGACGCGTGGACCGGTCGGGGCTCGGCGACTGCGTGTGGACGTATCAGGGTTCAGGAGACGGCGCGTGGACCGATCGGGGCTCGGAGACGGCGCGTGTACGGATCAGGGATTCCGGGACGACGCGTGGACCGATCCGGGCTCAGGAGACGGCGCGTAGACCGATCATGGCTCGGAGACGGTGCGTGGGACGATCGGGGCTCGGAGCCGGTGCGTTAACCGATCGGGGCTTAGGAGACGATGCGTCGACCGATCGGGGCTCGGAGATGGCGCGTGGACCGACCGGGGCTCAGGAGACAGCGCGTGGACCGATTGGGGCTCAGGAGACGGCGCGTGGACCGCTCGGGGCTCGGAGACGGCGCGTAGAACGATCGCGGCTCGGCGACGGCGCATGGACCGATCGAGGCTCAGGAGGCTGCGCGTGGATCGATTGGGGCTCAGGAGAAGGCGCGTGGACCGATCGGGGCTCAGGAGACTGCTCGTGGACCGATTGGGCATCAGGAGACGGCGCGTCGATGGATCGGGGCTTGGGGAACAACGCGTGGACCGATCGGGGCTCAGGAGACGGTGCGTGGATCGATCGGGGCTCGGATACGGCGCGTGGATCGATCGGGGCTCAGGAGACGGCGCGAGGAGCGATCGGGGCTCGGAGACGACGCGTGTACGGATCGGGGCTTGGTGACGGAGTGTGGACCGATCGGGGCTCTCGAAGCGGCGCCTGAACCGATCCTGGCTCGGAGACGGGGCGAGGAGGCATCTGGTCTTAGAAGACGACGCGTGGATCGATCGGGGCTCGGAGACGGCGCGTGAACCGACCGGGGCTCAGGAGGCCGCGCGTGGACCGATCGAGGCTCGGCGACGGCGCGTGTACCGATCGGGGCTCGGCGACTGCGTGTGGACGTATCGGGGTTCAGGAGACGGCGCGTGGACCGATCGGGGCTCAGGAGACGGCGCGTGCACCGATCGGGGCCCAGAGACGGGTCGTGGACAGATTGGGCCTTAGGAGACGGCGCGTGGACCGACTGGGGCTCAGGAGGTTGCGCGTGGAACGATCGGGGCTCAGGAGACGGCGCTTGAACTTATCGGCGCTCGGAGACGGCGTGTGGACCGATCGGAGCTCGGAGACGACGCGTGGACCGATCGGGGCTCAGGAGACGGCGCGAAGAGCGATCGGGCTCAGGAGAAGACGCGTCAATTGATCGTGGCTCAGGAGACGACGCGTGGATCGATCGGGGCTCAGAAGACGACGCGTCGACCGATCGGGGCTCAGGAGACGGCGCGTGGATCGATCGAGGCTCGAAGACGCCGCGTGGAACGATCGGGGCTCAGGAGACGGCGCTTGAACTTATCGGCGCTCGGAGACGGCGCGTGGACCGATCGGGGCTTAGGATACGGCGCATGGACCGATCGGGGCTCAGGAAGCGGCGCCTGGACCGATCGTGGCTCGGAGACGGCGCGTGGAGGCATCGGGGCTAAGAAGACGACGCATGGACCGATCGGGGCTCAGGAAACGGCGTGTGGACCGATCGGAGCTCGGAGACGACGCGTGGACCGATCGGGGCTCAGGAGACGGCGCGAGGAGCGATCGGGCTCAGGAGAAGACGCGTCAATTGATCGTGGCTCAGGAGACGACGCGTCGACGGATCGGGGCTTAGGAGACGACGCGTGGACCGATCGGGGCTTAGGAGACGACGCGTGGACCGATCGGGGTTTAGGAGAGGACGCGTCGACCGATCGGGGCACAGGAGACGGCGCGTGGACCGATCGGGGTTTAGGAGACGACGCGTGGACGGATCGGGGCTCGGAGACGGCGCGTGGACCGATCGGGACTTAGGAGACGACGAGTGGACCGATCGGGGCTTAGGAGACGATACGTGGACAGATCGGGGCTCAGGAGACGGCGCGTGGACCGGTCGGGGCTTAGGAGACTCACGTTGATCGATGGGGCTCCGGAGGCGGCGCGTGGACCGATCGGGGCTTAGGAGACAACGCGTGTACCTATCGGGGCTCAGGAGACAGCGCGTGGACCGATCGGGCCTCAGGAGACGGCGCGTGAAATGATCGGCGCTCGGAGACGGCGCGTCGACCGATCGTGGCTTAGGAGAAGGCGCGTGGAACGATCAGGGCTCAGGAGACGGCGCGTGGAGCGATCGGGGCTCAGGAGACGGCGCGTGAACCAATCGGCGCTCCGAGACGGCGCGTGGACCGATCGGGGATGAGGAGAAGGCGTGTGGACCGGTCGGGTCTTAGGAAACGGCGCGTGGACCGATCGGGGCCCGGAGACGGGGCGTGGAACGATCGGGGCTCAGGTGACGGCGCGTGAACCGATCGGGGCTTAGCAGGAGGCGCTTGGACCGATCGGGGCTTAGGACACGGCGCGTGGACCGATCGGAGCTCGGAGACGGCGCGTGGACCGATCGGGGCTCAGGAGACGGCGCGAGGAGCGATCGGGCTCAGGAGAAGACGCGTCAATTGATCGTGGCTCAGGAGACGACGCGTCGACGGATCGGGGCTTAGGAGACGACGCGTGGACCGATCGGGGCCCGGAGACGGGGCGTGGAACGATCGGGGCTCAGGTGACGGCGCGTGGACCGATCGGGGCTTAGCAGTAGGCGCTTGGACCGATCGGGGCTTAGGACACGGCGCGTGGACCGATCGGAGCTCGGAGACGGCGCGTGGACCGATCGGGGCTCAGGAGACGGCGCGAGGAGCGATCGGGCTCAGGAGAAGACGCGTCAATTGATCGTGGCTCAGGAGACGACGCGTCGACGGATCGGGGCTTAGGAGACGACGCGTGGACCGATCGGGGCTTAGGAGACGACGCGTGGACCGATCGGGGCTTAGGAGACGACGCGTGGACCGATCGAGGTTTAGGAGAGGACGCGTCGACCGATCGGGGCACAGGAGACGGCGCGTGGACCGATCGGGGCTTAGGAGACGACGCGCGGACCGACCGGGGCTCGGAGACGGCGCGTGGAACGATCGGGGCTCGGAGACGCCGCGTGGAACGATCGGGGCTCAGGAGACGGCGCTTGAACTTATCGGCCCTCGGAGACGGCGCGTGGACCGATCGGGGCTCAGGAAGCGGCGCCTGGACCGATCGTGGCTCGGAGACGGCGCGTGGAGGCATCGGGGCTAAGAAGACGACGCATGGACCGATCGGGGGTCAGGAAACGGCGTGTGGACCGATCGGAGCTCGGAGACGACGCGTGGACCGATCGGGGCTTAGGAGACTCACGTTGATCGATTGGGGCTCCGGAGGCGGCGCGTGGACCGATCGGGGCTTAGCAGAAGGCGCTTGGACCGATCGGGGCTTAGGCGACGGCGCGTGGACCGATCGGAGCTCGGAGACGGCGCGTGGAACGATCGGGGCTCGGAGACGACGCGTGGACCGATCGGGGCTCAGGTGACGGCGCGAGGAGCGATCGGGCTCAGGAGAAGACGCGTCAATTGATCGTGGCTCAGGAGACGACGCGTGGAGGCATCGGGGCTAAGAAGACGACGCATGGACCGATCGGGGGTCAGGAAACGGCGTGTGGACCGATCGGAGCTCGGAGACGACGCGTGGACCGATCGGGGCTCAGGAGACGGCGCGAGGAGCGATCGGGCTCAGGAGAAGACGCGTCAATTGATCGTGGCTCAGGAGACGACGCGTCGACGGATCGAGGCTTAGAAGATGACGCGTGGACCGATCGGTGCTTAGGAGACGACGCGTGGACCGATCGGGGCTCAGGAGACGGCGCGTGGACCGACCGGGGCTCAGGAGGCGACGCGTAGACCCATCGGGGCTCGGAGACGGCGTGTGGACCGATCGGGGATTAGGAGACGACGCGTGGACCGATCGGGGTTTAGGAGAGGACGCGTCGACCGATCGGGGCACAGGAGACGGCGCGTGGACCGATCGGGGCTTAGGAGACGACGCGTGGACCGACCGGGGCTCGGAGACGGCACGTGGACCGATCGGGGCTTAGGAGACTACGCGTGTACCTATCGGGGCTCAGGAGACTGCGCGTGGACCGATTGGGCATCAGGAGACGGCGCGTCGATGGATCGGGGCTTGGGGAACGACGCGTGGACCGATCGGGGCTCAGGAGACGGCGCGTGGACCGATCGGGGCTCAGGAAGCGGCGCCTGGACCGATCGTGGCTCGGAGACGGCGCGTGGAGGCATCTGGGCTTACAAGACGACGCGTGGATCGATCGGGGCTCGGAGACGGCGCGTGAACCGACCAGGGCTCAGGATACGGCGCGTGGACCAGTCGGGGCTTAGGAGACGACGCGAGGACCGATCGAGGCTCGGAGACGACGCGTGTGAGGATCGGGGATTCGAGGACGACGCGTGGACCGATCCGGGCTCAGGAGACGGCGCGTGGACCGATCGGGGATCGGAAGCGGCGTGTGGAACGATCGGGGCTTAGGAGACGGCGCGTGAACCGATCGGCGCTCGGAGACGGCGCGTGGACCGATCGGGGCTTAGGAGAAGGCGCGTGGACCGATCGGGGCTTAGGAGACGGCGCGTGGACCGATCGGGGCTCGGAGACGGCGCGTGGAACGATCGGGGCTCAGGACACGGCGCGTAAACCGATCGGCGCTCGGAGACGGCGCCTCGACCGATCGGGGCTCGGAGACCGCGCGTGGACGGATCGGGGATCGGAGACGGCACGTTAACCGATCGGGGCTTAGGAGACGTTCCGTGAACTGATCGCGGCTCGGAGACGGCGCGTGGACAGATCGGGGCTCAGGAGACCGCGCGTGGACCGATCGGGGCTCGGCGACTGCGCGTGGACGTATCGGGGCTCAGGAGATGGCGCGTGGACCGATCGGGGCTCGCAGACGGCACGTTAACCGATCGGGGCTTAGGAGACGATGCGTGGACCGATCGCGGCTCGGAGATGGCGCGTGAACCGACCGGGGCTCAGGAGACGGCGCGTGCACCGATCGCGGCCCAGAGACGGGTCGTGGACAGATTGGGGCTTAGGAGACGGCGCGTGGACCGATCGTGGCTGGGAGACGGCACGTCCGCCAATCGGGGGTCAGGAGACTACGCGTGGATGGATCGGAGCTTAGGGAACGACGCGTGGACCGATCGGGGCTCAGGAGACGGCGCGTGAACCGACCATGGCTCAGGAGGCCGCGCGTGGACCGACTGGGGCTCAGGAGGTTGCGCGTGGACCAATTGGGGTTCGGCGACGGGGCGTGGACCGATCGGGGCTCGGAGACGGCGCGTTAACCGATCGGGGCTTAGGAGACGATGCGAGGAGGCATCTGGGTTTACAAGACGACGCGTGGATCGATCGGGGCTCGGAGACGGCGCGTGAACCGACCGGGGCTCAGGAGGCCGCACGTGGACCGATCGAGGCTCGGCGACGGCGCGTGGACCGATCGGGGCTCGGCGACTGCGTGTGGACGTATCGGCGTTCAGGAGAGGGCGCGTGGACCGATCGGGGCTCGCAGACGGCACGTGGACCGATCAGGGCTTTGGAGACGACGCGTGGACCGATCGGGGCTCAGGAGACGACGCGTGGACCGATCGGTGCTCGGAGACGGCGCGTTGGACGATCGGGGCTCAGGAGACGGCGCGTGGGCCGATCGGGGCAAAGGAGACGGTGCGTGGACCGATCGGGGCTCGGAGACGGCGCGTGGACCGTTCGGGGCTTAGTAGACGACGCGTGGACCGATCGGGGCTTAGGAGACGGCGCGTGGACCGATCGGGACTCAGGAGACGGCGCGCGGATCGATTGGGGCGTGGATACGGCGCGTGACGCGACCGGGGCTCAGCAGGCCGCGCGTGGAGCGATCATGGCTCGGCGACGGCGCATGGACCAATCGGGGCTCGAAGACGACGCGTGGAGCGATAGGGGCTCAGGAGACGGCGCGTGGACCGGTCGGGGCTTAGGAGACTCGCGTGGGCCGATTGGGACTCAGGCGGTTGCGCGTGGATCAATTGGGGTTCGGCGACGGCGCGTGGACCGATCGCGGCGCGGAGACGGCGCGTTAACCGATCGGGGCATAGGAGACGATGCGTGGATCGATCGGGGCTCGGAGACGGCGAGTGGACCCATCGGGGCTCGGAGACGACGCGTGTACGGATCGGGGCTTGATGACGGCGGCTTTACCGATCGCGGCTCGGAGACGGCCCGTGGACAGATCGGGGTTTAGGAGAGGGCGCGTGGACCGATCGGGGCTTAGGAGACGACGCGTGGACCGATCGGGGCTCAGGAGACGGCGCGTGGAGCGATGGGGATCAGGAGACGGTGCGCGGACTGATCGGGGCTCGGAGACGGCGCGAGGACCGATCGGGGCTTAGGAGACGACGCGTGGAGCGATCGGGCTCAGGAGAAGACGCGTCAATTGATCGTGGCTCAGGAGACGACGCGTCGACGGATCGGGGCTTAGGAGACGACGCGTGGACCGAACGGTGCTCAGAAAACGGCGTGTGGAGCGATTGGGGCTCAGGAGACGGCGCGTGGACCGATCGGGGCTCGGAGACATCGCGTGGAATGATCGGGGCTCAGGAGACGGCGCGTGAACCGATCGGGGCTTAGGAGACGGCGCGTGGACCGATCGGACATCAGGAAACGGCGCGTGGACCGAACGGGGCTCGGAGACGACGCGTGGACCGATCGGGGCTCGGAGACGGCGCGTGTACGGATCGAGGCTTGGAGACCGCGCGTGGACCGATCGGCGCTCGGAGACGGCGCGTGGACCGATCGGGGCTTAGGAGACGGCTCGTGGACCGATCGGGGCTCGGAGACATCGCGTGGAATGACCGGGCTCAGGAGACGGCGCGTGAACCGATCGGCGCTCGGAGACGGCGCGTGCACCGATCGGGGCTTAGGAGACGGCGCGTGGACCGATCGGGGCTCCGGAGACGGCGCGCGGACCGACTGGGGCTCAGGAGACTCGCGTGGATCGATCGGGGCTCCGGAGGCGCCGCGTGGACCGATTGGGATCAGGAGACGACGCGTGGACCGATCGGGCGTAGGAGACGACGCGTGTACCTATCGGGGTTCACGACACAGCGTGTGGACCGATTGGGGCTCAGGAGACGGCGCCTCAACCGATCGGCGCTCGGAGACGGCGCATGGACCGATCGGGGCTTAGGAGACGGCGCGTGGACCGATCGGAGATCAGGAGATGACGCGTGGACCGATCGGGGCTCAGGAAACGGCGTGTGGCGCGATCGGAGCTCAGGAGACGACGCGTGGATCGATCAGGGCTCAGGAGACGACGCGTCGACCAATCAGGGCTCAGGAGACGGCGCGCGGACCGACTGGGGCTCAGGAGACTCGCGTGGATCGATCGGGGCTCCGGAGGCGCCGCGTGGACCGATTGGGATCAGGAGACGGTGCGTGAACCGTTCGCGGCTCGGAGACGGCGCGTGGAACGATCGGGGCTCAGGAGGCCGCGCGTTGACCTATCGAGGCTTAGGAGCCGACGCGTGGACCGATCGGGGCTCAGGAAGCGGCGCCTGGACCGATCGTGGCTCGGAGATGGCGCGTGGAGGTATCGGGGCTTAAAAGACGACGGATGGACCGATCGGGGCTCAGGAAACGGCGCGTGGACCGAACGGTGCTCGGAGACGACGCGTGGACCAATCGGGGCTCGGAGACGGCGCGTGTACGGCTCGAGGCTTGGAGACCGCGCGTGGACCGATCGGCGCTCGGAGACGGCGCTTGGACCGATCGGGGCTTAGGAGACGGCGCGTGGACCGATCGGGGCTCGGAGACATCGCGTGGAATGATCGGGGCTCAGGAGACGGTGCGTGAACCGATCGGCGCTCGGAGACGGCGCGTGCACCGATCGGGGCTTAGGCGACGGCGCGTGGACCGATCGGAGATCAGGAGAGGACGCCTGGACTGATAGGGCTTTGGAAGCGGCGCACGGACCGATCGTGGCTCGGAGACGGCGCGTGGAGGCATCGGGGCTTTGAAGACGACGCGTGGACCGAACGGTTCTCAGAAAACGGCTCGTGGACCGATCGGGGCTCGGAGACATCGCGTGGAATGATCGGGGCTCAGGAGACGGCGCGTGAACCGATCGGCGCTCGGAGACGGCGCGTGCACCGATCGGGGCTTAGGAGACGGTGCGTGGATCGATCGGGGCTCAGGAGACGACGCGTCGACCGTTCGGGGCTCAGGAGACGGCGCGCGGACCGGCCGGGGCTCAGGAGCCTAGCGTGGATCGATCGGGGCCCGGAGACGGCGCGTGGACCGATCGGTGCTTAGGAGACGACGCGTGGAGGCATCGGGGCTAAGAAGACGACGCATGGACCGAGCGGGGCTCAGGAGACGGCGCGTGGACCGATCGGTGCTCAGAGACGGCGCGTGGAACGATCGGAGCTCAGGAGACGGGGCGTGAAATGATCGGCGCTCTGAGACGGCGCGTGGACCGATCGGTGCTCGGAGACGGCGCGTGGAACGATCGGGGCTCGGAGTCGACGCGTTAGCCGATCGGGGCGTAGGAGACGATGCGTGGGCCGATCGGGTCTCGGAGACGGCGCGTGGACCGACCGGGGCTCAGGAGAAGGCGCGTCAACCGATCGGCGCTCGGAGACGGCGCGCGGACCGACTGGGGCTCAGGAGACTCGCGTGGATCGATCGGGGCTCCGGAGGCGCCGCGTGGACCGATTGGGATCAGGAGACGACGCGTGGACCGATCGGGCGTAGGAGACGACGCGTGTACCTGTCGGGGCTCACGACACAGCGTGTGGACCGATTGGGGCTCAGGAGACGGCGCGTGGAACGATCGGGGCTCAGGAGACGGCGCGTCAACCGATCGGCGCTCGGAGACGGCGCATGGACCGATCGGGGCTTAGGAGACGGTGCGTGGACCGATCGGAGATCAGGAGATGACGCGTGAACCGATCGGGGTTGTGGAAGCGGCGCACGGACCGATCGTGGCTCGGAGACGGCGCGTGGAGGCATCGGGGCGTTGAAGACGATGCGTGGACCGATCGGGGCTCAGGAAACGGCGTGTGGCGCGATCGGAGCTCAGGAAACGACGCGTGGATCGATCAGGGCTCAGGAGACGACGCGTCGACCAATCAGGGCTCAGGCGACGGCGCGCGGACCGACTGGGGCTCAGGAGACTCGCGTGGATCGATCGGGGCTGCGGAGGCGCCGCGTGGACCGATTGGGATCAGGAGACGGTGCGTGAACCGTTCGGGGCTCGGAGACGGCGCGTGGACCGATCGGGGCTCAGGAGACGGCGCGTGGACCGATCGCGGCTCGGAGACGGCGCGTGGAACGATCGGGGCTCAGGAGACGACGCGTGGACCGATCGGGCGTAGGAGACGACGCGTGTACCTATCGGGGCTCACGACACAGCGTGTGGACCGATTGGGGCTCAGGAGACGCCGCGTGGACCGATCGTGGCTCGGAGACGGCGCGTGGAGGCATCCGGGCTAAGAAGACGACGCATGGATCGAGCGGGGTTCAGGAGACGGAGCGAGGAGCGATCGGGGCTCAGGAGAAGACACGTCAATTGATCGGGGCTCCGGAGACGACGCCTCGACGGATCGGGGCTTAGGAGACGACGCGTGGACTGATCGGGACTCAGGAGACGGCGCGTGGACCGTCCGGGGCTCAGGAGGGGATGCGTGGACCGATCGCGGCTCTGGAGACTGCGCGTGGATCGATCGGGGCTTAGGGAACGACGCGCGGACCGATCGGGTCTCGGAGACGGCGCGTTAACCGATTGGGGCTTAGGAGACCATGCGTGGACCGATCGGGGCTCGGCGACGGCGCGTGGACCGATCGGGGCTCAGGAGGCCGCGCGTGGACCGATCATAGCTCGGCGACGGCGCGTGGACCGATCGGGGCTCGGAGACGACGCGTGGACCGATCGGGGTTCGGTGACCGCGCGTGAACCGACTGGGGCTCACGCGGTTGCGCGTGGACCAATTGGGGTTCGGTGACGGCGCGTGGACCGTTCGGGGCTCGGAGACGGCGCGTTAACCGATCGGGGCTTAGGAGACGATGCGTGGACCGATCGGGGCTCGGAGACGGCGCGTGGACCGATCGGGGCTCGGCGACGGCGCGTGGACAGATCGAGGCTCAGAGACGACGCGTGTACGGATCGGGGCTTTGAAGACGACGCGTGGACCGATCGTGGCTCAAGAAACGGCGTGTGGAGCGGTCGGGGCTCAGGAGACGACGCGTCGACCGATCAGGGCTCAGGTGACGGCGCGTGGACCGAGCGGGGCTCAGGAGACAGCGCGTGAAATGATCGGCGCTCGGAGATGGCGCGTGGACCGATTGGGGCTTAAGAGACGACGGGTGGACCGATCGGGGCTTAGGAGACGGTACGTGAATCGATCGGGGCACAGGAGACGGCGCGTGAGCCGGTCGGGGCTTAGGAGACGGCGCGTGGACTGATCGGGGCTCGGGAAGCGGCGCCTGAACCGATCTGGCTCGGAGACGGCGCGTGGAGGCATCGGGGTTTAGAAGACGACGTATGGACCGATCGGGGCTCAGGAAACGGCGCGTGGACCGATTGGAGCTCGAAGATAACGCGTGGACCGACTGGGGCTCAGGCGGTTGCGCGTGGACCAATTGGGGTTCGGCGACGGCGCGTGGACCAATCGCGACTCGGAGACGGCGCGTTAACCGATCGGGGCTTAGGAGACGATGCGTGAACCGATCGGGGCTCGGAGACGGCGCGTTGACCGACCGGGGCTCGGAGACGACGCGTGGACCGATCGGGGCTCGGAGACCGCGCGTGGACCGACTGGGGCGCAGGCGGTTGCGCGTGGACCAATTGGGGTTCGGCGATGGCGCGTGGACCGATCGGGGCTCGGAGACGGCGCGTTAACCGATCGGGGCTTAGGAGACGATCCGTGAACCGATCGGGGCTCGGAGACGGCGCGTGGACAGATCGGGCTCAGGAGACGGCGCGTGGACCGATCGGGGCTGAGGATACGGCGCGTGGACCGATCGGGGCTCAGGAAGCGGCGCCTGGACCGATCGTGGCTTGGAGACGGCGCGTGGAGGCATCCGGGCTAAGAAGACGACGCATGGACCGAGCGGGGTTCAGGAGACGGCGCGAGGAGCGATCGGGGCTCAGGAGAAGACATGTCAATTGATCGGGGCGCCGGAGACGACGCCTGGACCGATCGGGGCACAGGAGGCGGCACGAGAAGCGATCGGGGATCAGGAGAAGACGCGTCAATTGATCGGGGCTCAGGAGACGACGCGTCGACCGACCGGAGCTCAGGAGATTCGCGTGGATCGATCGGGGCTCCGGAGGCGGGCGTGGACCGATTGGGGCTTAGGAGACGACGCGTGGACTGATCGGGACTCAGGAGACGGCGCGTGGCCCGATTGGGGCTCGGATACGGCGCGTGAACCGACCGGGGCTCAGGAGGCCGCGCGAGAACCGATCGGGGCTCAGGAAGCGGCGCCTGCACCGATCGTGGCTCGGAGACGGCGCGTGGAGGCATCGGGGCTTCGAAGACGACGCATGGACCAATCGGGGCTCGGAAACGACACCTGGACCGATCGGAGCTCGGAGACGACGGGTGGAGCGGTCGGGGCTCAGGAGAAGACGCGTGGATCGATCGGGGCTCAGGAGACGACGCGTCGACGGATCGGCGCTTAGGAGACGACGCGTGGAACGATCGGGGCTCAGGAGACGGCGCGTGAAATGATCGGCGCTCTGAGACGGCGCGTGGACCGATTGTGGCTTACGAGACGGCGCGTGGATCGATCGGGGCTCAGGAAGCGGCGCCTGGACCTATCGTGGCTCGGAGACGGCGCGTGGAGTCATCGGGGCTAAGAACACGACGCATGGACCGAGCGGGGCTCAGGAGACGGCGCGAGGAGCAATCGAGGCTCAGGAGAAGACGCGTCAATTGATCGGGGCTCAGGAGACGACGCGGCGACGGATCGGGGCTTAGGAGACGACGCGTGGACTGATCGGGGCTCGGAGACGGTAGGAGGACCGACTGGAGCTCAGGAGATTCGCGTGGATCGATCAGGGCTCCGGAGGCGGCGCATGGACCGATTGGGGAGCATGCGATGGTGCGTGGACCGATCGGGGCTGGGAGACGGTGCACGGACCGATCGGGGCTTAGGAGAGGACGCGTGCACCGATTGGGGCTCAGGAGGCCGCGCGTGGACCGATCGGGGTGTAGGAGACGACGCGTGTACCTATCGGGGCTCAGGAGACAGCGCGTGGACCGATCGGGGCTCGGCGACTGCGCGTCGACGTATCGGGGCTCAGGAGACGGCGCGTGGACCGATTGGAGCTTATGAGACGGCGCGTGGACCGATTGGGGCTCGGATACGGCGCGTGACCCGATCGGGGCTTAAGAGACGACGCGTGGACCGATCGGGGCTCAGGTGACGGCGCTTGGACCGATCGGGGCTTCGGAGACGGTACGTGGATCGATCGGGGCTCGGAGATGGTACGAGGACCGACCGGAGCTCAGGAGATTCGCGTGGATCGATCAGGGCTCCGGAGGCGGCGCATGGACCGATTGGGGAGAATGCGATGCTGCGTGGACCGATCGGGGCTCGGAGACGGCGCACGGACCGATCGGGGCTCGGGGACGGCGCGTGGACGGACCGCGGCTCAGAATGCGGTACGCGGACCGACCGGGGATCGGACACGGCGTGTGGACCGATCGAGGCTCGGAGACGACGCGTTTAAGGATCGGGAATCAGGAGACGACGCGTGGAACGATCCGGGCTCAGGAGACGAAGCGTGGACCGATCGGGGCTCGGAGACGCCGTGTGGAACGATCGGCACTCTGAGACGGCGCGTGGATCGATCGGGGATCGGGGACGGCGCGTGGAACGATCGCGACTCGGAGTCTACGCGTTAGCCGATCGGGGCTTAGGAGACGATGCGTGGACCGATCGGGGCTCGGAGACGGCGCGTGGACCGATCGGGGCTCAGGAGACGGCGCGTCAACCGATCGGCGCTCGGAGACGGCGCGTGGACCGATCGGGGCTCGGAGACGGCGCGTGGACCGATCGGGGCTCAGGAGACGGCGCGTCAACCGATCGGCGCTCGGAGACGGCGCGTGGACCGATCGGGGCTTAGGAGACGGCGCGTGGACCGATCGGAGATCAGGAGATGACGCGTGGACCGATCGGGGTTGTGGAAGCAGCGCACGGACCGATCGTGGCTCGGAGACGGCGCGTGGAGGCATCGGGGCTTTGAAGACGACGCGTGGACCGATCGGGGCTCAGGAAACGGCGTGTGGTGCGATCGGGGCTCAGGAGACGACGCGTGGATCGATCGGGGCTCACGAGACGACGCGTCGAACCATCGGGGCTCAGGAGATGGCGCGCGGACCGACTGGGGCTCAGGAGACTCGCGTGGATCGATCGGGGCTCCAGAGGCGCCGCGTGGACCCATTGGGACCAGGAGACGGTGCGTGAACCGTTCGGGGCTCGGAGACGGCGCGTGTACCGATCGGGGCTCGGAGACGACGCGTAGTCCGATCGGTGCTCGGAGACAGCGCGTGGACCGACTGGGGCTCGGAGACGGCGCGTGGACCGATCGTGGCTTAGGAGAAGGCGCGTGGAATGATCGGGGTTCCGGAGACGGCGCGAGGAGCGATCGGGGCTCAGGAGAAGACGCGTCAATTGATCGGGGCTCAGGACACGACGCGGCGACGGATCGGGGCTTGGAGACGGCGCGTGCACCGATCGGGGCTTAGGAGACGACGCGTGGACCGATCGGGGCTCCAGAGGCGCCGCGTGGACCGATTGGGGCCAGGAGACGGTGCGTGAACCGTTCGGGGCTCGGAGACGGCGCGTGTACCGATCGGGGCTCGGAGACGACGCGTAGTCCGATCGGTGCTCGGAGACAGCGCGTGGACCGACTGGGGCTCGGAGACGGCGCGTGGACCGATCGTGGCTTAGGAGAAGGCGCGTGGAATGATCGGGGTTCCGGAGACGGCGCGAGGAGCGATCGGGGCTCAGGAGAAGACGCGTCAATTGATCGGGGCTCAGGACACGACGCGGCGACGGATCGGGGCTTGGAGACGGCGCGTGGACCGATCGGGGCTTAGGAGACGACGCGTGGATCGATCGGGGCTCAGGAGACGGCACCTGGAGCGATTGGGGCTCAGGAGACGGCGCGTGGACCGATCGGGGCTCGGAGACAGCGCGTCGACCGATCGGGGTTCGGAGACGGCGCCTGGACCAATTGGGGTTCGGCGACGGCGCGTGGGCCGATCGGGGTTCAGGAGACGGCGCGTGAACCGATCGGGGCTTAGGAGACGGCGCGTGGACCGATCGGAGATGAGGAGACGATGCGTGGACTGATAGTGCTCTGGAAGCGGCGCACGGACCGATCGTGGCTCGGAGACGGCGCATGGAGGCATCGGGGCTTTGAAGACGACGCGTGGACCGAACGGTGCTCAGAAAACGGCGCGTGGAGCGATCGAGGCTCAGGAGACGACGCGTGGACCGATCGGGGCTCGGAGACGGCGCGTGGAATGATCGGGGCTCAGGAGACGGCGCGTGAACCGATCGGCGCTCGGAGACGGCGCGTGGACCGATCGGGGCTCAGGAAACGGCGCGTGAACCGATCGGGGCTTAGGAGACGACACGTGGACCGTCCGGGGTTAGGAGACGACGCGTGGACCGATGGGGCTTAGGAAGCGACGCGTGGACCGATCGGGGCTCAGGAAACGGCGCGTGGACCGATTGGGGCTCAGGAGGCCGCGCGTGGACCGATCACGGCTCGGCACCAGCGCGTGGACGGATCGGGGCTCAGGACACGGCGGTGGATCGATCGGGGCTCGGAGACGGCATGTCAACCGCTAGGGGCTTAGGAGACGATACGTGGACCGATCGGGGCTCGGATACGACGCGTGAACCGACCATGGCTCAGGAGGCCGCGCGTGGACCGACTGGGGCTCAGGCGGTTGCGCATGGACCAATTGCGGTTCGGCGACGGCGCGTGGACCGATCGGGGCTCGGAGACAGCGCGTGGAATGATCGGGGCTCAGGAGACGGCGCGTGAACAGATCGGCGCTCGGAGACAGCGCGTGGACCGATCGGGGCTTAGGAGACGACGCGTGGACCGATTGGGGCTCGGAGACGGCGCTTGGACCGATCGGGGCTTAGGAGACAGCGCGTGGACCGATTGGGGCTCAGGAGACGGCGCGTGGACCGCTCGGGGCTCGGAGACGGCGCGTGGAACGATAGGGGCTCCGGAGGCGCCGTGTGGACCGATGGGGAGCAGGAGACGGTGCGTGGACCGATCGGGGCTCGGAGACGGCGCGTAGACCGATCGGGGCTTAGGAGATGACGCGTGGACCGATCGGGGCTCAGGAGACGGGGCGCGGACTGACCGGGGCTCAGGTGACTCGCGTGGATCGATCGGGGCTCCGGAGGCGCCGTGTGGACCGATGGGGACCAGGAGACGGTGCCTGGACCGATCGGGGCTCGGAGCCGGCGTGTGGACCGATCGGGGCATAGGAGACGACGCGTGTACCTATCGGGGCTCAGGAGACAGCGCGTGGTCCGATTGGGCCTCACGAGACGGCGCGTGGACAGATCGGGGCTCGGAGACGACGCGTGTACGGATCGGGGATTCTGGGACGAGGCGTGGACCGATCGGGGCTTAGGAGACGACGCGTGGACCGATCGGGGCGTAGGAGACGACGCGTGGACCGATTGGGGCTTAGGAGACGGCGCGTGGACCGATCGGGGCTCAGGAAGCGGCGCCTGAACCGATCGTGGCTCGGAGACGGCGCGTGGAGGCATCGGGCCTAACAAGACGACGCATCGACCGAGCGGGGCTCAGGAGACGGCGCGAGGAGCGATCGGGGCTCAGGAGAAGACGCGTCAATTGATCGGGGCTCAGGAGACGACGCGTCGACGCATCGGGGCTTAGGAGACGACGCGTGGACCGATAGGGGCTTAGGAGACGACGCGTGAACCGATCGGGGCTCAGGAAGCGGCGCCTAGACCGATCGTGGCTCGGAGACGGCGCGTGGAGGCATCGGGCCTAAGAAGACGACGCATGGACCGAGCGGGGCGCAGGAGACGGCGCGAGGAGCGATCGGGGCTCAGGAGACGGCGCGTGGACCGACCGGGGCTCAGGAGACTCGCGTGGATCGATCGGGGCTCAGGGGGCGACGCGTGGACCCATCGGGGCTCGGAGACGGCGTGTGGACATATCGTGGCTTATGAGACGACGCGTGGACGGATCGGGGCTCAGGAGAAGGCGCGTGAACCGATCGGCGCTCGGAGACGGCGCGTGGACCGATCGGGGCTTAGGAGACGATGCGCGGACCGATCGAAGGTCAGGAGGCGGCGCGTGGACCCATCGGGGCTCGGAGACGGCACGTGGACCGATCAGGGCTTAGGAGACGACTCGTGGACCGATCGGGGCTCAGGAGATAGCACGTGGACCGGTCGGGGCTTAGGAGACTCGCGTGGATCTAACGGACCTTCGGAGGCGGCGTGTGAACCGATCGGGGAGTAGGAGACGGTGCGTGGAGCGATCGGGGCGTAGGAGACGGCGCGTGGACCGATCGGGGCTCAGGGAACGACGCGTCGACGCATCGGGGCTTAGGAGACGACGCGTGGACCGATCGGGGCTTAGGAGACGACGCGTGGACCGATCGGGGCTCAGGAAGCGGCGCCTAGACCGATCGTGGCTCGGGGACGGCGCGTGGAGGCATCGGGCCTAAGAAGACGACGCATGGACCGAGCGGGGCGCAGGAGACGGCGCGAGGAGCGATCGGGGCTGAGGAGAAGACGCGTGGGCCGATCGGGGCTCAGGAGACGGCGCGTAGACCGATCGGGGCTCGGAAACGACGCGTTAACCGAGCGGGGCTTAGGAGACTATGCGTGGACCGATCGGGGTTCGGAGACAGCGCGTGTACCGACTGGGGCTCACGAGGTTGCGCGTGGACCAATTGGGGTTCGGCGGCGGCGCGTGGACCGACCGGGGCTCAGGAGACCGCGCGTGAACCGATCGGGGCTCGGCGATTGCGCGTGGACCGATCGGGGCTAAGGAGACGACGTGTGGACCGATCGGGGCATAGGAGACGACGCGTGTACCTATCGGGGCTCAGGAGACAGCGCGTGGTCCGATTGGGCCTCACGAGACGGCGCGTGGACAGATCGGGGCTCGGAGACGACGCGTGTACGGATCGGGGATTCGGGGACGAGGCGTGGACCGATCGGGGCTTAGGAGACGACGCGTGGACCGATCGGGGCGTAGGAGACGACGAGTGGACCGATTGGGGCTTAGGAGACGACGCGTGGACCGATCCGGGCACAGGAGACGGCGCGTCGACCGACCGGAAGTCGGGAGGCGACGCGTGGACCCATCGGGGCTCGGAGACGGCACGTGGACCGATCGGAGCTTAGGACCCGACGCGTGGGCTGATCGGGGTGCAGGAGACGGGGCGTGGACCGATCGAGGCTTAGGAGACGATACGTGGAGCGATCGGGGCTCAGGAGGCGGCGCGTGGATCGATCGGGGCTCAGGAGACGACGCGTGGACCGATCGCGTATTAGGGAACGACGCATCGACCCATCGGTGCTCGGAGTCGGCGCGTGGATGGACCATCGCTTAGAATGCGGCACGTGTACCGACCGGGCTCGGAGACGGCGTGTGGACCGATCGGGGCTCGGAGAGGGCGCGTTAACCGATCGGCGCTTAGGAGACGATGCGTGCACCGATCGGGGCTCGGAGACGGCGCGTGGAACGATCGGGGCTCAGGTGACGGCGCGTGAACCGATCCGCTCTCGGAGACGGCCCGTGGACCGATCGGGGCTTAGGAGAAGGCGCTTCGACCGATCGGGGCTTAGGAGACGGCGCGTGGGCAGATCGGAGCTCGGAGACGGCGCGTGGAACGATCGGGGCTCAGGAGACGGCGCGTGAACCGATCGGCGCTCGGAGACGGCGCGTGGACCGATTGGGGCTTAAGAGACGATGGGTGGACCGATCGGGGCTTAGGAGACGGCACGTGAATCGATCGGGGCACAGGAGACGGCGCGTGAGCCGGTCGGGGCTTAGGAGACGATGCCTGGACCGATCGAGGTTTAGGGGGCGGCGTGTGGAACGATCGAGGCTTAGGAGACGGCGGGTGGAACGATCGGGGCTCAGGAGACGGCGCGTGAACCGATCGGCGCTCGGAGACGGCGCGTGGACCAATCGGGGCTTAGGAGACTACGCGTTGACCGATCGGGGCTCAGGAGAAGGGGTGTGGACCGATCGGGGCTCAGGAGACGGCGCGTGGACCGATCGGGGCTCGGCGATGGCGCGTGGATCGATCGGGGCTCGGAGACGACGCGTGTACGGATCGAGGCTTGGAGACGGCGCGTGGACCGACCGGAGCTCGGACACGGCGCGTGGATGGATCGGGGCTTAGGAGACGGCGCGTGGACTAATTGGGGCTCAGGAGACGACGCGTGGACTGATCGGGGCTCAAAGACAGCGCGTGGACCGATCGGGGCTCGGCGATGGCGCGTGGATCGATCGGGGCTCGGAGACGACGCGTGGACCGATTGGGGCTTAGGAGACGGCGCGTGGACCAATCGGCGCTCCGAGACGGCGCGTGGACCGATCGGGGATGAGGAGAAGGCGCGTGGGCCGATCGGGGCTTAGGAGACGACGCGTGGATCGATCGGGGCTCGGAGACGGCGCGTGGACCGATCGGGGCTCGGAGATGGCGCGTGGAATGATCGGGGCTTAGGAGATGGCGTGTGGACCGATCGGGGCTCGGAGACGACGCGTGGACCGATCGGGGCTCGGAGACAGCGCGTCGACCGACTGGGGCTCAGGCGGTTGCGCGTGGACCGATCGGGGCTTAGGAGCCTCGCGTGGAACGATCGGGGCCCCGGAGGCGCCGCGTGGACCCATGGGGATCAGGAGACAGTGCGTGGACCGATCGGGGCTCGGAGACGGCGTGTGGACCGAGCGGGGCTTAGGAGAGGACGCGAGGACCGTTCGGGGGGTAGGCGATGACGCGTGTACCTATCGGGGCTCAGGAGACAGCGCGTGGACCGATCAGGGCTCGGCGACTGCGCGTGGACGTATTGGGGCTCGGCGACTGCGCGTGGACGTATCGGGGCTCAGGAGACATCGCGTGGACCGATCGGGGCTCGGGGACGGCGCGTTAACCGATTGGGGCTTAGGAGACCATGCGTGGACCGATCGGGGCTCGAAGACGGCGCGTCGACCGATCGGGTCTCAGGAGGCCGCGCGTGGACAGATCATGACTCGGCGACGGCGCGTGGACCGATCGGGGCTCGGAGACGACGTGTGGACCGATCGGGGCTCGGAGACAGCGCGTGGACCGACTGGGGCTCAGGCGGTTTCGCGTGGACCAATTGGGGTTCGGCGACGGCGCGTGGGCCGATCGGGGCTTAGGAGACGGCGCGGGCACCGATCGGGGCCCGGAGACGGGTCGTGGACAGATTGGGGATTAGGAGACGGCGCGTGGACCGATCGGGGCTGGGAGACGGCACGTGGACCGATCGGGGCTCGGAGACAGCGCGTGGACCGACTGGGGCTCAGGCGGTTTCGTGTGGACCAATTGGGGTTCGGCGACGGCGCGTGGACCGATCGGGGCTCAGGAGACGGCGCGTGGACCGATCGGGGCTCGGAGAAGGCGCGTGGACCGATCGTGGCTCAGGAAGCGGCGCCTGGACCGATCGTGGCCCGGAGACGGCGCGAGAAGGCATCTGGGCTTACAAGACGACACGTGGATCGATCGGGGCTCGGAGACGGCGCATGAACCGACCGGGGCTCAGGAGACGGCGCGTGGACTGATCGGGGCTCGGAGACGGCGCGTTAACCGATCGGGGCTTAGGAGACGGTGCGCGGACCGACCGGGGCTCAGGAGACTCGCGTGGATCGATCGGGGCTCCGGAGACGCCGCGTGGAGCGATGGGGACCAGGAGACGGTGCGCGGACCGATCGGGGCTCGGAGACGGCGCGTGGACCGCTCGGCGCTCGGAGACGGCGCGTTAACCGATCGGGGCTTAGGAGACGATGCGTGAACCGATCGGGGCTCGGAGACGGCGCGTGGACCGATCGGGGCTTAGGAGACAACGCGTGGACCGATGGGGGCTCGGAGACGGCGCGTGTACCTATCGGGGCTCACGAGACAGCGTGTGGACCGATTGGGGCTCAGGAGACGGGGCGTGGACCGATCGGGGCTCAGGAGACGGCGCGTGGACCGATCGGGGCTCGGAGACGCCGCGTTGAACGATCGGAGCTCAGGAAACGGGGCGTGAAATGATCGGCGCTCTGAGACGGCGCGTGGACCGATCGGTGCTCGGAGACGACGCGTGGACCGATCGGGGCTGAGGAGACGGCGCGTGGACCTATCGGGCCTCAGGAGATGGCGCGTGGACCGATTGGAGCTCGGGAGACTGCGCGTGGATGGATCGGGGCTTAGGGAACGACGCGTGGAACGATCGGGGCTCAGGAGACGGCGCGTGGACCGATCGGCGCTCACGAGACGGCGCGTCGACCGATCGGGGCTCAGGAGACGGCGCGTGGACCGATCGGAGCGCAGGAGGCGGCGCGAGGACCGACCGGGGCTCAGGAGACTCGCGAGGATCGATCGGGGCTCAAGAGGCGACGCGTGGACCCATCGCGGCTCGGAGACGGCGTGTGGACGTATCGGGGCTTAGGAGACGACGCGTGGACTGAACGGGGGTCAGGAGAAGACGCGTGGACCGATCGGGGCTTAGGAGACGGCGCGTGGGTCGATCGGGGTTCAGGAAGCGGCGCCTGGACCGATCGTGGCTCGAAGACGGCGCGTGGAGGCATCGGGGCTAAAAAGACGACATATGAACCGAGCGGGGCTCAGGAGACGGCGCGAGGAGCGATCGGGGCTCAGGAGAAGACGCGTCAATTGATCGGGGCTCAGGAGACGACGCGTCGACGGATCGGGGCTTAGGAGACGACGCGCAGACCGATCGGGGCGCAGGAGGCGGCGCGTGGACCGATTGGGGCGCAGGAGGCGGTGCGTGGACCGATTGGGGCTTGGGAGACGGCGCGTGGACCAATCGGCGCTCAGGAGATTCGCGTGGATCGATCGGGGCTCAGGAGGCGACGCGTGAACCCATCGCGGCTCAGAGACGGCATGTGGATGTATCGGGGCTTCGGAGACGACGCGTGGACTGATCGGGGTTCAGGAGAAGACGCGTGGACCGATCGGGGCTCAGGAGACGGCGCGCAGACCGATCGGGGCGCAGGAGGCGGCGCGTGGACCGATTGGGGCGCAGGAGGCGGTGCGAGGACCGATTGGGGCTTAGGAGACGGCGCATGGACCAATCGGCGCTCAGGAGACTCGCGTGGATCGATCGGGGCTAAGGAGGCAACGCGGGGACCCATCGGGGCTCGGAGACGGCGTGTGGACGTATCGGGGCTTAGGAGACGACGCGTGGACTGATCGGAGCTCAGGAGAAGACGCGTGGACCGATCGGGGCTTAGGAGACGACCCGTCGACCGATCGGGGCTCAGGAGACGACGCGTGGACCGATCGAGGTTTAGCAGAGGACGCGTCGACCGATCGGGGCTCAGGAGACAGTGAGTGGACGGATCGGGACTCAGGAGACGGCGCGTGGAACGATCGGCGCTCGGAGACGGGGCGTGGACCGATTGGGGTTTAGCAGAGGACGCGTCGACCGATCGGGGCTCAGGAGACAGCGCGTGGACGGATCGAGTCTCAGGAGACGGCGCGTGGATGGATCGGGGCTTCGGGAACGACGCGTGGACTGATCGGAGCTCAGGAGAAGACGCGTGGACCGATCGGGGCTTAGGAGACGACCCGTCGACCGATCGGGGCTCGGAGACGGCGCGTGGACCGATCGGGGCTCACGAGACGGCGCGTCGACCGATCGGGGCTCAGGAGACGGCGCGTGGACGGATCGGTCTCAGGAGACGGCGTGTGAACCGATCGGCGCTCGGAGACGGGGCCTGGACCGATCGGGGCTTAGGAGACGGCGCGTGGACCGATCGGAGATCAGGAGGTGACGCGTGGACCGATCGGGGTTGTGGAAGCGGCGCACGGACCGATCGCAGCTCGGCGACGGCGCGTGGACCGATCGGGGCTCGGAGACGGCGCGTGGACGGACCGTGGCTTAGAATGCGTCACGCTGATCGATCGGGGCTCGGAGACGGCGTGTGGACGTATCGGGGGTTAAGAGACGATGCGTGGACCGATCGGGGCTCAGGAGATGGCGCGTGAACCGATCGGGGCTTCGGAGACGGTACGTGGACCGATCGAGGCTCGGAGACGGCGCGTGGACCGATCGGGGCTCAGGAGGCGGCGCGTGAACCGATCGGCGCTCGGAGACGGCGCGTGGACCGATCGGGGCTTAGGAGACGGCGCGTGGACCGATCGGGACTTAGGAGACGACGCGTGGACCGATTGGGGCTCAGGAGGCCGCGCGTGGACCGATCGGCGTTTGGATACGACGCGTGGACCGATCGGGGCTCGGAGACAGCGCGTGGACCAACCGGGGCTCAGGCGGTTGCGCGTGGACCAATTGGGGTTCGGCGACGGCGCGTTGACCTATCCGGGCTCTGGAAGCGGCGCACGGACCGATCGGGGCTCAGGAGGCGGCGCGTGAGCCGATCGGCGCTCGGAGACGGCGCGTGGACCGATCGGGGCTTAGGAGACGGCGCGTAGACCGATCGGGGCTCGGAGACGGCGCGTGGAACGATCGGGGTTCAGGTGACGGCGCGTGAACCGATCGGCGCTCGGAGACGGCGCGTGGACCGATCGGGGCTTAGCAGAAGGCGCTTGGACCGATTGGGGCTTAGCAGAAGGCGCTTGGACCGATCGGGGCTTAGGAGACGGCGCGTGGACCGAACGGGGCTCAGGTAACGGCGTGTGGAGCGGTTGGGGCTCAGGAGACGACGGGTGGATCGATCGAGGCTCAAAAGACGACGCGTCGACCGATCGGGGCTCAGGAGACGGCGCGTGGATCGATCGGGGCTCGGTGACGCCGCGTGGAACGATCGGGGCTCAGGAGACGGCGCTTGAACTTATCGGCGCTCAGAGACGGCCCATGGACCGTTCGGGGCTTAGGATACGGCGCGTGGACCGATCGTGGCTCAGGAGACGGCGCGAGGAGCGATCGGGCTCAGGAGAAGACGCGTCAATTGATCGTAGCGCAGGAGACGACGCGTCGACGGATCGGGGCTTAGGAGATGACGCGTGGACCGATCGGGGCTTAGGAGACGACGCGTGGACCGATCGGGGCTCAGGAGACGGCGCGTGGACCGACCGGGGCTCAGGAGACAGCGCGTGGACCGATTGGGGCTCAGGAGACGGCGCGTGGACCGCTCGGGGCTCGGAGACGGCGCGTAGAACGATCGCGGCTCGGCGACGGCGCATGGACCGATCGAAGCTCAAGAGGCTGCGCGTGGATCGATTGGGGCTCAGGAGACGGCGCGTGGAACGCTCGGGGCTCGAAGACGGCGCGTGGAACGATCAGGGCTCAGGAGACGTCACGTGAAATGATCGGCGCTCGGAGACGGCGCGTGGACCGATCGGGGCTCAGGAGAAGGCGCGTGGACCGATCGGGGCTTAGGAGGGGACCCGTCGACCGATCGGGGCTCAGGAGACGACGCGTGGACCGGTCGGTGCTCAGGAAGCGGCGCCTGGACCGATCGGGGCTCCGAGACGACGCGTTAACCGAGCGGGGCTTAGGAGACTATGCGGGGACCGATCGGGGCTCGGAGACAGCTCGTGTACCGACTGGGGCTCAGGAGGTTGCGCGTGGACCAATTGGGGTTCGGCGACGGCGCGTGAACCAATCGGCGCTCCGAGACGGCGCGTGGACCGATCGGGGATGAGGAGAAGGCGCGTGGACCGATCGGGGCTTCGGAGACGGCGCGTAGACCGATCGGGGCTCGGAGACGGCGCGTGGAACGATCGGGGTTCAGGTGACGGCGCGTGAACCGATCGGCGCTCGGAGACGGCGCGTGGACTGATCGGGGCTTAGCAGAAGGCGCTTGGACCGATTGGGGCTTAGCAGAAGGCGCTTGGACCGATCGGGGCTTAGGAGACGGCGCGTGGACCGATCGGAGCTCGGAGACGGCGCGTGGACCGATCTGGGCTCGGAGACAGCGCGTGGACCGACTGGGGCACAGGCGGTGGCGCGTGGACCAATTGGGGTTCGGCGACGGCGCGTGGACCGATCCGGGCTCAGGAGACGGCGCGTGGACCGATCGGGGCTGGGAGACGGAGCGTGGAGCGATCGGGGCTCAGGAGACGGCGCGTGAACTAATCGGCGCTCGGAGACGGCGTGTGGACCGATCGGAGCTCGGAGACGACGCGTGGACCGATCGGGGCTCAGGAGACGGCGCGAGGAGCGATCGGGCTCAGGAGAAGACGCGTCAATTGATAGTGGCTCAGGAGACGACGCGTGGATCGATCGGGGCTCAGAAGACGACGCGTCGACCGATCGGGGCTCAGGAAACGGCGCGTGTACAGATCGGGGCTTAGGAGACGATGCGTTGACCGATGGGGGCTCAGGACGCGGCGCGTGGTCGGACCGCGGCTTAGAATGTGGCACGCGGACCGGTCGGGGATCGGACATGGCGTGTGGACCGATCGAGGCTCGGAGACGACGCGTTTACGGATCGGGGATGAGAAGACGACGCGTGGAACGATCCGGGCTCAGGTGGCGGCGCGTGGACCGATTGGGAGTCACGAGACGGCGCGTGGACCGAGTGGGGCTCGGATACGGCGCGTGAACCGACCGGGGCTCAGGAGGCCGCGCGTGGACCGATCGCAGCTCGGCGACGGCGCGTGGACCGATCGGGGCTCGGAGACGGCGCGTGGATCGATCGGGGCTCAGGAGACGACGCGTCGACCGATCGGGGCTCAGGAGGCGGCGCGTGGACCGATTGGGAGTCACGAGACGGCGCGTGGACCGAGTGGGGCTCGGATACGGCGCGTGAACCGACCGGGGCTCAGGAGGCCGCGCGTGGACCGATCGCAGCTCGGCGACGGCGCGTGGACCGATCGGGGCTCGGAGACGGCGCGTGGACCGATCTGGGCTCGGAGACAGCGCGTGGACCGACTGGGGCACAGGCGGTGGCGCGTGGACCAATTGGGGTTCGGCGACGGCGCGTGGACCGATCCGGGCTCAGGAGACGGCGCGTGGACCGATCGGGGCTGGGAGACGGAGCGTGGAGCGATCGGGGCTCAGGAGACGGCGCGTGAACTAATCGGCGCTCGGAGACGGCGCGTGGACCGATCGGGGCTCAGGAGACGGCGCGAGGAGCGATCGGGCTCAGGAGAAGACGCGTCAATTGATCGTGGCTCAGGAGACGACGCGTGGATCGATCGGGGCTCAGAAGACGACGCGTCGACCGATCGGGGCTCAGGAGACGGCGCGTGGACCGATGGGGGCTCGGATACGGTGCGTGAAGCAACCGGGGCTCAGGAGGCCGCGCGTGGACCGATCATGGCTCGGCGACGGCGCGTGGACCGATTGGGGCTCGGATACGGCGCGTGAACCAACCGGGGCTCAGGAGGCCGCATGTGGCCCGATCGCGGCATGTGCGACGGCGCGTGCACCGATCGGCGCTCGGAGACGGCGCTGACCGATCGTGGCTTAGGAGAAGGCGCGTGGAACGATCGGGGCTCGGAGACGGCGCGTGGAACGATCGGGGCTCCGAGTCGGCGCGTTAACCGATCGGGGCTTAGGAGACGATGCGTGGACCGAACGGGGCTCGGAGACGACGCGCGGACCGATGGGGGCTCGGATACGGTGCGTGAAGCAACCGGGGCTCAGGAGGCCGCGCGTGGACCGATCATGGCTCGGCGACGGCGCGTGGACCGATTGGGGCTCGGAGACGGCGCGTGAACCGACCGGGGCTCAGGAGGATACGCCTGGACCGATCGGGGCTCGGCGACGGCGCGTGGACCGATCGAGGCTCGGAGACGACGCGTGTACGGATCGAGGATTCGGGGACGACGCGTGGAACGATCCGGGCTCAGGAGACGGCGCGTGGACCGATCGGGGCTCGGAGACGGCGCGTGGAACGATCGGGGCTCAGGTGACGGCGCGTGAATCGATCCGCGCTCGGAGACGGCGCCTGGACCGATCGGGGCTTAAGAGAAGGCGCTTGGACCGGTCGGGGCTTAGGAGACGGCGCGTGGGCCGATCGAAGCTCGGAGACGGCGCGTGGAACGATCTTGGCTCAGGAGACGGCGCGTGAACCGATCGGCGCTCGGAGACGGCGCGTGGGCCGTTCAGGGCTTAGGAGACGGCGCGAGGAGCGATCGGGCTCAGGAGAAGACGCGTCAATTCATCGTGGCTCAGGAGACGACGCGTCGACGGATCGGGGCTTAGGAGACGACGCGTGGACCGATCGGGGCTTAGGAGACGACGCGTGGACCGATCGGGGCTCAGGAGACGGCGCGTGGACCGACCGGGGCTCAGGAGGCGACGCGTGGACCCATCGGGGCTCGGAGACGGCGTGTGGACCGATCGGGGCTTAGGAGACGACGCGTGAACCGATCGGGGTTTAGGAGAGGACGCGTCGACCGATCGGGGCACAGGAGACGGCGCGTGGACCGATCGGGGCTTAGGAGACGACGCGTGGACCGATCGTGGCTCGGAGACGGCGCGAGGAGGCATCTGGGCTTAGAAGACGACGCGTGGACCGGTCGGGGCTCGGCGACTGCGTGTGGACGTATCAGGGTTCAGGAGACGGCGCGTGGACCGATCGGGGCTCGGAGACGGCGCGTGTACGGATCAGGGATTCCGGGACGACGCGTGGACCGATCCGGGCTCAGGAGACGGCGCGTAGACCGATCATGGCTCGGAGACGGTGCGTGGGACGATCGGGGCTCGGAGCCGGTGCGTTAACCGATCGGGGCTTAGGAGACGATGCGTCGACCGATCGGGGCTCGGAGATGGCGCGTGGACCGACCGGGGCTCAGGAGACAGCGCGTGGACCGATTGGGGCTCAGGAGACGGCGCGTAGACCGCTCGGGGCTCGGAGACGGCGCGTAGAACGATCGCGGCTCGGCGACGGCGCATGGACCGATCGAGGCTCAGGAGGCTGCGCGTGGATCGATTGGGGCTCAGGAGAAGGCGCGTGGACCGATCGGGGCTTAGGAGGGGACCCGTCGACCGATCGGAGCTCAGGAGACGTGGCGTGGACCGGTCGGTGCTCAGGAAGCGGCGCCTGGACCGATCGGGGCTCCGAGACGACGCGTTAACCGAGCGGGGCTTAGGAGACTATGCGGGGACCGATCGGGGCTCGGAGACAGCGCGTGTACCGACTGGGGCTCAGGAGGCTGCGCGTGGACCAATTGGGGTTCGGCGACGGCGCGTGGACCAATCGGCGCTCCGAGACGGCGCGTGGACCGATCGGGAATGAGGAGAAGGCGCGTGGACCGATCGGGGCTTAGGAGACGGCGCGTAGACCGATCGGGGCTCGGAGACGGCGCGTGGAACGATCGGGGTTCAGGTGACGGCGCGTGAACCGATCGGCGCTCGGAGACCGCGCGTGGACCGATCGGGGCTTAGCAGAAGGCGCTTGGACCGATTGGGGCTTAGCAGAAGGCGCTTGGACCGATCGGGGCTTAGGAGACGGCGCGTGGACCGATCGAAGCTCGGAGACGGCGCGTGGACCGATCTGGGCTCGGAGACAGCGCGTGGACCGACTGGGGCACAGGCGGTGGCGCGTGGAGCAATTGGGGTTCGGCGACGGCGCGTGGACCGATCCGGGCTCAGGAGACGGCGCGTGGACCGATCGGGGCTGGGAGACGGAGCGTGGAGCGATCGGGGCTCAGGAGACGGCGCGTGAACTAATCGGCGCTCGGAGACGGCGTGTGAACCGATCGGAGCTCGGAGACGACGCGTGGACCGATCGGGGCTCAAGAGACGGCGCGAGGAGCGATCGGGCTCAGGAGAAGACGCGTCAATTGATCGTGGCTCAGGAGACGACGCGTGGATCGATCGGGGCTCAGCAGACGACGCGTCGACCGATCGGGGCTCAGGAGACGGCGCGTGGATCGATCGAGGCTCGAAGACGCCGCGTGGAACGATCGGGGCTCAGGAGACGGCGCTTGAACTTATCGGCGCTCGGAGACGGCGCGTGGACCGATCGGGGCTTAGGATACGGCGCAGGGACCGATCGGGGCTCAGGAAGCGGCGCCTGGACCGATCGTGGCTCGGAGACGGCGCGTGGATGCATCGGGGCTAAGAAGACGACGCATGGACCGATCGGGGCTCAGGAAACGGCGTGTGGACCGATCGGAGCTCGGAGACGACGCGTGGACCGATCGGGGCTCAGGAGACGGCGCGAGGAGCGATCGGGCTCAGGAGAAGACGCGTCAATTGATCGTGGCTCAGGAGACGACGCGTCGACGGATCGGGGCTTAGGAGACGACGCGTGGACCGATCGGGGCTTAGGAGACGACGCGTGGATCGATCGGGGTTTAGAAGAGGACGCGTCGACCGATCGGGGCACAGGAGACGGCGCGTGGACCGATCGGGGTTTCGGAGACGACGCGTGGACCGATCGGGGCTCGGAGACGGCGCGTGGACCGATCGGGACTTAGGAGACGACGAGTGGACCGATCGGGGCTTAGGAGACGATACGTGGACCGATCGGGGCTCAGGAGACGGCGCGTTGACCGGTCGGGGCTTAGGAGACTCACGTTGATCGATTGGGGCTCCGGAGACGGCGCGTGGACCGATCGGGGCTTAGGAGACGACGCGTGGACCGATCGGGGCTCGGAGACGGCACGTGGACCGATCGGGGCTTAGGAGACTCACGTTGATCGATTGGGGCTCCGGAGGCGGCGCGTGGACCGATCGGGGCTTAGGAGACTACGCGTGTACCTATCGGGGCTCAGGAGACTGCGCGTGGACCGATTGGGCATCAGGAGACGGCGCGTCGATGGATCGGGGCTTGGGGAACGACGCGTGGACCGATCGGGGCTCAGGAGACGGCGCGTGGATCGATCGGGGCTCGGATACGGCGCGTGGAACGATCGGGGCTTAGGATACGGCGCGTGGACCGATCGTGGCTCAGGAAGCGATGCCTGGACAGATCGTGGCTCGGAGACGGCGTATGGACCGATCGGAGCTCGGACACGACGCGTGGACCGATCGGGGCTCAGGAGACGGCGCGAGGAGCGATTGGCGCTCGGAGACGGCACGTGGACCGATCGGGGCTTAGGAGATGGCGCGTAGACCAATAGGAGATCAGGAGAGGACGCGTGGACCGATAGGGCTCTGGAAGCGGCGCACGAACCGATCGTGGCTCGGAGACGGCGCGTGGAGGCATCGGGGCTTTGAAGACGACGCGTGGACCGAACGGTGCTCAGAAAACGGCGCCTGGAGCGATCGGGGCTCAGGAGACGACGCGTGGATCGATCGGGGCTCAGGAGACGACGCGTCGACCGATCGGGGCTCCGGAGACGGCGCGCGGACCGACCGGGGCTCAGAAGCCTCGCGTGGATCGATCGGGACTCCGGAGGTGCCGCGTGGACCGATGGGGATCAGGACACGGTGCGTGGACCGATCGGGGCTCGGAGACGGCGCGTGGAACGATCGGGACTCAGGAGAAGGCGCGTTAACCGATTGGGGCTTAGGAGACCATGCGTGGACCGATCGGGGCTCGAAGACGGCGCGTGGACCGATCGGGTCTCAGGAGGCCGCGCGTGGACAGATCATGACTCGGCGACGGCGCGTGGACCGATCGGGGCTCGGAGACGACGCGTGGACCGATCGGGGCTCGGAGATAGCGCGTGGACCGACTGGGGCTCAGGCGGTTTCGCGTGGACCAATTGGGATTCGGCGACGGCGCGTGGACCGATCGGGGCTTAGGAGACGGCGCGTGCACCGATCGGGGCCCGGAGACGGGTCGTGGACAGATTGGGGATTAGGTGATGGCGCGTGGACCGATCGGGGCTGGGAGACGGTACGTGGACCAATGGTGGCTTAGGAGACGACGCGTGGACCGATCGGGGCTTAGGAGGCGGCGCGTGGAACGATCGGGGCTCAGGAGACGGCGCGTGGACCGATCGGGGCTCGGAGACGGCGCGTGGAACGATCGGAGCACAGGAGACGGCGCGTGGACCGATCGCGGCTCGGCGACGGCGCATGAACCGACCGGGGCTCATGAGACGGCGCGTAGACCGATCGGGGCTCCGGCGGCGACGCGTGGACCGATCGGGGCCCAGGAAACGGCGCGTGGATCGATCGGTGCTCGAAGACGACGCGTGGACCGACCGGGGCTCAGGAGCCGATGCGTGGATCGATCGGGGCTCAGGAGGCGGCGCGTAGACCCATCGGGGCTCGGAGACGGCACGTGGACCGATCAGGGCTTAGGAGACGACGCGTGGACCGATCGGGGCTCAGGAGACGGCGCGTGGACCGATCGCTGCTCGGAGACGGCGCGTGGACGGACCGTGGCTTAGAATGCGTCAAGCGGACCGATCGGGGCTCGGATACGGCGTGTAGACGTATCGGGGCTTAGGAGACGATGCGTGAACCGATCGGGGCTTAGGAGGCGGCGCGTGGAACGATCGGGGCTCAGGAGACGGCGCGTGGACCGATCGGGGCTCGGAGACGGCGCGTGGAACGATCGGAGCACAGGAGACGGCGCGTGAACCGAGCGGCGCTCGGAGACGGCGCGTGGATCGATCGGGGCTTAGCAGACGGCGCGTGGACCGATCGGGGGTCGGCGACTGCGCATGAACCGACCGGGGCTCATGAGACGGCGCGTAGACCGATCGGGGCTCCGGCGGCGACGCGTGGACCGATCGGGGCCCAGGAAACGGCGCGTGGATCGATCGGTGCTCGAAGACGACGCGTGGACCGACCGGGGCTCAGGAGCCGATGCGTGGATCGAACGGGGCTCAGGAGGCGGCGCGTAGACCCATCGGGGCTCGGAGACGGCACGTGGACCGATCAGGGCTTAGGAGACGACGCGTGGACCGATCGGGGCTCAGGAGACGGCGCGTGGACCGATCGGTGCTCGGAGACGGCGCGTGGACGGACCGTGGCTTAGAATGCGTCAAGCGGACCGATCGGGGCTCGGATACGGCGTGTAGACGTATCGGGGCTTAGGAGACGATGCGTGAACCGATCGGTGCTCAGGAGACGCCGCGTGGACCGATCGGGGCTCGGAGACGGCGCGTGGAACGATCGCGGCTCAGGAGACTACGCCTGGACTGCTCGGGGCGTAGGAGACGACGCGTGTACCTATCGGGGCTCACGAGACAGCGTGTGGACCGATTTGGGCTCAGGAGACGGCGCGTGGATCGATCGGCGCTCGGAGACGGCGCGTGGACCGATCGGGGCTTAGGAGACGACGCGTGGACCGATCGGGGCTTAGAAGACGACGCGTGGACCGATCGGGGCTCAGGAGACGGCGCGTGGACCGACCGGAGCTCAGGAGGCAACGCGTGGACCCATCGGGGCTTAGGAGCCTCGCGTGGATCGATCGGGGCCCCAGAGGCGCCGCGTGGACCCATGGGGATCAGGAGACAGTGCGTGGACCGATCGGGGCTCGGAGACGGCGCGTGGACCGATTGGGGTGTAGGCGACGACGCGTGTACCTATCGGGGCTCAGGAGACAGCGCGTGGACCGATCAGGGCTCGGCGACTGCGCGTGGACGTATCGGGGCTCACGAGACGGCGCGTGGACCGATCGGGGCTCGGGGACGGCGCGTTAACCGATTGGGGCTTAGGAGAGCATGCGTGGACCGATCGGGGCTCGAAGACGGCGCGTGGACCGATGGGGTCTCAGGAGGCCGCGCGTGGACAGATCATGACTCGGCGACGGCGCGTGGACCGATCGGGGCTCGGAGACGACGCGTGGACCTATCGGGACTCGGAGACAGCGCGTGGACCGACTGGGGCTCAGGCGGTTTCGCGTGGACCAATTGGGGTTCGGCGACGGCGCGTGGACCGATCGAGGCTCGGAGACGACGCGTGGACCGATCGGGGCTCGGAGACGGCGCTTCGAATGATCGGGGCTCAGGTGACGGGGCGTGAACCGATCGGCGCTCGGAGACGGCGCGTGGACCGATCGGGGCTTTGGAGAAGGTGCTTGGACCGATCGGGCCTTAGGAGACGGCGCGTGGCCCGATCAGAGCTCGGAGACGGCGCGTGGAACGATCGGGGCTCAGGCGACGGCGCGTCGACCGATCGGGGCTGAGGTGACGGCGCGCGGACCGACCGGGGCTCAGGAGACGGCGCGTGAAATGATCGGCGCTCGGAGAGGGCGCGTGGACCGATTGGGGCTTAAGAGACGACGGGTGAACCGATCGGGGCTTAGGAGACGGCACGTGAATCGATCGGGGCACAGGAGACGGCGCGTGCACCGGTCGGGGCTTAGGAGACCACGCGTGGACCGATCGGGCTCGGAACCGGCGCGTGAACCGATCGGGGTTCAGGAGACGGCGCGTGGATCGATTGGGGCTTGGATACGGCGCAAGCCGCGACCGGGTCTCAGGAGGCCGCGCGTGGACCGATCATGGCTCGGCGACGGCGCGTGGACCGACCTGGGCTCGGAGACGGCGCGTGGAGTGATCGGGGCTCAGGAGACGGCGCGTGAACCGATCGGCGCTCGGAGACGGCACGTGGACCGATCGGGGCTTAGGAGATGGCGCGTAGACCAATAGGAGATCAGGAGAGGACGCGTGGACCGATAGGGCTCTGGAAGCGGCGCACGAACCGATCGTGGCTCGGAGACGGCGCGTGGAGGCATCGGGGCTTTGAAGACGACGCGTGGACCGAACGGTGCTCAGAAAACGGCGCCTGGAGCGATCGGGGCTCAGGAGACGACGCGTGGATCGATCGGGGCTCAGGAGACGACGCGTCGACCGATCGGGGCTCCGGAGACGGCGCGCGGACCGACCGGGGCTCAGAAGCCTCGCGTGGATCGATCGGGACTCCGGAGGTGCCGCGTGGACCGATGGGGATCAGGACACGGTGCGTGGACCGATCGGGGCTCGGAGACGGCGCGTGGAACGATCGGGACTCAGGAGAAGGCGCGTTAACCGATTGGGGCTTAGGAGACCATGCGTGGACCGATCGGGGCTCGAAGACGGCGCGTGGACCGATCGGGTCTCAGGAGGCCGCGCGTGGACAGATCATGACTCGGCGACGGCGCGTGGACCGATCGGGGCTCGGAGACGACGCGTGGACCGATCGGGGCTCGGAGATAGCGCGTGGACCGACTGGGGCTCAGGCGGTTTCGCGTGGACCAATTGGGATTCGGCGACGGCGCGTGGACCGATCGGGGCTTAGGAGACGGCGCGTGCACCGATCGGGGCCCGGAGACGGGTCGTGGACAGATTGGGGATTAGGAGATGGCGCGTGGACCGATCGGGGCTGGGAGACGGTACGTGGACCAATGGTGGCTTAGGAGACGACGCGTGGACCGATCGGGGCTTAGGAGGCGGCGCGTGGAACGATCGGGGCTCAGGAGACGGCGCGTGGACCGATCGGGGCTCGGAGACGGCGCGTGGAACGATCGGAGCACAGGAGACGGCGCGTGGACCGATCGCGGCTCGGCGACGGCGCATGAACCGACCGGGGCTCATGAGACGGCGCGTAGACCGATCGGGGCTCCGGCGGCGACGCGTGGACCGATCGGGGCCCAGGAAACGGCGCGTGGATCGATCGGTGCTCGAAGACGACGCGTGGACCGACCGGGGCTCAGGAGCCGATGCGTGGATCGATCGGGGCTCAGGAGGCGGCGCGTAGACCCATCGGGGCTCGGAGACGGCACGTGGACCGATCAGGGCTTAGGAGACGACGCGTGGACCGATCGGGGCTCAGGAGACGGCGCGTGGACCGATCGCTGCTCGGAGACGGCGCGTGGACGGACCGTGGCTTAGAATGCGTCAAGCGGACCGATCGGGGCTCGGATACGGCGTGTAGACGTATCGGGGCTTAGGAGACGATGCGTGAACCGATCGGGGCTTAGGAGGCGGCGCGTGGAACGATCGGGGCTCAGGAGACGGCGCGTGGACCGATCGGGGCTCGGAGACGGCGCGTGGAACGATCGGAGCACAGGAGACGGCGCGTGAACCGAGCGGCGCTCGGAGACGGCGCGTGGATCGATCGGGGCTTAGCAGACGGCGCGTGGACCGATCGGGGGTCGGCGACTGCGCATGAACCGACCGGGGCTCATGAGACGGCGCGTAGACCGATCGGGGCTCCGGCGGCGACGCGTGGACCGATCGGGGCCCAGGAAACGGCGCGTGGATCGATCGGTGCTCGAAGACGACGCGTGGACCGACCGGGGCTCAGGAGCCGATGCGTGGATCGAACGGGGCTCAGGAGGCGGCGCGTAGACCCATCGGGGCTCGGAGACGGCACGTGGACCGATCAGGGCTTAGGAGACGACGCGTGGACCGATCGGGGCTCAGGAGACGGCGCGTGGACCGATCGGTGCTCGGAGACGGCGCGTGGACGGACCGTGGCTTAGAATGCGTCAAGCGGACCGATCGGGGCTCGGATACGGCGTGTAGACGTATCGGGGCTTAGGAGACGATGCGTGAACCGATCGGTGCTCAGGAGACGCCGCGTGGACCGATCGGGGCTCGGAGACGGCGCGTGGAACGATCGGGGCTCAGGAGACTACGCCTGGACTGCTCGGGGCGTAGGAGACGACGCGTGTACCTATCGGGGCTCACGAGACAGCGTGTGGACCGATTTGGGCTCAGGAGACGGCGCGTGGATCGATCGGCGCTCGGAGACGGCGCGTGGACCGATCGGGGCTTAGGAGACGACGCGTGGACCGATCGGGGCTTAGAAGACGACGCGTGGACCGATCGGGGCTCAGGAGACGGCGCGTGGACCGACCGGAGCTCAGGAGGCGACGCGTGGACCCATCGGGGCTTAGGAGCCTCGCGTGGATCGATCGGGGCCCCAGAGGCGCCGCGTGGACCCATGGGGATCAGGAGACAGTGCGTGGACCGATCGGGGCTCGGAGACGGCGCGTGGACCGATTGGGGTGTAGGCGACGACGCGTGTACCTATCGGGGCTCAGGAGACAGCGCGTGGACCGATCAGGGCTCGGCGACTGCGCGTGGACGTATCGGGGCTCAGGAGACGGCGCGTGGACCGATCGGGGCTCGGGGACGGCGCGTTAACCGATTGGGGCTTAGGAGAGCATGCGTGGACCGATCGGGGCTCGAAGACGGCGCGTGGACCGATGGGGTCTCAGGAGGCCGCGCGTGGACAGATCATGACTCGGCGACGGCGCGTGGACCGATCGGGGCTCGGAGACGACGCGTGGACCGATCGGGACTCGGAGACAGCGCGTGGACCGACTGGGGCTCAGGCGGTTTCGCGTGGACCAATTGGGGTTCGGCGACGGCGCGTGGACCGATCGAGGCTCGGAGACGACGCGTGGACCGATCGGGGCTCGGAGACGGCGCTTCGAATGATCGGGGCTCAGGTGACGGGGCGTGAACCGATCGGCGCTCGGAGACGGCGCGTGGACCGATCGGGGCTTTGGAGAAGGTGCTTGGACCGATCGGGCCTTAGGAGACGGCGCGTTGCCCGATCAGAGCTCGGAGACGGCGCGTGGAACGATCGGGGCTCAGGCGACGGCGCGTCGACCGATCGGGGCTGAGGTGACGGCGCGCGGACCGACCGGGGCTCAGGAGACGGCGCGTGAAATGATCGGCGCTCGGAGAGGGCGCGTGGACCGATTGGGGCTTAAGAGACGACGGGTGAACCGATCGGGGCTTAGGAGACGGCACGTGAATCGATCGGGGCACAGGAGACGGCGCGTGCACCGGTCGGGGCTTAGGAGACCACGCGTCGACAGATCGGGGCTCAGGAGAAGGGGTGTGGACCGATCGGGTCTCGGCGATGGCGCGTGGACCGATCAGGGCTCGGAGACGACGCGTGGACCGATCGGAGCTCGGACACGGCCCGTGGACGGATCGGGGCTTAGGAGACGGCGCATGGACTAATTGGGGCTCAGGAGACGACGCCTGGACCGATCGGGGCTCGGAAACGACGCGTTAACCGAGCGGGGCTTAGGAGACTACGCGTGGACCGATCGGGGCTCAGGAGACGGCGCGTAAAGTTATCGGCGCTCGGAGAAGGCGCGTGGACCGATCGGGGCTTAGGAGACGACGCGTGGACCGATCGGGGCTTAGAAGACGACGCGTGGACCGATCGGGGCTCAGGAGACGGCGCGTGGACCGACCGGGGCTCAGGAGGCGACGCGTGGACCCATCGGGGCTCGGAGACGGCGTGTGGACCGATCGGGGCTTAGGAGACGATACGTGGACCGATCGGGTCTTAGGAGACGACGCGTGGACCGATCGGGGCTCGGAGACGGCGCGTGGACTGATCGGGGCTTAGGAGCCGACGCGTGGACCCATCGGGGTTCGGAGACGATGCGTGGAACGATCGGGGCTCAGGAGACGGCGCGTGAACCGATCGGCCCTTGGAGACGGTGCGAGGAGGCGTCTGGGGTTTGAAGACGACGCGTGGACCGATCGGGGCTCAGGCAACGGCGCGTTAACCGATTGGGGCTTAGGAGACGATGCGTGGTCCGATCGGGGCTCAGGCGACGGCGCGTGGACCGATCGGGGCGTAGGAGACGGCGCGTCGACCGACGGGAGATCGGGAGATGACGCGTGGACCGATCGGGGCTCTGGAAGCGGCGCACGGACCGATCGTGGCTCGGAGATGACGCGTGTACGAATCGGGGATTCGGGGACGACGCGTGGAACGATCCGGGCTCAGGAGACGGCGCGTGGACCGATCGGGGCTCGGAGACGGCGCATGGACCGATCGGGGCTTAGGAGAAGGCGCGTGGGCCGATCGGAGCTCGGAGACGGCGCGTGGAACGATCGGGGCTCAGGAGACGGCGCGTGAACCGATCGGGGCTCGGAAACAACGCGTTAACCGAGCGGGGCTTAGGCGACTACGCGTGGACCGATCGGGGCGTAGGAGACGACGCGTGTACCTATCGGGGCTCACGAGACAGCGTGTGGACCGATTTGGCCTCAGGAGACGGCGCGTGGATCGATCGGGGCTCGGAGACGGCGCGTCGAACGATCGGGGCTCAGGAGACGGCGCGTAAAGTTATCGGCGCTCGGAGACGGCGCGTGGACCGATCGGGGCTTAGGAGACGACGCGTGGACCGATCGGGGCTTAGAAGACGACGCGTGGACCGATCGGGGCTCGGAGACAGAGCGTGTACCGACTGGGGCTCAGGAGACCGTGCGTGAACCGATCGGGGCTCGGCGACTGCGCGTGGACGGATCGGGGCTCGGAGACGGCGCGTAGAACGATCGGGGCTCAGGAGACGGCGCGTGAACCGATTGGGGCTTAGGAGACGTTGCGTGGACCGATCGGCGCTCGAAGACGGCGCGTGGACCGATCGGGGCTCAGGAGACTGCGCGTGGATGGATCGGAGCTTAGGGAACGACGCGTTGACCGATCGGGGCTCAGGAGACGGCGCGTGGACCGAGCATGGCTCAGGAGGCCGCGCGTGGACCGACTGGGGCTCAGGAGGTTGCGCGTGGACCAATTGGGGTTCGGCGACGGGGCGTGGACCGACGGGGGCTCGGAGACGGCGCGTTAACCGATCGGGGCTTAGGAGACGATGCGAGGAGGCATCTGGGTTTGCAAGACGGCGTGTGGATCGATCGGGGCTCGGAGACGGCGCGTGAAACGACCGGGGCTCAGGAGAAGGCGCGTGGACCGACCGGGGCCCGGAGACGGCACGTTAATCGATCGGGGCTTAGGAGACGATGCGTGGACCGATCGGGCTCGGAACCGGCGCGTGAACCGATCGGGGTTCAGGAGACGGCGCGTGGATCGATTGGGGCTTGGATACGGCGCAAGCCGCGACCGGGTCTCAGGCGGCCGCGCGTGGACCGATCATGGCTCGGCGACGGCGCGTGGACCGACCTGGGCTCGGAGACGGCGCGTGGAGTGATCGGGGCTCAGGAGACGGCGCGTGAACCGATCGGCGCTCGGAGACGGCACGTGGACCGATCGGGGCTTAGGAGATGGCGCGTAGACCAATAGGAGATCAGGAGAGGACGCGTGGACCGATAGGGCTCTGGAAGCGGCGCACGAACCGATCGTGGCTCCGAGACGGCGCGTGGAGGCATCGGGGCTTTGAAGACGACGCGTGGACCGAACGGTGCTCAGAAAACGGCGCCTGGAGCGATCGGGGCTCAGGAGACGACGCGTGGATCGATCGGGGCTCAGGAGACGACGCGTCGACCGATCGGGGCTCCGGAGACGGCGCGCGGACCGACCGGGGCTCAGAAGCCTCGCGTGGATCGATCGGGACTCCGGAGGTGCCGCGTGGACCGATGGGGATCAGGACACGGTGCGTGGACCGATCGGGGCTCGGAGACGGCGCGTGGAACGATCGGGACTCAGGAGAAGGCGCGTAGACCGATCGGGGCTCCGGCGGCGACGCGTGGACCGATCGGGGCCCAGGAAACGGCGCGTGGATCGATCGGTGCTCGAAGACGACGCGTGGACCGACCGGGGCTCAGGAGCCGATGCGTGGATCGATCGGGGCTCAGGAGGCGGCGCGTAGACCCATCGGGGCTCGGAGACGGCACGTGGACCGATCAGGGCTTAGGAGACGACGCGTGGACCGATCGGGGCTCAGGAGACGGCGCGTGGACCGATCGCTGCTCGGAGACGGCGCGTGGACGGACCGTGGCTTAGAATGCGTCAAGCGGACCGATCGGGGCTCGGATACGGCGTGTAGACGTATCGGGGCTTAGGAGACGATGCGTGAACCGATCGGGGCTTAGGAGGCGGCGCGTGGAACGATCGGGGCTCAGGAGACGGCGCGTGGACCGATCGGGGCTCGGAGACGGCGCGTGGAACGATCGGAGCACAGGAGACGGCGCGTGAACCGAGCGGCGCTCGGAGACGGCGCGTGGATCGATCGGGGCTTAGCAGACGGCGCGTGGACCGATCGGGGCTCGGCGACTGCGCATGAACCGACCGGGGCTCATGAGACGGCGCGTAGACCGATCGGGGCTCCGGCGGCGACGCGTGGACCGATCGGGGCCCAGGAAACGGCGCGTGGAGCGATCGGGGCTAAGGAGGCCGCGCGTGGACCGATCGAGGCTCGGCGACGGCGCATGAACCGACCGGGGCTCATGAGACGGCGCGTGGACCGATCGGGGCTCAGGAGACGGCGCGTGGACCGATCGGTGCTCGGAGACGGCGCGTGGACGGACCGTGGCTTAGAATGCGTCAAGCGGACCGATCGGGGCTCGGATACGGCGTGTAGACGTATCGGGGCTTAGGAGACGATGCGTGAACCGATCGGTGCTCAGGAGACGCCGCGTGGACCGATCGGGGCTCGGAGACGGCGCGTGGAACGATCGGGGCTCGGAGACGGGGCGTGGAGGCATCGGGGCTAAGAACACGACGCATGGACCGAGCGGGGCTCACGAGACAGCGTGTGGACCGATTGGGGCTCAGGAGACGGCGCCTGGACCGATCGGGGCTCGGAGACGGCGCGTGGAACGATCGGAGCGCAGGAGACGGCGCGTGTACCTATCGGGGCTCACGAGACTGCGTGTGGGCCGATTGGGGCTCAGGAGACGACGCGTCGACCGTTCGGGGCTCAGGAGGCGGCGCGCGGACCGGCCGGGGCTCAGGAGCCTAGCGTGGATCGATCGGGGCTCCGCAGGCGGCGCGTGGACCGATTGGAGAGCAGGAGATGGTGCGTGGACCGATCGGGGCCCGGAGACGGCGCGTGGACCGATCATGGCTCGGCGACGGCGCGTGGACCGATCGGGGCTCGGAGACGGCGCGTGGAGCGATCGGGGCTCAGGAGACGGCGCGTGAACCGATCGGCGCTCGGAGACGGCGCGTGGCCCGATCGGGGCTTAGGAGACGGCGCGTGGACCGATCGGGGCTCGGAGACATCGCGTGGAATGATCGGGGCTCAGGAGACGGCGCGTGAACCCATCGGCGCTCGGAGACGGCGCGTGGACCAATAGGGGCTTAGGAGACGGCGCGTGGACCGATCGGGGCTTAGGAGACGACGCGTGAATCGAGCGGGGCTCGGAGACGGCGCGTGGATGGACCGTGGCTTAGAATGCGGCACGCGGACCGATCGGGGCTCGGAGACGGCGTGTGGACCGATCGGGGCGCAGGAAGCCGCGCCTGGACCCATCGTGGCTCGGAGACGGCGCGTGGAGGCATCAGGGATAAGAAGACGACGCATGGACCGAGCGGGGTTCAGGAGATGGCGCGAGGAGCGATCGGGGCTCAGGAGAAGACACGTCAATTGATCGGGGCTCCGGAGACGACGCCTCGACGGAGTGGGGCTCAGGAGGCGGCACGAGAAGCAATCAGGGCTCAGGAGAAGACGCGTCAATTGATCGGGGCTCAGGAGACGACGCGTCGACGAATCGGGGCTTAGGAGACGACGCGTGGACCGATCGGGGCTCATAAGACGGCGCGTGGACCGATCGGTGCTCGGAGACGGCGCGTGGACGGACCGTGGCTTAGAATGCGTCAAGCGGACCGATCGGGGCTCGGATACGGCGTGTAGACGTATCGGGGCTTAGGAGACGATGCGTGAATCGATCGGGGCTCAGGAGACGCCGCGTGGACCGATCGGGGCTCGGAGACGGCGCGTGGACCGATTGGGGCTCGGATACGGCGCGTGAACCAATCGGGGCTCAGGAGGACGCTCGTGGACCGATCGCGGCTCGGCGACGGCGCGTGGACCGATCGGGTCTCAGGAGGCCGCGCGTGGACAGATCATGACTCGGCGACGGCGCGTGGAACGATCGGGGCTCAGGAGACGGCGCGTGGACCGATCGGGGCTCGGAGACGGCGCGTGGAACGATCGGAGCACAGGAGACGGCGCGTGAACCGAGCGGCGCTCGGAGACGGCGCGTGGATCGATCGGGGCTTAGGAGACGGCGCGTGGACCGATCGGGGCTCAGGAGACCCCGCGTGGACCGACCGGGGCTCGGCGACTGCGCGTGGACGCATCGGGGCCCAGGAGACGGCGCGTGGACCGATCGCGGCTCGGAGACGGCGTGTGAACCGACCGGGGCTCAGGAGGCCGCGCGTGGACCGATCGAGGCTCGGCGACGGGGCGTGGAGCGATCGAGTCTCGGAGACGACGCGTCGACCGATCGGGGCTCAGATGATGGTGCGCGGACCGACCGGGGCTCAGGAGACTCGCGGGGATCGATCGGGGCTCCGGAGACGCCGCGTGGAGCGATGGGGATCAGGAGACGGTGCACGGACTGATCGGGGCTCGGAGACGGCGCGTGGACCGATCGGGGCTTAGGAGACGACGCGTGAATCGAGCGGGGCTCGGAGACGGCGCGTGGATGGACCGTGGCTTAGAATGCGGCACGCGGAACGATCGGGGCTCGGAGACGGCGTGTGGACCGATCGGGGATCAGGAAACGGTGCGTGGAGCGATCGGGGCTAAGGAGGCCGCGCGTGGACCGATCGAGGCTCGGCGACGGCGCATGAACCGACCGGGGCTCATGAGACGGCGCGTAGACCGATCGGGGCTCCGGCGGCGACGCGTGGACCGATCGGGGCCCAGGAAACGGCGCGTGGATCGATCGGTGCTCGAAGACGACGCGTGGACCGACCGGGGCTCAGGAGCCGATGCGTAGATCGAACGGGGCTCAGGAGGCGGCGCGTAGACCCATCGGGGCTCGGAGACGGCACGTGGACCGATCAGGGCTTAGGAGACGACGCGTGGACCGATTGGGGCTCAGGAGACGGCGCGTGGACCGATCGGTGCTCGGAGACGGCGCGTGGACGGACCGTGGCTTAGAATGCGTCAAGCGGACCGATCGGGGCTCGGATACGGCGTGTAGACGTATCGGAGCTTAAGAGACGATGCGTGAACCGATCGGGGCTCAGGAGACGCCGCGTGGACCGATCGGGGCTCGGAGACGGCGCGTGGAACGATCGGGGCTTAGGAGACGACGCGTGGACCGATTGGGGCGTAGGACGCGACGCGTGTACCTATCGGGGCTCACGAGACAGCGTGTGGACCGATTGGGGCTCAGGAGACGGCGCCTGGACCGATCGGGGCTCGGAGACGGCGCGTGGAACGATCGGAGTTCAGGAGACGGCGCGTGTACCTATCGGGGCTCGGAGACGGCGCGTGGACGGATCAGGGCTCAGGAGACGGCGCGTGAACCAATCGGCGCTCGGAGACGGCGCGTGGACCGATCGGGGCTTAGGAGACGGCGAGTGCACCGATCGGGGCCCGGAGACGGGTCGTGGACAGATTGGGGCTTAGGAGACGGCGCGTGGACCGATCGGGGCTGGGAGACGGCACGTGGACCAATAGGGGCTTAGGAGACGGCGCGTGGACCGATCGGGGCTTAGGAGACGACGCGTGAATCGAGCGGGGCTCGGAGACGGCGCGTGGATGGACCGTGGCTTAGAATGCGGCACACGGACCGATCGGGGCTCGGAGATGGCATGTGGACCGATCGGGGCGCAGGAAGCCGCGCCTGGACCCATCGTGGCTCGGAGACGGCGCGTGGAGGCATCAGGGCTAAGAACACGACGCATGGACCGAGCGGGGTTCAGGAGATGGCGCGAGGAGCGATCGGGGCTCAGGAGACGACACGTCAATTGATCGGGGCTCAGGAGACGACGCGTCGACGAATCGGGGCTTAGGAGACGACGCGTGGACCGATCGGGGCTCAGGAGACGGCGCGTCGACCGACCGGAGCTCAGGAGATTCGCGTGGATCGATCGGGGCTCCGTAGGCGGCGCGTGGACCGACCGGGGCTCAGGAGGCCGCGCGAGAACCGATCGCGGCTCGGCGCCGGCGCGTGGACCGATCGGGGCTCAGGAGGCCGCGCGTGGACCGATCGCGGCTCGACGCCGCGCGTGGACGGATCAGGGCTCAGGAGACGGCGCATGGACCGATCGGGGCGGGGAGATGGCGCGTGAACCGACCGGGGCTCAGGAGGCCGCGCGTGGACTGATTGGGGCCCAGGAAACGGCGCGTGGATCGATCGGTGCTCGAAGACGACGTGTGGACCGACCGGGGCTCAGGAGCCGATGCGTGGATCGATCGGGGCTCAGGAGTCGGCGCGTAGACCCATCGGGGCTCGGAGACGGCACGTGGACCGATCGGGGCTTAGGAGACGACGCGTGGACCGATCGGGGCTCAGGAGACGGCGCGTGGACCGATCGGGCCTCGGCGACTGCGCGTGGACGTATCGGGGCTCAGGAGACGGCGCGTGGACCGATTGGGGCTCGGAGACGGCGCGTTAACCGATCGGGGCTTAGGAGACGACGCGTGGACCGATCGGGCCTCAGGAGACGGCGCGTGGACCGATCGGTGCTCGGAGACGGCGCGTGGAACGATCGGGGCTCAGGAGACGGCGCGTGAAATGATCGGCGCTCTGAGACGGCGCGTGGACCGATTGTGGCTTACGAGACGGCGCGTGGATCGATCGGGGCTCAGGAAGCGGCGCCTCGACCTATCGTCGCTCGGAGACGGCGCGTGGAGGCATCGGGGCTAAGAACACGACGCATGGACCGAGCGGGGCTCAGGAGACGGCGCGAGGAGCGATCGGGGCTCAGGAGAAGACGCGTCAATTGATCGGGGCTCAGGAGACGACGCGGCGACGGATCGGGGCTTAGGATACGACGCGTGGACCGATTGGGGCTCAGGAGGCCGCGCGTGGACCGATCGCGGCTCGACGCCGCGCGTGGACGGATCAGGGCTCAGGAGACGGCGCATGGACCGAGCGGGGCTCAGGAGACGGCGCGAGCAGCGATCGGGGCTCAGGAGAAGACGCGTCAATTGATCGGGGCTCAGGAGACGACGCGGCGACGGATCGGGGCTTAGGATACGACGCGTGGACCGATTGGGGCTCAGGAGGCCGCGCGTGGACCGATCGCGGCTCGACGCCGCGCGTGGACGGATCAGGGCTCAGGAGACGGCGCGTGGACCGATCGGGGCGGGGAGATGGCGCGTGAACCGACCGGGGCTCATGAGGCCGCGCGTGGACTGATTGGGGCCCAGGAAACGGCGCGTGGATCGATCGGTGCTCGAAGACGACGTGTGGACCGACCGGGGCTCAGGAGCCGATGCGTGGATCGGTCGGGGCTGAGGAGTCGGCGCGTAGACCCATCGGGGCTCGGAGACGGCACGTGGACCGATCGGGGCTTAGGAGACGACGCGTGGACCGATCGGGGCTCAGGAGACGGCGCGTGGACCGATCGGGCCTCGGCGACTGCGCGTGGACGTATCGGGGCTCAGGAGACGGCGCGTGGACCGATTGGGGCTCGGAGACGGCGCGTTAACCGATCGGGGCTTAGGAGACGACGCGTGGACCGATCGGGCCTCAGGAGACGGCGCGTGGACCGATCGGTGCTCGGAGACGGCGCGTGGAACGATCGGGGCTCAGGAGACGGCGCGTGAAATGATCGGCGCTCTGAGACGGCGCGTGGACCGATTGTGGCTTACGAGACGGCGCGTGGATCGATCGGGGCTCAGGAAGCGGCGCCTCGACCTATCGTGGCTCGGAGACGGCGCGTGGAGGCATCGGGGCTAAGAACACGACGCATGGACCGAGCGGGGCTCAGGAGACGGCGCGAGGAGCGATCGGGGCTCAGGAGAAGACGCGTCAATTGATCGGGGCTCAGGAGACGACGCGGCGACGGATCGGGGCTTAGGATACGACGCGTGGACCGATTGGGGCTCAGGAGGCCGCGCGTGGACCGATCGCGGCTCGACGCCGCGCGTGGACGGATCAGGGCTCAGGAGACGGCGCGTGGACCGATCGGGGCGGGGAGACGGCGCGTGACCCGACCGGGGCTTAGGAGGCTGCGCGTGGACTGATTGGGGCTCGGCGACTGCGCGTGGACGTATCGGGGCTCAGAAGATGGCGCGTGGACTGATCGGGGCGGGGAGACGGCGCGTTAACCGATCGGGGCTTAGGAGACGATGCGTGGACCGATCGCGGCTCGGTGACGGCGCGTGGACCGACCGGGGCTAAGGAGGCCGCGCGTGGACCTATCGAGGCTTAGGAGCCGACGCGTGGACCGATCGGGGCTCAGGAAACGGCGCGTGGACCGAACGGTGCTCGGAGACGACGCGTGGACCGATCGGGGCTCGGAGACGGCGCGTGTACGGATCGAGGCTTGGAGACCGCGCGTGGACCGATCGGCGCTCGGAGACGGCGCGTGGACCGATCGGGGCTTAGGAGACGGCGCGTGGACCGATCGGGGCTCGGAGACATCGCGTGGAATGATCGGGGCTCAGGAGACGGCGCGTGAACCGATCGGCGCTCGGAGACGACGCGTGGACCGATCGGGGCTTAGGAGACGGCGCGTGGAATGATCGGGGCTCAGGAGACGGCGCTTGAACCGATCGGCGCTCGGAGACGGCGCGTGCACCGATCGGGGCTTAGGAGACGGCGCGTGGACCGACCGGGGTTTAGGAGAAGACGCTTGGACCGAACGGGGCTTAGGAGACGGCGCGTGGACCGATCGGGGCTCCGGAGACGGCGCGCGGACCGACTGGGGCTCAGGAGACTCGCGTGGATCGATCGGGGCTCCGGAGGCGCCGCGTGGACCGATTGGGATGAGGAGACGACGCGTGGACCGATCGGGCGTAGGAGACGACGCGTGTACCTATCGGGGCTCACGACACAGCGTGTGGACCGATTGGGGCTCAGGAGACGGCGCGTGGAACGATCGGGGCTCAGGAGACGGCGCCTCAACCGATCGGCGCTCGGAGACGGCGCATGGACCGATCGGGGCTTAGGAGACGGCGCGTGGAGCGATCGGAGATCAGGAGATGACGCGTGGACCGATCGGGGCTCAGGAAACGGCGTGTGGCGCGATCGGAGCTCAGGAGACGACGCGTGGATCGATCAGGGCTCAGGAGACGACGCGTGGATCGATCAGGGCTCAGGAGACGACGCGTCGACCAATCAGGGCTCAGGAGACTGCGCGCGGACCGACTGGGGCTCAGGAGACTCGCGTGGATCGATCGGGGCTCCGGAGGCGCCGCGTGGACCGATTGGGGCTCAGGAAGCGGCGCCTGGACCGATCGGGCCTCGGAGACGGCGCGTGTACGGATCGAGGCTTGGAGACCGCGCGTGGACCGATCGGCGCTCGGAGACGGCGCGTGGATCGATCGGGGCTTAGGAGACGGCGCGTGGACCGATCGGGGCTCGGAGACATCGCGTGGAATGATCGGGGCTCAGGAGACGGCGCGTGAACCGATCGGCGCTCGGAGACGGCGCGTGCACCGATCGGGGCTTAGGAGACGGCGCGTGGACCGATCGGGGCTCGGAGACATCGCGTGGAATGATCGGGGCTCAGGAGACGGCGCGTGAACCGATCGGCGCTCGGAGACGGCGCGTGCACCGATCGGGGCTTAGGAGACGGCGCGTGGACCGATCGGAGATCAGGAGAGGACGCCTGGACTGATAGGGATTTGGAAGCGGCACACGGACCGATCGTGGCTCGGAGACGGCGCGTGGAGGCATCGGGGCTTTGAAGACGACGCGTGGACCGAACGGTGCTCAGAAAACAGCTGGTGGACCGATCGGGGCTCGGAGACATCGCGTGGAATGATCGGGGCTCAGGAGACGGCGCGTGAACCGATCGGCGCTCGGAGACGGCGCGTGCACCGATCGGGGCTTAGGAGACGGCGCGTGGATTCATCGGGGCTCAGGAGACGACGCGTCGACCGTTCGGGGCTCAGGAGACGGCGCGCGGACCGGCCGGGGCTCAGGAGCCTAGCGTGGATCGATCGGGGCCCGGAGACGGCGCGTGGACCGATCGAGGCTTAGGAGACGACGCGTGGAGGCATCGGGGCTAAGAAGACGACGCATGGACCGAGCGGGGCTCAGGAGACGGCGCGTGGACCGATCGGTGCTCAGAGACGGCGCGTGGACGGACCGTGGCTTAGAATGCGTCACGCGGACCGATCGGGGCTCGGATACGGCGTGTGGACCGATCGGGGCTCGGAGACGGCGCGTGGAACGATCGGAGCTCAGGAGACGGGGCGTGAAATGATCGGCGCACTGAAACGGCGCGTGGACCGATCGGTGCTCGGAGACGGCGCGTAGAACGATCGGGGCTCGGAGTCGACGCGTTAGCCGATCGGGGCGTAGGAGACGATGCGTGGGCCGATCGGGGCTCGGAGACGGCGCGTGGACCGACCGGGGCTCAGGAGACGGCGCGTCAACCGATCGGCGCTCGGAGACGGCGCGCGGACCGACTGGGGCTCAGGAGACTCGCGTGGATCGATCGGGCCTCCGGAGGCGCCGCGTGGACCGATTGGGATCAGGAGACGACGCGTGGACCGATCGGGCGTAGGAGACGACGCGTGTACCTATCGGGGCTCACGACACAGCGTGTGGACCGATTGGGGCTCAGGAGACGGCGCGTGGAACGATCGGGGCTCAGGAGACGGCGCGTCAACCGACCGGCGCTCGGAGACGGCGCATGGACCGATCGGGGTTGTGGAAGCGGCGCACGGACCGATCGTGGCTCGGAGACGGCGCGTGGAGGCATCGGGGCGTTGAAGACGACGCGTGGATCGATCAGGGCTCAGGAGACGACGCGTCGACCAATCAGGGCTCAGGAGACGGCGCGCGGACCGACTGGGGCTCAGGAGACTCGCGTGGATCGATCGGGGCTCCGGAGGCGCCGCGTGGACCGATTGGGATCAGGAGACGGTGCGTGAACCGTTCGGTGCTCGGAGACAGCGCGTGGACCGATCGGGGGTCGGAGACGACGCGTAGACCAATCGGTGCTCGGAGACAGCGCGTGGACCGACTGGGGCTGGGAGACGGCGCGTGGACCGATCGTGGCTTAGGAGAAGGCGCGTGGAATGATCGGGGCTCAGGAGACGGCGCGTGGAGGCATCGGGGCGTTGAAGACGACGCGTGGATCGATCAGGGCTCAGGAGACGATGCGTCGACCAATCAGGGCTCAGGAGACGGCGCGCGGACCGACTGGGGCTCAGGAGACTCGCGTGGATCGATCGGGGCTCCGGAGGCGCCGCGTGGACCGATTGGGATCAGGAGACGGTGCGTGAACCGTTCGGGGCTCGGAGACGGCGCGTGGACCGATCGGGGCTCAGGAGACGGCGCGTGGACCGATCGTGGCTTAAGAGAAGGCGCGTGGAATGATCGGGGCTCAGGAGACGGCGCGTGGACCGATCGTGGCTCGGAGACGGCGCGTGGAGGCATCGGGGTTAAGAAGACGACGCATCGACCGAGCCGGGTTTAGGGGACGGCGCGAGGAGCGATCGGGGCTTAGGAGACGACGCGTGGACCGATCGGGACTCAGGAGACGGCGCGTGGACCAATCAGGGCTCAGGAGACGGCGCGCGGACCGACTGGGGCTCAGGAGACTCGCGTGGATCGATCGGGGCTCCGGAGCCGCCGCGTGGACCGATTGGGATCAGGAGACGGTGCGTGAACCGTTCGGTGCTCGGAGACAGCGCGTGGACCGATCGGGGCTCGGAGACGACGCGTAGACCAATCGGTGCTCGGAGACAGCGCGTGGACCGACTGGGGCTGGGAGACGGCGCGTGGACCGATCGTGGCTTAGGAGAAGGCGCGTGGAATGATCGGGGCTCAGGAGACGGCGCGTGGACCGATCGTGGCTCGGAGACGGCGCGTGGAGGCATCGGGGTTAAGAAGACGACGCATCGACCGAGCGGGGTTCACGAGACGGCGCGAGGAGCGATCGGGGCTTAGGAGACGACGCGTGGACCGATCGGGGCTCAGGAGACGGCGCGTGAACCGGTCGGGGCTTAGGAGACTCGCGTGAACCGATTGGGGCTCAGGCGGTTGCGCGTGGACCAATTGGGGTTCGGCGACGGCGCGTGGACCGATCGGGGCTCGGAGACGGCACGTCGACCGCTCGGGGTTTGGAGACGGTGCCTGGACCGTCCGGGGTCAGGAGGCGATGCGTGGACCGATCGGGGCTCAGGAGACTGCGCGTGGATGGATCGGAGCTTCGGGAAAGACGCGTGGACCGATCGGGGCTCAGGAGACGGCGCGTGAATCGATCGGCGCGCGGAGATGGCACGTGGAACGATCGGGGCTTAGGAGACGGCGCGTGGACTAATAGGAGGTCAGGAGAGGACGCGTGGACCGATAGGGCTGTGGAAGCGGCACACGGACCGATCGTGGCTCGGAGACGGCGCGTGGACCGATCGAGGCTCGGCGACGGCGCGTGGACCGATCGGGGCTCGGAGACGACGCGTGTACAGATCAGGGCTTGGTGACGGCGCGTTTACCGATAGCAGCTCGAAGACGGCCCGTGGACGGATCGCGGCTTAGGAGACGGCGCGTGGACCGATCGAGGCTCGGAGACGACGCGTGTGCGGATCGGGGATTCGAGGACGACGGGTGGACCGATCCGGGCTCAGGAGACGACGCGTCGTCCGATCGGGGCTCAGGATGCGGCGCGTGGACCCATCGGGGCTCGGAGACGGCACGTGGACCGATCAAGGCTTAGGACACGACGCGTTGACCGATCGCGACTCAGGAGGCGGCGCGTGGACCGATCGCGGTTCGGCGACGGCGCGTGGACCGATCGGGGCTCAGGAGGCCGCGCGTGGACCGATCGGGGCTCAGGAGACGGCGCGTGGACCGATTGGGGCTCGGATACGGCGCGTGAACCAATCGGGCCTCAGGAGGCCGCGCGTGGACTGATCGCGGCTCGGCGACGGCGCGTGGACCGATCGGGGCTCAGGAGGCCGCGCGTGGACCGATCATAGCTCGGCGACGGCGCGTGGACCGATCGGGGCTCAGGAGACGACACGTCAATTGATCGGGGCTCCGGAGACGACGCCTCGACGGAGTGGGGCTCAGGAGGCGGCACGAGAAGCGATCAGGGCTCAGGAGAAGACGCGTCAATTGATCGGGGCTCAGGAGACGACGCGTCGACGAATCGGGGCTCCGTAGGCGGCGCGTGGACCGACCGGGGCTCAGGAGGCCGCGCGAGAACCGATCGCGGCTCGGCGCCGGCGCGTGGACCGATCGGGGCTCAGGAGGCCGCGCGTGGACCGATCGCGGCTCGACGCCGCGCGTGGACGGATCAGGGCTCAGGAGACGGCGCGTGGACCGATCGGGGCGGGGAGATGGCGCGTGAACCGACCGGGGCTCAGGAGGCCGCGCGTGGACTGATTGGGGCCCAGGAAACGGCGCGTGGATCGATCGGTGCTCGAAGACGACGTGTGGACCGACCGGGGCTCAGGAGCCGATGCGTGGATCGATCGGGGCTCAGGAGTCGGCGCGTAGACCCATCGGGGCTCGGAGACGGCACGTGGACCGATCGGGGCTTAGGAGACGACGCGTGGACCGATCGGGGCTCAGGAGACGGCGCGTGGACCGATCGGGCCTCGGCGACTGCGCGTGGACGTATCGGGGCTCAGGAGACGGCGCGTGGACCGATTGGGGCTCGGAGACGGCGCGTTATCCGATCGGGGCTTAGGAGACGACGCGTGGACCGATCGGGCCTCAGGAGACGGCGCGTGGACCGATCGGTGCTCGGAGACAGCGCGTGGAACGATCGGGGCTCAGGAGACGGCGCGTGAAATGATCGGCGCTCTGAGACGGCGCGTGGACCGATTGTGGCTTACGAGACGGCGCGTGGATCGATCGGGGCTCAGGAAGCGGCGCCTCGACCTATCGTGGCTCGGAGACGGCGCGTGGAGGCATCGCGGCTAAGAACACGACGCATGGACCGAGCGGGGCTCAGGAGACGGCGCGAGGAGCGATCGGGGCTCAGGAGAAGACGCGTCAATTGATCGGGGCTCAGGAGACGACGCGGCGACGGATCGGGGCTTAGGATACGACGCGTGGACCGATTGGGGCTCAGGAGGCCGCGCGTGGACCGATCGCGGCTCGACGCCGCGCGTGGACGGATCAGGGCTCAGGAGACGGCGCATGGACCGAGCGGGGCTCAGGAGACGGCGCGAGGAGCGATCGGGGCTCAGGAGAAGACGCGTCAATTGATCGGGGCTCAGGAGACGACGCGGCGACGGATCGGGGCTTAGGATACGACGCGTGGACCGATTGGGGCTCAGGAGGCCGCGCGTGGACCGATCGCGGCTCGACGCCGCGCGTGGACAGATCAGGGCTCAGGAGACGGCGCGTGGACCGATCGGGGCGGGGAGATGGCGCGTGAACCGACCGGGGCTCAGGAGGCCGCGCGTGGACTGATTGGGGCCCAGGAAACGGCGCGTGGATCGATCGGTGCTCGAAGACGACGTGTGGACCGACCGGGGCTCAGGAGCCGATGCGTGGATCGATCGGGGCTCAGGAGTCGGCGCGTAGACCCATCGGGGCTCGGAGACGGCACGTGGACCGATCGGGGCTTAGGAGACGACGCGTGGACCGATCGGGGCTCAGGAGACGGCGCGTGGACCGATCGGGCCTCGGCGACGACGCGTGGACCGATCGGGGCTTAGGAGACGGCGCGTGGAATGATCGGGGCTCAGGAGACGGCGCTTGAACCGATCGGCGCTCGGAGACGGCGCGTGCACCGATCGGGGCTTAGGAGACGGCGCGTGGACCGACCGGGGTTTAGGAGAAGACGCTTGGACCGAACGGGGCTTAGGAGACGGCGCGTGGACCGATCGGGGCTCCGGAGACGGCGCGCGGACCGACTGGGGCTCAGGAGACTCGCGTGGATCGATCGGGGCTCCGGAGGCGCCGCGTGGACCGATTGGGGCTCAGGAAGCGGCGCCTGGACCGATCGGGCCTCGGAGACGGCGCGTGTACGGATCGAGGCTTGGAGACCATGCGTGGACCGATCGGCGCTCGGAGGCGGCGCGTGGATCGATCGGGGCTTAGGAGACGGCGCGTGGACCGATCGGGGCTCGGAGACATCGCGTGGAATGATCGGGGCTCAGGAGACGGCGCGTGAACCGATCGGCGCTCGGAGACGGCGCGTGCACCGATCGTGGCTTAGGAGACGGCGCGTGGACCGATCGGAGATCAGGAGAGGACGCCTGGACTGATAGGGATTTGGAAGCGGCATACGGACCGATCGTGGCTCGGAGACGGCGCGTGGAGGCATCGGGGCTTTGAAGACGACGCGTGGACCGAACGGTGCTCAGAAAACAGCTGGTGGACCGATCGGGGCTCGGAGACATCGCGTGGAATGATCGGGGCTCAGGAGACGGCGCGTGAACCGATCGGCGCTCGGAGACAGCGCGTGCACCGATCGGGGCTTAGGAGACGGCGCGTGGATCCATCGGGGCTCAGGAGACGACGCGTCGACCGTTCGGGGCTCAGGAGACGGCGCGCGGACCGGCCGGGGCTCAGGAGCCTAGCGTGGATCGATCGGGGCCCGGAGACGGCGCGTGGACCGATCGGGGCTTAGGAGACGACGCGTGGAGGCATCGGGGCTAAGAAGACGACGCATGGACCGAGCGGGGCTCAGGAGACGGCGCGTGGACCGATCGGTGCTCAGAGACGGCGCGTGGACGGACCGTGGCTTAGAATGCGTCACGCGGACCGATCGGGGCTCGGATACGGCGTGTGGACCGATCGGGGCTCGGAGACGGCGCGTAGAACGATCGGAGCTCAGGAGACGGGGCGTGAAATGATCGGCGCACTGAAACGGCGCGTGGACCGATCGGTGCTCGGAGACGGCGCGTGGAACGATCGGGGCTCGGAGTCGACGCGTTAGCCGATCGGGGCGTAGGAGACGATGCGTGGGCCGATCGGGGCTCGGAGACGGCGCGTGGACCGACCGGGGCTCAGGAGACGGCGCGTCAACCGATCGGCGCTCGGAGACGGCGCGCGGACCGACTGGGGCTCAGGAGACTCGCGTGGATCGATCGGGCCTCCGGAGGCGCCGCGTGGACCGATTGGGATCAGGAGACGACGCGTGGACCGATCGGGCGTAGGAGACGACGCGTGTACCTATCGGGGCTCACGACACAGCGTGTGGACCGATTGGGGCTCAGGAGACGGCGCGTGGAACGATCGGGGCTCAGGAGACGGCGCGTCAACCGACCGGCGCTCGGAGACGGCGCATGGACCGATCGGGGTTGTGGAAGCGGCGCACGGACCGATCGTGGCTCGGAGACGGCGCGTGGAGGCATCGGGGCGTTGAAGACGACGCGTGGATCGATCAGGGCTCAGGAGACGACGCGTCGACCAATCAGGGCTCAGGAGACGGCGCGCGGACCGACTGGGGCTCAGGAGACTCGCGTGGATCGATCGGGGCTCCGGAGGCGCCGCGTGGACCGATTGGGATCAGGAGACGGTGCGTGAACCGTTCGGTGCTCGGAGACAGCGCGTGGACCGATCGGGGCTCGGAGACGACGCGTAGACCAATCGGTGCTCGGAGACAGCGCGTGGACCGACTGGGGCTGGGAGACGGCGCGTGGACCGATCGTGGCTTAGGAGAAGGCGCGTGGAATGATCGGGGCTCAGGAGACGGCGCGTGGACCGATCGTGGCTCGGAGACGGCGCGTGGAGGCATCGGGGTTAAGAAGACGACGCATCGACCGAGCGGGGTTCACGAGACGGCGCGAGGAGCGATCGGGGCTTAGGAGACGACGCGTGGACCGATCGGGGCTCAGGAGACGGCGCGTGAACCGGTCGGGGCTTAGGAGACTCGCGTGAACCGATTGGGGCTCAGGCGGTTGCGCGTGGACCAATTGGGGTTCGGCGACGGCGCGTGGACCGATCGGGGCTCGGAGACGGCACGTCGACCGCTCGGGGTTTGGAGACGGTGCCTGGACCGTCCGGGGTCAGGAGGCGATGCGTGGACCGATCGGGGCTCAGGAGACTGCGCGTGGATGGATCGGAGCTTCGGGAAAGACGCGTGGACCGATCGGGGCTCAGGAGACGGCGCGTGAATCGATCGGCGCGCGGAGATGGCACGTGGAACGATCGGGGCTTAGGAGACGGCGCGTGGACTAATAGGAGATCAGGAGAGGACGCGTGGACCGATAGGGCTGTGGAAGCGGCACACGGACCGATGGTGGCTCGGAGACGGCGCGTGGACCGATCGAGGCTCGGCGACGGCGCGTGGACCGATCGGGGCTCGAAGACGATGCGTGGGCCGATCGGGGCTCAGGAGCCGTTGCGTGGATCGATCGGGGCTCAGGAGGCGGCGCGTGGACACATCGGGACTCGGAGACGACACGTGAACCGATCAGGGCTTAGGAGACGACGCGTGGACCGATCGGGGCTCAGGAGACGGCGCGTGGACCGATCGGTGCTCGGAGACGGCGCGTGGACGGACCGTGACTTAGAATGCGTCACGCGGACCGATCGGGGCTCGGATACGGTCCGTGGGCAGATCGGGGCTTAGGAGACGGCGCGTGGAGGCATCGGGGCTAAGAAGACGACGCATGGACCGAGCGGGGCTCAGGACAAGGGGTGTGGACCGTTCGGAGCTCAGGAGACGGCGCGTGGACCGATCGGGGTTCGGCGATGGCGCGTGGACCCATCGGGGCTCGGAGACGACGCGTGTACGGATCGAGGTTTGGAGACGGCGCGTGGACCGATCGGAGCTCGGAGACGACGGGTGGAGCGGTCGGGGCTCAGGAGAAGACGCGTGGATCGATCGGGGCTCAGGAGACGATGCGTCGACGGATCGGCGCTTAGGCGACGACGCGTCGGCCGATCGGGGCTCAGGAGACGGCGCGTGGACCGATCGGGGCTCAGGAGACGCCGCGTGGACCGATCGGGGCTCGGAGATGGCGCGTGGAACGATCGGGGCTCAGGAGACGGCGCGTGAAATGATCGGCGCTCTGAGACGGCGCGTGGACCGATTGTGGCTTACGAGACGGCGCGTGGATCGATCGGGGCTCAGGAAGCGGCGCCTGGACCTATCGTGGCTCGGAGACGGCGCGTGGAGGCATCGGGGCTAAGAACACGATGCATGGACCGAGCGGGGCTCTGGAGACGGCGCGAGGAGCGATCGAGGCTCAGAAGAAGACGCGTCAAATGATCGGGGCTCAGGAGACGACGCGGCGACGGATCGGGGCTTAGGAGACGACGCGTGGACCGATCGGGGCTCGGAGACGGTAGGAGGACCGACCGGAGCTCAGGAGATTCGCGTGGATCGATCAGGGCTCCGGAGGCGGCGCATGGACCGATTGGGGAGCATGCGATGGTGCGTGGACCGATCGGGGCTCGGAGACGGCGCACGGACCGATCGGGGCTTAGGAGACGACGCGTGGACCGATTGGGGCTCAGGAGGCCGCGCGTGGACCGATCGGGGTGTAGGAGACGACGCGTGTACCTATCGGGGCTCAGGAGACAGCGCGTGGACCGATCGGGGCTCGGCGACTGCGCGTCGACGTATCGGGGCTCAGGAGACGGCGCGTGGACCGATTGGAGCTTATGAGACGGCGCGTGGACCGATTGGGGCTCGGATACGGCGCGTGAACCGATCGGGGCTTAGGAGACGACGCGTGGACCGATCGGGGCTCAGGTGACGGCGCGTGGACCGATCGGGGCTTCGGAGACGGTACGTGGACCGATCGGGGCTCGGAGACGGTACGAGGACCGACCGGAGCTCAGGAGATTCGCGTGGATCGATCAGGGCTCCGGAGGCGGCGCATGGACCGATTGGGGAGAATGCGATGGTGCGTGGACCGATCGGGGCTCGGAGACGGCGCACGGACCGATCGGGGCTTAGGAGACGACGCGTGGACCGATCGGGGCTCGGAGACGGCGCGTGGACCGACCGGGGCTAAGGAGGCCGCGCGTGGACCTATCGAGGCTTAGGAGCCGACGCGTGGACCGATCGGGGCTGAGGAGACGGCGCGTGGACCGAACGGGACTCGAAGACGGCGCGTGGAACGATCGGAGCACAGGAGACGGCGCGTGAACCGATCGGCGCTCGGAGACGGCGCGTGGATCGATCGGGGCTTAGGAGAAGGCGCGTGGACCGATCGGGGCTTAGGAGACGATTCGTGGACCGATCGGGGCTCGGAGACGGCGCGTGGACCGACCGGGGCTAAGCAGGCCGCGCGTGGACCGATAGAGGCTTAGGAGCCGACGCGTGGACCGATCGGGGCTCAGGTGACGGGGCGTGAAATGATCGGCGCTCTGAGACGGCGCGTCGACCGATCGGTGCTCGGAGACGGCGCGTGGACGGACCGCGGCTCAGAATGCGGTACGCGGACCGACCGGGGATGGGACACGGCGTGTGGACCGATCGAGGCTCGGAGACGACGCGTTTAAGGATCGGGAATCAGGAGACGACGCGTGGAACGATCCGGGCTCAGGAGACGAAGCGTGGACCGATCGGGGCTCGGAGACGCCGTGTGGAACGATCGGCACACGGAGACGGCGCGTGGATCGATCGGGGATCGGAGACGGCGCGTGGACCGATCGGGGCTCAGGAGACGGGGCGTCAACCGATCGGCGCTCGGAGACGGCGCGTGGACCAATCGGGGCTTAGGAGACGGCGCGTGGACCGATCGGAGATCAGGAGATGACGCGTGGACCGATCGGGGTTGTGGAAGCAGCGCACGGACCGATCGTCGCTCGGAGACGGCGCGTGGAGGCATCGGGGCTTTGAAGACGACGCGTGGACGAATCGGGGCTCAGGAAACGGCGTGTGGTGCGATCGGGGCTCAGGAGACGACGCGTGGATCGATCGGGGCTCACGAGACGACGCGTCGAACAATCGGGGCTCAGGAGATGGCGCGCGGACCGACTGGGGCTCAGGAGACTCGCGTGGATCGATCGGGGCTCCAGAGGCGCCGCGTGGACCGATTGGGACCAGGAGACGGTGCGTGAACCGTTCGGGGCTCGGAGACGGCGCGTGGACCGATCGGGGCTCGGAGACGACGCGTAGTCCGATCGGTGCTCGGAGACAGCGCGTGGACCGACTGGGGCTCGGAGAAGGCGCGTGGACCGATCGTGGCTTAGGAGAAGGCGCGTGGAATGATCGGGGTTCAGGAGACGGCGCGAGGAGCGATCGGGGCTCAGGAGAAGACGCGTCAATTGATCGGGGCTCAGGACACGACGCGGCGACGGATCGGGGCTTGGAGACGGCGCGTGGACCGATCGGGGCTTAGGAGACGACGCGTGGACCGATCGGGGCTCAGGAGACGGCGCGTGGACCGATCGGGGCTCGGAGACGACGCGTGGAGCGATAGGGGCTCAGGAGACGGCGCGTGGAGCGGTCGGGGCTTAGGAGACCCGCGTGGACCGATTGGGGCTCAGGCGGTTGCGCGTGGATCAATTGGGATTCGGCGACGGCGCGTGGACCGATCGCGGCGCGGAGACGGCGCGTAAAACCGATCGGGACATAGGAGACGATGCGTGGACCGATCGGGCTCAGGAGACAGCGCGTGGAGCGATCGGGGCTTAGGAGACGAAGCGTGGACCGATCAGAGCGCAGGAGACGGCGCGTGGAGCGATCGGGGCTAGGAAACGGCGGGTGGACCGTCCGGGGCTTAGGAGACGATGCCTGGACCGATCGGGGCTCGGAGACAGCGCGTGGACGGATCGGCGCTCGGAGACGGCGCCTGGACCGATCGGGGCTCAGAAGACGGCGCGTGGACTGATCGACGCTCGGAGGCGGCGCGTGGAACGATCGGGGCTCAGGAGATGGCGCGTAGACCGATCGGGGCTCCGAAACGACGTGTTAACCGAGCGGGGCTTAGGAGACGATGCGTGGACCCATCGGGGCTCGGAGACAGCGCGTGGACGGATCGGGGCTCGGAGACGGCGCGTAGAACGATCGGGGCTCAGGAGACGGCGCGTTAACCGATTGGGGCTTAGGAGACGTTGCGTGGACCGATCGGGGCTCGAAGACGGCGCGTGGACCGATCGGGGCTCGGAGACAGTGCGTGGACCGACTGGGGCTCAGGCGGTTGCGCGTGGACCAATTGGGATTCGGTGACGGCGCGTGGATCGATCGGGGCTTAGGAGACGGCGCGTGCATCGATCGGGGCACGGAGACGGGTCGTAGACAGATGGGGGCTTAGGAGACGGCGCGTGAACCGATCGTGGTTGGGAGACGGCTCGTCCACCAATCGGGGCTTAGGAGACGACGCGTAGATCGATCGGGGCTCAGGAGACGGCGCGTGGACCGATCGGGGCTCAGGAAACGGCGCGTGGACCGACTGGGGCTCAGGCGGTTGCGCGTGGACCAATTGGGGTTCGGCGACGGCGCGTGGATCGATCGGGGCTCAGGAGACGACGCGTGGATCGATCGGGGCTCACGAGACGACGCGTCAAACAATCGGGGCTCAGGAGATGGCGCGCGGACCGATCGGGGCTCGGAGACGGCGCGTGGAGCGGTCGGGGCTTAGGAGACCCGCGTGGACCGATTGGGGCTCAGGCGGTTGCGCGTGGATCAATTGGGATTCGGCGACGGCGCGTAGACCGATCGCGGCGCGGAGACGGCGCGTAAAACCGATCGGGACATAGGAGACGATGCGTGGACCGATCGGGCTCAGGAGACAGCGCGTGGAGCGATCGGGGCTTAGGAGACGAAGCGTGGACCGATCAGAGCGCAGGAGACGGCGCGTGGAGCGATCGGGGCTAGGAAACGGCGGGTGGACCGTCCGGGGCTTAGGAGACGATGCCTGGACCGATCGGGGCTCGGAGACAGCGCGTGGACGGATCGGCGCTCGGAGACGGCGCCTGGACCGATCGGGGCTCAGAAGACGGCGCGTGGACTGATCGACGCTCGGAGACGGCGCGTGGAACGATCGGGGCTCAGGAGACGACGCGTGGACCGATCGGGGCTCAGGAGATGGCGCGTAGACCGATCGGGGCTCCGAAACGACGTGTTAACCGAGCGGGGCTTAGGAGACGATGCGTGGACCCATCGGGGATCGGAGACAGCGCGTGGACGGATCGGGGCTCGGAGACGGCGCGTAGAACGATCGGGGCTCAGGAGACGGCGCGTTAACCGATTGGGGCTTAGGAGACGTTGCGTGGACCGATCGGGGCTCGAAGACGGCGCGTGGACCGATCGGGGCTCGGAGACAGTGCGTGGACCGACTGGGGCTCAGGCGGTTGCGCGTGGACCAATTGGGGTTCGGCGACGGCGAGTGGATCGATCGGGGCTTAGGAGACGGCGCGTGCATCGATCGGGGCACGGAGACGGGTCGTAGACAGATGGGGGCTTTGGAGACGGCGCGTGAACCGATCGTGGTTTGGAGACGGCTCGTCCACCAATCGGGGCTTAGGAGACGACGCGTAGATCGATCGGGGCTCAGGAGACGGCGCGTAGACCGATCGGGGCTCCGAAACGACGCGTTAACCGAGCGGGTCTTAGGAGACGATGCGTGGACCGATCGGGGCTCGGAGACAGCGCGTGTACCGACTGGGGCTCAGGAGACCGCGCGGGGACGCATCGCGGCTCGGAGACGGCGCGTAGAACGATCGGGGCTCAGGAGACGGCGCGTTAACCGATTGGGGCTTAGGAGACGACGCGTGGACCGACCGGGGCTCCGGAGACGGCGCGTCGACCGACCGGAGCTCAGGAGATTCGCGTGGATCGATCGGGGCTCCGTAGGCGGCGCGTGGACCGATTGGGGCTTAGGAGACGACGCGTGGACCGATCGGGGCTCAGGAGGCCGCGCGTGGACCGATCATGGCTCGACGACGGCGCGTAGACCGATCGGGGCTCGGAGACGACGCGTGGACCGATCGGGGCTCGGAGACAGCGCGTGGACCGACTGGGGCTCAGGCGGTTGCGCGTGGACCAATTGGGGCTCCGGAGGCGGCGCGTGGACCGATTGGGGAGCAGAAGATGGTGCGTGGACCGATCGGGGCTCGGAGACGGCGCGTGGACCGATCGGAGCTTAGAAGACGACGCGTAGACCGATTGGGGCTCAAGAGACAGCGCGTGGACTGATCGGGGCGCGGAGACGGCGCGTTAACGGATCGGCGCTCGGAGACGGCGCGCCGACCGACTGGGGCTCAGGAGACTCGCGTAGATCGATCAGGGCTCCGAAGGCGCCGCGTGGACCGATTGGGATCAGGAGACGACGCGTGGACCGATCGGGCGTAGGAAACGACGCGTGTACCTATCGGGGCTCACGAGACAGCGTGTGGACCGATTGGGGCTCAGGAGACGGCGCGTGGAACGATCGGGGCTCAGGAGACGGGGCGTCAACCGATCGGCGCTCGGAGACGGCGCGTGGACCGATCGGGGCTTAGGAGACGGCGCGTGGACCGATCGGAGATCAGGAGATGACGCGTGGACCGATCGGGGTTGTGGAAGCGGCGCACGGACCGATCGTGGCTCGGAGACGGCGCGTGGAGGCATCGGGGCGTTGAAGACGACGCGTGGACCGATCGGGGCTCAGGAAACGGCGTGTGGCGCGATCGGGGCTCAGGAGACGACGCGTGGATCGATCAGGGCTCAGGAGACGACGCGTCGACCAATCGGGGCTCAGGAGACGGCGCGCGGACCGACTGGGGCTCAGGAGACTCGCGTGGATCGATCGGGGCTCCGGAGGCGCCGCGTGGACCGATTGGGATCAGGAGACGGTGCGTGAACTATTCGGGGCTCGGAGACGGCGCGTGGACCTATCGGGGCTTAGGAGACGGCGCGTGGACCGATCGCGGCTCGGAGACGGCGCGTGGAACGATCGGGGCTCAGGAGACGACGCGTGGACCGATCGGGAGTAGGAGACGACGCGTGTACCTATCGGGGCTCACGACACAGCGTGTGGACCGATTGGGGATCAGGAGACGGCGCGTGGACCGATCGGGGCTCAGGAGGCCGCGCGTGGACCGATGATGTCTCGGCGACGGCGCGTGGACCGATCGTGGCTTAGGAGAAGGCGCGTGGAATGATCGGGGCTCAGGAGACGGTGCGTGGACCGATCGTGGCTCGGAGACGGCGCGTGGAGGCATCGGGGTTAAGAAGACGGAGCATCGACCGAGCGGGGTTCAGGAGACGGCGCGAGGAGCGATCGGGGCTTAGGAGACGATGCGTGGACCGATCGGGGCTCAGGAGACGGCACGTGGACCGATCGACGCTCGGAGACGGCACGTGGAACGATCGGGGCTCAGGAGACGACGCGTGGACCGATCGGGGCTCAGGAGACGACGCGTAGACCGATCGGGGCTCCGAAACGACGCGTTAACCGAGCGGGGCTTAGGAGACGATGCGTGGACCGATCGGGGCTCGGAGACAGCGCGTGTACCGACTGGGGCTCAGGAGACCGCGCGTGGACGGATCGGGGCTCGGAGACGGCGCGTAGAACGATCGGGGCTCAGGAGACGGCGCGTTAACCGATTGGGGCTTAGGAGACGTTGCGTGAACCGATCGGGGCTCGAAGACGGCGCGTGGACCGATTGGGGCTCGGATACGGCGCGTGAACCGACCGGGGCTCAGGAGGCCGCGCGTGGACCGAACGCGGCTCGGCGACGGCGCGTGGACCGATCGGGGCTCAGGAGGCCGCGCGTGGACTGATCATGGCTCGGCGACGGCGCGTAGATCGATCGGGGCTCGGAGACGACGCGTGAACCGATCGGCGCTCGGGGACGGCGCGTGGATCGATCGGGGATCGGAGACGGCAGGTGGAACGATCGGAGATCAGGAGTTGACCCGTGGACCGATCGGGGTTGTGGAAGCGGCGCACGGACCGATCGTGGCTCGGAGACGGCGCGTGGAGGCATCGGGGCTTTGTAGACGGCGCGTGGACCGATCGGGGCTCAGGAAACGGCGTGTGGCGTGATTGGGGCTAAGGAGACGACGCGTGGACCGATCGGGGCTCGAAGACAGGGCGTGGAATGATCGGGGCTTAGGAAACGGCGCGTGGACCGATCGGGGCTCGAAGACGGGGCGTGGAATGATCGGGGCTTACGAGACGGCGCGTGAAATGATCGGCGCCCTGAGACGACGCGTAGACCGATTGGGGCTTACGAGACGGCGCGTGGACCGATCGGGGCTCAGGAAGCGGCGCCTGGACCGATCGTGGCTCGAAGACGGCGCGTGGAGGCATCGGGGCTAAGAAGACGACGCATGGATCGAGCGGGGCTCAGGAGACGGCGCGAGGGGCGATCGGGGCTTGGAGATGGCGCGTGGAGGCATCGGGGCTTTGAAGCCGACGCGCGGACCGACCGGGGCTCAGGAGACGGCGCGTGGATCGATCGGGGCTCGGAGGGGCCGCGTGGAACGATCGGGGCTCAGGAGACGGCGCTTGAACTTATCGGCGCTCAGAGACGGCCCGTGGACCGATCGGGGCTTAGGATACGGCGCGTGGACCGATCGGGGCTCAGGAGACGGCGCGTGGATCGATCGGGGCTCGGAGACGGCGCGTGGAACGATCGGGGCTCAGGAGACGGCGCGTGAAATGATCGGTGCTGGGAGACGGCGCGTGGACCGATCGGGGCTCAGGAAGCGGTTCCTGGACCGATCGGGGCTTAGGAGAAGGCGTGTGGACCGATCGGGGCTCGGAGACGGCGCGAGGAGGCATCTGGGCTTAGAAGACGACGCGTGGATCGATCGGGGCTCGGAGGCGGCGCGTGAACCAACCGGGGCTCAGGAGGCCGCGCGTGGACCGATCGAGCCTCGGCGACGGCGCGTGGACTGATCGAGGCTCGGAGACGACGCGTGTACGGATCAGGGATTCGGGGACGACGCGTGGAACGATCCGGGCTCAGGAGACGGCGCGTGGACCGATCGGGGGTCGGAGACGCCGCCTGGAACGATCGGGGCTCAGGTGCCGGCGCGTGAACTGATCGGCGCTCGGAGACGGCGCGTGGACCCATCGGGGCTTAGGAGAAGGGGCTTGGACCGATCGGGGCTTAGGATACGGCGCGTGGACCGATCGGAGCTCGGAGACGGCGCGTGGAACGATCGGGGCTCAGGAGACGGCGCGTGAACCGATCGGCGCTCGGAGACAGCGCGTGGACCGACTGGGGCTCAGGCGGTTTCGCGTGGACCAATTGGGGTTCGGCGACGGCGCGTGGACCGATCGAGGCTCGGAGACGACGCGTGTACGGATCGGGGATTCGGGGACGACGCGTGGAACGATCCGGGCTCAGGAGACGGTGGGTTGACCGATCGGGGCTCGGAGACGGCGCGTGGACCGATCGGGGCTTAGGAGAAGGCGCTTGGACCGATCGGGGCTTAGGAGACGGCGCGTGGGCCGATCGGAGCTCGGAGACGGCGCGACGAACGATCGGGGCTCAGGAGACGGCGCGTGAACCGATCGGCGCTCGGAGACGGCGCGTGGACCGATCGGGGCTCAGGAGACGACGCGTGGGTCGATCGGGGCTCAGAAGACGATGCGTCGACCGATCGGGGCTCAGGTGACGGCGCGCGGACCGACCGGGGCTCAGGAGACGGCGCGTGAAATGATCGGCGCTCGGAGAGGGCGCGTGGACCGATTGGGACTTAAGAGCCGACGGGTGAACCGATCGGGGCTTAGGAGACGGCACGTGAATCGATCGGGGCTCAGGAGAAGGGGTGTGGACCGATCGGGGCTCAGGAGAAGGGGTGTGGACCGATCGGGGCTCAGGAGAAGGGGTGTGGACCGATCGGGGCTCGGCGATGGCGCGTGGACCGATCGGGGCTCGGCGATGGCGCGTGGGCCGATCAGGGCTCGGAGACGACGCGTGGACCGATCGGAACTCGGACACGGCCCGTGGACGGATCGGGGCTTAGGAGACGGCGCATGTACTAATTGGGGCTCAGGAGACGACGCGTGGACCGATCGGGGCTCGGAAACGACGCGTTAACCGAGCGGGACTTAGGAGACTACGCGTGGACCGATCGGGGCGTAGGAGACGACGCGTGTACCTATCGGGGCTCACGAGACAGCGTGTGGACCGATTTGGGCTCAGGAGACGGCGCGTGGATCGATCGGGGCTCGGAGACGGCGCGTGGAACGATCGGGGCTCAGGAGACGGCGCGTGAAGTTATCGGCGCTCGGAGACGGCGCGTGGACCGACCGGGGCTCAGGAGGCGACGCGTGGACCCATCGGGGCTCGGAGACGGCGTGTGGACCGATCGGGTCTTAGGAGACGATACGTGGACCGATCGGGTCTTAGGAGACGACGCGTGGACCGATCGGGCCTCGGAGACGGCGCGTGGACTGATCGGGGCTTAGGAGCCGACGCGTGGACCCATGGGGGTTCGGAGACGATGCGTGGAACGATCGGGGCTCAGGAGACGGCGCGTGAACCGATCGGCCCTCGGAGACGGTGCGAGGAGGCGTCTGGGGTTAGAAGACGACGCGTGGACCGATCGGGGCTCAGGCAACGGCGCGTTAACCGATTGGGGCTTAGGAGACGATGCGTGGTCCGATCGGGGCTCAGGAGCCTCGCGTGGATCGATCGGGGCTCCGGAGGCGCCGCGTTGACCCATAGGGATCAGGAGACAGTGCGTGGACCGATCGGGGCTCGGAGACGGCGCGTGGACTGATCGGGGCCCGGAGACGGCGCGTGTAACGATCGGGGCTCAGGAGACGGCACGTGGACCGATCGGGGCTCGGAGACGGCGCGTGGACCGATCGGGGCTCGGAAACGACGCGTTAACCGAGCAGGGCTTAGGAGACGGCGCGTGCACCGGTCGGGGCTTAGGAGACGACACGTCGACAGATCGGGGCACAGGAGAAGGGGTGTGGACAGATCGGGGCTCAGGAGACGGCGCGTGGACCGATCGGGGCTCGGCGATGGCGCGTGGACCGATCAGGTCTCGGCGATGGCGCGTGGACCGATCAGGGCTCGGAGACGACGCGTGGACCGATCGGAGCTCGGACACGGCCCGTGGACGGATCGGGGCTTAGGAGACGGCGCATGGACTAATTGGGGCTCAGGAGACGACGCGTGGACCGATCGGGGCTCGGAAACGACGCGTTAACCGAGCGGGGCTTAGGAGACTACGCCTGGACTGCTCGGGGCGTAGGAGACGACGCGTGTACCTATCGGGGCTCACGAGACAGCGTGTGGACCGATTTGGGCTCAGGAGACGGCGCGTGGATCGATCGGGGCTCGGAGACGGCGCGTGGACCGATCGGGGCTCGGAAACGACGCGTTAACCGAGCGGGGCTTAGGAGACTACGCGTGGACCGATCGGGGCTCAGGACACGGCGCGTAAAGTTATCGGCGCTCGGAGACGGCGCGTGGACCGATCGGGGCTTAGGAGACGACGCGTGGACCGATCGGGGCTTAGAAGACGACGCGTGGACCGATCGGGGCTCAGGAGACGGCGCGTGGACCGACCGGGGCTCAGGAGGCGACGCGTGGACCCATCGGGGCTCGGAGACGGCGTGTGGACCGATCGGGGCTTAGGAGACGATACGTGGATCGATCGGGTCTTAGGAGACGACGCGTGGACCGATCGGGGCTCGGAGACGGCGCGTGGACCGACCGGGGCTCAGGAGGCGACGCGTAGACCCATCGGGGCTCGGAGACGGCGTCTGGACCGATCGGGGATTAGGAGACGACGCGTGGACCGATCGGGGTTTAGGAGAGGACGCGTCGACCGATCGGGGCACAGGAGACGGCGCCTGGACAGATCGTGGCTCGGAGACGGCGCGTGGAGGCATCTGGGCTTACAAGACGACGCGTGGATCGATCGGGGCTCGGAGACGGCGCGTGAACCGACCAGGGCTCAGGATACGGCGCGTGGACCAGTCGGGGCTTAGGAGACGACGCGAGGACCACTCGAGGCTCGGAAATGACGCGTGTGAGGATCGGGGATTCGAGGACGACGCGTGGACCGATCCGGGCTCAGGAGACGGCGCGTGGACCGTTCGGGGATCGGAAGCGGCGTGTGGAACTATCGGGGCTTAGGAGACGGCGCGTGAACCGATCGGCGCTCGGAGACGGCGTGTGGACCGATCGGGGCTTAGGAGAAGGCGCGTGGACCGATCGGGGCTTAGGAGACGGCGCGTGGACCGATCGGGGCTCGGAGACGGCGCGTGGATGGACCGTGGCTTAGAATGCGGCACGCGGACCGATCGGGGCTCGGAGACGGCATGTGGATCGATCGTGGCTCAGGAGACGGCGCGTGGACCGATGGGGATCAGGAGGCGGTGCGTGGACCGATCGGGGCACGAAGGCGGCGCGTGGACCGATCGGGGCGTAGGAGACGACGCGTGTACCTATCGGGGCTCAGGAGACAGCGAGTGGACCGATTGGGGCTCAGGAGACGGCGCGTGGACCGATCAGGGCTCGGAGACGGCGCGTGGACCGTTCGGGGCTCGGAGACGGCGCGTGGACAGATCGGGGCTCAGGAGACCGCGCGCGGACCGATCGGGGCTCGGCGACTGCGCGTGGACGTATCGGGGCTCAGGAGACGGCGCGTGGACCGATCGCGGCTCGGAGATGGCGCGTGAACCGACCGGGGCTTAGGAGGCCGCGCGTGGACCGATCGAGGCTCGGCGACGGCGCGTGGACCCATCGGGGCTCGGAGACGACGCGTGTACGGATCGGGGCTTGGTGACGGCGCGTTTACCAATCGCGGCTCGGAGATGGCCCGTGGACAGATCGGGGCTTAGGAGACGGCGCGTGGGCCGAACGGGGCTCAGGAGACGGCGCGTGGACCGGTCGGGGCTTAGGAGACGACGCCTGGACAGATCGGGGCTTAGGAGGCGGCATGTGGAACGATCGGTGCTCAGGAGACGGCTCGTGCACCAATCGGCGCTCGGAGACGGCGCGTGGAGCGATCGGGGCTCGGAGACGGCACGTGGAACGATCGGAGCTCAGGACACGGTGCGTGGAGGCATGGGGGCTTAGAAGACGACGCATGGACGGAGCGGGGCTCAGGAGACGGCGCGAGGAGCGATCGGGGCTCAGGAGAAGTCGCGTCAATTGATCGGGGCTCAGGAGACGACGCGTCGACTAATCGGGGCTTAGGAGACGACGCGTCGACCGATCGGGGCTCAGGGGAAGGGGTGTGGACAGATCGGGGCTCAGGAGACGGCGCCTGGACCGAACGGTGCTCGGCGACTGCGCGTGGACGGATCGGGGCTCAGGAGACGGCGCGTGGACCGATCGGGGCTCAGGAAGCGGCGCCTGGACCGATCGTAGCTCGGAGACGGCGCGTGGAGGCATCGGGGCTAAGAAGACGACGCATGGACCGATCGGGGCTCAGGAAACGGCGTGTGGACCGATCGGAGCTCGAACACGACGCATGGACCGATCGGGGCTCAGGAGACGGCGCGAGGAGCGATCGGGCTCAGGAGAAGACGCATCAATTGATCGTGGCTCAGGAGACGACGCGTCGACGGATCGGGGCTCAGGAGACGGCGCTTGAACTTATCGGCGTTCAGAGACGGCCCGTGGACCGATCGGGGCTTAGGATACGGCGCGTGGACCGATCGAGGATCAGGAGACGGCGCGTGGATCGATCGGGGCTCGGAGACGGCGCGTGGAACGATCGGGGCTCAGGAGACGGCGCGTGAAATGATCGGCGCTCGGAGACGGCGCGTGGACCGATCGGGGCTCAGGAAGCGGTGCCTGGACCGATCGGGGCTTAGGAGAAGGCGCGTGGACCGATCGGGGCTTAGGAGACGGCGCGTAGATCGACCGGAGATCAGGAGACGACGCGTGCACCGATCGGGGCTCTAGAAGCGGCGTGTGGAGGGATCGGGGCTCAGGAGACGATGCGTGGACCGATCGGGGCTCAGGTGACGGCGCGCAGACCGACCGGGGCTCAGGAGACTCGTGTGGATCGATCGGGGCTCCGGAGGCGCCGCGTGGACCGATGGGGATCAGGAGACGGTGCGTAAACCAACCGGGACTCAGGAGGCCGCGCGTGGACCGATCGCGGCTCGGTGACGGCGCGTGGACCGATCGGGGCTCAGGAGGCCGCGCGTTAACCGATCGGGGCTTAGGAGACGATGCGTGAACCGATCGGGGCTAGGAGACGGCGCGTGGACCGACCGGAGCTCAGGAGGCGACGCGTGGACCCATCGGGGCTTAGGAGCCTCGCGTGGATCGATCGGGGCCCCGGAGGCGCCGCGTGGACCCATGGGGATCAGGAGACAGTGCGTGGACCGATCGGGGCTCGGAGACGGCGCGTGGACCGATTGGGGTGTAGGCGACGACGCGTGTACCTATCGGGGCTCAGGAGACAGCGCGTGGACCGATCAGGGCTCGGCGACTGCGCGTGGACGTATCGGGGCTCAGGAGACGGCGCGTGGACCGATCGGGGCTCGGGGACGGCGCGTTAACCGATTGGGGCTTAGGAGAGCATGCGTGGACCGATCGGGGCTCGAAGACGGCGCGTGGACCGATGGGGTCTCAGGAGGCCGCGCGTGGACAGATCATGACTCGGCGACGGCGCGTGGACCGATCGGGGCTCGGAGACGACGCGTGGACCGATCGGGGCTCGGAGACAGCGCGTGGACCGACTGGGGCTCAGGCGGTTTCGCGTGGACCAATTGGGGTTCGGCGACGGCGCGTGGACCGATCGAGGCTCGGAGACGACGCGTGTACGGATCGGGGATTCGGGGACGACGCGTGGAACGATCCGGGCTCAGGAGACGGCGCGTGGACCGATCGGGGCTCGGAGACGGCGCTTCGAATGATCGGGGCTCAGGTGACGGGGCGTGAACCGATCGGCGCTCGGAGACGGCGCGTGGACCGATCGGGGCTTTGGAGAAGGCGCTTGGACCGATCGGGCCTTAGGAGACGGCGCGTGGCCCGATCAGAGCTCGGAGACGGCGCGTGGAACGATCGGGGCTCAGGAGACGGCGCGTGGACCGATCGGGGCTCGGGGACGGCGCGTTAACCGATTGGGGCTTAGGAGAGCATGCGTGGACCGATCGGGGCTCGAAGACGGCGCGTGGACCGATGGGGTCTCAGGAGGCCGCGCGTGGACAGATCATGACTCGGCGACGGCGCGTGGACCGATCGGGGCTCGGAGACGACGCGTGGACCGATCGGGGCTCGGAGACAGCGCGTGGACCGACTGGGGCTCAGGCGGTTTCGCGTGGACCAATTGGGGTTCGGCGACGGCGCGTGGACCGATCGAGGCTCGGAGACGACGCGTGTACGGATCGGGGATTCGGGGACGACGCGTGGAACGATCCGGGCTCAGGCGACGGCGCGTGGACCGATCGGGGCGTAGGAGACGGCGCGTCGACCGACCGGAGATCGGGAGATGACGCGTGGACCGATCGGGGCTCTTGAAACGGCGCACGGACCGATCGTGGCTCGGAGATGACGCGTGTACGAATCGGGGATTCGGGGACGACGCGTGGAACGATCCGGGCTGAGGAGACGGCGCGTGGACCGATCGGGGCTCGGAGACGGCGCGTGGACCGATCGGGGCTTAGCAGAAGGCGCTTGGACCGATCGGGGCTTAGAAGACGACGCGTGGACCGATCGGGGCTCAGGAGACGGCGCGTGGACCGACCCGGGCTCAGGAGGCGACGCGTGGACCCATCGGGGCTCGGAGACGGCGTGTGGACCGATCGGGGCTTAGGAGACGATACGTGGACCGATCGGGTCTTAGGAGACGACGCGTGGACCGATCGGGGCTCGGAGACGGCGCGTGGACTAATCGGGGCTTAGGAGCCGACGCGTGGACCCATCGGGGTTCGGAGACGATGCGTGGAACGATCGGGGCTCAGGAGACGGCGCGTGAACCGATCGGCCCTTGGAGACGGTGCGAGGAGGCGTCTGGGGTTGAAGACGATGCGTGGACCGATCGGGGCTCAGGCAACGGCGCGTTAACCGATTGGGGCTTAGGAGACGATGCGTGGTCCGATCGGGGCTCAGGCGACGGCGCGTGGACCGATCGGGGCGTAGGAGACGGCGCGTCGACCGACCGGAGATCGGGAGATGACGCGTGGACCGATCGGGGCTCTGGAAGCGGCGCACGGACCGATCGTGGCTCGGAGATGACGCGGGTACGAATCGGGGATTCGGGGACGACGCGTGGAACGATCCGGGCTCAGGAGACGGCGCGTGGACCGATCGGGGCTCGGAGACGGCGCATGGACCGATCGGGGCTTAGGAGGGGACCCGTCGACCGATCGGGGCTCAGGAGACGACGCGTGGACCGGTCGGTGCTCAGGAAGCGGCGCCTGGACCGATCGGGGCTCCGAGACGACGCGTTAACCGAGCGGGGCTTAGGAGACTATGCGGGGACCGATCGGGGCTCGGAGACAGCGCGTGTACCGACTGGGGCTCAGGAGGTTGCGCGTGGACCAATTGGGGTTCGGCGACTGCGCGTGGACCGACCGGGGCTCAGGAGACCGCGCGAGAACCGATCGAGGCTCGGCGACTGCGCGTGGAGCGATCGGCGCTCAGGAGACGTCGCGTGAACCAATCGGCGCTCGAAGACGGCGCGTGGACCGATCGGGTGTCAGGAGGCTGCGCGTGGACAGATCATGACTCGGCGACGGCGCGTGGACCGATCGGGGCTCGGAGACGACGCGTGGACCGATCGGGGCTCGGATACGGTGCGTGAAGCAACCGGGGCTCAGGAGGCCGCGCGTGGACCGATCATGGCTCGGCGACGGCGCGTGGACCGATTGGGGCTCGGATACGGCGCGTGAACCAACCGGGGCTCAGGAGGCCGCATGTGGACCGATCGCGGCATGTGCGACGGCGCGTGCACCGATCGGCGCTCGGAGACGGCGCTGACCGATCGTGGCTTAGGAGAAGGCGCGTGGAACGATCGGGGCTCGGAGACGGCGCGTGGAACGATCGGGGCTCCGAGTCGGCGCGTTAACCGATCGGGGCTTAGGAGACGATGCGTGGACCGAACGGGGCTCGGAGACGGCGCGTGAACCGACCGGGGCTCAGGAGGATACGCCTGGACCGATCGGGGCTCGGCGACGGCGCGTGGACCGATCGAGGCTCGGAGACGACGCGTGTACGGATCGAGGATTCGGGGACGACGCGTGGAACGATCCGGGCTCAGGAGACGGCGCGTGGACCGATCGGGGCTCGGAGACGGCGCGTGGAACGATCGGGGCTCAGGTGACGGCGCGTGAACCGATCCGCGCTCGGAGACGGCGCCTGGACCGATCGGGGCTTAAGAGAAGGCGCTTGGACCGGTCGGGGCTTAGGAGACGGCGCGTGGGCCGATCGGAGCTCGGAGACGGCGCGTGGAACGATCTTGGCTCAGGAGACGGCGCGTGAACCGATCGGCGCTCGGAGACGGCGCGTGGGCCGTTCAGGGCTTAGGAGACGGCGCGAGGAGCGATCGGGCTCAGGAGAAGACGCGTCAATTGATCGTGGCTCAGGAGACGACGCGTCGACGGATCGGGGCTGAGGAGACGACGCGTGGACCGATCGGGGCTTAGGAGACGACGCGTGGACCGATCGGGGCTCAGGAGACGGCGCGTGGACCGACCGGGGATCAGGAGGCGACGCGTGGACCCATCGGGGCTCGGAGACGGCGTGTGGACCGATCGGGGCTTAGGAGACGACGCGTGGACCGATCGGGGTTTAGGAGAGGACGCGTCGACCGATCGGGGCACAGGAGACGGCGCGTGGACCGATCGGGGCTTAGGAGACGACGCGTGGACCGATCGTGGCTCGGAGACGGCGCGAGGAGGCATCTGGGCTTAGAAGACGACGCGTGGACCGGTCGGGGCTCGGCGACTGCGTGTGGACGTATCAGGGTTCAGGAGACGGCGCGTGGACCGATCGGGGCTCGGAGACGGCGCGTGTACGGATCAGGGATTTCGGGACGACGCGTGGACCGATCCGGGCTCAGGAGACGGCGCGTAGACCGATCATGGCTCGGAGACGGTGCGTGGGACGATCGGGGCTCGGAGCCGGTGCGTTAACCGATCGGGGCTTAGGAGACGATGCGTCGACCGATCGGGGCTCGGAGATGGCGCGTGGACCGACCGGGGCTCAGGAGACAGCGCGTGGACCGATTGGGGCTCAGGAGACGGCGCGTGGACCGCTCGGGGCTCGGAGACGGCGCGTAGAACGATCGCGGCTCGGCGACGGCGCATGGACCGATCGAGGCTCAGGAGGCTGCGCGTGGATCGATTGGGGCTCAGGAGAAGGCGCGTGGACCGATCGGGGCTCAGGAGACTGCTCGTGGACCGATTGGGCATCAGGAGACGGCGCGTCGATGGATCGGGGCTTGGGGAACAACGCGTGGACCGATCGGGGCTCAGGAGACGGTGCGTGGATCGATCGGGGCTCGGATACGGCGCGTGGATCGATCGGGGCTCAGGAGACGGCGCGAGGAGCGATCGGGGCTCGGAGACGACGCGTGTACGGATCGGGGCTTGGTGACGGAGTGTGGACCGATCGGGGCTCTCGAAGCGGCGCCTGAACCGATCCTGGCTCGGAGACGGGGCGAGGAGGCATCTGGTCTTAGAAGACGACGCGTGGATCGATCGGGGCTCGGAGACGGCGCGTGAACCGACCGGGGCTCAGGAGGCCGCGCGTGGACCGATCGAGGCTCGGCGACGGCGCGTGTACCGATCGGGGCTCGGCGACTGCGTGTGGACGTATCGGGGTTCAGGAGACGGCGCGTGGACCGATCGGGGCTCAGGAGACGGCGCGTGCACCGATCGGGGCCCAGAGACGGGTCGTGGACAGATTGGGGCTTAGGAGACGGCGCGTGGACCGACTGGGGCTCAGGAGGTTGCGCGTGGAACGATCGGGGCTCAGGAGACGGCGCTTGAACTTATCGGCGCTCGGAGACGGCGTGTGGACCGATCGGAGCTCGGAGACGACGCGTGGACCGATCGGGGCTCAGGAGACGGCGCGAAGAGCGATCGGGCTCAGGAGAAGACGCGTCAATTGATCGTGGCTCAGGAGACGACGCGTGGATCGATCGGGGCTCAGAAGACGACGCGTCGACCGATCGGGGCTCAGGAGACGGCGCGAAGAGCGATCGGGCTCAGGAGAAGACGCGTCAATTGATCGTGGCTCAGGAGACGACGCGTGGATCGATCGGGGCTCAGAAGACGACGCGTCGACCGATCGGGGCTCAGGAGACGGCGCGTGGATCGATCGAGGCTCGAAGACGCCGCGTGGAACGATCGGGGCTCAGGAGACGGCGCTTGAACTTATCGGCGCTCGGAGACGGCGCGTGGACCGATCGGGGCTTAGGATACGGCACATGGACCGATCGGGGCTCAGGAAGCGGCGCCTGGACCGATCGTGGCTCGGAGACGGCGCGTGGAGGCATCGGGGCTAAGAAGACGACGCATGGACCGATCGGGGCTCAGGAAACGGCGTGTGGACCGATCGGAGCTCGGAGACGACGCGTGGACCGATCGGGGCTCAGGAGACGGCGCGAGGAGCGATCGGGCTCAGGAGAAGACGCGTCAATTGATCGTGGCTCAGGAGACGACGCGTCGACGGATCGGGGCTTAGGAGACGACGCGTGGACCGATCGGGGCTTAGGAGACGACGCGTGGACCGATCGGGGTTTAGGAGAGGACGCGTCGACCGATCGGGGCACAGGAGACGGCGCGTGGACCGATCGGGGTTTAGGAGACGACGCGTGGACGGATCGGGGCTCGGAGACGGCGCGTGGACCGATCGGGACTTAGGAGACGACGAGTGGACCGATCGGGGCTTAGGAGACGATACGTGGACAGATCGGGGCTCAGGAGACGGCGCGTGGACCGGTCGGGGCTTAGGAGACTCACGTTGATCGATGGGGCTCCGGAGGCGGCGCGTGGACCGATCGGGGCTTAGGAGACAACGCGTGTACCTATCGGGGCTCAGGAGACAGCGCGTGGACCGATCGGGCCTCAGGAGACGGCGCGTGAAATGATCGGCGCTCGGAGACGGCGCGTCGACCGATCGTGGCTTAGGAGAAGGCGCGTGGAACGATCAGGGCTCAGGAGACGGCGCGTGGAGCGATCGGGGCTCAGGAGACGGCGCGTGAACCAATCGGCGCTCCGAGACGGCGCGTGGACCGATCGGGGATGAGGAGAAGGCGTGTGGACCGGTCGGGTCTTAGGAAACGGCGCGTGGACCGATCGGGGCCCGGAGACGGGGCGTGGAACGATCGGGGCTCAGGTGACGGCGCGTGAACCGATCGGGGCTTAGCAGGAGGCGCTTGGACCGATCGGGGCTTAGGACACGGCGCGTGGACCGATCGGAGCTCGGAGACGGCGCGTGGACCGATCGGGGCTCAGGAGACGGCGCGAGGAGCGATCGGGCTCAGGAGAAGACGCGTCAATTGATCGTGGCTCAGGAGACGACGCGTCGACGGATCGGGGCTTAGGAGACGACGCGTGGACCGATCGGGGCCCGGAGACGGGGCGTGGAACGATCGGGGCTCAGGTGACGGCGCGTGGACCGATCGGGGCTTAGCAGTAGGCGCTTGGACCGATCGGGGCTTAGGACACGGCGCGTGGACCGATCGGAGCTCGGAGACGGCGCGTGGACCGATCGGGGCTCAGGAGACGGCGCGAGGAGCGATCGGGCTCAGGAGAAGACGCGTCAATTGATCGTGGCTCAGGAGACGACGCGTCGACGGATCGGGGCTTAGGAGACGACGCGTGGACCGATCGGGGCTTAGGAGACGACGCGTGGACCGATCGGGGCTTAGGAGACGACGCGTGGACCGATCGAGGTTTAGGAGAGGACGCGTCGACCGATCGGGGCACAGGAGACGGCGCGTGGACCGATCGGGGCTTAGGAGACGACGCGCGGACCGACCGGGGCTCGGAGACGGCGCGTGGAACGATCGGGGCTCGGAGACGCCGCGTGGAACGATCGGGGCTCAGGAGACGGCGCTTGAACTTATCGGCCCTCGGAGACGGCGCGTGGACCGATCGGGGCTCAGGAAGCGGCGCCTGGACCGATCGTGGCTCGGAGACGGCGCGTGGAGGCATCGGGGCTAAGAAGACGACGCATGGACCGATCGGGGGTCAGGAAACGGCGTGTGGACCGATCGGAGCTCGGAGACGACGCGTGGACCGATCGGGGCTTAGGAGACTCACGTTGATCGATTGGGGCTCCGGAGGCGGCGCGTGGACCGATCGGGGCTTAGCAGAAGGCGCTTGGACCGATCGGGGCTTAGGCGACGGCGCGTGGACCGATCGGAGCTCGGAGACGGCGCGTGGAACGATCGGGGCTCGGAGACGACGCGTGGACCGATCGGGGCTCAGGAGACGGCGCGAGGAGCGATCGGGCTCAGGAGAAGACGCGTCAATTGATCGTGGCTCAGGAGACGACGCGTGGAGGCATCGGGGCTAAGAAGACGACGCATGGACCGATCGGGGGTCAGGAAACGGCGTGTGGACCGATCGGAGCTCGGAGACGACGCGTGGACCGATCGGGGCTCAGGAGACGGCGCGAGGAGCGATCGGGCTCAGGAGAAGACGCGTCAATTGATCGTGGCTCAGGAGACGACGCGTCGACGGATCGAGGCTTAGAAGATGACGCGTGGACCGATCGGTGCTTAGGAGACGACGCGTGGACCGATCGGGGCTCAGGAGACGGCGCGTGGACCGACCGGGGCTCAGGAGGCGACGCGTAGACCCATCGGGGCTCGGAGACGGCGTGTGGACCGATCGGGGATTAGGAGACGACGCGTGGACCGATCGGGGTTTAGGAGAGGACGCGTCGACCGATCGGGGCACAGGAGACGGCGCGTGGACCGATCGGGGCTTAGGAGACGACGCGTGGACCGACCGGGGCTCGGAGACGGCACGTGGACCGATCGGGGCTTAGGAGACTACGCGTGTACCTATCGGGGCTCAGGAGACTGCGCGTGGACCGATTGGGCATCAGGAGACGGCGCGTCGATGGATCGGGGCTTGGGGAACGACGCGTGGACCGATCGGGGCTCAGGAGACGGCGCGTGGACCGATCGGGGCTCAGGAAGCGGCGCCTGGACCGATCGTGGCTCGGAGACGGCGCGTGGAGGCATCTGGGCTTACAAGACGACGCGTGGATCGATCGGGGCTCGGAGACGGCGCGTGAACCGACCAGGGCTCAGGATACGGCGCGTGGACCAGTCGGGGCTTAGGAGACGACGCGAGGACCGATCGAGGCTCGGAGACGACGCGTGTGAGGATCGGGGATTCGAGGACGACGCGTGGACCGATCCGGGCTCAGGAGACGGCGCGTGGACCGATCGGGGATCGGAAGCGGCGTGTGGAACGATCGGGGCTTAGGAGACGGCGCGAGGAGGCATCTGGGCTTAGAAGACGACGCGTGGACCGGTCGGGGCTCGGCGACTGCGTGTGGACGTATCAGGGTTCAGGAGACGGCGCGTGGACCGATCGGGGCTCGGAGACGGCGCGTGTACGGATCAGGGATTCCGGGACGACGCGTGGACCGATCCGGGCTCAGGAGACGGCGCGTAGACCGATCATGGCTCGGAGACGGTGCGTGGGACGATCGGGGCTCGGAGCCGGTGCGTTAACCGATCGGGGCTTAGGAGACGATGCGTCGACCGATCGGGGCTCGGAGATGGCGCGTGGACCGACCGGGGCTCAGGAGGCTGCGCGTGGATCGATTGGGGCTCAGGAGAAGGCGCGTGGACCGATCGGGGCTCAGGAGACTGCTCGTGGACCGATTGGGCATCAGGAGACGGCGCGTCGATGGATCGGGGCTTGGGGAACAACGCGTGGACCGATCGGGGCTCAGGAGACGGTGCGTGGATCGATCGGGGCTCGGATACGGCGCGTGGATCGATCGGGGCTCAGGAGACGGCGCGAGGAGCGATCGGGGCTCGGAGACGACGCGTGTACGGATCGGGGCTTGGTGACGGAGTGTGGACCGATCGGGGCTCTCGAAGCGGCGCCTGAACCGATCCTGGCTCGGAGACGGGGCGAGGAGGCATCTGGTCTTAGAAGACGACGCGTGGATCGATCGGGGCTCGGAGACGGCGCGTGAACCGACCGGGGCTCAGGAGGCCGCGCGTGGACCGATCGAGGCTCGGCGACGGCGCGTGTACCGATCGGGGCTCGGCGACTGCGTGTGGACGTATCGGGGTTCAGGAGACGGCGCGTGGACCGATCGGGGCTCAGGAGACGGCGCGTGCACCGATCGGGGCCCAGAGACGGGTCGTGGACAGATTGGGGCTTAGGAGACGGCGCGTGGACCGACTGGGGCTCAGGAGGTTGCGCGTGGAACGATCGGGGCTCAGGAGACGGCGCTTGAACTTATCGGCGCTCGGAGACGGCGTGTGGACCGATCGGAGCTCGGAGACGACGCGTGGACCGATCGGGGCTCAGGAGACGGCGCGAAGAGCGATCGGGCTCAGGAGAAGACGCGTCAATTGATCGTGGCTCAGGAGACGACGCGTGGATCGATCGGGGCTCAGAAGACGACGCGTCGACCGATCGGGGCTCAGGAGACGGCGCGTGGATCGATCGAGGCTCGAAGACGCCGCGTGGAACGATCGGGGCTCAGGAGACGGCACTTGAACTTATCGGCGCTCGGAGACGGCGCGTGGACCGATCGGGGCTTAGGATACGGCGCATGGACCGATCGGGGCTCAGGAAGCGGCGCCTGGACCGATCGTGGCTCGGAGACGGCGCGTGGAGGCATCGGGGCTAAGAAGACGACGCATGGACCGATCGGGGCTCAGGAAACGGCGTGTGGACCGATCGGAGCTCGGAGACGACGCGTGGACCGATCGGGGCTCAGGAGACGGCGCGAGGAGCGATCGGGCTCAGGAGAAGACGCGTCAATTGATCGTGGCTCAGGAGACGACGCGTCGACGGATCGGGGCTTAGGAGACGACGCGTGGACCGATCGGGGCTTAGGAGACGACGCGTGGACCGATCGGGGTTTAGGAGAGGACGCGTCGACCGATCGGGGCACAGGAGACGGCGCGTGGACCGATCGGGGTTTAGGAGACGACGCGTGGACGGATCGGGGCTCGGAGACGGCGCGTGGACCGATCGGGACTTAGGAGACGACGAGTGGACCGATCGGGGCTTAGGAGACGATACGTGGACAGATCGGGGCTCAGGAGACGGCGCGTGGACCGGTCGGGGCTTAGGAGACTCACGTTGATCGATGGGGCTCCGGAGGCGGCGCGTGGACCGATCGGGGCTTAGGAGACAACGCGTGTACCTATCGGGGCTCAGGAGACAGCGCGTGGACCGATCGGGCCTCAGGAGACGGCGCGTGAAATGATCGGCGCTCGGAGACGGCGCGTCGACCGATCGTGGCTTAGGAGAAGGCGCGTGGAACGATCAGGGCTCAGGAGACGGCGCGTGGAGCGATCGGGGCTCAGGAGACGGCGCGTGAACCAATCGGCGCTCCGAGACAGCGCGTGGACCGATCGGGGATGAGGAGAAGGCGTGTGGACCGGTCGGGTCTTAGGAAACGGCGCGTGGACCGATCGGGGCCCGGAGACGGGGCGTGGAACGATCGGGGCTCAGGTGACGGCGCGTGAACCGATCGGGGCTTAGCAGGAGGCGCTTGGACCGATCGGGGCTTAGGACACGGCGCGTGGACCGATCGGAGCTCGGAGACGGCGCGTGGACCGATCGGGGCTCAGGAGACGGCGCGAGGAGCGATCGGGCTCAGGAGAAGACGCGTCAATTGATCGTGGCTCAGGAGACGACGCGTCGACGGATCGGGGCTTAGGAGACGACGCGTGGACCGATCGGGGCTTAGGAGACGACGCGTGGACCGATCGGGGCTTAGGAGACGACGCGTGGACCGATCGAGGTTTAGGAGAGGACGCGTCGACCGATCGGGGCACAGGAGACGGCGCGTGGACCGATCGGGGCTTAGGAGACGACGCGCGGACCGACCGGGGCTCGGAGACGGCGCGTGGAACGATCGGGGCTCGGAGACGCCGCGTGGAACGATCGGGGCTCAGGAGACGGCGCTTGAACTTATCGGCCCTCGGAGACGGCGCGTGGACCGATCGGGGCTCAGGAAGCGGCGCCTGGACCGATCGTGGCTCGGAGACGGCGCGTGGAGGCATCGGGGCTAAGAAGACGACGCATGGACCGATCGGGGGTCAGGAAACGGCGTGTGGACCGATCGGAGCTCGGAGACGACGCGTGGACCGATCGGGGCTTAGGAGACTCACGTTGATCGATTGGGGCTCCGGAGGCGGCGCGTGGACCGATCGGGGCTTAGCAGAAGGCGCTTGGACCGATCGGGGCTTAGGCGACGGCGCGTGGACCGATCGGAGCTCGGAGACGGCGCGTGGAACGATCGGGGCTCGGAGACGACGCGTGGACCGATCGGGGCTCAGGAGACGGCGCGAGGAGCGATCGGGCTCAGGAGAAGACGCGTCAATTGATCGTGGCTCAGGAGACGACGCGTGGAGGCATCGGGGCTAAGAAGACGACGCATGGACCGATCGGGGGTCAGGAAACGGCGTGTGGACCGATCGGAGCTCGGAGACGACGCGTGGACCGATCGGGGCTCAGGAGACGGCGCGAGGAGCGATCGGGCTCAGGAGAAGACGCGTCAATTGATCGTGGCTCAGGAGACGACGCGTCGACGGATCGAGGCTTAGAAGATGACGCGTGGACCGATCGGTGCTTAGGAGACGACGCGTGGACCGATCGGGGCTCAGGAGACGGCGCGTGGACCGACCGGGGCTCAGGAGGCGACGCGTAGACCCATCGGGGCTCGGAGACGGCGTGTGGACCGATCGGGGATTAGGAGACGACGCGTGGACCGATCGGGGTTTAGGAGAGGACGCGTCGACCGATCGGGGCACAGGAGACGGCGCGTGGACCGATCGGGGCTTAGGAGACGACGCGTGGACCGACCGGGGCTCGGAGACGGCACGTGGACCGATCGGGGCTTAGGAGACTACGCGTGTACCTATCGGGGCTCAGGAGACTGCGCGTGGACCGATTGGGCATCAGGAGACGGCGCGTCGATGGATCGGGGCTTGGGGAACGACGCGTGGACCGATCGGGGCTCAGGAGACGGCGCGTGGACCGATCGGGGCTCAGGAAGCGGCGCCTGGACCGATCGTGGCTCGGAGACGGCGCGTGGAGGCATCTGGGATTACAAGACGACGCGTGGATCGATCGGGGCTCGGAGACGGCGCGTGAACCGACCAGGGCTCAGGATACGGCGCGTGGACCAGTCGGGGCTTAGGAGACGACGCGAGGACCGATCGAGGCTCGGAGACGACGCGTGTGAGGATCGGGGATTCGAGGACGACGCGTGGACCGATCCGGGCTCAGGAGACGGCGCGTGGACCGATCGGGGATCGGAAGCGGCGTGTGGAACGATCGGGGCTTAGGAGACGGCGCGTGAACCGATCGGCGCTCGGAGACGGCGCGTGGACCGATCGGGGCTTAGGAGAAGGCGCGTGGACCGATCGGGGCTTAGGAGACGGCGCGTGGACCGATCGGGGCTCGGAGACGGCGCGTGGAACGATCGGGGCTCAGGACACGGCGCGTGAACCGATCGGCGCTCGGAGACGGCGCCTCGACCGATCGGGGCTCGGAGACCGCGCGTGGACGGATCGGGGATCGGAGACGGCACGTTAACCGATCGGGGCTTAGGAGACGTTCCGTGAACTGATCGCGGCTCGGAGACGGCGCGTGGACAGATCGGGGCTCAGGAGACCGCGCGTGGACCGATCGGGGCTCGGCGACTGCGCGTGGACGTATCGGGGCTCAGGAGATGGCGCGTGGACCGATCGGGGCTCGCAGACGGCACGTTAACCGATCGGGGCTTAGGAGACGATGCGTGGACCGATCGCGGCTCGGAGATGGCGCGTGAACCGACCGGGGCTCAGGAGACGGCGCGTGCACCGATCGCGGCCCAGAGACGGGTCGTGGACAGATTGGGGCTTAGGAGACGGCGCGTGGACCGATCGTGGCTGGGAGACGGCACGTCCGCCAATCGGGGGTCAGGAGACTACGCGTGGATGGATCGGAGCTTAGGGAACGACGCGTGGACCGATCGGGGCTCAGGAGACGGCGCGTGAACCGACCATGGCTCAGGAGGCCGCGCGTGGACCGACTGGGGCTCAGGAGGTTGCGCGTGGACCAATTGGGGTTCGGCGACGGGGCGTGGACCGATCGGGGCTCGGAGACGGCGCGTTAACCGATCGGGGCTTAGGAGACGATGCGAGGAGGCATCTGGGTTTACAAGACGACGCGTGGATCGATCGGGGCTCGGAGACGGCGCGTGAACCGACCGGGGCTCAGGAGGCCGCACGTGGACCGATCGAGGCTCGGCGACGGCGCGTGGACCGATCGGGGCTCGGCGACTGCGTGTGGACGTATCGGCGTTCAGGAGAGGGCGCGTGGACCGATCGGGGCTCGCAGACGGCACGTGGACCGATCAGGGCTTTGGAGACGACGCGTGGACCGATCGGGGCTCAGGAGACGACGCGTGGACCGATCGGTGCTCGGAGACGGCGCGTTGGACGATCGGGGCTCAGGAGACGGCGCGTGGGCCGATCGGGGCGCAGGAGACGGTGCGTGGACCGATCGGGGCTCGGAGACGGCGCGTGGACCGTTCGGGGCTTAGTAGACGACGCGTGGACCGATCGGGGCTTAGGAGACGGCGCGTGGACCGATCGGGACTCAGGAGACGGCGCGCGGATCGATTGGGGCGTGGATACGGCGCATGACGCGACCGGGGCTCAGCAGGCCGCGCGTGGAGCGATCATGGCTCGGCGACGGCGCATGGACCAATCGGGGCTCGAAGACGACGCGTGGAGCGATAGGGGCTCAGGAGACGGCGCGTGGACCGGTCGGGGCTTAGGAGACTCGCGTGGGCCGATTGGGACTCAGGCGGTTGCGCGTGGATCAATTGGGGTTCGGCGACGGCGCGTGGACCGATCGCGGCGCGGAGACGGCGCGTTAACCGATCGGGGCATAGGAGACGATGCGTGGACCGATCGGGGCTCGGAGACGACGCGTGTACGGATCGGGGCTTGATGACGGCGGCTTTACCGATCGCGGCTCGGAGACGGCCCGTGGACAGATCGGGGTTTAGGAGAGGGCGCGTGGACCGATCGGGGCTTAGGAGACGACGCGTGGACCGATCGGGGCTCAGGAGACGGCGCGTGGAGCGATGGGGATCAGGAGACGGTGCGCGGACTGATCGGGGCTCGGAGACGGCGCGAGGACCGATCGGGGCTTAGGAGACGACGCGTGGAGCGATCGGGCTCAGGAGAAGACGCGTCAATTGATCGTGGCTCAGGAGACGACGCGTCGACGGATCGGGGCTTAGGAGACGACGCGTGGACCGAACGGTGCTCAGAAAACGGCGTGTGGAGCGATTGGGGCTCAGGAGACGGCGCGTGGACCGATCGGGGCTCGGAGACATCGCGTGGAATGATCGGGGCTCAGGAGACGGCGCGTGAACCGATCGGGGCTTAGGAGACGGCGCGTGGACCGATCGGACATCAGGAAACGGCGCGTGGACCGAACGGGGCTCGGAGACGACGCGTGGACCGATCGGGGCTCGGAGACGGCGCGTGTACGGATCGAGGCTTGGAGACCGCGCGTGGACCGATCGGCGCTCGGAGACGGCGCGTGGACCGATCGGGGCTTAGGAGACGGCGCGTGGACCGATCGGGGCTCGGAGACATCGCGTGGAATGATCGGGGCTCAGGAGACGGCGCGTGAACCGATCGGCGCTCGGAGACGGCGCGTGCACCGATCGGGGCTTAGGAGACGGCGCGTGGACCGATCGGAGATCAGGAGAGGACGCCTGGACTGATAGGGCTTTGGAAGCGGCGCACGGACCGATCGTGGCTCGGAGACGGCGCGTGGAGGCATCGGGGCTTTGAAGACGACGCGTGGACCGAACGGTGCTCAGAAAACGGCTCGTGGACCGATCGGGGCTCGGAGACATCGCGTGGAATGACCGGGCTCAGGAGACGGCGCGTGAACCGATCGGCGCTCGGAGACGGCGCGTGCACCGATCGGGGCTTAGGAGACGGCGCGTGGACCGATCGGGGCTCCGGAGACGGCGCGCGGACCGACTGGGGCTCAGGAGACTCGCGTGGATCGATCGGGGCTCCGGAGGCGCCGCGTGCACCGATTGGGATCAGGAGACGACGCGTGGACCGATCGGGCGTAGGAGACGACGCGTGTACCTATCGGGGTTCACGACACAGCGTGTGGACCGATTGGGGCTCAGGAGACGGCGCCTCAACCGATCGGCGCTCGGAGACGGCGCATGGACCGATCGGGGCTTAGGAGACGGCGCGTGGACCGATCGGAGATCAGGAGATGACGCGTGGACCGATCGGGGCTCAGGAAACGGCGTGTGGCGCGATCGGAGCTCAGGAGACGACGCGTGGATCGATCAGGGCTCAGGAGACGACGCGTCGACCAATCAGGGCTCAGGAGACGGCGCGCGGACCGACTAGGGCTCAGGAGACTCGCGTGGATCGATCGGGGCTCCGGAGGCGCCGCGTGGACCGATTGGGATCAGGAGACGGTGCGTGAACCGTTCGCGGCTCGGAGACGGCGCGTGGAACGATCGGGGCTCAGGAGGCCGCGCGTTGACCGATCGAGGCTTAGGAGCCGACGCGTGGACCGATCGGGGCTCAGGAAGCGGCGCCTGGACCGATCGTGGCTCGGAGATGGCGCGTGGAGGTATCGGGGCTTAAAAGACGACGGATGGACCGATCGGGGCTCAGGAAACGGCGCGTGGACCGAACGGTGCTCGGAGACGACGCGTGGACCGATCGGGGCTCGGAGACGGCGCGTGTACGGCTCGAGGCTTGGAGACCGCGCGTGGACCGATCGGCGCTCGGAGACGGCGCTTGGACCGATCGGGGCTTAGGAGACGGCGCGTGGACCGATCGGGGCTCGGAGACATCGCGTGGAATGATCGGGGCTCAGGAGACGGTGCGTGAACCGATCGGCGCTCGGAGACGGCGCGTGCACCGATCGGGGCTTAGGCGACGGCGCGTGGACCGATCGGAGATCAGGAGAGGACGCCTGGACTGATAGGGCTTTGGAAGCGGCGCACGGACCGATCGTGGCTCGGAGACGGCGCGTGGAGGCATCGGGGCTTTGAAGACGACGCGTGGACCGAACGGTTCTCAGAAAACGGCTCGTGGACCGATCGGGGCTCGGAGACATCGCGTGGAATGATCGGGGCTCAGGAGACGGCGCGTGAACCGATCGGCGCTCGGAGACGGCGCGTGCACCGATCGGGGCTTAGGAGACGGTGCGTGGATCGATCGGGGCTCAGGAGACGACGCGTCGACCGTTCGGGGCTCAGGAGACGGCGCGCGGACCGGCCGGGGCTCAGGAGCCTAGCGTGGATCGATCGGGGCCCGGAGACGGCGCGTGGACCGATCGGTGCTTAGGAGACGACGCGTGGAGGCATCGGGGCTAAGAAGACGACGCATGGACCGAGCGGGGCTCAGGAGACGGCGCGTGGACCGATCGGTGCTCAGAGACGGCGCGTGGAACGATCGGAGCTCAGGAGACGGGGCGTGAAATGATCGGCGCTCTGAGACGGCGCGTGGACCGATCGGTGCTCGGAGACGGCGCGTGGAACGATCGGGGCTCGGAGTCGACGCGTTAGCCGATCGGGGCGTAGGAGACGATGCGTGGGCCGATCGGGTCTCGGAGACGGCGCGTGGACCGACCGGGGCTCAGGAGAAGGCGCGTCAACCGATCGGCGCTCGGAGACGGCGCGCGGACCGACTGGGGCTCAGGAGACTCGCGTGGATCGATCGGGGCTCCGGAGGCGCCACGTGGACCGATTGGGATCAGGAGACGACGCGTGGACCGATCGGGCGTAGGAGACGACGCGTGTACCTGTCGGGGCTCACGACACAGCGTGTGGACCGATTGGGGCTCAGGAGACGGCGCGTGGAACGATCGGGGCTCAGGAGACGGCGCGTCAACCGATCGGCGCTCGGAGACGGCGCATGGACCGATCGGGGCTTAGGAGACGGTGCGTGGACCGATCGGAGATCAGGAGATGACGCGTGAACCGATCGGGGTTGTGGAAGCGGCGCACGGACCGATCGTGGCTCGGAGACGGCGCGTGGAGGCATCGGGGCGTTGAAGACGATGCGTGGACCGATCGGGGCTCAGGAAACGGCGTGTGGCGCGATCGGAGCTCAGGAAACGACGCGTGGATCGATCAGGGCTCAGGAGACGACGCGTCGACCAATCAGGGCTCAGGCGACGGCGCGCGGACCGACTGGGGCTCAGGAGACTCGCGTGGATCGATCGGGGCTGCGGAGGCGCCGCGTGGACCGATTGGGATCAGGAGACGGTGCGTGAACCGTTCGGGGCTCGGAGACGGCGCGTGGACCGATCGGGGCTCAGGAGACGGCGCGTGGACCGATCGCGGCTCGGAGACGGCGCGTGGAACGATCGGGGCTCAGGAGACGACGCGTGGACCGATCGGGCGTAGGAGACGACGCGTGTACCTATCGGGGCTCACGACACAGCGTGTGGACCGATTGGGGCTCAGGAGACGCCGCGTGGACCGATCGTGGCTCGGAGACGGCGCGTGGAGGCATCCGGGCTAAGAAGACGACGCATGGATCGAGCGGGGTTCAGGAGACGGAGCGAGGAGCGATCGGGGCTCAGGAGAAGACACGTCAATTGATCGGGGCTCCGGAGACGACGCCTCGACGGATCGGGGCTTAGGAGACGACGCGTGGACTGATCGGGACTCAGGAGACGGCGCGTGGACAGTCCTGGGCTCAGGAGGGGATGCGTGGACCGATCGCGGCTCTGGAGACTGCGCGTGGATCGATCGGGGCTTAGGGAACGACGCGCGGACCGATCGGGTCTCGGAGACGGCGCGTTAACCGATTGGGGCTTAGGAGACCATGCGTGGACCGATCGGGGCTCGGCGACGGCGCGTGGACCGATCGGGGCTCAGGAGGCCGCGCGTGGACCGATCATAGCTCGGCGACGGCGCGTGGACCGATCGGGGCTCGGAGACGACGCGTGGACCGATCGGGGCTTAGGAGACGATGCGTGGACCGATCGGGGCTCGGAGACGGCGCGTGGACCGATCGGGGCTCGGCGACGGCGCGTGGACAGATCGAGGCTCAGAGACGACGCGTGTACGGATCGGGGCTTTGAAGACGACGCGTGGACCGATCGTGGCTCAAGAAACGGCGTGTGGAGCGGTCGGGGCTCAGGAGACGACGCGTGAACCGATCGGGGCTCGGAGACGGCGCGTTGACCGACCGGGGCTCGGAGACGACGCGTGGACCGATCGGGGCTCGGAGACCGCGCGTGGACCGACTGGGGCGCAGGCGGTTGCGCGTGGACCAATTGGGGTTCGGCGATGGCGCGTGGACCGATCGGGGCTCGGAGACGGCGCGTTAACCGATCGGGGCTTAGGAGACGATCCGTGAACCGATCGGGGCTCGGAGACGGCGCGTGGACAGATCGGGCTCAGGAGACGGCGCGTGGACCGATCGGGGCTGAGGATACGGCGCGTGGACCGATCGGGGCTCAGGAAGCGGCGCCTGGACCGATCGTGGCTTGGAGACGGCGCGTGGAGGCATCCGGGCTAAGAAGACGACGCATGGACCGAGCGGGGTTCAGGAGACGGCGCGAGGAGCGATCGGGGCTCAGGAGAAGACATGTCAATTGATCGGGGCGCCGGAGACGACGCCTGGACCGATCGGGGCACAGGAGGCGGCACGAGAAGCGATCGGGGATCAGGAGAAGACGCGTCAATTGATCGGGGCTCAGGAGACGACGCGTCGACCGACCGGAGCTCAGGAGATTCGCGTGGATCGATCGGGGCTCCGGAGGCGGGCGTGGACCGATTGGGGCTTAGGAGACGACGCGTGGACTGATCGGGACTCAGGAGACGGCGCGTGGCCCGATTGGGGCTCGGATACGGCGCGTGAACCGACCGGGGCTCAGGAGGCCGCGCGAGAACCGATCGGGGCTCAGGAAGCGGCGCCTGCACCGATCGTGGCTCGGAGACGGCGCGTGGAGGCATCGGGGCTTCGAAGACGACGCATGGACCAATCGGGGCTCGGAAACGACACCTGGACCGATCGGAGCTCGGAGACGACGGGTGGAGCGGTCGGGGCTCAGGAGAAGACGCGTGGATCGATCGGGGCTCAGGAGACGACGCGTCGACGGATCGGCGCTTAGGAGACGACGCGTGGAACGATCGGGGCTCAGGAGACGGCGCGTGAAATGATCGGCGCTCTGAGACGGCGCGTTGACCGATTGTGGCTTACGAGACGGCGCGTGGATCGATCGGGGCTCAGGAAGCGGCGCCTGGACCTATCGTGGCTCGGAGACGGCGCGTGGAGTCATCGGGGCTAAGAACACGACGCATGGACCGAGCGGGGCTCAGGAGACGGCGCGAGGAGCAATCGAGGCTCAGGAGAAGACGCGTCAATTGATCGGGGCTCAGGAGACGACGCGGCGACGGATCGGGGCTTAGGAGACGACGCGTGGACTGATCGGGGCTCGGAGACGGTAGGAGGACCGACTGGAGCTCAGGAGATTCGCGTGGATCGATCAGGGCTCCGGAGGCGGCGCATGGACCGATTGGGGAGCATGCGATGGTGCGTGGACCGATCGGGGCTGGGAGACGGTGCACGGACCGATCGGGGCTTAGGAGAGGACGCGTGCACCGATTGGGGCTCAGGAGGCCGCGCGTGGACCGATCGGGGTGTAGGAGACGACGCGTGTACCTATCGGGGCTCAGGAGACAGCGCGTGGACCGATCGGGGCTCGGCGACTGCGCGTCGACGTATCGGGGCTCAGGAGACGGCGCGTGGACCGATTGGAGCTTATGAGACGGCGCGTGGACCGATTGGGGCTCGGATACGGCGCGTGACCCGATCGGGGCTTAGGAGACGACGCGTGGACCGATCGGGGCTCAGGTGACGGCGCTTGGACCGATCGGGGCTTCGGAGACGGTACGTGGATCGATCGGGGCTCGGAGATGGTACGAGGACCGACCGGAGCTCAGGAGATTCGCGTGGATCGATCAGGGCTCCGGAGGCGGCGCATGGACCGATTGGGGAGAATGCGATGGTGCGTGGACCGATCGGGGCTCGGAGACGGCGCACGGACCGATCGGGGCTCGGGGACGGCGCGTGGACGGACCGCGGCTCAGAATGCGGTACGCGGACCGACCGGGGATCGGACACGGCGTGTGGACCGATCGAGGCTCGGAGACGACGCGTTTAAGGATCGGGAATCAGGAGACGACGCGTGGAACGATCCGGGCTCAGGAGACGAAGCGTGGACCGATCGGGGCTCGGAGACGCCGTGTGGAACGATCGGCACTCTGAGACGGCGCGTGGATCGATCGGGGATCGGGGACGGCGCGTGGAACGATCGCGACTCGGAGTCTACGCGTTAGCCGATCGGGGCTTAGGAGACGATGCGTGGACCGATCGGGGCTCGGAGACGGCGCGTGGACCGATCGGGGCTCAGGAGACGGCGCGTCAACCGATCGGCGCTCGGAGACGGCGCGTGGACCGATCGGGGCTCGGAGACGGCGCGTGGACCGATCGGGGCTCAGGAGACGGCGCGTCAACCGATCGGCGCTCGGAGACGGCGCGTGGACCGATCGGGGCTTAGGAGACGGCGCGTGGACCGATCGGAGATCAGGAGATGACGCGTGGACCGATCGGGGTTGTGGAAGCAGCGCACGGACCGATCGTGGCTCGGAGACGGCGCGTGGAGGCATCGGGGCTTTGAAGACGACGCGTGGACCGATCGGGGCTCAGGAAACGGCGTGTGGTGCGATCGGGGCTCAGGAGACGACGCGTGGATCGATCGGGGCTCACGAGACGACGCGTCGAACCATCGGGGCTCAGGAGATGGCGCGCGGACCGACTGGGGCTCAGGAGACTCGCGTGGATCGATCGGGGCTCCAGAGGCGCCGCGTGGACCGATTGGGACCAGGAGACGGTGCGTGAACCGTTCGGGGCTCGGAGACGGCGCGTGTACCGATCGGGGCTCGGAGACGACGCGTAGTCCGATCGGTGCTCGGAGACAGCGCGTGGACCGACTGGGGCTCGGAGACGGCGCGTGGACCGATCGTGGCTTAGGAGAAGGCGCGTGGAATGATCGGGGTTCCGGAGACGGCGCGAGGAGCGATCGGGGCTCAGGAGAAGACGCGTCAATTGATCGGGGCTCAGGACACGACGCGGCGACGGATCGGGGCTTGGAGACGGCGCGTGCACCGATCGGGGCTTAGGAGACGACGCGTGGACCGATCGGGGCTCCAGAGGCGCCGCGTGGACCGATTGGGGCCAGGAGACGGTGCGTGAACCGTTCGGGGCTCGGAGACGGCGCGTGTACCGATCGGGGCTCGGAGACGACGCGTAGTCCGATCGGTGCTCGGAGACAGCGCGTGGACCGACTGGGGCTCGGAGACGGCGCGTGGACCGATCGTGGCTTAGGAGAAGGCGCGTGGAATGATCGGGGTTCCGGAGACGGCGCGAGGAGCGATCGGGGCTCAGGAGAAGACGCGTCAATTGATCGGGGCTCAGGACACGACGCGGCGACGGATCGGGGCTTGGAGACGGCGCGTGGACCGATCGGGGCTTAGGAGATGACGCGTGGATCGATCGGGGCTCAGGAGACGGCACCTGGAGCGATTGGGGCTCAGGAGACGGCGCGTGGACCGATCGGGGCTCGGAGACAGCGCGTCGACCGATCGGGGTTCGGAGACGGCGCCTGGACCAATTGGGGTTCGGCGACGGCGCGTGGGCCGATCGGGGTTCAGGAGACGGCGCGTGAACCGATCGGGGCTTAGGAGACGGCGCGTGGACCGATCGGAGATGAGGAGACGATGCGTGGACTGATAGTGCTCTGGAAGCGGCGCACGGACCGATCCTGGCTCGGAGACGGCGCATGGAGGCATCGGGGCTTTGAAGACGACGCGTGGACCGAACGGTGCTCAGAAAACGGCGCGTGGAGCGATCGAGGCTCAGGAGACGACGCGTGGACCGATCGGGGCTCGGAGACGGCGCGTGGAATGATCGGGGCTCAGGAGACGGCGCGTGGACCGATCGGGGCGTAGGAGACGACGCGTGGACCGATTGGGGCTTAGGAGACGGCGCGTGGACCGATCGGGGCTCAGGAAGCGGCGCCTGAACCGATCGTGGCTCGGAGACGGCGCGTGGAGGCATCGGGCCTAACAAGACGACGCATCGACCGAGCGGGGCTCAGGAGACGGCGCGAGGAGCGATCGGGGCTCAGGAGAAGACGCGTCAATTGATCGGGGCTCAGGAGACGACGCGTCGACGCATCGGGGCTTAGGAGACGACGCGTGGACCGATAGGGGCTTAGGAGACGACGCGTGAACCGATCGGGGCTCAGGAAGCGGCGCCTAGACCGATCGTGGCTCGGAGACGGCGCGTGGAGGCATCGGGCCTAAGAAGACGACGCATGGACCGAGCGGGGCGCAGGAGACGGCGCGAGGAGCGATCGGGGCTCAGGAGAAGACGCGTCAATTGATCGGGGCTCAGGAGAGGACGCGTCGACGCATCGGGGCTCAGGAGACGGCGCGTGGACCGACCGGGGCTCAGGAGACTCGCGTGGATCGATCGGGGCTCAGGGGGCGACGCGTGGACCCATCGGGGCTCGGAGACGGCGTGTGGACATATCGTGGCTTATGAGACGACGCGTGGACGGATCGGGGCTCAGGAGAAGGCGCGTGAACCGATCGGCGCTCGGAGACGGCGCGTGGACCGATCGGGGCTTAGGAGACGATGCGCGGACCGATCGAAGGTCAGGAGGCGGCGCGTGGACCCATCGGGGCTCGGAGACGGCACGTGGACCGATCAGGGCTTAGGAGACGACTCGTGGACCGATCGGGGCTCAGGAGATAGCACGTGGACCGGTCGGGGCTTAGGAGACTCGCGTGGATCTAACGGACCTTCGGAGGCGGCGTGTGAACCGATCGGGGAGTAGGAGACGGTGCGTGGAGCGATCGGGGCGTAGGAGACGGCGCGTGGACCGATCGGGGCTCAGGGAACGACGCGTCGACGCATCGGGGCTTAGGAGACGACGCGTGGACCGATCGGGGCTTAGGAGACGACGCGTGGACCGATCGGGGCTCAGGAAGCGGCGCCTAGACCGATCGTGGCTCGGGGACGGCGCGTGGAGGCATCGGGCCTAAGAAGACGACGCATGGACCGAGCGGAGCGCAGGAGACGGCGCGAGGAGCGATCGGGGCTGAGGAGAAGACGCGTGGGCCGATCGGGGCTCAGGAGACGGCGCGTGGACCGCTCGGCGCTCGGAGACGGCGCGTTAACCGATCGGGGCTTAGGAGACGATGCGTGAACCGATCGGGGCTCGGAGACGGCGCGTGGACCGATCGGGGCTTAGGAGACAACGCGTGGACCGATGGGGGCTCGGAGACGGCGCGTGTACCTATCGGGGCTCACGAGACAGCGTGTGGACCGATTGGGGCTCAGGAGACGGGGCGTGGACCGATCGGGGCTCAGGAGACGGCGCGTGGACCGATCGGGGCTCGGAGACGCCGCGTTGAACGATCGGAGCTCAGGAAACGGGGCGTGAAATGATCGGCGCTCTGAGACGGCGCGTGGACCGATCGGTGCTCGGAGACGACGCGTGGACCGATCGGGGCTGAGGAGACGGCGCGTGGACCTATCGGGCCTCAGGAGATGGCGCGTGGACCGATTGGAGCTCGGGAGACTGCGCGTGGATGGATCGGGGCTTAGGGAACGACGCGTGGAACGATCGGGGCTCAGGAGACGGCGCGTGGACCGATCGGCGCTCACGAGACGGCGCGTCGACCGATCGGGGCTCAGGAGACGGCGCGTGGACCGATCGGAGCGCAGGAGGCGGCGCGAGGACCGACCGGGGCTCAGGAGACTCGCGTGGATCGATCGGGGCTCAAGAGGCGACGCGTGGACCCATCGCGGCTCGGAGACGGCGTGTGGACGTATCGGGGCTTAGGAGACGACGCGTGGACTGAACGGGGGTCAGGAGAAGACGCGTGGACCGATCGGGGCTTAGGAGAGGGCCCGTCGACCGATCGGGGCTCAGGAGAAGACGCGTCGATCGATCGAGGTGTAGCAGAGGACGCGTCGACCGATCGGGGCTCAGGAGACGACGCGTGGACGGATCGGGTCTCAGGAGACGGAGCGTGAACCCGTCGGCGCTCGGAGACGGCGCGTGGACCGATCGGGGCTTAGGAGACGACGCGTGGACCGATCGGGGCTGAAAAGACGGCGCGTGGACCGATTGGGGCTCAGGAGACGGCGCGTGGACCGATTGGGGCTCGGGAGAATGCGCGTGGATGGATCGGGGCTTCGGGAACGACGCGTGGACCGATCGAGGTTCAGGAGACGGCGCGTGGACCGATCGGAGCTCGGAGACGGCGCGTGGAACGATCGGGGCTTAGGAGGCCGCGCGTGGACTGATCGGGACTCAGGAGACGGCGTGTGGACCGATCGGGGCTCAGGAGGCGGCGCGTGGACCGATTGGGGCTTACGAGACGGCGCGTGGGTCGATCGGGGTTCAGGAAGCGGCGCCTGGACCGATCGTGGCTCGAAGACGGCGCGTGGAGGCATCGGGGCTAAAAAGACGACATATGAACCGAGCGGGGCTCAGGAGACGGCGCGAGGAGCGATCGGGGCTCAGGAGAAGACGCGTCAATTGATCGGGGCTCAGGAGACGACGCGTCGACGGATCGGGGCTTAGGAGACGACGCGCAGACCGATCGGGGCGCAGGAGGCGGCGCGTGGACCGATTGGGGCGCAGGAGGCGGTGCGTGGACCGATTGGGGCTTGGGAGACGGCGCGTGGACCAATCGGCGCTCAGGAGATTCGCGTGGATCGATCGGGGCTCAGGAGGCGACGCGTGAACCCATCGCGGCTCGGAGACGGCATGTGGATGTATCGGGGCTTCGGAGACGACGCGTGGACTGATCGGGGCTCAGGAGAAGACGCGTGGACCGATCGGGGCTCAGGAGACGGCGCGCAGACCGATCGGGGCGCAGGAGGCGGCGCGTGGACCGATTGGGGCGCAGGAGGCGGTGCGAGGACCGATTGGGGCTTAGGAGACGGCGCGTGGACCAATCGGCGCTCAGGAGACTCGCGTGGATCGATCGGGGCTAAGGAGGCAACGCGGGGACCCATCGGGGCTCGGAGACGGCGTGTGGACGTATCGGGGCTTAGGAGACGACGCGTGGACTGATCGGAGCTCAGGAGAAGACGCGTGGACCGATCGGGGCTTAGGAGACGACCCGTCGACCGATCGGGGCTCAGGAGACGACGCGTGGACCGATCGAGGTTTAGCAGAGGACGCGTCGACCGATCGGGGCTCAGGAGACAGTGAGTGGACGGATCGGGACTCAGGAGACGGCGCGTGGAACGATCGGCGCTCGGAGACGGGGCGTGGACCGATTGGGGTTTAGCAGAGGACGCGTCGACCGATCGGGGCTCAGGAGACAGCGCGTGGACGGATCGAGTCTCAGGAGACGGCGCGTGGATGGATCGGGGCTTCGGGAACGACGCGTGGACCGATCGGGGCTCAGGAGACGGCGCGTGGACCGATCGGGGCTCGGAGACGGCGCGTGGACCGATCGGGGCTCACGAGACGGCGCGTCGACCGATCGGGGCTCAGGAGACGGCGCGTGGACGGATCGGTCTCAGGAGACGGCGCGTGAACCGATCGGCGCTCGGAGACGGGGCCTGGACCGATCGGGGCTTAGGAGACGGCGCGTGGACCGATCGGAGATCAGGAGGTGACGCGTGGACCGATCGGGGTTGTGGAAGTGGCGCACGGACCGATCGTGGCTCGGAGAAGGCGCGTGGAGGCATCGGGGTTAAGAAGACGACGCATCGACCGAGCGGGGTTCAGGAGACGGCGCGTGGACCGATCGCGGCTCAGGAGACGACGCGTAGACCGATCGGGGCTCCGAAACGACGCGTTAACCGAGCGGGGCTTAGGAGACGATGCGTGGACCGTTCGGGCTCGGAGCCGGCGCGTGTACAGATCGGGGCTTAGGAGACGATGCGTTGACCGATCGGGGCTCAGGAGGCGGCGCGTGGTCGGACCGCGGCTTAGAATGTGGCACGCGGACCGGTCGGGGATCGGACACGGCGTGTGGACCGATCGAGGCTCGGAGACGACGCGTTTACGGATCGGGGATGATGAGACGACGCGTGGAACGATCCGGGCTCAGGTGGCGGCGCGTGGACCGATTGGGAGTCACGAGGCGGCGCGTGGACCGAGTGGGGCTCGGATACGGCGCGTGAACCGACCGGGGCTCAGGAGGCCGCGCGTGGACCGATCGCAGCTCGGCGACGGCGCGTGGACCGATCGGGGCTCGGAGACGGCGCGTGGACGGACCGTGGCTTAGAATGCGTCACGCTGATCGATCGGGGCTCGGAGACGGCGTGTGGACGTATCGGGGGTTAAGAGACGATGCGTGGACCGATCGGGGCTCAGGAGATGGCGCGTGGACCGATCGGGGCTTCGGAGACGGTACGTGGACCGATCGAGGCTCGGAGACGGCGCGTGGACCGATCGGGGCTCAGGAGGCGGCGCGTGAACCGATCGGCGCTCGGAGACGGCGCGTGGACCGATCGGGGCTTAGGAGACGGCGCGTGGACCGATCGGGACTTAGGAGACGACGCGTGGACCGATTGGGGCTCAGGAGGCCGCGCGTGGACCGATCGGCGTTTGGATACGACGCGTGGACCGATCGGGTCTCGGAGACAGCGCGTGGACCAACCGGGGCTCAGGCGGTTGCGCGTGGACCAATTGGGGTTCGGCGACGGCGCGTTGACCTATCCGGGCTCTGGAAGCGGCGCACGGACCGATCGGGGCTCAGGAGGCGGCGCGTGAGCCGATCGGCGCTCGGAGACGGCGCGTGGACCGATCGGGGCTTAGGAGACGGCGCGTAGACCGATCGGGGCTCGGAGACGGCGCGTGGAACGATCGGGGTTCAGGTGACGGCGCGTGAACCGATCGGCGCTCGGAGACGGCGCGTGGACCGATCGGGGCTTAGCAGAAGGCGCTTGGACCGATTGGGGCTTAGCAGAAGGCGCTTGGACCGATCGGGGCTTAGGAGACGGCGCGTGGACCGAACGGGGCTCAGGTAACGGCGTGTGGAGCGGTTGGGGCTCAGGAGACGACGGGTGGATCGATCGAGGCTCAAAAGACGACGCGTCGACCGATCGGGGCTCAGGAGACGGCGCGTGGATCGATCGGGGCTCGGTGACGCCGCGTGGAACGATCGGGGCTCAGGAGACGGCGCTTGAACTTATCGGCGCTCAGAGACGGCCCATGGACCGTTCGGGGCTTAGGATACGGCGCGTGGACCGATCGTGGCTCAGGAGACGGCGCGAGGAGCGATCGGGCTCAGGAGAAGACGCGTCAATTGATCGTAGCGCAGGAGACGACGCGTCGACGGATCGGGGCTTAGGAGATGACGCGTGGACCGATCGGGGCTTAGGAGACGACGCGTGGACCGATCGGGGCTCAGGAGACGGCGCGTGGACCGACCGGGGCTCAGGAGACAGCGCGTGGACCGATTGGGGCTCAGGAGACGGCGCGTGGACCGCTCGGGGCTCGGAGACGGCGCGTAGAACGATCGCGGCTCGGCGACGGCGCATGGACCGATCGAGGCTCAAGAGGCTGCGCGTGGATCGATTGGGGCTCAGGAGACGGCGCGTGGAACGCTCGGGGCTCGAAGACGGCGCGTGGAACGATCAGGGCTCAGGAGACGTCACGTGAAATGATCGGCGCTCGGAGACGGCGCGTGGACCGATCGGGGCTCAGGAGAAGGCGCGTGGACCGATCGGGGCTTAGGAGGGGACCCGTCGACCGATCGGGGCTCAGGAGACGACGCGTGGACCCATCGCGGCTCGGAGACGGCATGTGGATGTATCGGGGCTTCGGAGACGACGCGTGGACTGATCGGGGCTCAGGAGAAGACGCGTGGACCGATCGGGGCTCAGGAGACGGCGCGCAGACCGATCGGGGCGCAGGAGGCGGCGCGTGGACCGATTGGGGCGCAGGAGACGGCGCGTGGACCGATCGGGGCTCAGGAGAAGGCGCGTGGACCGATCGGGGCTTAGGAGGGGACCCGTCGACCGATCGGGGCTCAGGAGACGACGCGTGGACCGGTCGGTGCTCAGGAAGCGGCGCCTGGACCGATCGGGGCTCCGAGACGACGCGTTAACCGAGCGGGGCTTAGGAGACTATGCGGGGACCGATCGGGGCTCGGAGACAGCTCGTGTACCGACTGGGGCTCAGGAGGTTGCGCGTGGACCAATTGGGGTTCGGCGACGGCGCGTGAACCAATCGGCGCTCCGAGACGGCGCGTGGACCGATCGGGCATGAGGAGAAGGCGCGTGGACCGATCGGGGCTTCGGAGACGGCGCGTAGACCGATCGGGGCTCGGAGACGGCGCGTGGAACGATCGGGGTTCAGGTGACGGCGCGTGAACCGATCGGCGCTCGGAGACGGCGCGTGGACCGATCGGGGCTTAGCAGAAGGCGCTTGGACCGATTGGGGCTTAGCAGAAGGCGCTTGGACCGATCGGGGCTTAGGAGACGGCGCGTGGACCGATCGGAGCTCGGAGACGGCGCGTGGACCGATCTGGGCTCGGAGACAGCGCGTGGACCGACTGGGGCACAGGCGGTGGCGCGTGGACCAATTGGGGTTCGGCGACGGCGCGTGGACCGATCCGGGCTCAGGAGACGGCGCGTGGACCGATCGGGGCTGGGAGACGGAGCGTGGAGCGATCGGGGCTCAGGAGACGGCGCGTGAACTAATCGGCGCTCGGAGACGGCGTGTGGACCGATCGGAGCTCGGAGACGACGCGTGGACCGATCGGGGCTCAGGAGACGGCGCGAGGAGCGATCGGGCTCAGGAGAAGACGCGTCAATTGATAGTGGCTCAGGAGACGACGCGTGGATCGATCGGGGCTCAGCAGACGACGCGTCGACCGATCGGGGCTCAGGAGACGGCGCGTGGATCGATCGAGGCTCGAAGACGCCGCGTGGAACGATCGGGGCTCAGGAGACGGCGCTTGAACTTATCGGCGCTCGGAGACGGCGCGTGGACCGATCGGGGCTTAGGATACGGCGCAGGGACCGATCGGGGCTCAGGAAGCGGCGCCTGGACCGATCGTGGCTCGGAGACGGCGCGTGGATGCATCGGGGCTAAGAAGACGACGCATGGACCGATCGGGGCTCAGGAAACGGCGTGTGGACCGATCGGAGCTCGGAGACGACGCGTGGACCGATCGGGGCTCAGGAGACGGCGCGAGGAGCGATCGGGCTCAGGAGAAGACGCGTCAATTGATCGTGGCTCAGGAGACGACGCGTCGACGGATCGGGGCTTAGGAGACGACGCGTGGACCGATCGGGGCTTAGGAGACGACGCGTGGATCGATCGGGGTTTAGAAGAGGACGCGTCGACCGATCGGGGCACAGGAGACGGCGCGTGGACCGATCGGGGTTTCGGAGACGACGCGTGGACCGATCGGGGCTCGGAGACGGCGCGTGGACCGATCGGGACTTAGGAGACGACGAGTGGACCGATCGGGGCTTAGGAGACGATACGTGGACCGATCGGGGCTCAGGAGACGGCGCGTTGACCGGTCGGGGCTTAGGAGACTCACGTTGATCGATTGGGGCTCCGGAGACGGCGCGTGGACCGATCGGGGCTTAGGAGACGACGCGTGGACCGATCGGGGCTCGGAGACGGCACGTGGACCGATCGGGGCTTAGGAGACTCACGTTGATCGATTGGGGCTCCGGAGGCGGCGCGTGGACCGATCGGGGCTTAGGAGACTACGCGTGTACCTATCGGGGCTCAGGAGACTGCGCGTGGACCGATTGGGCATCAGGAGACGGCGCGTCGATGGATCGGGGCTTGGGGAACGACGCGTGGACCGATCGGGGCTCAGGAGACGGCGCGTGGATCGATCGGGGCTCGGATACGGCGCGTGGAACGATCGGGGCTTAGGATACGGCGCGTGGACCGATCGTGGCTCAGGAAGCGATGCCTGGACAGATCGTGGCTCGGAGACGGCGTATGGACCGATCGGAGCTCGGACACGACGCGTGGACCGATCGGGGCTCAGGAGACGGCGCGAGGAGCGATCGGGCTCAGGAGAAGACGCGTCAATTGATCGTGGCTCAGGAGACGACGCGTCGACGGATCGGGGCTTAGGAGACGACGCGTGGACCGATCGGGGCTTAGGAGACGACGCGTGGACCGATCGGGGCTCAGGAGACGGCGCGTGGACCGACCGGGGCTCAGGAGGCGACGCGTGGACCCATCGGGGCTCGGAGACGGCGTGTGGACCGATCGGGGCTTAGGAGACGCCGCGTGGACCGATCGGGATTTAGGAGAGGACGCGTCGACCGATCGGGGCACAGGAGACGGCGCGTGGACCGATCTGGGCTTGGAAGACGACGCGTGGATCGATCGGGGCTCGGAGACGGCGCGTGAACCGACCGGGGCTCAGGAGGCCGCGCGTGGACCGGTCGGGGCTCGGCAACTGCGTGTGGACGTATCAGGGTTCAGGAGACGGCGCGTGGACCGATCGGGGCTCGGAGACGGCGCGTGTACGGATCAGGGTTTCCGGGACGACGCGTGGACCGATCCGGGCTCAGGAGACGGCGCGTAGACCGATCATGGCTCGGAGACGGTGCGTGGGACGATCGGGGCTCGGAGCCGGTGGGTTAACCGATCGGGGCTTAGGAGACGATGCGTCGACCGATCGGGGCTCGGAGATGGCGCGTGGACCGACCGTGGCTCAGGAGACAGTGCGTGGACCGATTGGGGCTCAGGAGACGGCGCGTGGACCGCTCGGGGCTCGGAGACGGCGCGTAGAACGATCGCGGCTCGGCGACGGCGCATGGACCGATCGAGGCTCAGGAGGCTGCGCGTGGATCGATTGGGGCTCAGGAGACGGCGCGTGGAACGCTCGGGGCTCGAAGACGGCGCGTGGAACGATCAGGGCTCAGGAGACGTCACGTGAAATGATCGGCGCTCGGAGACGGCGTGTGGACCGATCGGGGCTCAGGAGAAGGCGCGTGGACCGATCGGGGCTTAGGAGGGGATCCGTCGACCGATCGGAGCTCAGGAGACGACGCGTGGACCGGTCGGTGCTCAGGATCGGCGCCTGGACCGATCGGGGCTCCGAGACGACGCGTTAACCGAGCGGGGCTTAGGAGACAGCGCGTGTACGGACTGGGGCTCAGGAGGTTGCGCGTGGACCAATTGGTGTTCGGCGACGGCGCGTGGACCGACCGGGGCTCGGATACGGCGCGTGGAACGATCGGGGCTTAGGATACGGCGCGTGGACCGATCGTGGCTCAGGAAGCGATGCCTGGACAGATCGTGGCTCGGAGACGGCGTATGGACCGATCGGAGCTCGGACACGACGCGTGGACCGATCGGGGCTCAGGAGACGGCGCGAGGAGCGATCGGGCTCAGGAGAAGACGCGTCAATTGATCGTGGCTCAGGAGACGACGCGTCGACGGATCGGGGCTTAGGAGACGACGCGTGGACCGATCGGGGCTTAGGAGACGACGCGTGGACCGATCGGGGCTCAGGAGACGGCGCGTGGACCGACCGGGGCTCAGGAGGCGACGCGTGGACCCATCGGGGCTCGGAGACGGCGTGTGGACCGATCGGGGCTTAGGAGACGCCGCGTGGACCGATCGGGATTTAGGAGAGGACGCGTCGACCGATCGGGGCACAGGAGACGGCGCGTGGACCGATCTGGGCTTGGAAGACGACGCGTGGATCGATCGGGGCTCGGAGACGGCGCGTGAACCGACCGGGGCTCAGGAGGCCGCGCGTGGACCGGTCGGGGCTCGGCAACTGCGTGTGGACGTATCAGGGTTCAGGAGACGGCGCGTGGACCGATCGGGGCTCGGAGACGGCGCGTGTACGGATCAGGGTTTCCGGGACGACGCGTGGACCGATCCGGGCTCAGGAGACGGCGCGTAGACCGATCATGGCTCGGAGACGGTGCGTGGGACGATCGGGGCTCGGAGCCGGTGGGTTAACCGATCGGGGCTTAGGAGACGATGCGTCGACCGATCGGGGCTCGGAGATGGCGCGTGGACCGACCGTGGCTCAGGAGACAGTGCGTGGACCGATTGGGGCTCAGGAGACGGCGCGTGGACCGCTCGGGGCTCGGAGACGGCGCGTAGAACGATCGCGGCTCGGCGACGGCGCATGGACCGATCGAGGCTCAGGAGGCTGCGCGTGGATCGATTGGGGCTCAGGAGACGGCGCGTGGAACGCTCGGGGCTCGAAGACGGCGCGTGGAACGATCAGGGCTCAGGAGACGTCACGTGAAATGATCGGCGCTCGGAGACGGCGTGTGGACCGATCGGGGCTCAGGAGAAGGCGCGTGGACCGATCGGGGCTTAGGAGGGGATCCGTCGACCGATCGGAGCTCAGGAGACGACGCGTGGACCGGTCGGTGCTCAGGATCGGCGCCTGGACCGATCGGGGCTCCGAGACGACGCGTTAACCGAGCGGGGCTTAGGAGACAGCGCGTGTACGGACTGGGGCTCAGGAGGTTGCGCGTGGACCAATTGGTGTTCGGCGACGGCGCGTGGACCGACCGGGGCTCAGGAGACCTCGCGTGAACCGATCGAGGCTCGGCGACTGCGCGTGGAGCGATCGGGGCTCAGGAGACGGCGCGTGAACCAATCGGCGCTCCGAGACGGCGCGTGGACCGATCGAGGATGAGGAGAAGGCGCGTGGACCGATCGGGGCTTAGGAGACGGCGCGTAGACCGATCGGGGCTCGGAGACAGCGCGTGGAACGATCGGGGTTCAGGTGACGGCGCGGGAACCGATCGGCGCTCGGAGACCGCGCGTGGACCGATCGGGGCTTAGCAGAAGGCGCTTGGACCGATTGGGGCTTAGCAGAAGGCGCTTGGACCGATCGGGGCTTAGGAGACGGCGCGTGGACCGATCGGAGCTCGGAGACGGCGCGTGGACCGATCTGGGCTCGGAGACAGCGCGTGGACCGACTGGGGCACAGACGGTGGCGCGTGGACCAATTGGGGTTCGGCGACGGCGCGTGGACCGATCCGGGCTCAGGAGACGGCGCGTGGACCGATCGGGGCTGGGAGACGGAGCGTGGAGCGATCGGGGCTCAGGAGACGGCGCGTGAACTAATCGGCGCTCGGAGACGGCGTGTGGACCGATCGGAGCTCGGAGACGACGCGTGGACCGATCGGGGCTCAGGAGACGGCGCGAGGAGCGATCGGGCTCAGGAGAAGACGCGTCAATTGATCGTGGCTCAGGAGACGACGCGTGGATCGATCGGGGCTCAGAAGACGACGCGTCGACCGATCGGGGCTCAGGAGACGGCGCGTGGATCGATCGAGACTCGAAGACGTCGTGTGGAACGATCGGGGCTCAGGAGACGGCGCTTGAATTTATCGGCGCTCGGAGACGGCGCGTGGACCGATCGGGGCTTAGAATACGGCGCAGGGACCGATCGGGGCTCAGGAAGCGGCGCCTGGACCGATCGTGGCTCGGAGACGGCGCGTGGATGCATCGGGGCTAAGAAGACGACGCATGGACCGATCGGAGCTCGGAGACGACGCGTGGACCGATCGGGGCTCAGGAGACGGCGCGAGGAGCGATCGGGCTCAGGAGAAGACGCGTCAATTGATCGTGGCTCAGGAGACGACGCGTCGACGGATCGGGGCTTAGGAGACGACGCGTGGACCGATCGGGGCTTAGGAGACGACGCGTGGACCCATCGGGGTTTAGGAGAGGACACGTCGACCGATCGGGGCTCGGAGACGGCGCGTGGACCGATCGGGACTTAGGAGACGACGAGTGGACCGATCGGGGCTTAGGAGACGATACGTGGACCGATCGGGGCTCAGGAGACGGCGCGTGGACCGGTCGGGGCTTAGGAGACTCACGTTAATCGATTGGGGCTCCGGAGACGGCGCGTGGACCGATCGGGGCTTAGGAGACGACGTGTGGACCGATCGGGGCTCGGAGACGGCACGTGGACCGATGGGGGCTTAGGAGACTCACGTTGATCGATTGGGGCTCCGGAGGCGGCGCGTGGACCGATCGGGGCTTAGGAGACTACGCGTGTACCTATCGGGGCTCAGGAGACTGCGCGTGGACCGATTGGGCATCAGGAGACGGCGCGTCAATGGATCGGGGCTTGGGGAACGACGCGTGGACCGATCGGGGCTCAGGAGACGGCGCGTGAACCAATCGGCGCTCCGAGACGGCGCGTGGACCGATCGAGGATGAGGAGAAGGCGCGTGGACCGATCGGGGCTTAGGAGACGGCGCGTAGACCGATCGGGGCTCGGAGACAGCGCGTGGAACGATCGGGGTTCAGGTGACGACGCGTGAACCGATCGGCGCTCGGAGACCGCGCGTGGACCGATCGGGGCTTAGCAGAAGGCGCTTGGACCGATTGGGGCTTAGCAGAAGGCGCTTGGACCGATCGGGGCTTAGGAGACGGCGCGTGGACCGATCGGAGCTCGGAGACGGCGCGTGGACCGATCTGCGCTCGGAGACAGCGCGTGGACCGACTGGGGCACAGACGGTGGCGCGTGGACCAATTGGGGTTCGGCGACGGCGCGTGGACCGATCCGGGCTCAGGAGACGGCGCGTGGACCGATCGGGGCTGGGAGACGGAGCGTGGAGCGATCGGGGCTCAGGAGACGGCGCGTGAACTAATCGGCGCTCGGAGACGGCGTGTGGACCGATCGGAGCTCGGAGACGACGCGTGGACCGATCGGGGCTCAGGAGACGGCGCGAGGAGCGATCGGGCTCAGGAGAAGACGCGTCAATTGATCGTGGCTCAGGAGACGACGCGTCGACGGATCGGGGCTTAGGAGACGACGCGTGGACCGATCGGGGCTTAGGAGACGACGCGTGGACCGATCGGGGTTTAGGAGAGGACGCGTCGACCGATCGGGGCACAGGAGACGGCGCGTGGACCGATCGGGGTTTAGGAGACGACGCGTGGACGGATCGGGGCTCGGAGACGGCGCGTGGACCGATCGGGACTTAGGAGACGACGAGTGGACCGATCGGGGCTTAGGAGACGATACGTGGACCGATCGGGGCTCAGGAGACGGCGCGTGGACCGGTCGGGGCTTAGGAGACTCACGTTGATCGATGGGGCTCCGGAGGCGGCGCGTGGACCGATCGGGGCTTAGGAGACAACGCGTGTACCTATCGGGGCTCAGGAGACAGCGCGTGGACCGATCGGGCCTCAGGAGACGGCGCGTGAAATGATCGGCGCTCGGAGACGGCGCGTGGACCGATCGTGGCTTAGGAGAAGGCGCGTGGAACGATCAGGGCTCAGGAAACGGCGCGTGGAGCGATCGGGGCTCAGGAGACGGCGCGTGAACCAATCGGCGCTCCGAGACGGCGCGTGGACCGATCGGGGATGAGGAGAAGGCGTGTGGACCGGTCGGGTCTTAGGAAACGGCGCGTGGACCGATCGGGGCCCGGAGACGGGGCGTGGAACGATCGGGGCTCAGGTGACGGCGCGAGGAGCGATCGGGCTCAGGAGAAGACGCGTCAATTGATCGTGGCTCAGGAGACGACGCGTCGACGGATCGGGGCTTAGGAGACGACGCGTGGACCGATCGGGGCCCGGAGACGGGGCGTGGAACGATCGGGGCTCAGGTGACGGCGCGTGGACCGATCGGGGCTTAGTAGGAGGCGCTTGGACCGATCGGGGCTTAGGACACGGCGCGTGGACCGATCGGAGCTCGGAGACGGCGCGTGGACCGATCGGGGCTCAGGAGACGGCGCGAGGAGCGATCGGGCTCAGGAGAAGACGCGTCAATTGATCGTGGCTCAGGAGACGACGCGTCGACGGATCGGGGCTTAGGAGACGACGCGTGGACCGATCGGGGCTTAGGAGACGACGCGTGGACCGATCGGGGCTTAGGAGACGACGCGTGGACCGATCGGGGTTTAGGAGAGGACGCGTCGACCGATCGGGGAACAGGAGACGGCGCGTGGACCGATCGGGGCTTAGGAGACGACGCGTGGACCGACCGGGGCTCGGAGACGGCGCGTGGAACGATCGGGGCTCGGAGACGCCGCGTGGAACGATCGGGGCTCAGGAGACGGCGCTTGAACTTATCGGCGCTCGGAGACGGCGCGTGGACCGATCGGGGCTCAGGAAGCGGCGCCTGGACCGATCGTGGCTCGGAGACGGCGCGTGGAGGCATCGGGGCTAAGAAGACGACGCATGGACCGATCGGGGGTCAGGAAACGGCGTGTGGACCGATCGGAGCTCGGAGACGACGCGTGGACCGATCGGGGCTTAGGAGACTCACGTTGATCGATTGGGGCTCCGGAGGCGGCGCGTGGACCGATCGGGGCTTAGCAGAAGGCGCTTGGACCGATCGGGGCTTAGGCGACGGCGCGTGGACCGATCGGAGCTCGGAGACGGCGCGTGGAACGATCGGGGCTCGGAGACGCCGCGTGGAACGATCGGGGCTCAGGAGACGGCGCTTGAACTTATCCGCGCTCGGAGACGGCGCGTGGACCGATCGGGGCTCAGGAAGCGGCGCCTGGACCGATCGTGGCTCGGAGACGGCGCGTGGAGGCATCGGGGCTAAGAAGACGACGCATGGACCGATCGGGGGTCAGGAAACGGCGTGTGGACCGATCGGAGCTCGGAGACTACGCGTGTACCTATCGGGGCCGCGTGGACCGATGGGGATCAGGAGACGGTGCGTGGACCGATCGGGGCTCGGAGACGCCGCGTCGACCGATCGGGGCTCAGGAGGCTGCGCGTGGACCCTTCGGGGCTCGCAGAAGGCACGAGGACCGATCAGGGCTTAGGCGACGACCTGTGGACCGATCGGGGCTCGGAGACGGTCCGTGGAGCGATAGGGGCTTAGGAGACGGCGCGTTGACTGATCGGGCTCGGGAAGCGGCGCCTGAACCGATCTGGCTCGGAGACGGCGCGTGGAGGCATCGGGGCTTAGAAGACGACGCATGGATCGATCGGGGCTCAGGAAACGGCGCGTGGACCGATTGGAGCTCGGAGACGACGCGTGGACCGACTGGGGCTCAGGTGGTTGCCCGTGGACCAATTGGGGTTCGGCGACGGCGGGTGGACCGATCGCGGCTCGGAGACGGCGCGTTAACCGATCGGGGCTTAGCAGACGATGCGTGAACCGATCGGGGCTCGGAGACGGCGCGTGGACCGACCGGGGCTCGGAGACCGCGCGTGGACGGATCGGGGATCGGAGACGGCACGTTAACCGATCGGGGCTTAGGAGACGATCCGTGAACTGATCGCGGCTCGGAGACGGCGCGTGGACAGATCGGGGCTCAGGAGACCGCGCGTGGACCGATCGGGGCTCGGCGACTGCGCGTGGACGTATCGGGGCTCAGGAGATGGCGCGTGGACCGATCGGGGCTCGCAGACGGCACGTTAACCGATCGGGGCTTAGGAGACGATGCGTGGACCGATCGCGGCTCGGAGATGGCGCGTGAACCGACCGGGGCTCAGGAGACGGCGCGTGCACCGATCGGGGCCCAGAGACGGGTCGTGGACAGATTGGGGCTTAGCTGACGGCGCGTGGACCGATCGTGGCTGGGAGACGGCACGTCCACCAATCGGGGCTCAGGAGACTACGCGTGGATGGATCGGAGCTTAGGGAACGACGCGTGGACCGATCGGGGCTCAGGAGACGGCGCGTGAACCGACCATGGCTCAGGAGGCCGCGCGGGGACCGACTGGGGCTCAGGAGGTTGCGCGTGGACCAATTGGGGTTCGGCGACGGGGCGTGGACCGATCGGGGCTCGGAGACGGCGCGTTAACCGATCGGGGCTTAGGAGACGATGCGAGGAGGCATCTGGGTTTACAAGACGACGCGTGGACCGATCGGTGCTCGGAGACGGCGCGTTGGACGATCGGGGCTCAGGAGACGGCGCGTGGGCCGATCGGGGCGCAGGAGACGGTGCGTGGACCGATCGGGGCTCGGAGACGGCGCGTGGACCGTTCGGGGCTTAGTAGACGACGCGTGGACCGATCGGGGCGTAGGAGACGATACGTGGACCGATCGGGGCTGAGGAGACGGCGCGAGGACCGACTGGGCCTCAGGAGGTTGCGCGTGGACGAATTGGGGTTCGGCGACGGCGCGTGGACCGACCGGGGCTCAGGAGACCGCGCGTGGACCGATCGAGGCTCGGCGACGGCGCGTGGACCGATCGGGGCTCGGAGACGACGCGTGTACGGATCAGGGCTTGGTGACGGCGCGTTTACCGATAGCAGCTCGGAGACGGCCCGTGGACGGATCGCGGCTTAGGAGACGGCGCGTGGACCGATCGGGGCTTATGAGACGGCGCGTGAACCGATCGGAGATCAGGCGAAGACGCGTTCACCGATCGGGGCTCTGGAAGCGGCGCACGGACCGATCGTGGCTCGGAGACGGCGCGTGGAGGCATCGGGGCTTTGAAGACGACGCGTGGACCGAACGGTGCTCAGAAAACGCCGCGTGGACCGATGGGGATCAGGAGACGGTGCGTGGACCGATCGGGGCTCGGAGACGCCGCTTGGACCGATCGGGGCTTAGGAGACGACGCGTGGACCGATGGGGGCTCGGATACGGCGCGTGAACCAACCGGGGCTCAGGAGGTCGCGCGTGGACCGATCGCGGCTCGGTGACGGCGCGTGGACCGATCGGGGTTCAGGAGGCCGCGCGTGGACCGATCGCGGCTCGGCGACGGCGCGTGGACCGATCGGTGCTCAGGAGGACTCGCGTGGACCGATCATGGCTCGGCGACGGCGCGTGGACCAATCGGTGCTCGGAGACGACGCGTGGACCGATCGGGGCTCGGAGACAGCGCGTGGACCGACTGGGGCTCAGGGGGTTGCGCATGGACCTATCGGGGCTCGGAGACGGCGCGTGGAACGATCGGGGCTCAGGAGACGGCGCGTAGACCGATCGGAGATCAGGAGTTGACGCGTGGACCGATCGGGGTTGTGGAAGCGGCGTACGGACCGATCGTGGCTCGGAGACGGCGCGTGGAGGCATCGGAGCTTTGAAGACGACGCGTGGACCGATCGGGGCTCAGGAAACGGCGTGTGGCGCGATCGGGGCTCAGGAGACGACGCGTGGATCGATCGGGGCTCAGGAGACCACGCGTCGAAGAATCGGGGCTCAGGAGACGGCGCGCGGACCGACTGGGGCTCAGGAGACTCGCGTGGATCGTTCGGGGCTCCGGAGGTGCCGCGTGGACTGATTGAGATCAGGAGACGACGCGTGTGCCTATCGGGGCTCGGAGACGGCGCGTGGACCGATCGGGGCTCAGGAGACGGCGCGTGGAACGATCGGGGCTCGGAGACGGCGCGTGGAACAATCGGGGCTCAGGAGACGGCGCGTGGGCCGATTGGGGCTCGGATACGGCGCGTGAACCAACCGGGGCTCAGGAGGCCGCGCGTGGACCGATCGCGGCTCGGCGACGGCGCGTGGACCGATCGGGGCTCAGGAGGCCGCGCGTGGACTGATCATAGCTCGGCGACGGCGCGTGGACCGATCGGGGCTCGGAGACGACGCGTAGAGCGATCGGTGCTCGGAGACGATCCGTGAACTGATCGCGGCTCGGAGACGGCGCGTGGACAGATCGGGGCTCAGGAGACCGCGCGTGGACCGATCGGGGCTCGGCGACTGCGCGTGGACGTATCGGGGCTCAGGAGATGGCGCGTGGACCGATCGGGGCTCGCAGACGGCACGTTAACCGATCGGGGCTTAGGAGACGATGCGTGGACCGATCGCGGCTCGGAGATGGCGCGTGAACCGACCGGGGCTCAGGAGACGGCGCGTGCACCGATCGGGGCCCAGAGACGGGTCGTGGACAGATTGGGGCTTAGGAGACGGCGCGTGGACCGATCGTGGCTGGGAGACGGCACGTCCACCAATCGGGGCTCAGGAGACTACGCATGGATGGATCGGAGCTTAGGGAGCGACGCGTGGACCGATCGGGGCTCAGGAGACGGCGCGTGAACCGACCATGGCTCAGGAGGCCGCGCGTGGACCGACGGGGGCTCAGGAGGTTGCGCGTGGACCAATTGGGGTTCGGCGACGGGGCGTGGACCGATCGGGGCTCGGAGACGGCGCGTTAACCGATCGGGGCTTAGGAGACGATGCGAGGAGGCATCTGGGTTTACAAGACGACGCGTGGATCGATCGGGGCTCGGAGACGGCGCGTGAACCGACCGGGGCTCAGGAGGCCGCACGTGGACCGATCGAGGCTCGGCGACGGCGCGTGGACCGATCGGGGCTCAGGAGGCCGCGCGTGGACTGATCATGGCTCGGCGACGGCGCGTGGACCGATCGGGGCTCGGAGACGACGCGTAGAGCGATCGGTGCTCGGAGACAGCGCGTGGACCGACTGGGGCTCGGAGACGGCGCGTGGACCGATCGTGGCTTAGGAGAAGGCGCGTTGAATGATCGGGGCTCAGGAGACGGCGCGTGGACCGATCGTGGCTCGGAGACGGCGCGTGGAGGCATCGGGGTTAAGAAGACGACGCATCGACCGAGCGGGGTTGAGGAGACGGCGCGAGGAGCGATCGGGACTCTGGAGAAGACGCGTCAATTGATCGGGGCTCAGGACACGACGCGGCGACGGATCGGGGCTTGGAGACGGCGCGTGGACCGATCGGGGCTTAGGAGACGACGCGTGGACCGAACGGTGCTCAGAAAACGGCGTGTGGAGCGATTGGGGCTCAGGAGACGGCGCGTGGACCGATCGGGGCTCGGAGACATCGCGTGGAATGATCGGGGCTCAGGAGACGGCGCGTGAACCGATCGGGGCTTAGGAGACGGCGCGTGGACCGATCGGACATCAGGAAACGGCGCGTGGACCGAACGGTGCTCGGAGACGACGCGTGGACCGATCGGGGCTCGGAGACGGCGCGTGTACGGATCGAGGCTTGGAGACCGCGCGTGGACCGATCGGCGCTCGGAGACGGCGCGTGGACCGATCGGGGCTTAGGAGACGGCGCGTGGACCGATCGGGGCTCGGAGACATCGCGTGGAATGATCGGGGCTCAGGAGACGGCGCGTGAACCGATCGGCGCTCAGAGACGGCGCGTGCACCGATCGGGGCTTAGGAGACGGCGCGTGGACCGACCGGGGTTTAGGAGAAGACGCTTGGACCGAACGGGGCTTAGGAGACGGCGCGTGGACCGATCGGGGCTCCGGAGACGGCGCGCGGACCGACTGGGGCTCAGGAGACTCGCGTGGATCGATCGGGGCTCCGGAGGCGCCGCGTGGACCGATTGGGATCAGGAGACGACGCGTGGACCGATCGGGCGTAGGAGACGACGCGTGTACCTATCGGGGCTCACGACACAGCGTGTGGACCGATTGGGGCTCAGGAGACGGCGCCTCAACCGATCGGCGCTCGGAGACGGCGCATGGACCGATCGGGGCTTAGGAGACGGCGCGTGGACCGATCGGAGATCAGGAGATGACGCGTGGACCGATCGGGGCTCAGGAAACGGCGTGTGGCGCGATCGGAGCTCAGGAGACGACGCGTGGATCGATCAGGGCTCAGGAGACGACGCGTCGACCAATCAGGGCTCAGGAGACGGCGCGCGGACCGACTGGGGCTCAGGAGACTCGCGTGGATCGATCGGGGCTCCGGAGGCGCCGCGTGGACCGATTGGGATCAGGAGACGGTGCGTGAACCGTTCGGGGCTCGGAGACGGCGCGTGGACCGATCGCGGCTCGGAGACGGCGCGTGGAACGATCGGGGCTCAGGAGGCCGCGCGTGGACCTATCGAGGCTTAGGAGCCGACGCGTGGACCGATCGGGGCTCAGGAAGCGGCGCCTGGACCGATCGTGGCTCGGAGATGGCGCGTGGAGGTATCGGGGCTTAAAAGACGACGGATCGACCGATCGGGGCTCAGGAAACGGCGCGTGGACCGAACGGTGCTCGGAGACGACGCGTGGACCGATCGGGGCTCGGAGACGGCGCTTGGACGGACCGCGGCTCAGAATGCGGTACGCGGACCGATCGGGGATCGGACACGGCGTGTGGACCGATCGAGGCTCGGAGACGGCGTGTGGAACGATCGGGGCTCGGGTGACGGCGCGTGAACCGATCGGCGCTCGGAGACGGCGCGTGGATCGATCGGGGATCGGGGACGGCGCGTGGAATGATCGGGGCTCGGAGTCGACGCGTTAGCCGATCGGGGCTTAGGAGACGATGCGTGGGCCGATCGGGGCTCGGAGACGGCGCGTGGACCGACCGGGGTTTTGGAGAAGACGCTTGGACCGAACGGGGCTTAGGAGACGGCGCTTGGACCGATCGGGCTCAGGAGACGGCGCGCGGACCGACTGGGGCTCAGGAGACTCGCGTGGATCGATCGGGGCTCGGAGACGGCGCGTGTACGGATCGGGGATTCGGCGATGACGCGTGGACCGATCCGGGCTCAGGAGACGGCGCGTGGACGGATGGGGCTCAGGAGCCGCGCGTGGACCGATCGGGGCTTAGGTGACGATGCGTGGACCGAGTGGGGCTCAGGAAGCAGCGCCTGGACCGATCGTGGCTCGGAGACGGCGCGAGGAGGCATCTGGGCGTCGAAGACGACGCGTGGATCGATCGGGGCTCGGAGACGGCGCGTGAACCAACCGGGGCTCAGGAGACCGCGCGTGGACCGATCGAGGCTCAGGAGGCCACGCCTGGACCGATCGGGGCTCCGCGACGGCGCGTCGACCGATCGAGGCTCGGAGACGACGCGTGTACGCATCGGGGATTCGGCGATGACGCGTGGACCGATCGGGGCTCGGAGACGGGGCGGGGAATGATCGGGACTCGGAGACGGCGTGTGAACGTATCGGGGCTTAGGAGACGATGCGTTGACCGATCGGGGCTCATGAGACGGCGCGTAGACCGATCGGGGCTCCGGCGGCGACGCGTGGACTGATCGGGGCCCAGGAAACGGCGCGTGGATCGATCGGTGCTCGAAGACGACGCGTGGACCGATCGGGGCTCAGGAGCCGATGCGTGGATCGATCGGGGCTCAGGAGGCGGCGCGTGGACCCATCGGGGCTCGGAGACGGCACGTGGACCGATCAGGGCTTAGGAGACGACGCGTGGACCGATCGGGGCTCGGAGACGACGCGTGGACCGATCGGGGCTCGAAGACAGTGCGTGGACCGACTGGGGCTCAGGCGGTTGCGCGTGGACCAATTGGGGTTCGGCGACGGCGCGTTGGCCGATCGGGGCTCGGAGACGGCGCGTTAACCGATTGGGGCTTAGGAGACGATGCGTGGCCCGATCGGGGCTCAGGAGCCTCGCGTGGATCGATCGGGGCTCCGGAGGCGCCGAGTTGACCCATGGGGATCAGGAGACAGTGCGTGGACCGAAGGGGGCTCGGAGACGACGCGTGGACCGATCGGGGCTCGGAGACAGCGCGTGGACCGACTGGGGCTCAGGCGGTTTCGCGTGGACCAATTGGGGTTCGGCGACGGCGCGTGGACCGATCGGGGCTTAGGAGACGGCGCGTGGAACGCTCGGGGCTCGAAGACGGCGCGTGGAACGATCAGGGCTCAGGAGACGTCACGTGAAATGATCGGCGCTCGGAGACGGCGTGTGGACCGATCGGGGCTCAGGAGAAGGCGCGTGGACCGATCGGGGCTTAGGAGGGGATCCGTCGACCGATCGGAGCTCAGGAGACGACGCGTGGACCGGTCGGTGCTCAGGAAGCGGCGCCTGGACCGATCGGGGCTCCGAGACGACGCGTTAACCGAGCGGGGCTTAGGAGACAGCGCGTGTACCGACTGGGGCTCAGGAGGTTGCGCGTGGACCAATTGGTGTTCGGCGACGGCGCGTGGACCGATCGGAGCTCGGAGACGACGCGTGGACCGATCGGGGCTCAGGAGACGGCGCGAGGAGCGATCGGGCTCAGGAGAAGACGCGGCAATTGATCGTGGCTCAGGAGACGACGCGTCGACGGATCGGGGCTTAGGAGACGACGCGTGGACCGATCGGGGCTTAGGAGACTACGCGTGTACCTATCGGGGCTCAGGAGACAGCGCGTGGACCGATCGGGGCTCAGGAGGCGGCGCGTGGATCGATCGGGGCTCGGAGACGGCGCGTGGAACGATCGGGTCTCAGCAGACGGCGCGTGAAATGATCGGCACTCGGAGACGCCGCGTGGACCGATTGGGGCTTAGGAGACGGAGCGTGGACCGATCGGGGCGCGGAGACGGCGCGTGGAGGCATCCGGGCTAAGAAGACGACGCGTGGACCAAACGGTGCTCAGAAAACGGTGCGTGGAGCGATCGGGGCTCAGGTGACGGCGCGTGAACCGATCCGCGCTCGGAGACGGCGCCTGGACCGATCGGGGCTTAGGAGAAGGCGCTTGGACCGATCGTGGCTTAGGAGACGGCGCGTGGGCCGATCGGAGCTCGGAGACGGCGCGTGGAACGATCGGCGCTCAGGAGACGGCGCGTGAACCGATCGGCGCTCGGAGACGGCGCGTGGGCCGTTCAGGGCTTAGGAGACGGCGCGTGGACCGATCGGGGCTTAGGAGACGGCGCGTGGACCGATTGGGGCTTAGGAGACGGCGCGTGGACCGATCGGGGCTCAGGAGACGGCGCGCGGACCGACCGGGGCTCAGGAGCCTCGCATGGGCCGATCATGGCTCGGCGACGGCGCGTGGACCGATCGGGGCTCGGAGACGACGCGTGGACCGATGGGGGCTCGGATACGGTGCGTGAAGCAACCGGGGCTCAGGAGGCCGCGCGTGGACCGATCATGGCTCGGCGACGGCGCGTGGACCGATTGGGGCTCGGATACGGCGCGTGAACCAACCGGGGCTCAGGAGGCCGCATGTGGACCGATCGCGGCATGTGCGACGGCGCGTGCACCGATCGGCGCTCGGAGACGGCGCTGACCGATCCTGGCTTAGGAGAAGGCGCGTGGAACGATCGGGGCTCGGAGACGGCGCGTGGAACGATCGGGGCTCCGAGTCGGCGCGTTAACCGATCGGGGCTTAGGAGACGATGCGTGGACCGAACGGGGCTCGGAGACGGCGCGTGAACCGACCGGGGCTCAGGAGGATACGCCTGGACCGATCGGGGCTCGGCGACGGCGCGTGGACCGATCGAGGCTCGGAGACGACGCGTGTACGGATCGAGGATTCGGGGACGACGCGTGGAACGATCCGGGCTCAGGAGACGGCGCGTGGACCGATCGGGGCTCGGAGACGGCGCGTGGAACGATCGGGGCTCAGGTGACGGCGCGTGAACCGATCCGCGCTCGGAGACGGCGCCTGCACCGATCGGGGCTTAAGAGAAGGCGCTTGGACCGGTCGGGGCTTAGGAGACGACGCGTGGACCGATCGGGGCTCAGGAGACGGCGCGTGGACCGACCGGGGATCAGGAGGCGACGCGTGGACCCATCGGGGCTCGGAGACGGCGTGTGGACCGATCGGGGCTTAGGAGACGACGCGTGGACCGATCGGGGTTTAGGAGAGGACGCGTCGACCGATCGGGGCACAGGAGACGGCGCGTGGACCGATCGGGGCTTAGGAGACGACGCGTGGACCGATCGTGGCTCGGAGACGGCGCGAGGAGGCATCTGGGCTTAGAAGACGACGCGTGGACCGGTCGGGGCTCGGCGACTGCGTGTGGACGTATCAGGGTTCAGGAGACGGCGCGTGGACCGATCGGGGCTCGGAGACGGCGCGTGTACGGATCAGGGATTCCGGGACGACGCGTGGACCGATCCGGGCTCAGGAGACGGCGCGTAGACCGATCATGGCTCGGAGACGGTGCGTGGGACGATCGGGGCTCGGAGCCGGTGCGTTAACCGATCGGGGCTTAGGAGACGATGCGTCGACCGATCGGGGCTCGGAGATGGCGCGTGGACCGACCGGGGCTCAGGAGACAGCGCGTGGACCGATTGGGGCTCAGGAGACGGCGCGTGGACCGCTCGGGGCTCGGAGACGGCGCGTAGAACGATCGCGGCTCGGCGACGGCGCATGGACCGATCGAGGCTCAGGAGGCTGCGCGTGGATCGATTGGGGCTCAGGAGAAGGCGCGTGGACCGATCGGGGCTTAGGAGGGGACCCGTCGACCGATCGGAGCTCAGGAGACGACGCGTGGACCGGTCGGTGCTCAGGAAGCGGCGCCTGGACCGATCGGGGCTCCGAGACGACGCGTTAACCGAGCGGGGCTTAGGAGACTATGCGGGGACCGATCGGGGCTCGGAGACAGCGCGTGTACCGACTGGGGCTCAGGAGGCTGCGCGTGGACCAATTGGGTTTCGGCGACGGCGCGTGGACCAATCGGCGCTCCGAGACGGCGCGTGGACCGATCGGGAATGAGGAGAAGGCGCGTGGACCGATCGGGGCTTAGGAGACGGCGCGTAGACCGATCGGGGCTCGGAGACGGCGCGTGGAACGATCGGGGTTCAGGTGACGGCGCGTGAACCGATCGGCGCTCGGAGACCGCGCGTGGACCGATCGGGACTTAGCAGAAGGCGCTTGGACCGATTGGGGCTTAGCAGAAGGCGCTTGGACCGATCGGGGCTTAGGAGACGGCGCGTGGACCGATCGAAGCTCGGAGACGGCGCGTGGACCGATCTGGGCTCGGAGACAGCGCGTGGACCGACTGGGGCACAGGCGGTGGCGCGTGGACCAATTGGGGTTCGGCGACGGCGCGTGGACCGATCCGGGCTCAGGAGACGGCGCGTGGACCGATCGGGGCTGGGAGACGGAGCGTGGAGCGATCGGGGCTCAGGAGACGGCGCGTGAACTAATCGGCGCTCGGAGACGGCGTGTGGACCGATCGGAGCTCGGAGACGACGCGTGGACCGATCGAGGCTCAAGAGACGGCGCGAGGAGCGATCGGGCTCAGGAGAAGACGCGTCAATTGATCGTGGCTCAGGAGACGACGCGTGGATCGATCGGGGCTCAGCAGACGACGCGTCGACCGATCGGGGCTCAGGAGACTGCCCGTGGATCGATCGAGGCTCGAAGACGCCGCGTGGAACGATCGGGGCTCAGGAGACGGCGCTTGAACTTATCGGCGCTCGGAGACGGCGCGTGGACCGATCGGGGCTTAGGATACGGCGCAGGGACCGATCGGGGCTCAGGAAGCGGCGCCTGGACCGATCGTGGCTCGGAGACGGCGCGTGGATGCATCGGGGCTAAGAAGACGACGCATGGACCGATCGGGGCTCAGGAAACGGCGTGTGGACCGATCGGAGCTCGGAGACGACGCGTGGACCGATCGGGGCTCAGGAGACGGCGCGAGGAGCGATCGGGCTCAGGAGAAGACGCGTCAATTGATCGTGGCTCAGGAAACGACGCGTCGACGGATCGGGGCTTAGGAGACGACGCGTGGACCGATCGGGGCTTAGGAGACTACGCGTGTACCTATCGGGGCTCAGGAGACTGCTCGTGGACCGATTGGGCATCAGGAGACGGCGCGTCGATGGATCGGGGCTTGGGGAACGACGCGTGGACCGATCGGGGCTCAGGAGACGGTGCGTGGATCGATCGGGGCTCGGATACGGCGCGTGGATCGATCGGGGCTCAGGAGACGGCGCGAGGAGCGATCGGGGCTCGGAGACGACGCGTGTACGGATCGGGGCTTGGTGACGGAGTGTGGACCGATCGGGGCTCTCGAAGCGGCGCCTGAATCGATCCTGGCTCGGAGACGGGGCGAGGAGGCATCTGGTCTTAGAAGACGACGCGTGGATCGATCGGGGCTCGGAGACGGCGCGTGAACCGACCGGGGCTCAGGAGGCCGCGCGTGGACCGATCGAGGCTCGGCGACGGCGCGTGTACCGATCGGGGCTCGGCGACTGCGTGTGGACGTATCGGGGTTCAGGAGACGGCGCGTGGACCGACCGGGGCTCAGGAGACGGCGCGTGCACCGATCGGGGCCCAGAGACGGGTCGTGGACAGATTGGGGCTTAGGAGACGGCGCGTGGACCGACTGGGGCTCAGGAGGTTGCGCGTGGAACGATCGGGGCTCAGGAGACGGCGCTTGAACTTATCGGCGCTCGGAGACGGCGTGTGGACCGATCGGAGCTCGGAGACGACGCGTGGACCGATCGGGGCTCAGGAGACGGCGCGAAGAGCGATCGGGCTCAGGAGAAGACGCGTCAATTGATCGTGGCTCAGGAGACGACGCGTGGATCGATCGGGGCTCAGAAGACGACGCGTCGACCGATCGGGGCTCAGGAGACGGCGCGTGGATCGATCGAGGCTCGAAGACGCCGCGTGGAACGATCGGGGCTCAGGAGACGGCGCTTGAACTTATCGGCGCTCGGAGACGGCGCGTGGACCGATCGGGGCTTAGGATACGGCGCATGGACCGATCGGGGCTCAGGAAGCGGCGCCTGGACCGATCGTGGCTCGGAGACGGCGCGTGGAGGCATCGGGGCTAAGAAGACGACGCATGGACCGATCGGGGCTCAGGAAACGGCGTGTGGACCGATCGGAGCTCGGAGACGACGCGTGGACCGATCGGGGCTCAGGAGACGGCGCGAGGAGCGATCGGGCTCAGGAGAAGACGCGTCAATTGATCGTGGCTCAGGAGACGACGCGTCGACGGATCGGGGCTTAGGAGACGACGCGTGGACCGATCGGGGCTTAGGAGACGACGCGTGGACCGATCGGGGTTTAGGAGAGGACGCGTCGACCGATCGGGGCACAGGAGACGGCGCGTGGACCGATCGGGGTTTAGGAGACGACGCGTGGACGGATCGGGGCTCGGAGACGGCGCGTGGACCGATCGGGACTTAGGAGACGACGAGTGGACCGATCGGGGCTTAGGAGACGATACGTGGCCCGATCGGGGCTCAGGAGACGGCGCTGACCGATCGTGGCTTAGGAGAAGGCGCGTGGAACGATCGGGGCTCGGAGACGGCGCGTGGAACGATCGGGGCTTCGAGTCGGCGCGTTAACCGATCGGGGCTTAGGAGACGATGCGTGGACCGAACGGGGCTCGGAGACGGCGCGTGAACCGACCGGGGCTCAGGAGGATACGCCTGGACCGATCGGGGCTCGGCGACGGCGCGTGGACCGATCGAGGCTCGGAGACGACGCGTGTACGGATCGAGGATTCGGGGACGACGCGTGGAACGATCCGGGCTCAGGAGACGGCGCGTGGACCGATCGGGGCTCGGAGACGGCGCGTGGAACGATCGGGGCTCAGGTGACGGCGCGTGAACCGATCCGCGCTCGGAGACGGCGCCTGGACCGATCGGGGCTTAAGAGAAGGCGCTTGGACCGGTCGGGGCTTAGGAGACGGCGCGTGGGCCGATCGGGGCTTAGGAGACGACGCGTGGACCGATCGGGGCTCAGGAGACGGCGCGTGGACCGACCGGGGATCAGGAGGCGACGCGTGGACCCATCGGGGCTCGGAGACGGCGTGTGGACCGATCGGGGCTTAGGAGACGACGCGTGGACCGATCGGGGTTTAGGAGAGGACGCGTCGACCGATCGGGGCACAGGAGACGGCGCGTGGACCGATCGGGGCTTAGGAGACGACGCGTGGACCGATCGTGGCTCGGAGACGGCGCGAGGAGGCATCTGGGCTTAGAAGACGACGCGTGGACCGGTCGGGGCTCGGCGACTGCGTGTGGACGTATCAGGGTTCAGGAGACGGCGCGTGGACCGATCGGGGCTCGGAGACGGCGCGTGTACGGATCAGGGATTCCGGGACGACGCGTGGACCGATCCGGGCTCAGGAGACGGCGCGTAGACCGATCATGGCTCGGAGACGGTGCGTGGGACGATCGGGGCTCGGAGCCGGTGCGTTAACCGATCGGGGCTTAGGAGACGATGCGTCGACCGATCGGGGCTCGGAGATGGCGCGTGGACCGACCGGGGCTCAGGAGACAGCGCGTGGACCGATTGGGGCTCAGGAGACGGCGCGTGGACCGCTCGGGGCTCGGAGACGGCGCGTAGAACGATCGCGGCTCGGCGACGGCGCATGGACCGATCGAGGCTCAGGAGGCTGCGCGTGGATCGATTGGGGCTCAGGAGAAGGCGCGTGGACCGATCGGGGCTTAGGAGGGGACCCGTCGACCGATCGGAGCTCAGGAGACGACGCGTGGACCGGTCGGTGCTCAGGAAGCGGCGCCTGGACCGATCGGGGCTCCGAGACGACGCGTTAACCGAGCGGGGCTTAGGAGACTATGCGGGGACCGATCGGGGCTCGGAGACAGCGCGTGTACCGACTGGGGCTCAGGAGGCTGCGCGTGGACCAATTGGGTTTCGGCGACGGCGCGTGGACCAATCGGCGCTCCGAGACGGCGCGTGGACCGATCGGGAATGAGGAGAAGGCGCGTGGACCGATCGGGGCTTAGGAGACGGCGCGTAGACCGATCGGGGCTCGGAGACGGCGCGTGGAACGATCGGGGTTCAGGTGACGGCGCGTGAACCGATCGGCGCTCGGAGACCGCGCGTGGACCGATCGGGGATTAGCAGAAGGCGCTTGGACCGATTGGGGCTTAGCAGAAGGCGCTTGGACCGATCGGGGCTTAGGAGACGGCGCGTGGACCGATCGAAGCTCGGAGACGGCGCGTGGACCGATCTGGGCTCGGAGACAGCGCGTGGACCGACTGGGGCACAGGCGGTGGCGCGTGGACCAATTGGGGTTCGGCGACGGCGCGTGGACCGATCCGGGCTCAGGAGACGGCGCGTGGACCGATCGGGGCTGGGAGACGGAGCGTGGAGCGCTCGGGGCTCAGGAGACGGCGCGTGAACTAATCGGCGCTCGGAGACGGCGTGTGGACCGATCGGAGCTCGGAGACGACGCGTGGACCGATCGGGGCTCAAGAGACGGCGCGAGGAGCGATCGGGCTCAGGAGAAGACGCGTCAATTGATCGTGGCTCAGGAGACGACGCGTGGATCGATCGGGGCTCAGCAGACGACGCGTCGACCGATCGGGGCTCAGGAGACTGCCCGTGGATCGATCGAGGCTCGAAGACGCCGCGTGGAACGATCGGGGCTCAGGAGACGGCGCTTGAACTTATCGGCGCTCGGAGACGGCGCGTGGACCGATCGGGGCTTAGGATACGGCGCAGGGACCGATCGGGGCTCAGGAAGCGGCGCCTGGACCGATCGTGGCTCGGAGACGGCGCGTGGATGCATCGGGGCTAAGAAGACGACGCATGGACCGATCGGGGCTCAGGAAACGGCGTGTGGACCGATCGGAGCTCGGAGACGACGCGTGGACCGATCGGGGCTCAGGAGACGGCGCGAGGAGCGATCGGGCTCAGGAGAAGACGCGTCAATTGATCGTGGCTCAGGAGACGACGCGTCGACGGATCGGGGCTTAGGAGACGACGCGTGGACCGATCGGGGCTTAGGAGACTACGCGTGTACCTATCGGGGCTCAGGAGACTGCTCGTGGACCGATTGGGCATCAGGAGACGGCGCGTCGATGGATCGGGGCTTGGGGAACGACGCGTGGACCGATCGGGGCTCAGGAGACGGTGCGTGGATCGATCGGGGCTCGGATACGGCGCGTGGATCGATCGGGGCTCAGGAGACGGCGCGAGGAGCGATCGGGGCTCGGAGACGACGCGTGTACGGATCGGGGCTTGGTGACGGAGTGTGGACCGATCGGGGCTCTCGAAGCGGCGCCTGAACCGATCCTGGCTCGGAGACGGGGCGAGGAGGCATCTGGTCTTAGAAGACGACGCGTGGATCGATCGGGGCTCGGAGACGGCGCGTGAACCGACCGGGGCTCAGGAGGCCGCGCGTGGACCGATCGAGGCTCGGCGACGGCGCGTGTACCGATCGGGGCTCGGCGACTGCGTGTGGACGTATCGGGGTTCAGGAGACGGCGCGTGGACCGATCGGGGCTCAGGAGACGGCGCGTGCACCGATCGGGGCCCAGAGACGGGTCGTGGACAGATTGGGGCTTAGGAGACGGCGCATGGACCGACTGGGGCTCAGGAGGTTGCGCGTGGAACGATCGGGGCTCAGGAGACGGCGCTTGAACTTATCGGCGCTCGGAGACGGCGTGTGGACCGATCGGAGCTCGGAGACGACGCGTGGACCGATCGGGGCTCAGGAGACGGCGCGAAGAGCGATCGGGCTCAGGAGAAGACGCGTCAATTGATCGTGGCTCAGGAGACGACGCGTGGATCGATCGGGGCTCAGAAGACGACGCGTCGACCGATCGGGGCTCAGGAGACGGCGCGTGGATCGATCGAGGCTCGAAGACGCCGCGTGGAACGATCGGGGCTCAGGAGACGGCGCTTGAACTTATCGGCGCTCGGAGACGGCGCGTGGACCGATCGGGGCTTAGGATACGGCGCAGGGACCGATCGGGGCTCAGGAAGCGGCGCCTGGACCGATCGTGGCTCGGAGACGGCGCGTGGATGCATCGGGGCTAAGAAGACGACGCATGGACCGATCGGGGCTCAGGAAACGGCGTGTGGACCGATCGGAGCTCGGAGACGACGCGTGGACCGATCGGGGCTCAGGAGACGGCGCGAGGAGCGATCGGGCTCAGGAGAAGACGCGTCAATTGATCGTGGCTCAGGAGACGACGCGTCGACGGATCGGGGCTTAGGAGACGACGCGTGGACCGATCGGGGCTTAGGAGACTACGCGTGTACCTATCGGGGCTCAGGAGACTGCTCGTGGACCGATTGGGCATCAGGAGACGGCGCGTCGATGGATCGGGGCTTGGGGAACGACGCGTGGACCGATCGGGGCTCAGGAGACGGTGCGTGGATCGATCGGGGCTCGGATACGGCGCGTGGATCGATCGGGGCTCAGGAGACGGCGCGAGGAGCGATCGGGGCTCGGAGACGACGCGTGTACGGATCGGGGCTTGGTGACGGAGTGTGGACCGATCGGGGCTCTCGAAGCGGCGCCTGAACCGATCCTGGCTCGGAGACGGGGCGAGGAGGCATCTGGTCTTAGAAGACGACGCGTGGATCGATCGGGGCTCGGAGACGGCGCGTGAACCGACCGGGGCTCAGGAGGCCGCGCGTGGACCGATCGAGGCTCGGCGACGGCGCGTGTACCGATCGGGGCTCGGCGACTGCGTGTGGACGTATCGGGGTTCAGGAGACGGCGCGTGGACCGATCGGGGCTCAGGAGACGGCGCGTGCACCGATCGGGGCCCAGAGACGGGTCGTGGACAGATTGGGGCTTAGGAGACGGCGCATGGACCGACTGGGGCTCAGGAGGTTGCGCGTGGAACGATCGGGGCTCAGGAGACGGCGCTTGAACTTATCGGCGCTCGGAGACGGCGTGTGGACCGATCGGAGCTCGGAGACGACGCGTGGACCGATCGGGGCTCAGGAGACGGCGCGAAGAGCGATCGGGCTCAGGAGAAGACGCGTCAATTGATCGTGGCTCAGGAGACGACGCGTGGATCGATCGGGGCTCAGAAGACGACGCGTCGACCGATCGGGGCTCAGGAGACGGCGCGTGGATCGATCGAGGCTCGAAGACGCCGCGTGGAACGATCGGGGCTCAGGAGACGGCGCTTGAACTTATCGGCGCTCGGAGACGGCGCGTGGACCGATCGGGGCTTAGGATACGGCGCATGGACCGATCGGGGCTCAGGAAGCGGCGCCTGGACCGATCGTGGCTCGGAGACGGCGCGTGGAGGCATCGGGGCTAAGAAGACGACGCATGGACCGATCGGGGCTCAGGAAACGGCGTGTGGACCGATCGGAGCTCGGAGACGACGCGTGGACCGATCGGGGCTCAGGAGACGGCGCGAGGAGCGATCGGGCTCAGGAGAAGACGCGTCAATTGATCGTGGCTCAGGAGACGACGCGTCGACGGATCGGGGCTTAGGAGACGACGCGTGGACCGATCGGGGCTTAGGAGACGACGCGTGGACCGATCGGGGTTTAGGAGAGGACGCGTCGACCGATCGGGGCACAGGAGACGGCGCGTGGACCGATCGGGGTTTAGGAGACGACGCGTGGACGGATCGGGGCTCGGAGACGGCGCGTGGACCGATCGGGACTTAGGAGACGACGAGTGGACCGATCGGGGCTTAGGAGACGATACGTGGACCGATCGGGGCTCAGGAGACGGCGCGTGGACCGGTCGGGGCTTAGGAGACTCACGTTGATCGATGGGGCTCCGGAGGCGGCGCGTGGACCGATCGGGGCTTAGGAGACAACGCGTGTACCTATCGGGGCTCAGGAGACAGCGCGTGGACCGATCGGGCCTCAGGGGACGGCGCGTGAAATGATCGGCGCTCGGAGACGGCGCGTCGACCGATCGTGGCTTAGGAGAAGGCGCGTGGAACGATCAGGGCTCAGGAGACGGCGCGTGGAGCGATCGGGGCTCAGGAGACGGCGCGTGAACCAATCGGCGCTCCGAGACGGCGCGTGGACCGATCGGGGATGAGGAGAAGGCGTGTGGACCGGTCGGGTCTTAGGAAACGGCGCGTGGACCGATCGGGGCCCGGAGACGGGGCGTGGAACGATCGGGGCTCAGGTGACGGCGCGTGAACCGATCGGGGCTTAGCAGGAGGCGCTTGGACCGATCGGGGCTTAGGACACGGCGCGTGGACCGATCGGAGCTCGGAGACGGCGCGTGGACCGATCGGGGCTCAGGAGACGGCGCGAGGAGCGATCGGGCTCAGGAGAAGACGCGTCAATTGATCGTGGCTCAGGAGACGACGCGTCGACGGATCGGGGCTTAGGAGACGACGCGTGGACCGATCGGGGCCCGGAGACGGGGCGTGGAACGATCGGGGCTCAGGTGACGGCGCGTGGACCGATCGGGGCTTAGCAGGAGGCGCTTGGACCGATCGGGGCTTAGGACACGGCGCGTGGACCGATCGGAGCTCGGAGACGGCGCGTGGACCGATCGGGGCTCAGGAGACGGCGCGAGGAGCGATCGGGCTCAGGAGAAGACGCGTCAATTGATCGTGGCTCAGGAGACGACGCGTCGACGGATCGGGGCTTAGGAGACGACGCGTGGACCGATCGGGGCTTAGGAGACGACGCGTGGACCGATCGGGGCTTAGGAGACGACGCGTGGACCGATCGAGGTTTAGGAGAGGACGCGTCGACCGATCGGGGCACAGGAGACGGCGCGTGGACCGATCGGGGCTTAGGAGACGACGCGTGGACCGACCGGGGCTCGGAGACGGCGCGTGGAACGATCGGGGCTCGGAGACGCCGCGTGGAACGATCGGGGCTCAGGAGACGGCGCTTGAACTTATCGGCCCTCGGAGACGGCGCGTGGACCGATCGGGGCTCAGGAAGCGGCGCCTGGACCGATCGTGGCTCGGAGACGGCGCGTGGAGGCATCGGGGCTAAGAAGACGACGCATGGACCGATCGGGGGTCAGGAAACGGCGTGTGGACCGATCGGAGCTCGGAGACGACGCGTGGACCGATCGGGGCTTAGGAGACTCACGTTGATCGATTGGGGCTCCGGAGGCGGCGCGTGGACCGATCGGGGCTTAGCAGAAGGCGCTTGGACCGATCGGGGCTTAGGCGACGGCGCGTGGACCGATCGGAGCTCGGAGACGGCGCGTGGAACGATCGGGGCTCGGAGACGACGCGTGGACCGATCGGGGCTCAGGAGACGGCGCGAGGAGCGATCGGGCTCAGGAGAAGACGCGTCAATTGATCGTGGCTCAGGAGACGACGCGTGGAGGCATCGGGGCTAAGAAGACGACGCATGGACCGATCGGGGGTCAGGAAACGGCGTGTGGGCCGATCGGAGCTCGGAGACGACGCGTGGACCGATCGGGGCTCAGGAGACGGCGCGAGGAGCGATCGGGCTCAGGAGAAGACGCGTCAATTGATCGTGGCTCAGGAGACGACGCGTCGACGGATCGAGGCTTAGAAGATGACGCGTGGACCGATCGGTGCTTAGGAGACGACGCGTGGACCGATCGGGGCTCAGGAGACGGCGCGTGGACCGACCGGGGCTCAGGAGGCGACGCGTAGACCCATCGGGGCTCGGAGACGGCGTGTGGACCGATCGGGGATTAGGAGACGACGCGTGGACCGATCGGGGTTTAGGAGAGGACGCGTCGACCGATCGGGGCACAGGAGACGGCGCGTGGACCGATTGGGGCTTAGGAGACGACGCGAGGACCGACCGGGGCTCGGAGACGGCACGTGGACCGATCGGGGCTTAGGAGACTACGCGTGTACCTATCGGGGCTCAGGAGACTGCGCGTGGACCGATTGGGCATCAGGAGACGGCGCGTCGATGGATCGGGGCTTGGGGAACGACGCGTGGACCGATCGGGGCTTAGGAGACGACGCGTGGACCGACCGGGGCTCGGAGACGGCACGTGGACCGATCGGGGCTTAGGAGACGGCGCGTGAACCGATCGGCGCTCGGAGACGGCGCGTGGACCGATCGGGGCTTAGGAGAAGGCGCGTGGACCGATCGGGGCTTAGGAGACGGCGCGTGGACCGATCGGGGCTCGGAGACGGCGCGTGGAACGATCGGGGCTCAGGCGACGGCGCGTGAACCGATCGGCGCTCGGAGACGGCGCCTCGACCGATCGGGGCTCGGAGACCGCGCGTGGACGGATCGGGGATCGGAGACGGCACGTTAACCGATCGGGGCTTAGGAGACGATCCGTGAACTGATCGCGGCTCGGAGACGGCGCGTGGACAGATCGGGGCTCAGGAGACCGCGCGTGGACCGATCGGGGCTCGGCGACTGCGCGTGGACGTATCGGGGCTCAGGAGATGGCGCGTGGACCGATCGGGGCTCGCAGACGGCACGTTAACCGATCGGGGCTTAGGAGACGATGCGTGGACCGATCGCGGCTCGGAGATGGCGCGTGAACCGACCGGGGCTCAGGAGACGGCGCGTGCACCGATCGCGGCCCAGAGACGGGTCGTGGACAGATTGGGGCTTAGGAGACGGCGCGTGGACCGATCGTGGCTGGGAGACGGCACGTCCGCCAATCGGGGCTCAGTAGACTACGCGTGGATGGATCGGAGCTTAGGGAACGACGCGTGGACCGATCGGGGCTCAGGAGACGGCATGTGAACCGACCATGGCTCAGGAGGCCGCGCGTGGACCGACTGGGGCTCAGGAGGTTGCGCGTGGACCAATTGGGGTTCGGCGACGGGGCGTGGACCGATCGGGGCTCGGAGACGGCGCGTTAACCGATCGGGGCTTAGGAGACGATGCGAGGAGGCATCTGGGTTTACAAGACGACGCGTGGATCGATCGGGGCTCGGAGACGGCGCGTGAACCGACCGGGGCTCAGGAGGCCGCACGTGGACCGATCGAGGCTGGGCGACGGCGCGTGGACCGATCGGGGCTCGGCGACTGCGTGTGGACGTATCGGCGTTCAGGAGAGGGCGCGTGGACCGATCGGGGCTCGCAGACGGCACGTGGACCGATCAGGGCTTTGGAGACGACGCGTGGACCGATCGGGGCTCAGGAGACGACGCGTGGACCGATCGGTGCTCGGAGACGGCGCGTTGGACGATCGGGGCTCAGGAGACGGCGCGTGGGCCGATCGGGGCGCAGGAGACGGTGCGTGGACCGATCGGGGCTCGGAGACGGCGCGTGGACCGTTCGGGGCTTAGTAGACGACGCGTGGACCGATCGGGGCTTGGGAGACGGCGCGTGGACCGATCGGGATTCAGGAGACGGCGCGTGGATCGATTGGGGCGTGGATACGGCGCGTGACGCGACCGGGGCTCAGCAGGCCGCGCGTGGAGCGATCATGGCTCGGCGACGGCGCATGGACCAATCGGGGCTCGAAGACGACGCGTGGAGCGATAGGGGCTCAGGAGACGGCGCGTGGACCGGTCGGGGCTTAGGAGACTCGCGTGGGCCGATTGGGACTCAGGCGGTTGCGCGTGGATCTATTGGGGTTCGGCGACGGCGCGTGGACCGATCGCGGCGCGGAGACGGCGCGTTAACCGATCGGGGCATAGGAGACGATGCGTGGACCGATCGGGGCTCGGAGACGGCGAGTGGACCCATCGGGGCTCGGAGACGACGCGTGTACGGATCGGGGCTTGATGACGGCGGCTTTACCGATCGCGGCTCGGAGACGGCCCGTGGACAGATCGGGGTTTAGGAGAGGGCGCGTGGACCGATCGGGGCTTAGGAGACGACGCGTGGACCGATCGGGGCTCAGGAGACGGCGCGTGGAGCGATGGGGATCAGGAGACGGTGCGCGGACTGATCGGGGCTCGGAGACGGCGCGAGGACCGATCGGGGCTTAGGAGACGACGCGTGGAGCGATCGGGCTCAGGAGAAGACGCGTCAATTGATCGTGGCTCAGGAGACGACGCGTCGACGGATCGGGGCTTAGGAGACGACGCGTGGACCGAACGGTGCTCAGAAAACGGCGTGTGGAGCGATTGGGGCTCAGGAGACGGCGCGTGGACCGATCGGGGCTCGGAGACATCGCGTGGAATGATCGGGGCTCAGGAGACGGCGCGTGAACCGATCGGGGCTTAGGAGACGGCGCGTGGACCGATCGGACATCAGGAAACGGCGCGTGGACCGAACGGGGCTCGGAGACGACGCGTGGACCGATCGGGGCTTAGGAGACGGCGCGTGGACCGATCGGAGATCAGGAGATGACGCGTTGACCGATCGGGGTTGTGGAAGCAGCGTACGGACCGATCGTGGCTCGGAGACGGCGCGTGGAGGCATCGGGGCTTTGAAGACGACGCGTGGACCGATCGGGGCTCAGGAAACGGCGTGTGGTGCGATCGGGGCTCAGGAGACGACGCGTGGATCGATCGGGGCTCACGAGACGACGCGTCGAACAATCGGGGCTCAGGAGATGGCGCGCGGACCGACTGGGGCTCAGGAGACTCGCGTGGATCGATCGGGGCTCCAGAGGCGCCGCGTGGACCGATTGGGACCAGGAGACGGTGCGTGAACCGTTCGGGGCTCGGAGACGGCGCGTGTACCGATCGGGGCTCGGAGACGACGCGTAGTCCGATCGGTGCTCGGAGACAGCGCGTGGACCGACTGGGGCTCGGAGACGGCGCGTCGACCGATCGTGGCTTAGGAGAAGGCGCGTGGAATGATCGGGGTTCCGGAGACGGCGCGAGGAGCGATCGGGGCTCAGGAGAAGACGCGTCAATTGATCGGGGCTCAGGACACGACGCGGCGACGGATCGGGGCTTGGAGACGGCGCGTGCACCGATCGGGGCTTAGGAGACGACGCGTGGACCGATCGGGGCTCAGGAAACGGCGTGTGGTGCGATCGGGGCTCAGGAGACGACGCGTGGATCGATCGGGGCTCACGAGACGACGCGTCGAACAATCGGGGCTCAGGAGATGGCGCGCGAACCGACTGGGGCTCAGGAGACTCGCGTGGATCGATCGGGGCTCCAGAGGCGCCGCGTGGACCGATTGGGGCCAGGAGACGGTGCGTGAACCGTTCGGGGCTCGGAGACGGCGCGTGTACCGATCGGGGCTCGGAGACGACGCGTAGTCCGATCGGTGCTCGGAGACAGCGCGTGGACCGACTGGGGCTCGGAGACGGCGCGTGGACCGATCGTGGCTTAGGAGAAGGCGCGTGGAATGATCGGGGTTCCGGAGACGGCGCGAGGAGCGATCGGGGCTCAGGAGAAGACGCGTCAATTGATCGGGGCTCAGGACACGACGCGGCGACGGATCGGGGCTTGGAGACGGCGCGTGGACCGATCGGGGCTTAGGAGACGACGCGTGGATCGATCGGGGCTCAGGAGACGGCACCTGGAGCGATCGGGGCTCAGGAGACGGCGCGTGGACCGATCGGGGCTCGGAGACAGCGCGTCGACCGATCGGGGTTCGGAGACGGCGCCTGGACCAATTGGGGTTCGGCGACGGCGCGTGGGCCGATCGGGGTTCAGGAGACGGCGCGTGAACCGACCATGGCTCAGGAGGCCGCGCGTGGACCGACTGGGGCTCAGGCGGTTGCGCATGGACCAATTGGGGTTCGGCGACGGCGCGTGGACCGATCGGGGCTCGGAGACGGCGCGTGGAATGATCGGGGCTCAGGAGACGGCGCGTGAACAGATCGGCGCTCGGAGACAGCGCGTGGACCGATCGGGGCTCAGAAGACGGCGCGTGGAATGATCGGGGCTCAGGAGACGGCGCGTGAACCGATCGGCGCTCGGAGACGGCGCGTGGACCGATCGGGGCTCAGGAAACGGCGCGTGAACCGATCGGGGCTTAGGAGACGACACGTGGACCGTCCGGGGTTAGGAGACGACGCGTGGACCGATGGGGCTTAGGAAGCGACGCGTGGACCGATCGGGGCTCAGGAAACGGCGCGTGGACCGATTGGGGCTCAGGAGGCCGCGCGTGGACCGATCACGGCTCGGCACCAGCGCGTGGACGGATCGGGGCTCAGGACACGGCGGTGGATCGATCGGGGCTCGGAGACGGCATGTCAACCGCTAGGGGCTTAGGAGACGATACGTGGACCGATCGGGGCTCGGATACGACGCGTGAACCGACCGGGGCTCAGGAGGCCGCGCATCGACTGATGGGGATCGGATATGACGGGTGGAACGATCGGAGCTCAGGAGACGGCGCGTGAACCGATTGGCGCTCGGAGACGGCGCTTGGACCGATCGGGGCTTAGGAGACGACGCGTGGACCGATTGGGGCTCGGAGACGGCGCTTGGACCGATCGGGGCTTAGGAGACAGCGCGTGGACCGATTGGGGCTCAGGAGACGGCGCGTGGACCGCTCGGGTCTCGGAGACGGCGCGTGGAACGATAGGGGCTCCGGAGGCGCCGTGTGGACCGATGGGGAGCAGGAGACGGTGCGTGGACCGATCGGGGCTCGGAGACGGCGCGTAGACCGATCGGGGCTTAGGAGATGACGCGTGGACCGATCGGGGCTCAGGAGACGGGGCGCGGACTGACCGGGGCTCAGGTGACTCGCGTGGATCGATCGGGGCTCCGGAGGCGCCGTGTGGACCGATGGGGACCAGGAGACGGTGCCTGGACCGATCGGGGCTCGGAGCCGGCGTGTGGACCGATCGGGGCATAGGAGACGACGCGTGTACCTATCGGGGCTCAGGAGACAGCGCGTGGTCCGATTGGGCCTCACGAGACGGCGCGTGGACAGATCGGGGCTCGGAGACGACGCGTGTACGGATCGGGGATTCTGGGACGAGGCGTGGACCGATCGGGGCTTAGGAGACGACGCGTGGACCGATCGGGGCGTAGGAGACGACGCGTGGACCGATTGGGGCTTAGGAGACGGCGCGTGGACCGATCGGGGCTCAGGAAGCGGCGCCTGAACCGATCGTGGCTCGGAGACGGCGCGTGGAGGCATCGGGCCTAAGAAGACGACGCATCGACCGAGCGGGGCTCAGGAGACGGCGCGAGGAGCGATCGGGGCTCAGGAGAAGACGCGTCAATTGATCGGGGCTCAGGAGACGACGCGTCGACGCATCGGGGCTTAGGAGACGACGCGTGGACCGATAGGGGCTTAGGAGACGACGCGTGAACCGATCGGGGCTCAGGAAGCGGCGCCTAGACCGATCGTGGCTCGGAGACGGCGCGTGGAGGCATCGGGCCTAAGAAGACGACGCATGGACCGAGCGGGGCGCAGGAGACGGCGCGAGGAGCGATCGGGGCTCAGGAGAAGACGCGTCAATTGATCGGGGCTCAGGAGAGGACGCGTCGACGCATCGGGGCTCAGGAGACGGCGCGTGGACCGACCGGGGCTCAGGAGACTCGCGTGGATCGATCGGGGCTCAGGGGGCGACGCGTGGACCCATCGGGGCTCGGAGACGGCGTGTGGACATATCGTGGCTTATGAGACGACGCGTGGACGGATCGGGGCTCAGGAGAAGGCGCGTGAACCGATCGGCGCTCGGAGACGGCGCGTGGACCGATCGGGGCTTAGGAGACGATGCGCGGACCGATCGAAGGTCAGGAGGCGGCGCGTGGACCCATCGGGGCTCGGAGACGGCACGTGGACCGATCAGGGCTTAGGAGACGACTCGTGGACCGATCGGGGCTCAGGAGATAGCGCGTGGACCGGTCGGGGCTTAGGAGACTCGCGTGGATCTAACGGACCTTCGGAGGCGGCGTGTGAACCGATCGGGGAGTAGGAGACGGTGCGTGGAGCGATCGGGGCGTAGGAGACGGCGCGTGGACCGATCGGGGCTCAGGGGACGACGCGTCGACGCATCGGGGCTTAGGAGACGACGCGTGGACCGATCGGGGCTTAGGAGACGACGCGTGGACCGATCGGGGCTCAGGAAGCGGCGCCTAGACCGATCGTGGCTCGGAGACGGCGCGTGGAGGCATCGGGCCTAAGAAGACGACGCATGGACCGAGCGGGGCGCAGGAGACGGCGCGAGGAGCGATCGGGGCTGAGGAGAAGACGCGTGGGCCGATCGCGGCTCAGGAGACGGCGCGTAGACCGATCGGGGCTCGGAAACGACGCGTTAACCGAGCGGGGCTTAGGAGACTATGCGTGGACCGATCGGGGTTCGGAGACAGCGCGTGTACCGACTGGGGCTCACGAGGTTGCGCGTGGACCAATTGGGGTTCGGCGGCGGCGCGTGGACCGACCGGGGCTCAGGAGACCGCGCGTGAACCGATCGGGGCTCGGCGACTGCGCGTGGACCGATCGGGGCTAAGGAGACGACGTGTGGACCGATCGGGGCATAGGAGACGACGCGTGTACCTATCGGGGCTCAGGAGACAGCGCGTGGTCCGATTGGGCCTCACGAGACGGCGCGTGGACAGATCGGGGCTCGGAGACGACGCGTGTACGGATCGGGGATTCGGGGACGAGGCGTGGACCGATCGGGGCTTAGGAGACGACGCGTGGACCAATCGGGGCGTAGGAGACGACGCGTGGACCGATTGGGGCTTAGGAGACGACGCGTGGACCGATCCGGGCACAGGAGACGGCGCGTCGACCGACCGGAAGTCGGGAGGCGACGCGTGGACCCATCGGGGCTCGGAGACGGCACGTGGACCGATCGGAGCTTAGGACCCGACGCGTGGGCTGATCGGGGTGCAGGAGACGGGGCGTGGACCGATCGAGGCTTAGGAGACGATACGTGGAGCGATCGTGGCTCAGGAGACGGCGCGAGGAGCGATCGGGCTCAGGAGAAGACGCGTCAATTGATCGTAGCGCAGGAGACGACGCGTCGACGGATCGGGGCTTAGGAGATGACGCGTGGACCGATCGGGGCTTAGGAGACGACGCGTGGACCGATCGGGGCTCAGGAGACGGCGCGTGGACCGACCGGGGCTCAGGAGACAGCGCGTGGACCGATTGGGGCTCAGGAGACGGCGCGTGGACCGCTCGGGGCTCGGAGACGGCGCGTAGAACGATCGCGGCTCGGCGACGGCGCATGGACCGATCGAGGCTCAAGAGGCTGCGCGTGGATCGATTGGGGCTCAGGAGACGGCGCGTGGAACGCTCGGGGCTCGAAGACGGCGCGTGGAACGATCAGGGCTCAGGAGACGTCACGTGAAATGATCGGCGCTCGGAGACGGCGCGTGGACCGATCGGGGCTCAGGAGAAGGCGCGTGGACCGATCGGGGCTTAGGAGGGGACCCGTCGACCGATCGGGGCTCAGGAGACGACGCGTGAACCGGTCGGTGCTCAGGAAGCGGCGCCTGGACCGATCGGGGCTCCGAGACGACGCGTTAACCGAGCGGGGCTTAGGAGACTATGCGGGGACCGATCGGGGCTCGGAGACAGCTCGTGTACCGACTGGGGCTCAGGAGGTTGCGCGTGGACCAATTGGGGTTCGGCGACGGCGCGTGAACCAATCGGCGCTCCGAGACGGCGCGTGGACCGATCGGGGATGAGGAGAAGGCGCGTGGACCGATCGGGGCTTCGGAGACGGCGCGTAGACCGATCGGGGCTCGGAGACGGCGCGTGGAACGATCGGGGTTCAGGTGACGGCGCGTGAACCGATCGGCGCTCGGAGACGGCGCGTGGATCGATCGGGGCTTAGGAGAAGGCGCGTAGACCGATCGGGGCTTAGGAGACGATTCGTGGACCGATCGGGGCTCGGAGACGGCGCGTGGACCGACCGGGGCTAAGCAGGCCGCTCGTGGACCGATAGAGGCTTAGGAGCCGACGCGTGGACCGATCGGGGCTCAGGTGACGGGGCGTGAAATGATCGGCGCTCTGAGACGGCGCGTCGACCGATCGGTGCTCGGAGACGGCGCGTGGACGGACCGCGGCTCAGAATGCGGTACGCGGACCGACCGGGGATCGGACACGGCGTGTGGACCGATCGAGGCTCGGAGACGACGCGTTTAAGGATCGGGAATCAGGAGACGACGCGTGGAACGATCCGGGCTCAGGAGACGAAGCGTGGACCGATCGGGGCTCGGAGACGCCGTGTGGAACGATCGGCACTCTGAGACGGCGCGTGGATCGATCGGGGATCGGGGACGGCGCGTGGAACGATCGCGACTCGGAGTCTACGCGTTAGCCGATCGGGGCTTAGGAGACGATGCGTGGACCGATCGGGGCTCGGAGACGGCGCGTGGACCGATCGGGGCTCAGGAGACGGCGCGTCAACCGATCGGCGCTCGGGAGACGGCGCGTCAACCGATCGGCGCTCGGAGACGGCGCGTGGACCGATCGGGGCTTAGGAGACGGCGCGTGGACCGATCGGAGATCAGGAGATGACGCGTTGACCGATCGGGGTTGTGGAAGCAGCGTACGGACCGATCGTGGCTCGGAGACGGCGCGCGGAGGCATCGGGGCTTTGAAGACGACGCGTGGACCGATCGGGGCTCAGGAAACGGCGTGTGGTGCGATCGGGGCTCAGGAGACGACGCGTGGATCGATCGGGGCTCACGAGACGACGCGTCGAACAATCGGGGCTCAGGAGATGGCGCGCGGACCGACTGGGGCTCAGGAGACTCGCGTGGATCGATCGGGGCTCCAGAGGCGCCGCGTGGACCGATTGGGACCAGGAGACGGTGCGTGAACCGTTCGGGGCTCGGAGACGGCGCGTGTACCGATCGGGGCTCGGAGACGACGCGTAGTCCGATCGGTGCTCGGAGACAGCGCGTGGACCGACTGGGGCTCGGAGACGGCGCGTCGACCGATCGTGGCTTAGGAGAAGGCGCGTGGAATGATCGGGGTTCCGGAGACGGCGCGAGGAGCGATCGGGGCTCAGGAGAAGACGCGTCAATTGATCGGGGCTCAGGACACGACGCGGCGACGGATCGGGGCTTGGAGACGGCGCGTGCACCGATCGGGGCTTAGGAGACGACGCGTGGACCGATCGGGGCTCAGGAAACGGCGTGTGGTGCGATCGGGGCTCAGGAGACGACGCGTGGATCGATCGGGGCTCACGAGACGACGCGTCGAACAATCGGGGCTCAGGAGATGGCGCGCGAACCGACTGGGGCTCAGGAGACTCGCGTGGATCGATCGGGGCTCCAGAGGCGCCGCGTGGACCGATTGGGGCCAGGAGACGGTGCGTGAACCGTTCGGGGCTCGGAGACGGCGCGTGTACCGATCGGGGCTCGGAGACGACGCGTAGTCCGATCGGTGCTCGGAGACAGCGCGTGGACCGACTGGGGCTCGGAGACGGCGCGTGGACCGATCGTGGCTTAGGAGAAGGCGCGTGGAATGATCGGGGTTCCGGAGACGGCGCGAGGAGCGATCGGGGCTCAGGAGAAGACGCGTCAATTGATCGGGGCTCAGGACACGACGCGGCGACGGATCGGGGCTTGGAGACGGCGCGTGGACCGATCGGGGCTTAGGAGACGACGCGTGGATCGATCGGGGCTCAGGAGACGGCACCTGGAGCGATCGGGGCTCAGGAGACGGCGCGTGGACCGATCGGGGCTCGGAGACAGCGCGTCGACCGATCGGGGTTCGGAGACGGCGCCTGGACCAATTGGGGTTCGGCGACGGCGCGTGGGCCGATCGGGGTTCAGGAGACGGCGCGTGAACCGACCATGGCTCAGGAGGCCGCGCGTGGACCGACTGGGGCTCAGGCGGTTGCGCATGGACCAATTGGGGTTCGGCGACGGCGCGTGGACCGATCGGGGCTCGGAGACGGCGCGTGGAATGATCGGGGCTCAGGAGACGGCGCGTGAACAGATCGGCGCTCGGAGACAGCGCGTGGACCGATCGGGGCTCAGAAGACGGCGCGTGGAATGATCGGGGCTCAGGAGACGGCGCGTGAACCGATCGGCGCTCGGAGACGGCGCGTGGACCGATCGGGGCTCAGGAAACGGCGCGTGAACCGATCGGGGCTTAGGAGACGACACGTGGACCGTCCGGGGTTAGGAGACGACGCGTGGACCGATGGGGCTTAGGAAGCGACGCGTGGACCGATCGGGGCTCAGGAAACGGCGCGTGGACCGATTGGGGCTCAGGAGGCCGCGCGTGGACCGATCACGGCTCGGCACCAGCGCGTGGACGGATCGGGGCTCAGGACACGGCGGTGGATCGATCGGGGCTCGGAGACGGCATGTCAACCGCTAGGGGCTTAGGAGACGATACGTGGACCGATCGGGGCTCGGATACGACGCGTGAACCGACCGGGGCTCAGGAGGCCGCGCATCGACTGATGGGGATCGGATATGACGGGTGGAACGATCGGAGCTCAGGAGACGGCGCGTGAACCGATTGGCGCTCGGAGACGGCGCTTGGACCGATCGGGGCTTAGGAGACGACGCGTGGACCGATTGGGGCTCGGAGACGGCGCTTGGACCGATCGGGGCTTAGGAGACAGCGCGTGGACCGATTGGGGCTCAGGAGACGGCGCGTGGACCGCTCGGGGCTCAGAGACGGCGCGTGGAACGATAGGGGCTCCGGAGGCGCCGTGTGGACCGATGGGGAGCAGGAGACGGTGCGTGGACCGATCGGGGCTCGGAGACGGCGCGTAGACCGATCGGGGCTTAGGAGATGACGCGTGGACCGATCGGGGCTCAGGAGACGGGGCGCGGACTGACCGGGGCTCAGGTGACTCGCGTGGATCGATCGGGGCTCCGGAGGCGCCGTGTGGACCGATGGGGACCAGGAGACGGTGCCTGGACCGATCGGGGCTCGGAGCCGGCGTGTGGACCGATCGGGGCATAGGAGACGACGCGTGTACCTATCGGGGCTCAGGAGACAGCGCGTGGTCCGATTGGGCCTCACGAGACGGCGCGTGGACAGATCGGGGCTCGGAGACGACGCGTGTACGGATCGGGGATTCTGGGACGAGGCGTGGACCGATCGGGGCTTAGGAGACGACGCGTGGACCGATCGGGGCGTAGGAGACGACGCGTGGACCGATTGGGGCTTAGGAGACGGCGCGTGGACCGATCGGGGCTCAGGAAGCGGCGCCTGAACCGATCGTGGCTCGGAGACGGCGCGTGGAGGCATCGGGCCTAAGAAGACGACGCATCGACCGAGCGGGGCTCAGGAGACGGCGCGAGGAGCGATCGGGGCTCAGGAGAAGACGCGTCAATTGATCGGGGCTCAGGAGACGACGCGTCGACGCATCGGGGCTTAGGAGACGACGCGTGGACCGATAGGGGCTTAGGAGACGACGCGTGAACCGATCGGGGCTCAGGAAGCGGCGCCTAGACCGATCGTGGCTCGGAGACGGCGCGTGGAGGCATCGGGCCTAAGAAGACGACGCATGGACCGAGCGGGGCGCAGGAGACGGCGCGAGGAGCGATCGGGGCTCAGGAGAAGACGCGTCAATTGATCGGGGCTCAGGAGAGGACGCGTCGACGCATCGGGGCTCAGGAGACGGCGCGTGGACCGACCGGGGCTCAGGAGACTCGCGTGGATCGATCGGGGCTCAGGGGGCGACGCGTGGACCCATCGGGGCTCGGAGACGGCGTGTGGACATATCGTGGCTTATGAGACGACGCGTGGACGGATCGGGGCTCAGGAGAAGGCGCGTGAACCGATCGGCGCTCGGAGACGGCGCGTGGACCGATCGGGGCTTAGGAGACGATGCGCGGACCGATCGAAGGTCAGGAGGCGGCGCGTGGACCCATCGGGGCTCGGAGACGGCACGTGGACCGATCAGGGCTTAGGAGACGACTCGTGGACCGATCGGGGCTCAGGAGATAGCGCGTGGACCGGTCGGGGCTTAGGAGACTCGCGTGGATCTAACGGACCTTCGGAGGCGGCGTGTGAACCGATCGGGGAGTAGGAGACGGTGCGTGGAGCGATCGGGGCGTAGGAGACGGCGCGTGGACCGATCGGGGCTCAGGGGACGACGCGTCGACGCATCGGGGCTTAGGAGACGACGCGTGGACCGATCGGGGCTTAGGAGACGACGCGTGGACCGATCGGGGCTCAGGAAGCGGCGCCTAGACCGATCGTGGCTCGGAGACGGCGCGTGGAGGCATCGGGCCTAAGAAGACGACGCATGGACCGAGCGGGGCGCAGGAGACGGCGCGAGGAGCGATCGGGGCTGAGGAGAAGACGCGTGGGCCGATCGCGGCTCAGGAGACGGCGCGTAGACCGATCGGGGCTCGGAAACGACGCGTTAACCGAGCGGGGCTTAGGAGACTATGCGTGGACCGATCGGGGTTCGGAGACAGCGCGTGTACCGACTGGGGCTCACGAGGTTGCGCGTGGACCAATTGGGGTTCGGCGGCGGCGCGTGGACCGACCGGGGCTCAGGAGACCGCGCGTGAACCGATCGGGGCTCGGCGACTGCGCGTGGACCGATTGGGGCTAAGGAGACGACGTGTGGACCGATCGGGGCATAGGAGACGACGCGTGTACCTATCGGGGCTCAGGAGACAGCGCGTGGTCCGATTGGGCCTCACGAGACGGCGCGTGGACAGATCGGGGCTCGGAGACGACGCGTGTACGGATCGGGGATTCGGGGACGAGGCGTGGACCGATCGGGGCTTAGGAGACGACGCGTGGACCAATCGGGGCGTAGGAGACGACGCGTGGACCGATTGGGGCTTAGGAGACGACGCGTGGACCGATCCGGGCACAGGAGACGGCGCGTCGACCGACCGGAAGTCGGGAGGCGACGCGTGGACCCATCGGGGCTCGGAGACGGCACGTGGACCGATCGGAGCTTAGGACCCGACGCGTGGGCTGATCGGGGTGCAGGAGACGGGGCGTGGACCGATCGAGGCTTAGGAGACGATACGTGGAGCGATCGTGGCTCAGGAGACGGCGCGAGGAGCGATCGGGCTCAGGAGAAGACGCGTCAATTGATCGTAGCGCAGGAGACGACGCGTCGACGGATCGGGGCTTAGGAGATGACGCGTGGACCGATCGGGGCTTAGGAGACGACGCGTGGACCGATCGGGGCTCAGGAGACGGCGCGTGGACCGACCGGGGCTCAGGAGACAGCGCGTGGACCGATTGGGGCTCAGGAGACGGCGCGTGGACCGCTCGGGGCTCGGAGACGGCGCGTAGAACGATCGCGGCTCGGCGACGGCGCATGGACCGATCGAGGCTCAAGAGGCTGCGCGTGGATCGATTGGGGCTCAGGAGACGGCGCGTGGAACGCTCGGGGCTCGAAGACGGCGCGTGGAACGATCAGGGCTCAGGAGACGTCACGTGAAATGATCGGCGCTCGGAGACGGCGCGTGGACCGATCGGGGCTCAGGAGAAGGCGCGTGGACCGATCGGGGCTTAGGAGGGGACCCGTCGACCGATCGGGGCTCAGGAGACGACGCGTGGACCGGTCGGTGCTCAGGAAGCGGCGCCTGGACCGATCGGGGCTCCGAGACGACGCGTTAACCGAGCGGGGCTTAGGAGACTATGCGGGGACCGATCGGGGCTCGGAGACAGCTCGTGTACCGACTGGGGCTCAGGAGGTTGCGCGTGGACCAATTGGGGTTCGGCGACGGCGCGTGAACCAATCGGCGCTCCGAGACGGCGCGTGGACCGATCGGGGATGAGGAGAAGGCGCGTGGACCGATCGGGGCTTCGGAGACGGCGCGTAGACCGATCGGGGCTCGGAGACGGCGCGTGGAACGATCGGGGTTCAGGTGACGGCGCGTGAACCGATCGGCGCTCGGAGACGGCGCGTGGACCGATCGGGGCTTAGCAGAAGGCGCTTGGACCGATTGGGGGTTAGCAGAAGGCGCTTGGACCGATCGGGGCTTAGGAGACGGCGCGTGGACCGATCGGAGCTTAGGACCCGACGCGTGGGCTGATCGGGGTGCAGGAGACGGGGCGTGGACCGATCGAGGCTTAGGAGACGATACGTGGAGCGATCGGGGCTCAGGAGGCGGCGCGTGGATCGATCGGGGCTCAGGAGACGACGCGTGGACCGATCGCGTATTAGGGAACGACGCATCGACCGATCGGTGCTCGGAGTCGGCGCGTGGAACGATCGGGGCTCAGGTGACGGCGCGTGAACCGATCCGCTCTCGGAGACGGCCCGTGGACCGATCGGGGCTTAGGAGACGATGCGTGCACCGATCGGGGCTCGGAGACGGCGCGTGGAACGATCGGGGCTCAGGTGACGGCGCGTGAACCGATCCGCTCTCGGAGACGGCCCGTGGACCGATCGGGGCTTAGGAGAAGGCGCTTCGACCGATCGGGGCTTAGGAGACGGCGCGTGGGCCGATCGGAGCTCGGAGACGGCGCGTGGAACGATCGGGGCTCAGGAGACGGCGCGTGAACCGATCGGCGCTCGGAGACGGCGCGTGGACCGATTGGGGCTTAAGAGACGATGGGTGGACCGATCGGGGCTTAGGAGACGGCACGTGAATCGATCGGGGCACAGGAGACGGCGCGTGAGCCGGTCGGGGCTTAGGAGACGATGCCTGGACCGATCGAGGTTTAGGGGGCGGCGTGTGGAACGATCGAGGCTTAGGAGACGGCGGGTGGAACGATCGGGGCTCAGGAGACGGCGCGTGAACCGATCGGCGCTCGGAGACGGCGCGTGGACCAATCGGTGCTTAGGAGACTACGCGTTGACCGATCGGGGCTCAGGAGAAGGGGTGTGGACCGATCGGGGCTCAGGAGACGGCGCGTGGACCGATCGGGGCTCGGCGATGGCGCGTGGATCGATCGGGGCTCGGAGACGACGCGTGTACGGATCGAGGCTTGGAGACGGCGCGTGGACCGACCGGAGCTCGGACACGGCGCGTGGATGGATCGGGGCTTAGGAGACGGCGCGTGGACTAATTGGGGCTCAGGAGACGACGCGTGGACTGATCGGCGCTCAAAGACAGCGCGTGGACCGATCGGGGCTCGGCGATGGCGCGTGGATCGATCGGGGCTCGGAGACGACGCGTGGACCGATTGGGGCTTAGGAGACGGCGCGTGGACCAATCGGCGCTCCGAGACGGCGCGTGGACCGATCGGGGATGAGGAGAAGGCGCGTGGGCCGATCGGGGCTTAGGAGACGACGCGTGGATCGATCGGGGCTCGGAGACGGCGCGTGGACCGATCGGGGCTCGGAGATGGCGCGTGGAATGATCGGGGCTTAGGAGATGGCGTGTGGACCGATCGGGGCTCGGAGACGACGCGTGGACCGATCGGGGCTCGGAGACAGCGCGTCGACCGACTGGGGCTCAGGCGGTTGCGCGTGGACCGATCGGGGCTTAGGAGCCTCGCGTGGATCGATCGGGGCCCCGGAGGCGCCGCGTGGACCCATGGGGATCAGGAGACAGTGCGTGGACCGATCGGGGCTCGGAGACGGCGTGTGGACCGAGCGGGGCTTAGGAGAGGACGCGAGGACCGTTCGGGGGGTAGGCGATGACGCGTGTACCTATCGGGGCTCAGGAGACAGCGCGTGGACCGATCAGGGCTCGGCGACTGCGCGTGGACGTATTGGGGCTCGGCGACTGCGCGTGGACGTATCGGGGCTCAGGAGATATCGCGTGGACCGATCGGGGCTCGGGGACGGCGCGTTAACCGATTGGGGCTTAGGAGACCATGCGTGGACCGATCGGGGCTCGAAGACGGCGCGTCGACCGATCGGGTCTCAGGAGGCCGCGCGTGGACAGATCATGACTCGGCGACGGCGCGTGGACCGATCGGGGCTCAGGAGACGGCGCGTGGACCGATCGGGGCTCGGAGAAGGCGCGTGGACCGATCGTGGCTCAGGAAGCGGCGCCTGGACCGATCGTGGCCCGGAGACGGCGCGAGAAGGCATCTGGGCTTACAAGACGACGCGTGGATCGATCGGGGCTCGGAGACGGCGCATGAACCGACCGGGGCTCAGGAGACGGCGCGTGGACTGATCGGGGCTCGGAGACGGCGCGTTAACCGATCGGGGCTTAGGAGACGGTGCGCGGACCGACCGGGGCTCAGGAGACTCGCGTGGATCGATCGGGGCTCCGGAGACGCCGCGTGGAGCGATGGGGACCAGGAGACGGTGCGCGGACCGATCGGGGCTCGGAGACGGCGCGTGGACCGCTCGGCGCTCGGAGACGGCGCATTAACCGATCGGGGCTTAGGAGACGATGCGTGAACCGATCGGGGCTCGGAGACGGCGCGTGGACCGATCGGGGCTTAGGAGACAACGCGTGGACCGATGGGGGCTCGGAGACGGCGCGTGTACCTATCGGGGCTCACGAGACAGCGTGTGGACCGATTGGGGCTCAGGAGACGGGGCGTGGACCGATCGGGGCTCAGGAGACGGCGCGTGGACCGATCGGGGCTCGGAGACGCCGCGTTGAACGATCGGAGCTCAGGAAACGGGGCGTGAAATGATCGGCGCTCTGAGACGGCGCGTGGACCGATCGGTGCTCGGAGACGACGCGTGGACCGATCGGGGCTGAGGAGACGGCGCGTGGACCTATCGGGCCTCAGGAGACGGCGCGTGGACCGATTGGAGCTCGGGAGACTGCGCGTGGATGGATCGGGGCTTAGGGAACGACGCGTGGAACGATCGGGGCTCAGGAGACGGCGCGTGGACCGATCGGGGCTCACGAGACGGCGCGTCGCTCGATCGGGGCTCAGGAGACGGCGCGTGGACGGATCGGTCTCAGGAGACGGCGCGTGAACCGATCGGCGCTCGGAGACGGGGCCTGGACCGATCGGGGCTTAGGAGACGGCGCGTGGACCGATCGGAGATCAGGAGGTGACGCGTGGACCGATCGGGGTTGTGGAAGCGGCGCACGGACCGATCGTGGCTCGGAGACGGCGCGTGGAGGCATCGGGGTTAAGAAGACGACGCATCGACCGAGCGGGGTTCAGGAGACGGCGCGTGGACCGATCGCGGCTCAGGAGACGACGCGTAGACCGATCGGGGCTCCGAAACGACGCGTTAACCGAGCGGGGCTTAGGAGACGATGCGTGGACCGTTCGGGCTCGGAGCCGGCGCGTGAACCGATCGGGGCTCGGAGACGACGCGTGTACAGATCGGGGCTTAGGAGACGATGCGTTGACCGATCGGGGCTCAGGAGGCGGCGCGTGGTCGGACCGCGGCTTAGAATGTGGCACGCGGACCGGTCGGGGATCGGACACGGCGTGTGGACCGATCGAGGCTCGGAGACGACGCGTTTACGGATCGGGGATGAGGAGACGACGCGTGGAACGATCCGGGCTCAGGTGGCGGCGCGTGGACCGATTGGGAGTCACGAGACGGCGCGTGGACCGAGTGGGGCTCGGATACGGCGCGTGAACCGACCGGGACTCAGGAGGCCGCGCGTGGACCGATCGCAGCTCGGCGACGGCGCGTGGACCGATCGGGGCTCGGAGACGGCGCGTGGACGGACCGTGGCTTAGAATGCGTCACGCTGATCGATCGGGGCTCGGAGACGGCGTGTGGACGTATCGGGGGTTAAGAGACGATGCGTGGACCGATCGGGGCTCAGGAGATGGCGCGTGGACCGATCGGGGCTTCGGAGACGGTACGTGGACCGATCGAGGCTCGGAGACGGCGCGTGGACCGATCGGGGCTCAGGAGGCGGCGCGTGAACCGATCGGCGCTCGGAGACGGCGCGTGGACCGATCGGGGCTTAGGAGACGGCGCGTGGACCGATCGGGGCTTAGGAGACGACGCGTGGACCGATTGAGGCTCAGGAGGCCGCGCGTGGACCGATCGGCGTTTGGATACGACGCGTGGACCGATCGGGGCTCGGAGACAGCGCGTGGACCAACCGGGGCTCAGGCGGTTGCGCGTGGACCAATTGGGGTTCGGCGACGGCGCGTTGACCTATCCGGGCTCTGGAAGCGGCGCACGGACCGATCGGGGCTCAGGAGGCGGCGCGTGAGCCGATCGGCGCTCGGAGACGGCGCGTGGACCGATCGGGGCTTAGGAGACGGCGCGTAGACCGATCGGGGCTCGGAGACGGCGCGTGGACCGATCGGGGCTTAGCAGAAGGCGCTTGGACCGATTGGGGCTTAGCAGAAGGCGCTTGGACCGATCGGGGCTTAGGAGACGGCGCGTGGACCGAACGGGGCTCAGGTAACGGCGTGTGGAGCGGTTGGGGCTCAGGAGACGACGGGTGGATCGATCGAGGCTCAAAAGACGACGCGTCGACCGATCGGGGCTCAGGAGACGGCGCGTGGATCGATCGGGGCTCGGTGACGCCGCGTGGAACGATCGGGGCTCAGGAGACGGCGCTTGAACTTATCGCCGCTCAGAGACGGCCCATGGACCGATCGGGGCTTAGGATACGGCGCGTGGACCGATCGTGGCTCAGGAGACGGCGCGAGGAGCGATCGGGCTCAGGAGAAGACGCGTCAATTGATCGTAGCGCAGGAGACGACGCGTCGACGGATCGGGGCTTAGGAGATGACGCGTGGACCGATCGGGGCTTAGGAGACGACGCGTGGACCGATCGGGGCTCAGGAGACGGCGCGTGGACCGACCGGGGCTCAGGAGACAGCGCGTGGACCGATTGGGGCTCAGGAGACGGCGCGTGGACCGCTCGGGGCTCGGAGACGGCGCGTAGAACGATCGCGGCTCGGCGACGGCGCATGGACCGATCGAGGCTCAAGAGGCTGCGCGTGGATCGATTGGGGCTCAGGAGACGGCGCGTGGAACGCTCGGGGCTCGAAGACGGCGCGTGGAACGATCAGGGCTCAGGAGACGTCACGTGAAATGATCGGCGCTCGGAGACGGCGCGTGGACCGATCGGGGCTCAGGAGAAGGCGCGTGGACCGATCGGGGCTTAGGAGGGGACCCGTCGACCGATCGGGGCTCAGGAGACGACGCGTGGACCGGTCGGTGCTCAGGAAGCGGCGCCTGGACCGATCGGGGCTCCGAGACGACGCGTTAACCGAGCGGGGCTTAGGAGACTATGCGGGGACCGATCGGGGCTCGGAGACAGCTCGTGTACCGACTGGGGCTCAGGAGGTTGCGCGTGGACCAATTGGGGTTCGGCGACGGCGCGTGAACCAATCGGCGCTCCGAGACGGCGCGTGGACCGATCGGGGATGAGGAGAAGGCGCGTGGACCGATCGGGGCTTCGGAGACGGCGCGTAGACCGATCGGGGCTCGGAGACGGCGCGTGGAACGATCGGGGTTCAGGTGACGGCGCGTGAACCGATCGGCGCTCGGAGACGGCGCGTGGACCGATCGGGGCTTAGCAGAAGGCACTTGGACCGATTGGGGCTTAGCAGAAGGCGCTTGGACCGATCGGGGCTTAGGAGACGGCGCGTGGACCGATCGGAGCTTAGGACCCGACGCGTGGGCTGATCGGGGTGCAGGAGACGGGGCGTGGACCGATCGAGGCTTAGGAGACGATACGTGGAGCGATCGGGGCTCAGGAGGCGGCGCGTGGATCGATCGGGGCTCAGGAGACGACGCGTGGACCGATCGCGTATTAGGGAACGACGCATCGACCGATCGGTGCTCGGAGTCGGCGCGTGGATGGACCATCGCTTAGAATGCGGCACGTGTACCGACCGGGCTCGGAGACGGCGTGTGGACCGATCGGGGCTCGGAGAGGGCGCGTTAACCGATCGGCGCTTAGGAGACGATGCGTGCACCGATCGGGGCTCGGAGACGGCGCGTGGAACGATCGGGGCTCAGGTGACGGCGCGTGAACCGATCCGCTCTCGGAGACGGCCCGTGGACCGATCGGGGCTTAGGAGAAGGCGCTTCGACCGATCGGGGCTTAGGAGACGGCGCGTGGGCCGATCGGAGCTCGGAGACGGCGCGTGGAACGATCGGGGCTCAGGAGACGGCGCGTGAACCGATCGGCGCTCGGAGACGGCGCGTGGACCGATTGGGGCTTAAGAGACGATGGGTGGACCGATCGGGGCTTAGGAGACGGCACGTGAATCGATCGGGGCACAGGAGACGGCGCGTGAGCCGGTCGGGGCTTAGGAGACGATGCCTGGACCGATCGAGGCTTAGGAGACGGCGGGTGGAACGATCGGGGCTCAGGAGTCGGCGCGTGAACCGATCGGCGCTCGGAGACGGCGCGTGGACCAATCGGGGCTTAGGAGACTACGCGTTGACCGATCGGGGCTCAGGAGAAGGGGTGTGGACCGATCGGGGCTCAGGAGACGGCGCGTGGACCGATCGGGGCTCGGCGATGGCGCGTGGATCGATCGGGGCTCGGAGACGACGCGTGTACGGATCGAGGCTTGGAGACGGCGCGTGGACCGACCGGAGCTCGGACACGGCGCGTGGATGGATCGGGGCTTAGGAGACGGCGCGTGGACTAATTGGGGCTCAGGAGACGACGCGTGGACTGATCGGCGCTCAAAGACAGCGCGTGGACCGATCGGGGCTCGGCGATGGCGCGTGGATCGATCGGGGCTCGGAGACGACGCGTGGACCGATTGGGGCTTAGGAGACGGCGCGTGGACCAATCGGCGCTCCGAGACGGCGCGTGGACCGATCGGGGATGAGGAGAAGGCGCGTGGGCCGATCGGGGCTTAGGAGACGACGCGTGGATCGATCGGGGCTCGGAGACGGCGCGTGGACCGATCGGGGCTCGGAGATGGCGCGTGGAATGATCGGGGCTTAGGAGATGGCGTGTGGACCGATCGGGGCTCGGAGACGACGCGTGGACCGATCGGGGCTCGGAGACAGCGCGTCGACCGACTGGGGCTCAGGCGGTTGCGCGTGGACCGATCGGGGCTTAGGAGCCTCGCGTGGATCGATCGGGGCCCCGGAGGCGCCGCGTGGACCCATGGGGATCAGGAGACAGTGCGTGGACCGATCGGGGCTCGGAGACGGCGTGTGGACCGAGCGGGGCTTAGGAGAGGACGCGAGGACCGTTCGGGGGGTAGGCGATGACGCGTGTACCTATCGGGGCTCAGGAGACAGCGCGTGGACCGATCAGGGCTCGGCGACTGCGCGTGGACGTATCGGGGCTCAGGAGACATCGCGTGGACCGATCGGGGCTCGGGGACGGCGCGTTAACCGATTGGGGCTTAGGAGACCATGCGTGGACCGATCGGGGCTCGAAGACGGCGCGTCGACCGATCGGGTCTCAGGAGGCCGCGCGTGGACAGATCATGACTCGGCGACGGCGCGTGGACCGATCGGGGCTCGGAGACGACGTGTGGACCGATCGGGGCTCGGAGACAGCGCGTGGACCGACTGGGGCTCAGGCGGTTTCGTGTGGACCAATTGGGGTTCGGCGACGGCGCGTGGACCGATCGGGGCTCAGGAGACGGCGCGTGGACCGATCGGGGCTCGGAGAAGGCGCGTGGACCGATCGTGGCTCAGGAAGCGGCGCCTGGACCGATCGTGGCCCGGAGACGGCGCGAGAAGGCATCTGGGCTTACAAGACGACGCGTGGATCGATCGGGGCTCGGAGACGGTGCATGAACCGACCGGGGCTCAGGAGACGGCGCGTGGACTGATCGGGGCTCGGAGACGGCGCGTTAACCGATCGGGGCTTAGGAGACGGTGCGCGGACCGACCGGGGCTCAGGAGACTCGCGTGGATCGATCGGGGCTCCGGAGACGCCGCGTGGAGCGATGGGGACCAGGAGACGGTGCGCGGACCGATCGGGGCTCGGAGACGGCGCGTGGACCGCTCGGCGCTCGGAGACGGCGCATTAACCGATCGGGGCTTAGGAGACGATGCGTGAACCGATCGGGGCTCGGAGACGGCGCGTGGACCGATCGGGGCTTAGGAGACAACGCGTGGACCGATGGGGGCTCGGAGACGGCGCGTGTACCTATCGGGGCTCACGAGACAGCGTGTGGACCGATTGAGGCTCAGGAGACGGGGCGTGGACCGATCGGGGCTCAGGAGACGGCGCGTGGACCGATCGGGGCTCGGAGACGCCGCGTTGAACGATCGGAGCTCAGGAAACGGGGCGTGAAATGATCGGCGCTCTGAGACGGCGCGTGGACCGATCGGTGCTCGGAGACGACGCGTGGACCGATCGGGGCTGAGGAGACGGCGCGTGGACCTATCGGGCCTCAGGAGACGGCGCGTGGACCGATTGGAGCTCGGGAGACTGCGCGTGGATGGATCGGGGCTTAGGGAACGACGCGTGGAACGATCGGGGCTCAGGAGACGGCGCGTGGACCGATCGGCGCTCACGAGACGGCGCGTCGACCGATCGGGGCTCAGGAGACGGCGCGTGGACCGATCGGAGCGCAGGAGGCGGCGCGAGGACCGACCGGGGCTCAGGAGACTCGCGTGGATCGATCGGGGCTCAAGAGGCGACGCGTGGACCCATCGCTGCTCGGAGACGGCGTGTGGACGTATCGGGGCTTAGGAGACGACGCGTGGACTGAACGGGGGTCAGGAGAAGACGCGTGGACCGATCGGGGCTTAGGAGAGGACCCGTCGACCGATCGGGGCTCAGGAGACGACGCGTGGATCGATCGAGGTGTAGCAGAGGACGCGTCGACCGATCGGGGCTCAGGAGACGACGCGTGGACGGATCGGGTCTCAGGAGACGGCGCGTGAACCCGTCGGCGCTCGGAGACGGGGCGTGTACAGATTGGGGCTTAGGAGACGGCGCGTGGACCGATCGGGGCTCGGAGACGGCGCGTGGACCGATCGGGGCTTAGGAGACGACGCGTGGACCGATCGGGGCTGAAAAGACGGCGCGTGGACCGATTGGGGCTCAGGAGACGGCGCGTGGACCGATTGGGGCTCGGGAGAATGCGCGTGGATGGATCGGGGCTTCGGGAACGACGCGTGGACCGATCGAGGTTCAGGAGTCGGCGCGTGGACCGATCGGAGCTCGGAGACGGCGCGTGGAACGATCGGGGCTTAGGAGGCCGCGCGTGGACTGATCGGGACTCAGGAGACGGCGTGTGGACCGATCGGGGCTCAGGAGGCGGCGCGTGGACCGATTGGGGCTTACGAGACGGCGCGTGGGTCGATCGGGGTTCAGGAAGCGGCGCCTGGACCGATCGTGGCTCGAAGACGGCGCGTGGAGGCATCGGGGCTAAAAAGACGACATATGAACCGAGCGGGGCTCAGGAGACGGCGCGAGGAGCGATCGGGGCTCAGGAGAAGACGCGTCAATTGATCGGGGCTCAGGAGACGACGCGTCGACGGATCGGGGCTTAGGAGACGACGCGCAGACCGATCGGGGCGCAGGAGGCGGCGCGTGGACCGATTGGGGCGCAGGAGGCGGTGCGTGGACCGATTGGGGCTTAGGAGACGGCGCGTGGACCAATCGGCGCTCAGGAGATTCGCGTGGATCGATCGGGGCTCAGGAGGCGACGCGTGAACCCATCGCGGCTCGGAGACGGCATGTGGATGTATCGGGGCTTCGGAGACGACGCGTGGACTGATCGGGGCTCAGGAGAAGACGCGTGGACCGATCGGGGCTCAGGAGACGGCGCGCAGACCGATCGGGGCGCAGGAGGCGGCGCGTGGACCGATTGGGGCGCAGGAGGCGGTGCGAGGACCGATTGGGGCTTAGGAGACGGCGCGTGGACCAATCGGCGCTCAGGAGACTCGCGTGGATCGATCGGGGCTAAGGAGGCAACGCGGGGACCCATCGGGGCTCGGAGACGGCGTGTGGACGTATCGGGGCTTAGGAGACGACGCGTGGACTGATCGGAGCTCAGGAGAAGACGCGTGGACCGATCGGGGCTTAGGAGAGGACCCGTCGACCGATCGGGGCTCAGGAGACGACGCGTGGACCGATCGAGGTTTAGCAGAGGACGCGTCGACCGATCGGGGCTCAGGAGACAGTGAGTGGACGGATCGGGACTCAGGAGACGGCGCGTGGAACGATCGGCGCTCGGAGACGGGGCGTGGACCGATTGGGGTTTAGCAGAGGACGCGTCGACCGATCGGGGCTCAGGAGACAGCGCGTGGACGGATCGAGTCTCAGGAGACGGCGCGTGAACCAATCGGTGCTCGGAGACGGGGCGTGGACCGATCGGGGCTTAGGAGACGGTGCGTGCACCGATCGGGGCTCGGGAGACTGCGCGTGGATGGATCGGGGCTTCGGGAACGACGCGTGGACCGATCGGGGCTCAGGAGACGGCGCGTGGACCGATCGGGGCTCGGAGACGGCGCGTGGACCGATCGGGGCTCACGAGACGGCGCGTCGACCGATCGGGGCTCAGGAGACGGCGCGTGGACGGATCGGTCTCAGGAGACGGCGCGTGAACCGATCGGCGCTCGGAGACGGGGCCTGGACCGATCGGGGCTTAGGAGACGGCGCGTGGACCGATCGGAGATCAGGAGGTGACGCGTGGACCGATCGGGGTTGTGGAAGCGGCGCACGGACCGATCGTGGCTCGGAGACGGCGCGTGGAGGCATCGGGGTTAAGAAGACGACGCATCGACCGAGCGGGGTTCAGGAGACGGCGCGTGGACCGATCGCGGCTCAGGAGACGACGCGTAGACCGATCGGGGCTCAGGAGGCGGCGCGTGGTCGGACCGCGGCTTAGAATGTGGCACGCGGACCGGTCGGGGATCGGACACGGCGTGTGGACCGATCGAGGCTCGGAGACGACGCGTTTACGGATCGGGGATGAGGAGACGACGCGTGGAACGATCCGGGCTCAGGTGGCGGCGCGTGGACCGATTGGGAGTCACGAGACGGCGGGTGGACCGAGTGGGGCTCGGATACGGCGCGTGAACCGACCGGGGCTCAGGAGGCCGCGCGTGGACCGATCGCAGCTCGGCGACGGCGCGTGGACCGATCGGGGCTCGGAGACGGCGCGTGGACGGACCGTGGCTTAGAATGCGTCACGCTGATCGATCGGGGCTCGGAGACGGCGTGTGGACGTATCGGGGGTTAAGAGACGATGCGTGGACCGATCGGGGCTCAGGAGATGGCGCGTGGACCGATCGGGGCTTCGGAGACCGTACGTGGACCGATCGAGGCTCGGAGACGGCGCGTGGACCGATCGGGGCTCAGGAGGCGGCGCGTGAACCGATCGGCGCTCGGAGACGGCGCGTGGACCGATCGGGGCTTAGGAGACGGCGCGTGGACCGATCGGGGCTTAGGAGACGACGCGTGGACCGATTGGGGCTCAGGAGGCCGCGCGTGGACCGATCGGCGTTTGGATACGACGCGTGGACCGATCGGGGCTCGGAGACAGCGCGTGGACCAACCGGGGCTCAGGCGGTTGCGCGTGGACCAATTGGGGTTCGGCGACGGCGCGTTGACCTATCCGGGCTCTGGAAGCGGCGCACGGACCGATCGGGGCTCAGGAGGCGGCGCGTGAGCCGATCGGCGCTCGGAGACGGCGCGTGGACCGATCGGGGCTTAGGAGACGGCGCGTAGACCGATCGGGGCTCGGAGACGGCGCGTGGAACGATCGGGGTTCAGGTGACGGCGCGTGAACCGATCGGCGCTCGGAGACGGCGCGTGGACCGATCGGGGCTTAGCAGAAGGCGCTTGGACCGATTGGGGCTTAGCAGAAGGCGCTTGGACCGATCGGGGCTTAGGAGACGGCGCGTGGACCGAACGGGGCTCAGGTAACGGCGTGTGGAGCGGTTGGGGCTCAGGAGACGACGGGTGGATCGATCGAGGCTCAAAAGAAGACGCGTCGACCGATCGGGGCTCAGGAGACGGCGCGTGGATCGATCGGGGCTCGGTGACGCCGCGTGGAACGATCGGGGCTCAGGAGACGGCGCTTGAACTTATCGGCGCTCAGAGACGGCCCATGGACCGATCGGGGCTTAGGATACGGCGCGTGGACCGATCGTGGCTCAGGAGACGGCGCGAGGAGCGATCGGGCTCAGGAGAAGACGCGTCAATTGATCGTAGCGCAGGAGACGACGCGTCGACGGATCGGGGCTTAGGAGATGACGCGTGGACCGATCGGGGCTTAGGAGACGACGCGTGGACCGATCGGGGCTCAGGAGACGGCGCGTGGACCGACCGGGGCTCAGGAGACAGCGCGTGGACCGATTGGGGCTCAGGAGACGGCGCGTGGACCGCTCGGGGCTCGGAGACGGCGCGTAGAACGATCGCGGCTCGGCGACGGCGCATGGACCGATCGAGGCTCAAGAGGCTGCGCGTGGATCGATTGGGGCTCAGGAGACGGCGCGTGGAACGCTCGGGGTTCGAAGACGGCGCGTGGAACGATCAGGGCTCAGGAGACGTCACGTGAAATGATCGGCGCTCGGAGACGGCGCGTGGACCGATCGGGGCTCAGGAGAAGGCGCGTGGACCGATCGGGGCTTAGGAGGGGACCCGTCGACCGATCGGGGCTCAGGAGACGACGCGTGGACCGGTCGGTGCTCAGGAAGCGGCGCCTGGACCGATCGGGGCTCCGAGACGACGCGTTAACCGAGCGGGGCTTAGGAGACTATGCGGGGACCGATCGGGGCTCGGAGACAGCTCGTGTACCGACTGGGGCTCAGGAGGTTGCGCGTGGACCAATTGGGGTTCGGCGACGGCGCGTGAACCAATCGGCGCTCCGAGACGGCGCGTGGACCGATCGGGGATGAGGAGAAGGCGCGTGGACCGATCGGGGCTTCGGAGACGGCGCGTAGACCGATCGGGGCTCGGAGACGGCGCGTGGAACGATCGGGGTTCAGGTGACGGCGCGTGAACCGATCGGCGCTCGGAGACGGCGCGGACCGATCGGGGCTTAGCAGAAGGCGCTTGGACCGATTGGGGCTTAGCAGAAGGCGCTTGGACCGATCGGGGCTTAGGAGACGGCGCGTGGACCGATCGGAGCTCGGAGACGGCGCGTGGACCGATCTGGGCTCGGAGACAGCGCGTGGACCGACTGGGGCACAGGCGGTGGCGCGTGGACCAATTGGGGTTCGGCGACGGCGCGTGGACCGATCCGGGCTCAGGAGACGGCGCGTGGACCGATCGGGGCTGGGAGACGGAGCGTGGAGCGATCGGGGCTCAGGAGACGGCGCGTGAACTAATCGGCGCTCGGAGACGGCCCATGGACCGATCGGGGCTTAGGATACGGCGCGTGGACCGATCGTGGCTCAGGAGACGGCGCGAGGAGCGATCGGGCTCAGGAGAAGACGCGTCAATTGATCGTAGCGCAGGAGACGACGCGTCGACGGATCGGGGCTTAGGAGATGACGCGTAGACCGATCGGGGCTTAGGAGACGACGCGTGGACCGATCGGGGCTCAGGAGACGGCGCGTGGACCGACCGGGGCTCAGGAGACAGCGCGTGGACCGATTGGGGCTCAGGAGACGGCGCGTGGACCGCTCGGGGCTCGGAGACGGCGCGTAGAACGATCGCGGCTCGGCGACGGCGCATGGACCGATCGAGGCTCAAGAGGCTGCGCGTGGATCGATTGGGGCTCAGGAGACGGCGCGTGGAACGCTCGGGGCTCGAAGACGGCCCGTGGAACGATCAGGGCTCAGGAGACGTCACGTGAAATGATCGGCGCTCGGAGACGGCGCGTGGACCGATCGGGGCTCAGGAGAAGGCGCGTGGACCGATCGGGGCTTAGGAGGGGACCCGTCGACCGATCGGGGCTCAGGAGACGACGCGTGGACCGGTCGGTGCTCAGGAAGCGGCGCCTGGACCGATCGGGGCTCCGAGACGACGCGTTAACCGAGCGGGGCTTAGGAGACTATGCGGGGACCGATCGGGGCTCGGAGACAGCTCGTGTACCGACTGGGGCTCAGGAGGTTGCGCGTGGACCAATTGGGGTTCGGCGACGGCGCGTGAACCAATCGGCGCTCCGAGACGGCGCGTGGACCGATCGGGGATGAGGAGAAGGCGCGTGGACCGATCGGGGCTTCGGAGACGGCGCGTAGACCGATCGGGGCTCGGAGACGGCGCGTGGAACGATCGGGGTTCAGGTGACGGCGCGTGAACCGATCGGCGCTCGGAGACGGCGCGTGGACCGATCGGGGCTTAGCAGAAGGCGCTTGGACCGATTGGGGCTTAGCAGAAGGCGGTTGGACCGATCGGGGCTTAGGAGACGGCGCGTGGACCGATCGGAGCTCGGAGACGGCGCGTGGACCGATCTGGGCTCGGAGACAGCGCGTGGACCGACTGGGGCACAGGCGGTGGCGCGTGGACCAATTGGGGTTCGGCGACGGCGCGTGGACCGATCCGGGCTCAGGAGACGGCGCGTGGACCGATCGGGGCTGGGAGACGGAGCGTGGAGCGATCGGGGCTCAGGAGACGGCGCGTGAACTAATCGGCGCTCGGAGACGGCGTGTGGACCGATCGGAGCTCGGAGACGACGCGTGGACCGATCGGGGCTCAGGAGACGGCGCGAGGAGTGATCGGGCTCAGGAGAAGACGCGTCAATTGATAGTGGCTCAGGAGACGACGCGTGGATCGATCGGGGCTCAGAAGACGACGCGTCGACCGATCGGGGCTCAGGAAACGGCGCGTGTACAGATCGGGGCTTAGGAGACGATGCGTTGACCGATCGGGGCTCAGGACGCGACGCGTGGTCGGACCGCGGCTTAGAATGTGGCACGCGGACCGGTCGGGGATCGGACACGGCGTGTGGACCGATCGAGGCTCGGAGACGACGCGTTTACGGATCGGGGATGAGGAGACGACGCGTGGAACGATCCGGGCTCAGGTGGCGGCGCGTGGACCGATTGGGAGTCACGAGACGGCGCGTGGACCGAGTGGGGCTCGGATACGGCGCGTGAACCGACCGGGGCTCAGGAGGCCGCGCGTGGACCGATCGCAGCTCGGCGACGGCGCGTGGACCGATCGGGGCTCGGAGACGGCGCGTGGATCGATCGGGGCTCAGGAGACGACGCGTCGACCGATCGGGGCTCAGGAGGCGGCGCGTGGACCGATTGGGAGTCACGAGACGGCGCGTGGACCGAGTGGGGCTCGGATACGGCGCGTGAACCGACCGGGGCTCAGGAGGCCGCGCGTGGACCGATCGCAGCTCGGCGACGGCGCGTGGACCGATCGGGGCTCGGAGACGGCGCGTGGACGGACCGTGGCTTAGAATGCGTCACGCTGATCGATCGGGGCTCGGAGACGGCGTGTGGACGTATCGGGGGTTAAGAGACGATGCGTGGACCGATCGGGGCTCAGGAGATGGCGCGTGGACCGATCGGGGCTTCGGAGACGGTACGTGGACCGATCGAGGCTCGGAGACGGCGCGTGGACCGATCGGGGCTCAGGAGGCGGCGCGTGAACCGATCGGCGCTCGGAGACGGCGCGTGGACCGATCGGGGCTTAGGAGACGGCGCGTAGACCGATCGGGGCTCGGAGACGGCGCGTGGAACGATCGGGGTTCAGGTGACGGCGCGTGAACCGATCGGCGCTCGGAGACGGCGCGTGGACCGATCGGGGCTTAGCAGAAGGCGCTTGGACCGATTGGGGCTGAGCAGAAGGCGCTTGGACCGATCGGGGCTTAGGAGACGGCGCGTGGACCGATCGGAGCTCGGAGACGGCGCGTGGACCGATCTGGGCTCGGAGACAGCGCGTGGACCGACTGGGGCACAGGCGGTGGCGCGTGGACCAATTGGGGTTCGGCGACGGCGCGTGGACCGATCCGGGCTCAGGAGACGGCGCGTGGACCGATCGGGGCTGGGAGACGGAGCGTGGAGCGATCGGGGCTCAGGAGACGGCGCGTGAACTAATCGGCGCTCGGAGACGGCGCGTGGACCGATCGGGGCTCAGGAGACGGCGCGAGGAGCGATCGGGCTCAGGAGACGGCGCGTGGACCGACCGGGGCTCAGGAGCCTCGCATGGGCCGATCATGGCTCGGCGACGGCGCGTGGACCGATCGGGGCTCGGAGACGACGCGTGGACCGATGGGGGCTCGGATACGGTGCGTGAAGCAACCGGGGCTCAGGAGGCCGCGCGTGGACCGATCATGGCTCGGCGACGGCGCGTGGACCGATTGGGGCTCGGATACGGCGCGTGAACCAACCGGGGCTCAGGAGGCCGCATGTGGCCCGATCGCGGCATGTGCGACGGCGCGTGCACCGATCGGCGCTCGGAGACGGCGCTGACCGATCGTGGCTTAGGAGAAGGCGCGTGGAACGATCGGGGCTCGGAGACGGCGCGTGGAACGATCGGGGCTCCGAGTCGGCGCGTTAACCGATCGGGGCTTAGGAGACGATGCGTGGACCGAACGGGGCTCGGAGACGGCGCGTGAACCGACCGGGGCTCAGGAGGGTACGCCTGGACCGATCGGGGCTCGGCGACGGCGCGTGGACCGATCGAGGCTCGGAGACGACGCGTGTACGGATCGAGGATTCGGGGACGACGCGTGGAACGATCCGGGCTCAGGAGACGGCGCGTGGACCGATCGGGGCTCGGAGACGGCGCGTGGAACGATCGGGGCTCAGGTGACGGCGCGTGAATCGATCCGCGCTCGGAGACGGCGCCTGGACCGATCGGGGCTTAAGAGAAGGCGCTTGGACCGGTCGGGGCTTAGGAGACGGCGCGTGGGCCGATCGGAGCTCGGAGACGGCGCGTGGAACGATCTTGGCTCAGGAGACGGCGCGTGAACCGATCGGCGCTCGGAGACGGCGCGTGGGCCGTTCAGGGCTTAGGAGACGGCGCGAGGAGCGATCGGGCTCAGGAGAAGACGCGTCAATTCATCGTGGCTCAGGAAACGACGCGTCGACGGATCGGGGCTTAGGAGACGACGCGTGGACCGATCGGGGCTTAGGAGACGACGCGTGGACCGATCGGGGCTCAGGAGACGGCGCGTGGACCGACCGGGGCTCAGGAGGCGACGCGTGGACCCATCGGGGCTCGGAGACGGCGTGTGGACCGATCGGGGCTTAGGAGACGACGCGTGAACCGATCGGGGTTTAGGAGAGGACGCGTCGACCGATCGGGGCACAGGAGACGGCGCGTGGACCGATCGGGGCTTAGGAGACGACGCGTGGACCGATCGTGGCTCGGAGACGGCGCGAGGAGGCATCTGGGCTTAGAAGACGACGCGTGGACCGGTCGGGGCTCGGCGACTCCGTGTGGACGTATCAGGGTTCAGGAGACGGCGCGTGGACCGATCGGGGCTCGGAGACGGCGCGTGTACGGATCAGGGATTCCGGGACGACGCGTGGACCGATCCGGGGTTAGGAGACGGCGCGTAGACCGATCATGGCTCGGAGACGGTGCGTGGGACGATCGGGGCTCGGAGCCGGTGCGTTAACCGATCGGGGCTTAGGAGACGATGCGTCGACCGATCGGGGCTCGGAGATGGCGCGTGGACCGACCGGGGCTCAGGAGACAGCGCGTGGACCGATTGGGGCTCAGGAGACGGCGCGTAGAACGATCGCGGCTCGGCGACGGCGCATGGACCGATCGAGGCTCAGGAGGCTGCGCGTGGATCGATTGGGGCTCAGGAGAAGGCGCGTGGACCGATCGGGGCTTAGGAGGGGACCCGTCGACCGATCGGAGCTCAGGAGACGACGCGTGGACCGGTCGGTGCTCAGGAAGCGGCGCCTGGACCGATCGGGGCTCCGAGACGACGCGTTAACCGAGCGGGGCTTAGGAGACTATGCGGGGACCGATCGGGGCTCGGAGACAGCGCGTGTACCGACTGGGGCTCAGGAGGCTGCGCGTGGACCAATTGGGGTTCGGCGACGGCGCGTGGACCAATCGGCGCTCCGAGACGGCGCGTGGACCGATCGGGAATGAGGAGAAGGCGCGTGGACCGATCGGGGCTTAGGAGACGGCGCGTAGACCGATCGGGGCTCGGAGACGGCGCGTGGAACGATCGGGGTTCAGGTGACGGCGCGTGAACCGATCGGCGCTCGGAGACCGCGCGTGGACCGATCGGGGCTTAGCAGAAGGCGCTTGGACCGATTGGGGCTTAGCAGAAGGCGCTTGGACCGATCGGGGCTTAGGAGACGGCGCGTGGACCGATCGAAGCTCGGAGACGGCGCGTGGACCGATCTGGGCTCGGAGACAGCGCGTGGACCGACTGGGGCACAGGCGGTGGCGCGTGGACCAATTGGGGTTCGGCGACGGCGCGTGGACCGATCCGGGCTCAGGAGACGGCGCGTGGACCGATCGGGGCTGGGAGACGGAGCGTGGAGCGATCGGGGCTCAGGAGACGGCGCGTGAACTAATCGGCGCTCGGAGACGGCGTGTGGACCGATCGGAGCTCGGAGACGACGCGTGGACCGATCGGGGCTCAAGAGACGGCGCGAGGAGCGATCGGGCTCAGGAGAAGACGCGTCAATTGATCGTGGCTCAGGAGACGACGCGTCGATCGATCGGGGCTCAGCAGACGACGCGTCGACCGATCGGGGCTCAGGAGACGGCGCGTGGATCGATCGAGGCTCGAAGACGCCGCGTGGAACGATCGGGGCTCAGGAGACGGCGCTTGAACTTATCGGCGCTCGGAGACGGCGCGTGGACCGATCGGGGCTTAGGATACGGCGCAGGGACCGATCGGGGCTCAGGAAGCGGCGCCTGGACCGATCGTGGCTCGGAGACGGCGCGTGGATGCATCGGGGCTAAGAAGACGACGCATGGACCGATCGGGGCTCAGGAAACGGCGTGTGGACCGATCGGAGCTCGGAGACGACGCGTGGACCGATCGAGGCTCAGGAGACGGCGCGAGGAGCGATCGGGCTCAGGAGAAGACGCGTCAATTGATCGTGGCTCAGGAGACGACGCGTCGACGGATCGGGGCTTAGGAGACGACGCGTGGACCGATCGGGGCTTAGGAGACGACGCGTGGATCGATCGGGGTTTAGAAGAGGACGCGTCGACCGATCGGGGCACAGGAGACGGCGCGTGGACCGATCGGGGTTTAGGAGACGACGCGTGGACCGATCGGGGCTCGGAGACGGCGCGTGGACCGATCGGGACTTAGGAGACGACGGGTGGACCGATCGGGGCTTAGGAGACGATACGTGGACCGATCGGGGCTCAGGAGACGGCGCGTGGACCGGTCGGGGCTTAGGAGACTCACGTTGATCGATTGGGGCTCCGGAGACGGCGCGTGGACCGATCGGGGCTTAGGAGACGACGCGTGGACCGATCGGGGCTCGGAGACGGCACGTGGACCGATCGGGGCTTAGGAGACTCACGTTGATCGATTGGGGCTCCGGAGGCGGCGCGTGGACCGATCGGGGCTTAGGAGACTACGCGTGTACCTATCGGGGCTCAGGAGACTGCGCGTGGACCGATTGGGCATCAGGAGACGGCGCGTCGATGGATCGGGGCTTGGGGAACGACGCGTGGACCGATCGGGGCTCAGGAGACGGCGCGTGGATCGATCGGGGCTCGGATACGGCGCGTGGAACGATCGGGGCTTAGGATACGGCGCGTGGACCGATCGTGGCTCAGGAAGCGATGCCTGGACAGATCGTGGCTCGGAGACGGCGTATGGACCGATCGGAGCTCGGACACGACGCGTGGACCGATCGGGGCTCAGGAGACGGCGCGAGGAGCGATCGGGCTCAGGAGAAGACGCGTCAATTGATCGTGGCTCAGGAGACGACGCGTCGACGGATCGGGGCTTAGGAGACGACGCGTGGACCGATCGGGGCTTAGGAGACGACGCGTGGACCGATCGGGGCTCAGGAGACGGCGCGTGGACCGACCGGGGCTCAGGAGGCGACGCGTGGATCCATCGGGGCTCGGAGACGGCGTGTGGACCGATCGGGGCTTAGGAGACGCCGCGTGGACCGATCGGGATTTAGGAGAGGACGCGTCGACCGATCGGGGCACAGGAGACGGCGCGTGGACCGATCTGGGCTTGGAAGACGACGCGTGGATCGATCGGGGCTCGGAGACGGCGCGTGAACCGACCGGGGCTCAGGAGGCCGCGCGTGGACCGGTCGGGGCTCGGCGACTGCGTGTGGACGTATCAGGGTTCAGGAGACGGCGCGTGGACCGATCGGGGCTCGGAGACGGCGCGTGTACGGATCAGGGTTTCCGGGACGACGCGTGGACCGATCCGGGCTCAGGAGACGGCGCGTAGACCGATCATGGCTCGGAGACGGTGCGTGGGACGATCGGGGCTCGGAGCCGGTGCGTTAACCGATCGGGGCTTAGGAGACGATGCGTCGACCGATCGGGGCTCGGAGATGGCGCATGGACCGACCGTGGCTCAGGAGACAGTGCGTGGACCGATTGGGGCTCAGGAGACGGCGCGTGGACCGCTCGGGGCTCGGAGACGGCGCGTAGAACGATCGCGGCTCGTCGACGGCGCATGGACCGATCGAGGCTCAGGAGGCTGCGCGTGGATGGATTGGGGCTCAGGAGACGGCGCGTGGAACGCTCGGGGCTCGAAGACGGCGCGTGGAACGATCAGGGCTCAGGAGACGTCACGTGAAATGATCGGCGCTCGGAGACGGCGTGTGGACCGATCGGGGCTCAGGAGAAGGCGCGTGGACCGATCGGGGCTTAGGAGGGGATCCGTCGACCGATCGGAGCTCAGGAGACGACGCGTGGACCGGTCGGTGCTCAGGAAGCGGCGCCTGGACCGATCGGGGCTCCGAGACGACGCGTTAACCGAGCGGGGCTTAGGAGACAGCGCGTGTACGGACTGGGGCTCAGGAGGTTGCGCGTGGACCAATTGGTGTTCGGCGACGGCGCGTGGACCGACCGGGGCTCAGGAGACCTCGCGTGAACCGATCGAGGCTCGGCGACTGCGCGTGGAGCGATCGGGGCTCAGGAGACGGCGCGTGAACCAATCGGCGCTCCGAGACGGCGCGTGGACCGATCGAGGATGAGGAGAAGGCGCGTGGACCGATCGGGGCTTAGGAGACGGCGCGTAGACCGATCGGGGCTCGGAGACAGCGCGTGGAACGATCGGGGTTCAGGTGACGGCGCGTGAACCGATCGGCGCTCGGAGACCGCGCGTGGACCGATCGGGGCTTAGCAGAAGGCGCTTGGACCGATTGGGTCTTAGCAGAAGGCGCTTGGACCGATCGGGGCTTAGGAGACGGCGCGTGGACCGATCGGAGCTCGGAGACGGCGCGTGGACCGATCTGGGCTCGGAGACAGCGCGTGGACCGACTGGGGCACAGACGGTGGCGCGTGGACCAATTGGGGTTCGGCGACGGCGCGTGGACCGATCCGGGCTCAGGAGACGGCGCGTGGACCGATCGGGGCTGGGAGACGGAGCGTGGAGCGATCGGGGCTCAGGAGACGGCGCGTGAACTAATCGGCGCTCGGAGACGGCGTGTGGACCGATCGGAGCTCGGAGACGACGCGTGGACCGATCGGGGCTCAGGAGACGGCGCGAGGAGCGATCGGGCTCAGGAGAAGACGCGTCAATTGATCGTGGCTCAGGAGACGACGCGTGGATCGATCGGGGCTCAGAAGACGACGCGTCGACCGATCGGGGCTCAGGAGACGGCGCGTGGATCGATCGAGACTCGAAGACGCCGCGTGGAACGATCGGGGCTCAGGAGACGGCGCTTGAATTTATCGGCGCTCGGAGACGGCGCGTGGACCGATCGGGGCTTAGAATACGGCGCAGGGACCGATCGGGGCTCAGGAAGCGGCGCCTGGACCGATCGTGGCTCGGAGACGGCGCGTGGATGCATCGGGGCTAAGAAGACGACGCATGGACCGATCGGAGCTCGGAGACGACGCGTGGACCGATCGGGGCTCAGGAGACGGCGCGAGGAGCGATCGGGCTCAGGAGAAGACGCGTCAATTGATCGTGGCTCAGGAGACGACGCGTCGACGGATCGGGGCTTAGGAGACGACGCGTGGACCGATCGGGGCTTAGGAGACGACGCGTGGACCGATCGGGGTTTAGGAGAGGACACGTCGACCGATCGGGGCTCGGAGACGGCGCGTGGACCGATCGGGACTTAGGAGACGACGAGTGGACCGATCGGGGCTTAGGAGACGATACGTGGACCGATCGGGGCTCAGGAGACGGCGCGTGGACCGGTCGGGGCTTAGGAGACTCACGTTAATCGATTGGGGCTCCGGAGACGGCGCGTGGACCGATCGGGGTTCGGCGACGGCGCGTGAACCAATCGGCGCTCCGAGACGGCGCGTGGACCGATCGGGGATGAGGAGAAGGCGCGTGGACCGATCGGGGCTTCGGAGACGGCGCGTAGACCGATCGGGGCTCGGAGACGGCGCGTGGAACGATCGGGGTTCAGGTGACGGCGCGTGAACCGATCGGCGCTCGGAGACGGCGCGTGGACCGATCGGGGCTTAGCAGAAGGCGCTTGGACCGATTGGGGCTTAGCAGAAGGCGGTTGGACCGATCGGGGCTTAGGAGACGGCGCGTGGACCGATCGGAGCTCGGAGACGGCGCGTGGACCGATCTGGGCTCGGAGACAGCGCGTGGACCGACTGGGGCACAGGCGGTGGCGCGTGGACCAATTGGGGTTCGGCGACGGCGCGTGGACCGATCCGGGCTCAGGAGACGGCGCGTGGACCGATCGGGGCTGGGAGACGGAGCGTGGAGCGATCGGGGCTCAGGAGACGGCGCGTGAACTAATCGGCGCTCGGAGACGGCGTGTGGACCGATCGGAGCTCGGAGACGACGCGTGGACCGATCGGGGCTCAGGAGACGGCGCGAGGAGTGATCGGGCTCAGGAGAAGACGCGTCAATTGATAGTGGCTCAGGAGACGACGCGTGGATCGATCGGGGCTCAGAAGACGACGCGTCGACCGATCGGGGCTCAGGAAACGGCGCGTGTACAGATCGGGGCTTAGGAGACGATGCGTTGACCGATCGGGGCTCAGGACGCGACGCGTGGTCGGACCGCGGCTTAGAATGTGGCACGCGGACCGGTCGGGGATCGGACACGGCGTGTGGACCGATCGAGGCTCGGAGACGACGCGTTTACGGATCGGGGATGAGGAGACGACGCGTGGAACGATCCGGGCTCAGGTGGCGGCGCGTGGACCGATTGGGAGTCACGAGACGGCGCGTGGACCGAGTGGGGCTCGGATACGGCGCGTGAACCGACCGGGGCTCAGGAGGCCGCGCGTGGACCGATCGCAGCTCGGCGACGGCGCGTGGACCGATCGGGGCTCGGAGACGGCGCGTGGATCGATCGGGGCTCAGAAGACGACGCGTCGACCGATCGGGGCTCAGGAAACGGCGCGTGTACAGATCGGGGCTTAGGAGACGATGCGTTGACCGATCGGGGCTCAGGACGCGACGCGTGGTCGGACCGCGGCTTAGAATGTGGCACGCGGACCGGTCGGGGATCGGACACGGCGTGTGGACCGATCGAGGCTCGGAGACGACGCGTTTACGGATCGGGGATGAGGAGACGACGCGTGGAACGATCCGGGCTCAGGTGGCGGCGCGTGGACCGATTGGGAGTCACGAGACGGCGCGTGGACCGAGTGGGGCTCGGATACGGCGCGTGAACCGACCGGGGCTCAGGAGGCCGCGCGTGGACCGATCGCAGCTCGGCGACGGCGCGTGGACCGATCGGGGCTCGGAGACGGCGCGTGGATCGATCGGGGCTCAGGAGACGACGCGTCGACCGATCGGGGCTCAGGAGGCGGCGCGTGGACCGATTGGGAGTCACGAGACGGCGCGTGGACCGAGTGGGGCTCGGATACGGCGCGTGAACCGACCGGGGCTCAGGAGGCCGCGCGTGGACCGATCGCAGCTCGGCGACGGCGCGTGGACCGATCGGGGCTCGGAGACGGCGCGTGGACGGACCGTGGCTTAGAATGCGTCACGCTGATCGATCGGGGCTCGGAGACGGCGTGTGGACGTATCGGGGGTTAAGAGACGATGCGTGGACCGATCGGGGCTCAGGAGATGGCGCGTGGACCGATCGGGGCTTCGGAGACGGTACGTGGACCGATCGAGGCTCGGAGACGGCGCGTGGACCGATCGGGGCTCAGGAGGCGGCGCGTGAACCGATCGGCGCTCGGAGACGGCGCGTGGACCGATCGGGGCTTAGGAGACGGCGCGTAGACCGATCGGGGCTCGGAGACGGCGCGTGGAACGATCGGGGTTCAGGTGACGGCGCGTGAACCGATCGGCGCTCGGAGACGGCGCGTGGACCGATCGGGGCTTAGCAGAAGGCGCTTGGACCGATTGGGGCTGAGCAGAAGGCGCTTGGACCGATCGGGGCTTAGGAGACGGCGCGTGGACCGATCGGAGCTCGGAGACGGCGCGTGGACCGATCTGGGCTCGGAGACAGCGCGTGGACCGACTGGGGCACAGGCGGTGGCGCGTGGACCAATTGGGGTTCGGCGACGGCGCGTGGACCGATCCGGGCTCAGGAGACGGCGCGTGGACCGATCGGGGCTGGGAGACGGAGCGTGGAGCGATCGGGGCTCAGGAGACGGCGCGTGAACTAATCGGCGCTCGGAGACGGCGCGTGGACCGATCGGGGCTCAGGAGACGGCGCGAGGAGCGATCGGGCTCAGGAGACGGCGCGTGGACCGACCGGGGCTCAGGAGCCTCGCATGGGCCGATCATGGCTCGGCGACGGCGCGTGGACCGATCGGGGCTCGGAGACGACGCGTGGACCGATGGGGGCTCGGATACGGTGCGTGAAGCAACCGGGGCTCAGGAGGCCGCGCGTGGACCGATCATGGCTCGGCGACGGCGCGTGGACCGATTGGGGCTCGGATACGGCGCGTGAACCAATCGGGGCTCAGGAGGCCGCATGTGGCCCGATCGCGGCATGTGCGACGGCGCGTGCACCGATCGGCGCTCGGAGACGGCGCTGACCGATCGTGGCTTAGGAGAAGGCGCGTGGAACGATCGGGGCTCGGAGACGGCGCGTGGAACGATCGGGGCTCCGAGTCGGCGCGTTAACCGATCGGGGCTTAGGAGACGATGCGTGGACCGAACGGGGCTCGGAGACGGCGCGTGAACCGACCGGGGCTCAGGAGGGTACGCCTGGACCGATCGGGGCTCGGCGACGGCGCGTGGACCGATCGAGGCTCGGAGACGACGCGTGTACGGATCGAGGATTCGGGGACGACGCGTGGAACGATCCGGGCTCAGGAGACGGCGCGTGGACCGATCGGGGCTCGGAGACGGCGCGTGGAACGATCGGGGCTCAGGTGACGGCGCGTGAATCGATCCGCGCTCGGAGACGGCGCCTGGACCGATCGGGGCTTAAGAGAAGGCGCTTGGACCGGTCGGGGCTTAGGAGACGGCGCGTGGGCCGATCGGAGCTCGGAGACGGCGCGTGGAACGATCTTGGCTCAGGAGACGGCGCGTGAACCGATCGGCGCTCGGAGACGGCGCGTGGGCCGTTCAGGGCTTAGGAGACGGCGCGAGGAGCGATCGGGCTCAGGAGAAGACGCGTCAATTCATCGTGGCTCAGGAAACGACGCGTCGACGGATCGGGGCTTAGGAGACGACGCGTGGACCGATCGGGGCTTAGGAGACGACGCGTGGACCGATCGGGGCTCAGGAGACGGCGCGTGGACCGACCGGGGCTCAGGAGGCGACGCGTGGACCCATCGGGGCTCGGAGACGGCGTGTGGACCGATCGGGGCTTAGGAGACGACGCGTGAACCGATCGGGGTTTAGGAGAGGACGCGTCGACCGATCGGGGCACAGGAGACGGCGCGTGGACCGATCGGGGCTTAGGAGACGACGCGTGGACCGATCGTGGCTCGGAGACGGCGCGAGGAGGCATCTGGGCTTAGAAGACGACGCGTGGACCGGTCGGGGCTCGGCGACTCCGTGTGGACGTATCAGGGTTCAGGAGACGGCGCGTGGACCGATCGGGGCTCGGAGACGGCGCGTGTACGGATCAGGGATTCCGGGACGACGCGTGGACCGATCCGGGGTTAGGAGACGGCGCGTAGACCGATCATGGCTCGGAGACGGTGCGTGGGACGATCGGGGCTCGGAGCCGGTGCGTTAACCGATCGGGGCTTAGGAGACGATGCGTCGACCGATCGGGGCTCGGAGATGGCGCGTGGACCGACCGGGGCTCAGGAGACAGCGCGTGGACCGATTGGGGCTCAGGAGACGGCGCGTAGAACGATCGCGGCTCGGCGACGGCGCATGGACCGATCGAGGCTCAGGAGGCTGCGCGTGGATCGATTGGGGCTCAGGAGAAGGCGCGTGGACCGATCGGGGCTTAGGAGGGGACCCGTCGACCGATCGGAGCTCAGGAGACGACGCGTGGACCGGTCGGTGCTCAGGAAGCGGCGCCTGGACCGATCGGGGCTCCGAGACGACGCGTTAACCGAGCGGGGCTTAGGAGACTATGCGGGGACCGATCGGGGCTCGGAGACAGCGCGTGTACCGACTGGGGCTCAGGAGGCTGCGCGTGGACCAATTGGGGTTCGGCGACGGCGCGTGGACCAATCGGCGCTCCGAGACGGCGCGTGGACCGATCGGGAATGAGGAGAAGGCGCGTGGACCGATCGGGGCTTAGGAGACGGCGCGTAGACCGATCGGGGCTCGGAGACGGCGCGTGGAACGATCGGGGTTCAGGTGACGGCGCGTGAACCGATCGGCGCTCGGAGACCGCGCGTGGACCGATCGGGGCTTAGCAGAAGGCGCTTGGACCGATTGGGTCTTAGCAGAAGGCGCTTGGACCGATCGGGGCTTAGGAGACGGCGCGTGGACCGATCGGAGCTCGGAGACGGCGCGTGGACCGATCTGGGCTCGGAGACAGCGCGTGGACCGACTGGGGCACAGACGGTGGCGCGTGGACCAATTGGGGTTCGGCGACGGCGCGTGGACCGATCCGGGCTCAGGAGACGGCGCGTGGACCGATCGGGGCTGGGAGACGGAGCGTGGAGCGATCGGGGCTCAGGAGACGGCGCGTGAACTAATCGGCGCTCGGAGACGGCGTGTGGACCGATCGGAGCTCGGAGACGACGCGTGGACCGATCGGGGCTCAGGAGACGGCGCGAGGAGCGATCGGGCTCAGGAGAAGACGCGTCAATTGATCGTGGCTCAGGAGACGACGCGTGGATCGATCGGGGCTCAGAAGACGACGCGTCGACCGATCGGGGCTCAGGAGACGGCGCGTGGATCGATCGAGACTCGAAGACGCCGCGTGGAACGATCGGGGCTCAGGAGACGGCGCTTGAATTTATCGGCGCTCGGAGACGGCGCGTGGACCGATCGGGGCTTAGAATACGGCGCAGGGACCGATCGGGGCTCAGGAAGCGGCGCCTGGACCGATCGTGGCTCGGAGACGGCGCGTGGATGCATCGGGGCTAAGAAGACGACGCATGGACCGATCGGAGCTCGGAGACGACGCGTGGACCGATCGGGGCTCAGGAGACGGCGCGAGGAGCGATCGGGCTCAGGAGAAGACGCGTCAATTGATCGTGGCTCAGGAGACGACGCGTCGACGGATCGGGGCTTAGGAGACGACGCGTGGACCGATCGGGGCTTAGGAGACGACGCGTGGACCGATCGGGGTTTAGGAGAGGACACGTCGACCGATCGGGGCTCGGAGACGGCGCGTGGACCGATCGGGACTTAGGAGACGACGAGTGGACCGATCGGGGCTTAGGAGACGATACGTGGACCGATCGGGGCTCAGGAGACGGCGCGTGGACCGGTCGGGGCTTAGGAGACTCACGTTAATCGATTGGGGCTCCGGAGACGGCGCGTGGACCGATCGGGGCTTAGGAGACGACGTGTGGACCGATCGGGGCTCCGAGACGGCACGTGGACCGATGGGGGCTTAGGAGACTCACGTTGATCGATTGGGGCTCCGGAGGCAGCGCGTGGACCGATCGGGGCTTAGGAGACTACGCGTGTACCTATCGGGGCTCAGGAGACTGCGCGTGGACCGATTGGGCATCAGGAGACGGCGCGTCAATGGATCGGGGCTTGGGGAACGACGCGTGGACCGATCGGGGCTCAGGAGACGGCGCGTGAACCAATCGGCGCTCCGAGACGGCGCGTGGACCGATCGAGGATGAGGAGAAGGCGCGTGGACCGATCGGGGCTTAGGAGACGGCGCGTAGACCGATCGGGGCTCGGAGACAGCGCGTGGAACGATCGGGGTTCAGGTGACGGCGCGTGAACCGATCGGCGCTCGGAGACCGCGCGTGGACCGATCGGGGCTTAGCAGAAGGCGCTTGGACCGATTGGGGCTTAGCAGAAGGCGCTTGGACCGATCGGGGCTTAGGAGACGGCGCGTGGACCGATCGGAGCTCGGAGACGGCGCGTGGACCGATCTGGGCTCGGAGACAGCGCGTGGACCGACTGGGGCACAGACGGTGGCGCGTGGACCAATTGGGGTTCGGCGACGGCGCGTGGACCGATCCGGGCTCAGGAGACGGCGCGTGGACCGATCGGGGCTCAGGAGACGGCGCGTGCACCGATCGGGGGTTAGGAGACGGCGCGTGGACCGACCGGGGTTTAGGAGAAGACGCTTGGACCGAACGGGGCTTAGGAGACGGCGCGTGGACCGATCGGGGCTCCGGAGACGGCGCGCGGACCGACTGGGGCTCAGGAGACTCGCGTGGATCGATCGGGGCTCCGGAGGCGCCGCGTGGACCGATTGGGATCAGGAGACGACGCGTGGACCGATCGGGCGTAGGAGACGACGCGTGTACCTATCGGGGCTCACGACACAGCGTGTGGACCGATTGGGGCTCAGGAGACGGCGCCTCAACCGATCGGCGCTCGGAGACGGCGCATGGACCGATCGGGGCTTAGGAGACGGCGCGTGGACCGATCGGAGATCAGGAGATGACGCGTGGACCGATCGGGGCTCAGGAAACGGCGTGTGGCGCGATCGGAGCTCAGGAGACGACGCGTGGATCGATCAGGGCTCAGGAGACGACGCGTCGACCAATCAGGGCTCAGGAGACGGCGCGCGGACCGACTGGGGCTCAGGAGACTCGCGTGGATCGATCGGGGATCCGGAGGCGCCGCGTGGACCGATTGGGATCAGGAGACGGTGCGTGAACCGTTCGGGGCTCGGAGACGGCGCGTGGACCGATCGCGGCTCGGAGACGGCGCGTGGAACGATCGGGGCTCAGGAGGCCGCGCGTGGACCTATCGAGGCTTAGGAGCCGACGCGTGGACCGATCGGGGCTCAGGAAGCGGCGCCTGGACCGATCGTGGCTCGGAGATGGCGCGTGGAGGTATCGGGGCTTAAAAGACGACGGATCGACCGATCGGGGCTCAGGAAACGGCGCGTGGACCGAACGATGCTCGGAGACGACGCGTGGACCGATTGGGGCTCGGAGACGGCGCGTGTACGGCTCGACGCTTGGAGACCGCGCGTGGACCGATCGGCGCTCGGAGACGGCGCGTGTACCGACTGGGGCTCAGGAGGTTGCGCGTGGACCAATTGGGGTTCGGCGACGGCGCGTGGACCGACCGGGGCTCAGGAGACCGCGCGAGAACCGATCGAGGCTCGGCGACTGCGCGTGGAGCGATCGGCGCTCAGGAGACGTCGCGTGAACCAATCGGCGCTCGAAGACGGCGCGTGGACCGATCGGGGATGAGGAGAAGGCGCGTGGACCGATCGGGGCTTAGGAGATGGTGCGTAGACCGATCGGGGCTCGGAGACGGCGCGTGGAACGATCGGGGCTTAGTAGAAGGCGCTTGGACCGATCGGGGCTTAGGAGACGACGCGTGGACCGATCGGGGCTCGGAGACGGCGCTTGGACGGACCGCGGCTCAGAATGCGGTACGCGGACCGATCGGGGATCGGACACGGCGTGTGGACCGATCGAGGCTCGGAGACGACGCGTTTACGGATCGGGGATCAGGAGACGACGCGTGGAACGATCCGGGCTCAGGAGACGGAGCGTGGACCGATTGGGACTCGGAGACGGCGTGTGGAACGATCGGGGCTCGGGTGACGGCGCGTGAACCGATCGGCGCTCGGAGACGGCGCGTGGATCGATCGGGGATCGGGGACGGCGCGTGGAATGATCGGGGCTCGGAGTCGACGCGTTAGCCGATCGGGGCTTAGGAGACGATGCGTGGGCCGATCGGGGCTCGGAGACGGCGCGTGGACCGACCGGGGTTTTGGAGAAGACGCTTGGACCGAACGGGGCTTAGGAGACGGCGCTTGGACCGATCGGGCTCAGGAGACGGCGCGCGGACCGACTGGGGCTCAGGAGACTCGCGTGGATCGATCGGGGCTCCGGAGGCGCCGCGTGGACCGATTGGGATCAGGAGACGGTGCGTGAACCGTTCGGGGCTCGGAGACGGCGCGTGTACGGATCGGGGATTCGGCGATGACGCGTGGACCGATCCGGGCTGAGGAGACGGCGCGTGGACGGATGGGGCTCAGGCGCCGCGCGTGGACCGATCGGGGCTTAGGTGACGATGCGTGGACCGAGTGGGGCTCAGGAAGCAGCGCCTGGACCGATCGTGGCTCGGAGACGGCGCGAGGAGGCATCTGGGCGTCGAAGACGACGCGTGGATCGATCGGGGCTCGGAGACGGCGCGTGAACCAACCGGGGCTCAGGAGACCGCGCGTGGACCGATCGAGGCTCAGGAGGCCACGCCTGGACCGATCGGGGCTCCGCGACGGCGCGTCGACCGATCGAGGCTCGGAGACGACGCGTGTACGCATCGGGGATTCGGCGATGACGCGTGGACCGATCGGGGCTCGGAGACGGGGCGTGGAATGATCGGGACTCGGAGACGGCGTGTGAACGTATCGGGGCTTAGGAGACGATGCGTTGACCGATCGGGGCTCATGAGACGGCGCGTAGACCGATCGGGGCTCCGGCGGCGACGCGTGGACTGATCGGGGCCCAGGAAACGGCGCGTGGATCGATCGGTGCTCGAAGACGACGCGTGGACCGATCGGGGCTCAGGAGCCGATGCGTGGATCGGTCGGGGCTCAGGAGGCGGCGCGTGGACCCATCGGGGCTTAGGAGACGACGCGTGGACCGATCGGGGCTCGGAGACGACGCGTGGACCGATCGGGGCTCGAAGACAGTGCGTGGACCGACTGGGGCTCAGGCGGTTGCGCGTGGACCAATTGGGGTTCGGCGACGGCGCGTTGGCCGATCGGGGCTCGGAGACGGCGCGTTAACCGATTGGGGCTTAGGAGACGATGCGTGGCCCGATCGGGGCTCAGGAGCCTCGCGTGGATCGATCGGGGCTCCGGAGGCGCCGCGTTGACCCATGGGGATCAGGAGACAGTGCGTGGACCGAAGGGGGCTCGGAGACGACGCGTGGACCGATCGGGGCTCGGAGACAGCGCGTGGACCGACTGGGGCTCAGGCGGTTTCGCGTGGACCAATTGGGGTTCGGCGACGGCGCGTGGACCGATCGGGGCTTAGGAGACGGCGCGTGCACCGATCGGGGCCCGGAGACGGGTCGTGGACAGATTGGGGATTAGGAGACGGCGCGTGGACCGATCGGGGCTGGGAGACGGCACGTGGACCAATGGGGGCTTAGGAGACGACGCGTGGACCGATCGGGGTGTAGGCGACGACGCGTGTACCTATCGGGGCTCAGGAGACAGGGCGTGGACCGATCAGGGCTCGGCGACTGCGCGTGGACGTATCGGGGCTCAGGAGACGGCGCGTGGACCGATCGGGGCTCGACGACGGCGCGTTAACCGATTGGGGCTTAGGAGACCATGCGTGGACCGATCGGGGCTCGAAGACGGCGCGTGGACCGATCGGGTGTCAGGAGGCTGCGCGTGGACAGATCATGACTCGGCGACAGCGCGTGGACCGATCGGGGCTCGGAGACGACGCGTGGACCGATCGGGTCTCGGAGACAGCGCGTGGACCGCCTGGGGCTAAGGCGGTTTCGCGTGGACCAATTGGGGTTCGGCGACGGCGCGTGGACCGATCGGGGCTTAGGAGACGGCGCGTGCACCGATCGGGGCCCGGAGACGGGTCGTGGACCGATCGGGGCTCATGAGACGGCGCGTGGACCGATTGGGGCTCGGATACGGCGCGTGAACCAATCGGGGCTCAGGAGGCCGCGCGTGGACCGATCGCGGCTCGGCGACGGCGCGTGGACCGATCGGGGCTCGGAGACGCAGCGTGGACCGATCGGGGCTCGGAGACGGCGCGTGGACGGACCGCGGCTCAGAATGCGGTACGCGGACCGATCGGGGATCGGACACGGCGTGTGGACCGATCGAGGCTCGGAGACGACGCGTTTACGGATCGGGGATCAGGAGACGACGCGTGGAACGATCCGGGCTCAGGAGACGGAGCGTGGACCGATTGGGACTCGGAGACGGCGTGTGGAACGATCGGGGCTCGGGTGACGGCGCGTGAACCGATCGGCGCTCGGAGACGGCGCGTGGATCGATCGGGGATCGGGGACGGCGCGTGGAATGATGGGGGCTCGGAGTCGACGCGTTAGCCGATCGGGGCTTAGGAGACGATGCGTGGGCCGATCGGGGCTCGGAGACGGCGCGTGGACCGACCGGGGTTTTGGAGAAGACGCTTGGACCGAACGGGGCTTAGGAGACGGCGCTTGGACCGATCGGGCTCAGGAGACGGCGCGCGGACCGACTGGGGCTCAGGAGACTCGCGTGGATCGATCGGGGCTCCGGAGGCGCCGCGTGGACCGATTGGGATCAGGAGACGGTGCGTGAACCGTTCGGGGCTCGGAGACGGCGCGTGTACGGATCGGGGATTCGGCGATGACGCGTGGACCGATCCGGGCTCAGGAGACGGCGCGTGGACGGATCGGGGCTCGGAGACGGCGCGTGGAACGATCGGGGCTCAGGAGACGGCGCGTGAACCGATCGGCGCTCGGAGACGGCGCGTGAACCGATCGGCGCTCGGAGACGGCGCGTGGACCGATAGGGGCTTAGGAGACGGCGCGTGGACCAATCGGGGCTCGGAGCCGGGGCGTGGAATGATCGGGGCTCACGAGACGGCGCGTGAAATGATCGGCACTCTGAGACGGCGCGTAGACCGATTGGGGCTTAGGAGACGACGCGTGGACCGATCGGGGCTCGGAGACAGGGCGTGTACCGTCTGGGGCTCAGGAGACCGCGCGTGAACCGATCGGGGCTCGGCGACTGCGCGTGGACGGATCGGGGCTCGGAGACGGTGCGTAGAACGATCGGGGCTCAGGAGACGGCGCGTTAACCGATTGGGGCTTAGGAGACGTTGCGTGGACCGATCGGCGCTCGAAGACGGCGCGTGGACCGATCGGGGCTCGGACACAGTGCGTCGACCGACTGGGGCTCAGGCGGTTGCGCGTGGACCGATCGGGGCTTAGGAGCCTCGCGTGGATCGATCGGGGCCCCGGAGGCGCCGCGTGGACCCATGGGGATCAGGAGACAGTGCGTGAACCGATCGGGGCTCGGAGACGGCGCGTGGACCGATCGGGGCTTAGGACACGACGCGTGGACCCATCGGGGTGTAGGCGATGACGCGTGTACCTATCGGGGCTCAGGAGACAGCGCGTGGACCGATCAGGGCTCGGCGACTGCGCGTCGACGTATCGGAGCTCAGGAGACATCGCGTGGACCGATCGGGGCTCGGGGACGGCGCGTTAACTGATTGGGGCTTAGGAGACCATGCGTGGACCGATCGGGGCTCGAAGACGGCGCGTCGACCGATCGGGCCTCAGGAGGCCGCGCGTGGACAGATCATGACTCGGCGACGGCGCGTGGACCGATCGGGGCTCGGAGACGACGCGTGGACCGATCGGGGCTCGGAGACAGCGCGTGGACCGACTGGGGCTCAGGCGGTTTCGCGTGGACCAATTGGGGTTCGGCGACGGCGCGTGGATCGATCGGGGATTAGGAGACGGCGCGTGGACCGATCGGGGCTGGGAGACGGCACGTGGACCAATGGGGGCTTAGGAGACGACGCGTGGACCGATCGGGGCTCAGGAGACGGCGCGTGGACCGATCGGGGCTCAGGAGACGGCGCGTGGACCAATTGGGGCTCGGATACGGCGCGTGAAGCAATCGGGGCTCAGGAGGCCGCGCGTGGACCGATCGGGGCTCAGGAGACGGCGCGTGGACCGATCGGGGCTCAGGAGGCCGCGCGTGGACCGATCATGGCTCGGAGACGACGCGTGGACCGATCGGGGCTCTGGAGGCCGCGCGTGGATCGATCATGGCTCGGCGACGGCGCGTGGACCGATCGGGGCTCGGAGACGACACGTGGACCGGTCGGGGTTCGGCGACAGCGCGTGAACCGACTGGGGCTCAGGCGGTTGCGCGTGGACCGATCGGGGCTCGGAGAAGGCGCGTGGACCGATCGTGGCTGAGGAAGCGGCGCCTGGACCGATCGTGGCTCAGGAAGCGGCGCCTGGACCGATCGTGGCCCGGAGACGGCGCGAGAAGGCATCTGGGCTTACAAGACGACGCGTGGATCGATCGGGGCTCGGAGACGGCGCATGAACCGACCGGGGCTCAGGAGACGGCGCGTGGACTGATCGGGGCTCGGAGACGGCGCGTTAACCGATCGGGGCTTAGGAGGCCGCGCGTGGACCGATCGAGGCTCGGCGACGGCGCGTGGACCGATCGGGACTCGGAGACGGCGTGTGAACGTATCGGGGCTTAGGAGACGATGCGTTGACCGATCGGGGCTCATGAGGCGGCGAGTAGACCGATCGGGGCTCCGGCGGCGACGCGTGGTCCGATCGGGGCCCAGGAAACGGCGCGTGGATCGATCGGTGCTCGAAGACGGCGGGTGGACCGATCGGGGCTTTGCAGACGGCGGGTGGACCGATCGGGGCTTTGCAGACGGCGCGTGCACCGATCGTGGCTGGGAGACGGCAGGTCCACCAATCGGGGCTTAGGAGACGACGCGTAGACCGATCGGGGCCCAGGAGACGGCGCGTGGACCGATCGGGGCTCAGGAAACGGCGCGTGGATCGACTGGGACTCAGGCGGTTGCGTGTGGACCGATCTGGGCTCGGAGACGGCGCGTTAACCGATAGGGGCTTAGGAGACGATGCGTGGACCGATCGGGCTCGGAGACGGCGCGTGGACCGATCCGGGCTCAGGAGACGGCGCGTGGACCGATCGGGGCTCGGAGACGGTGCGTGGAGCGATCGGGGCTCAGCAGACGGCGCGTGAACCGATCGGCGCACGGAGAAGGCGCGTGGACCGATCGGGGCTCGGGAGGATACGCCTGGACCGATCGGGGCTCGGCGACGGCGCGTGGACCGATCGGGGCTCAGGAGACGGTGCGTGGGCCGATTGGGGCTCGTGTGACGGCGCGTGAACCGATCGGCGCTCGGAGACGGCGCGTGGATCGATCGGGGATCGGGGACGGCGCGTGGAATGATCGGGGCTCGGAGTCGACGCGTTAGCCGATCGGGGCTTAGGAGACGATGCGTGGGCCGATCGGGGCTCGGAGACGGCGCGTGGACCGACCGGGGTTTTGGAGAAGACGCTTGGACCGAACGGGGCTTAGGAGACGGCGCTTGGACCGATCGGGCTCAGGAGACGGCGCGCGGACCGACTGGGGCTCAGGAGACTCGCGTGGATCGATCGGGGCTCCGGAGGCGCCGCGTGGACCGATTGGGATCAGGAGACGGTGCGTGAACCGTTCGGGGCTCGGAGACGGCGCGTGTACTGATCGGGGATTCGGCGATGACGCGTGGACCGATCCGGGCTCAGGAGACGGCGCGTGGACGGATCGGCGCTCGGAGACGGCGCGTGGACCGATCTGGGCTCGGAGACAGCGCGTGGACCGACTGGGGCACATGCGGTGGCGCGTGGACCAATTGGGGTTCGGCGACGGCGCGTGGACCGATCCGGGCTCAGGAGACGGCGCGTGGACCGATCGGGGCTGGGAGACGGAGCGTGGAGCGATGGGGGCTCAGGAGACGGCGCGTGAACTAATCGGCGCTCGGAGACGGCGCGTGGACCGATCGGGGCTGAGGAGAAGGCGCGTGGTCCGATCGGGGCTTATGAGACGGCGCGTGGATCGATCGGGGCTCGGAGGTGGCGCGTGGAATGATCGGGGCTTAGGAGATGGCGTGTGGACCGATCGGAGATCAGGAGACGACGCGTGGACCGAGAGGGCTCTGGAAGCGGCGCACGGACGGATCGTGGCTCGGAGATGGCGCGTGGAGGCATCGGGGCTTTGAAGACGACGCGTGGACCAAACGGTGCTCAGAAAACGGTGCGTGGAGCGATCGGGGCTCAGGAGACGGCGCGTGGACCGATCGGGGCTCAGGAGCCGGCGCGTGGACCGATTGGGGCTCGGATACGGCGCGTGAACCAACCGGGACTCAGGAACCCGCGCGTGGACCGATCCCGGCTCGGCGACGGCGCGTGGACCGATGGGGCTCAGGAGCCGCGCGTGGACCGATCGGGGCTTAGGTGACGATGCGTGGACCGAGTGGGGCTCAGGAAGCAGCGCCTGGACCGATCGTGGCTCGGAGACGGCGCGAGGAGGCATCTGGGCTTCGAAGACGACGCGTGGATCGATCGGGGCTCGGAGACGGCGCGTGAACCAACCGGGGCTCAGGAGACCGCGCGTGGACCGATCGAGGCTCAGGAGGCCACGCCTGGACCGATCGGGGCTCCGCGACGGCGCGTCGACCGATCGAGGCTCGGAGACGACGCGTGTACGGATCGGGGATTCGGCGATGACGCGTGGACCGATCGGGGCTCGGAGACGGGGCGTGGAATGATCGGGACTCGGAGACGGCGTGTGAACGTATCGGGGCTTAGGAGACGATGCGTTGACCGATCGGGGCTCATGAGACGGCGCGTAGACCGATCGGGGCTCCGGCGGCGACGCGTGGACTGATCGGGGCCCAGGAAACGGCGCGTGGATCAATCGGTGCTTGAAGACGACGCGTGGACCGATCGGGACTCAGGAGCCGATGCGTGGATCGATCGGGGCTCAGGAGGCGGCGCGTGGACCCATCGGGGCTCGGAGACGGCACGTGGACCGATCAGGGCTTAGGAGACGACGCGTGGACCGATCGGGGCTCGGAGACGACGCGTGGACCGATCGGGGCTCGAAGACAGTGCGTGGACCGACTGGGGCTCAGGCGGTTGCGCGTGGACCAATTGGGGTTCGGCGACGGCGCGTTGACCGATCGGGGCTCGGAGACGGCGCGTTAACCGATTGGGGCTTAGGAGACGATGCGTGGCCCGATCGGGGCTCAGGAGCCTCGCGTGGATCGATCGGGGCTCCGGAGGCGCCGCGTTGACCCATGGGGATCAGGAGACAGTGCGTGGACCGAACGGGGCTCGGAGACGACGCGTGGACCGATCGGGGCTCGGAGACAGCGCGTGGACCGACTGGGGCTCAGGCGGTTTCGCGTGGACCAATTGGGGTTCGGCGACGGCGCGTGGACCGATCGGGGCTTAGGAGACGGCGCGTGCACCGATCGGGGCCCGGAGACGGGTCGTGGACAGATTGGGGATTAGGAGACGGCGCGTGGACCGATCGGGGCTGGGAGACGGCACGTGGACCAATGGGGGCTTAGGAGACGACGCGTGGACCGATCGGGGTGTAGGCGACGACGCGTGTACCTATCGGGGCTCAGGAGACAGGGCGTGGACCGATCGGGGCTCGGCGACTGCGCGTGGACGTATCGGGGCTCAGGAGACGGCGCGTGGACCGATCGGGGCTCGACGACGGCGCGTTAACCGATTGGGGCTTAGGAGACCATGCGTGGACCGATCGGGGCTCGAAGACGGCGCGTGGACCGATCGGGTGTCAGGAGGCTGCGCGTGGACAGATCATGACTCGGCGACGGCGCGTGGACCGATCGGGGCTCGGAGACGACGCGTGGACCGATCGGGTCTCGGAGACAGCGCGTGGACCGCCTGGGGCTAAGGCGGTTTCGCGTGGACCAATTGGGGTTCGGCGACGGCGCGTGGACCGATCGGGGCTCATGAGACGGCGCGTGGACCGATTGGGGCTCGGATACGGCGCGTGAACCAATCGGGGCTCAGGAGGCCGCGCGTGGACCGATCGCGGCTCGGCGACGGCGCGTGGACCGATCGGGGCTCGGAGACGCAGCGTGGACCGATCGGGGCTTGGGAGACGACGCGTGGACCGATCGGGGCGTAGGACACGGCGCGTGTACCTATCGGGGCTCACGAGACAGCGTGTGGACCGATTGGGGCTCAGGAGACGGCGCGTGGACCGATCGGGGCTCGGAGACGGCGCGTGGACGGACCGCGGCTCAGAATGCAGTACGCGGACCGATCGGGGATCGGACACGGCGTGTGGACCGATCGAGGCTCGGAGACGACGCGTTTACGGATCGGGGATCAGGAGACGACGCGTGGAACGATCCGGGCTCAGGAGACGGAGCGTGGACCGATTGGGACTCGGAGACGGCGTGTGGAACGATCGGGGCTCGGGTGACGGCGCGTGAACCGATCGGCGCTCGGAGACGGCGCGTGGATCGATCGGGGATCGGGGACGGCGCGTGGAATGATGGGGGCTCGGAGACGGCGCGTGGAACGATCGGGGCTCAGGAGACGGCGCGTGAATCGATCGGCGCTCGGAGACGGCGCGTGGACCGATAGGGGCTTAGGAGACGGCGCGTGGACCGATCGGGGCTCGGAGCCGGGGCGTGGAATGATCGGGGCTCACGAGACGGCGCGTGAAATGATCGGCACTCTGAGACGGCGCGTAGACCGATTGGGGTTTAGGAGACGACGCGTCGAACGATCGGGGCTTAGGAGACGACGCGTGGACCGATCGGGGCTCGGAGACAGGGCGTGTACCGACTGGGGCTCAGGAGACCGCGCGTGAACCGATCGGGGCTCGGCGACTGCGCGTGGACGGATCGGGGCTCGGAGACGGTGCGTAGAACGATCGGGGCTCAGGAGACGGCGCGTTAACCGATTGGGGCTTAGGAGACGTTGCGTGGACCGATCGGCGCTCGAAGACGGCGCGTGGACCGATCGGGGCTCGGACACAGTGCGTCGACCGACTGGGGCTCAGGCGGTTGCGCGTGGACCGATCGGGGCTTAGGAGCCTCGCGTGGATCGATCGAGGCCCCGGAGGCGCCGCGTGGACCCATGGGGATCAGGAGACAGTGCGTGAACCGATCGGGGCTCGGAGACGGCGCGTGGACCGATCGGGGCTTAGGACACGACGCGTGGACCCATCGGGGTGTAGGCGACGACGCGTGTACCTATCGGGGCTCAGGAGACAGCGCGTGGACCGATCAGGGCTCGGCGACTGCGCGTGGACGTATCGGAGCTCAGGAGACATCGCGTGGACCGATCGGGGCTCGGGGACGGCGCGTTAACTGATTGGGGCTTAGGAGACCATGCGTGGACCGATCGGGGCTCGAAGACGGCGCGTCGACCGATCGGGCCTCAGGACGCCGCGCGTGGACAGATCATGACTCGGCGACGGCGCGTGGACCGATCGGGGCTCGGAGACGACGCGTGGACCGATCGGGGCTCGGAGACAGCGCGTGGACCGACTGGGGCTCAGGCGGTTTCGCGTGGACCAATTGGGGTTCGGCGACGGCGCGTGGATCGATCGGGGATTAGGAGACGGCGCGTGGACCGATCGGGGCTGGGAGACGGCACGTGGACCAATGGGGGCTTAGGAGACGACGCGTGGACCGATCGGGGCTCAGGAGACGGCGCGTGGACCGATCGGGGCTCAGGAGACGGCGCGTGGACCAATTGGGGCTCGGATACGGCGCGTGAAGCAATCGGGGCTCAGGAGGCCGCGCGTGGACCGATCGGGGCTCAGGAGACGGCGCGTGGACCGATCGGGGCTCAGGAGGCCGCGCGTGGACCGATCATGGCTCGGCGACGGCGCGTGGACCGATCGGGGCTCGGAGACGACGCGTGGACCGATCGGGGCTCCGGAGGCCGCGCGTGGATCGATCATGGCTCGGCGACGGCGCGTGGACCGATCGGGGCTTGGAGACGACGCGTGGACCGATCGGGGTTCGGCGACAGCGCGTGAACCGACTGGGGCTCAGGCGGTTGCGCGTGGACCGATCGGGGCTCGGAGAAGGCGCGTGGACCGATCGTGGCTGAGGAAGCGGCGCCTGGACCGATCGTGGCTCAGGAAGCGGCGCCTGGACCGATCGTGGCCCGGAGACGGCGCGAGAAGGCATCTGGGCTTACAAGACGACGCGTGGATCGATCGGGGCTCGGAGACGGCGCATGAACCGACCGGGGCTCAGGAGACGGCGCGTGGACTGATCGGGGCTCGGAGACGGCGCGTTAACGGATCGGGGCTTACGAGGCCGCGCGTGGACCGATCGAGGCTCGGCGACGGCGCGTGGACCGATCGGGACTCGGAGACGGCGTGTGAACGTATCGGGGCTTAGGAGACGATGCGTTGACCGATCGGGGCTCATGAGGCGGCGAGTAGACCGATCGGGGCTCCGGCGGCGACGCGTGGTCCGATCGGGGCCCAGGAAACGGCGCGTGGATCGATCGGTGCTCGAAGACGGCGGGTGGACCGATCGGGGCTTTGCAGACGGCGGGTGGACCGATCGGGGCTTTGCAGACGGCGCGTGGACCGATCGTGGCTGGGAGACGGCAGGTCCACCAATCGGGGCTTAGGAGACGACGCGTAGACCGATCGGGGCCCAGGAGACGGCGCGTGGACCGATCGGGGCTCGGAGACCGCGCGTGGACCGACTGGGGCTCAGACGGTTGCGCGTGGACCAATTGGGGTTCGGCGACGGCGCGTGGACCGATCCGGGCTCAGGAGACGGCGCGTGGACCGATCGGGGCTCGGAGACGGTGCGTGGAGCGATCGGGGCTCAGCAGACGGCGCGTGAACCGATCGGCGCACGGAGAAGGCGCGTGGACCGATCGGGGCTCGGGAGGATACGCCTGGACCGATCGGGGCTCGGCGACGGCGCGTGGACCGATCGGGGCTCAGGAGACGGTGCGTGGACCGATTGGGGCTCGGATACGGCGCGTGAACCAACCGGGGCTCAGGAGGCCGCGTGTGGACCGATCGCGGCACGTGCGACGGCGCGTGCACCGATCGGCGCTCGGAGACGGCGCTGACCGATCGTGGCTTAGGAGAAGGCGCGTGGAACGATCGGGGCTCGGAGACGGCGCGTGGAACGATCGGGGCTCAGGTGACGGCGCGTGAACCGATCCGCTTTCGGAGACGGCCCGTGGACCGATCGGGGCTTAGGAGAAGGCGCTTCGACCGATCGGGGCTTAGGAGACGGCGCGTGGGCCGATCGGGGCTCAGGAGAAGACGCGTCAATTGATCGGGGCTCAGGACACGACGCGGCGACGGATCGGGGCTTGGAGACGGCGCGTGGACCGATCGGGGCTTAGGAGACGACGCGTGGACCGATCGGGGCTCAGGAAACGGCGTGTGGTGCGATCGGGGCTCAGGAGACGACGCGTGGATCGATCGGGGCTCACGAGACGACGCGTCGAACAATCGGGGCTCAGGAGATGGCGCGCGGACCGACTGGGGCTCAGGAGACTCGCGTGGATCGATCGGGGCTCCAGAGGCGCCGCGTGGACCGATTGGGACCAGGAGACGGTGCGTGAACCGTTCGGGGCTCGGAGACGGCGCGTTGACCGACCGGGGCTCGGAGACGACGCGTGGACCGATCGGGGCTCGGAGACCGCGCGTGGACCGACTGGGGCGCAGGCGGTTGCGCGTGGACCAATTGGGGTTCGGCGATGGCGCGTGGACCGATCCGGGCTCGGAGACGGCGCGTTAACCGATCGGGGCTTAGGAGACGATCCGTGAACCGATCGGGGCTCGGAGACGGCGCGTGGACAGATCGGGCTCAGGAGACGGCGCGTGGACCGATCGGGGCTGAGGATACGGCGCGTGGACCGATCGGGGCTCAGGAAGCGGCGCCTGGACCGATCGTGGCTCGGAGACGACGCGTGGAGGCATCGGGGCTAAGAAGACGACGCATGGACCGATCGGGGCTCGGAGACGGCGCGTGGAATGATCGGGGCTCAGGAGACGGCGCGTGAACGGATCGGCGCTCGGAGACAGCGCGTGGACCGATCGGGGCTTAGGAGACGGCGCGTGGACCGATCAGAGATGAGGAGATGATGCGTGGACCGATAGGGCTCTGGAAACGGCGCACGTACCGATCGTGGATGGGCGACGGCCTGTGGACCGATTGGGGCTCAGGAGGCCGCGTGTGGACCGATCATGGCTCGGCGACGGCGCGTGGACCGATCGGGGCTCGGAGACAGCGCGTGGACCGACTGGGACTCAGGCGGTTGCGCGTGGACCAATTGGGGTTCGGCGACGGCGCGTGGACCGCTCGGCGCTCGGAGACGGCACGTTAACCGATCGGGGCTTAGGAGACGATGCGTGAACCGAACGGGGCTCGGAGACGGCGCGTGGACCGATCGGGGCTTAGGAGACGACGCGTGGGCGGATCGGGGCTCAGGAGAAGGCGCGTGAACCGATCGGCGCTCGGAGACGGCGCGTGGACCGATCGGGGCTCAGGAAACGGCGCGTGAACCGATCGGGGCTTAGGAGACGACACGTGGACCGTCCGGGGTTAGGAGACGACGCGTGGACCGATGGGGCTTAGGAAGCGACGCGTGGACCGATCGGGGCTCAGGAAACGGCGCGTGGACCGATTGGGGCTCAGGAGGCCGCGCGTGGACCGATCACGGCTCGGCACCAGCGCGTGGACGGATCGGGGCTCAGGACACGCCGGTGGATCGATCGGGGCTCGGAGACGGCATGTCAACCGCTAGGGGCTTAGGAGACGATACGTGGACCGATCGGGGCTCGGATACGGCGCGTGAACCGACCGGGGCTCAGGAGGCCGCGCATCGACTGATGGGGATCGGATATGACGGGTGGAACGATCGGAGCTCAGGAGACGGCGCGTGAACCGATCGGCGCTCGGAGACGGCGCTTGGACCGATCGGGGCTTAGGAGACGACGCGTGGACCGATTGGGGCTCGGAGACGGCGCTTGGACCGATCGGGGCTTAGGAGACAGCGCGTGGACCGATTGGGGCTCAGGAGACGGCGCGTGGACCGCTCGGGGCTCAGGAAACGGCGTGTGGTGCGATCGGGGCTCAGGAGACGACGCGTGGATCGATCGGGGCTCACGAGACGACGCGTCGAACAATCGGGGCTCAGGAGATGGCGCGCGGACCGACTGGGGCTCAGGAGACTCGCGTGGATCGATCGGGGCTCCAGAGGCGCCGCGTGGACCGATTGGGACCAGGAGACGGTGCGTGAACGGTTCGGGGCTCGGAGACGGCGCGTTGACCGACCGGGGCTCGGAGACGACGCGTGGACCGATCGGGGCTCGGAGACCGCGCGTGGACCGACTGGGGCGCAGGCGGTTGCGCGTGGACCAATTGGGGTTCGGCGATGGCGCGTGGACCGATCCGGGCTCGGAGACGGCGCGTTAACCGATCGGGGCTTAGGAGACGATCCGTGAACCGATCGGGGCTCGGAGACGGCGCGTGGACAGATCGGGCTCAGGAGACGGCGCGTGGACCGATCGGGGCTGAGGATACGGCGCGTGGACCGATCGGGGCTCAGGAAGCGGCGCCTGGACCGATCGTGGCTCGGAGACGACGCGTGGAGGCATCGGGGCTAAGAAGACGACGCATGGACCGATCGGGGCTCGGAGACGGCGCGTGGAATGATCGGGGCTCAGGAGACGGCGCGTGAACGGATCGGCGCTCGGAGACAGCGCGTGGACCGATCGGGGCTTAGGAGACGGCGCGTGGACCGATCGGAGATGAGGAGATGATGCGTGGACCGATAGGGCTCTGGAAACGGCGCACGTACCGATCGTGGATGGGCGACGGCCTGTGGACCGATTGGGGCTCAGGAGGCCGCGTGTGGACCGATCATGGCTCGGCGACGGCGCGTGGACCGATCGGGGCTCGGAGACAGCGCGTGGACCGACTGGGACTCAGGCGGTTGCGCGTGGACCAATTGGGGTTCGGCGACGGCGCGTGGACCGCTCGGCGCTCGGAGACGGCACGTTAACCGATCGGGGCTTAGGAGACGATGCGTGAACCGAACGGGGCTCGGAGACGGCGCGTGGACCGATCGGGGCTTAGGAGACGACGCGTGGGCGGATCGGGGCTCAGGAGATGGCGCGTGAACCGATCGGCGCTCGGAGACGGCGCGTGGACCGATCGGGGCTCAGGAAACGGCGCGTGAACCGATCGGGGCTTAGGAGACGACACGTGGACCGTCCGGGGTTAGGAGACGACGCGTGGTCCGATGGGGCTTAGGAAGCGACGCGTGGACCGATCGGGGCTCAGGAAACGGCGCGTGGACCGATTGGGGCTCAGGAGGCCGCGCGTGGACCGATCACGGCTCGGCACCAGCGCGTGGACGGATCGGGGCTCAGGACACGCCGGTGGATCGATCGGGGCTCGGAGACGGCATGTCAACCGCTAGGGGCTTAGGAGACGATACGTGGACCGATCGGGGCTCGGATACGGCGCGTGAACCGACCGGGGCTCAGGAGGCCGCGCATCGACTGATGGGGATCGGATATGACGGGTGGAACGATCGGAGCTCAGGAGACGGCGCGTGAACCGATCGGCGCTCGGAGACGGCGCTTGGACCGATCGGGGCTTAGGAGACGACGCGTGGACCGATTGGGGCTCGGAGACGGCGCTTGGACCGATCGGGGCTTAGGAGACAGCGCGTGGACCGATTGGGGCTCAGGAGACGGCGCGTGGACCGCTCGGGGCTCAGGAGACGGCGCGTGGACCAGTCGCGGCTCGGCGACGGCGCGTGGAACGATCGGGGCTCAGGAGACGGCGCGTGAACCGATCGGCGCTCGGAGACGGCGCATGGACCGATAGGGGCTTAGGAGACGGCGCGTGGACCGGTCGCGGCTCGGCGACGGCGCGTGGAACGATCGGGGCTCAGGAGACGGCGCGTGAACCGATCGGCGCTCGGAGACGACGCCTGGACCGATCGTGGCTCGGAGACGGCACGAGAACCGGTCGTGGCTTAGGAGAAGGCGGGTGGAACGATCGGGGCTCAGGAGACGGTGCTTGGTCCAATCGGGGCTCAGGAGACAGCGCGTAGATCGATCGGGGATCGGGGACGGCGCGTGGAACGATCGGGGCTCGGAGTCGACGCGTTAGCCGATCGGGGCTTAGGAGACGATGCGTGGACCGATCGGGGCTCGGAGACGGCGCGTGGACCGACCGGGGTTTAGGAGACGGGGCGTGGACCGATCGGAGGTCAGGAGATGACGCGTGGACCGATCGGGGTTGTGGAAGCGGCGCACGGACCGATCGTGGCTCGGAGACGGCGCGTGGAGGCATCGGGGCTTTGAAGACGACGCGTGGACCGATCGGGGCTCAGGAAACGGCGTGTGGCGCGATCGGGGCTCAGGAGCCGACGCGTGGATCGATCGGGGCTCAGGAGACGACGCGTCGACCAATCGGGGCTCAGGAGACGGCGCGCGGACCGACTGGGGCTCAGGAGACTCGCGTGGATCGATCGGGACTCCGGAGGCGCCGCGTGGACCGATTGGGATCAGGAGACGGTGCGTGAACGGTTCGGGGCTCGGAGACGGCGCGTGGACCTATCGGGGCTCAGGAGACGGCGCGTGGACCGATCGGGGCTCGGAGACGGCGCGTGGAACGATCGGGGCTTAGGAGACGACGAGTGGACCGATCGGGGCGTAGGAGACGACGGGTGTACCTATCGGGGCTCACGACACAGCGTGTGGACCGACTGGGGCTCAGGAGACGCCGCGTGGAACGATCGGGGCTCGGAGACGGCGCGTGGAACGATTGGGGCTCAGGAGACGGCGCGTGAACCGATCGGCGCACGGAGACGGCGCGTGGAACGATCGGGGCTCCGAGTCGGCGTGTTAACCGATCGGGGCTTAGGAGACGATGCGTGGACCGATCGGGGCTCGGAGACGGCGCGTGGACCGACCGGGGCTCAGGAGGATACGCCTGGACCGATCGGGGCTCGGCGACGGCCCGTGGACCGATCGAGGCTCGGAGACGACGCGTGTACGGATCGAGGATTCGGGGACGACGCGTGGAACGATCCGGGCTCAGGAGACGGCGCGTGGACCGATCGGGGCTCGGAGACCGCGCGTGGAACGATCGGGGCTCAGGTGACGGCGCGTGAACCGATCCGCGCTCGGAGACGGCGCCTGGACCGATCGGGGCTTAGGAGAAGGCGCTTGGACCGATCGTGGCGTAGGAGACGGCGCGTGGGCCGACCGGAGCTCGGAGACGGCGCGTGGAACGATCGGGGCTCAGGAGACGGCGCGTGAACCGATCGGCGCTCGGAGACGGCGCGTGGGCCGTTCAGGGCTTAGGAGACGACGCGTCGACCGATCGGGGCTCAGGTGACGGCGCGCGGACCGACCGAGGCTCAGGAGACAGCGCGTGAAATGATCGGCGCTCGGAGATAGCGCGTGGACCGATTGGGGCTTAAGAGACGACGGGTGGACCGATCGGGGCTTAGGAGACGGCACGTGAATCGATCGGGGCACAGGAGACGGCGCGTGAGCCGGTCGGGGCTTAGGAGACGACGCCTGGACCGATCGAGGTTTAGGGGGCGGCGTGTGGAACGATCGGGGCTCAGGAAACGGCCCGTGGAGCAATCGGGGCTCAGGAGACGGCCCGTGGACGGATCGGGGCTTAGGAGACGGCGCGTCGACCGATCGGGGCTCAGGATGCGGCGCGTGGACCCATCGGGACTCGGAGACGGTCCGTGGAGCGATCGGGGCTTAGGAGACGGCGCGTGGACTGATCGGAGCTCGGGAAGCGGCGCCTGAACCGATCTGGCTCGGAGACGGCGCGTTAACCGGTCGGGGCTTAGGAGACGATGCGTGAACCGATCGGGGCTCGGAGACGGCGCGTGGACCGACCGGGGCTCGGAGACGACCCGTGGACCGATCGGGGCTCGGAGACCGCGCGTTAACCGATAGGGGCTTAGGAGACGATTCGTGGACCGATCGGGTTCGGAGACGGCGCGTGAACCGATCGCGGCTTAGGCGACGATGCGAGGAGGCATCTGGGTTTACAAGACGACGCGTGGATCGATCGGGGCTCGGAGACGGCGCGTGAACCGATCGGGGCTCAGGAGACGACGCGTGGATCGATCGGGGCTCAGGAAACGACGCGTCGACCGATCGGGGATCAGGAGACGGCGCGCGGACCGACTGGGGCTCAGGCGGTCGCGCGTGGACCAATTGGGGTTCCGCGACGGTGCGTGGACCGATCGGGGCTCGGAGACGGCGCGTTAACCGATCGGGGCTTAGGAGACGATGCGAGGAGGCATCTGGGTTTACAAGACGACGCGTGGATCGATCGGGGCTCGGAGACGGCGCGTGAACCGACCGGGGCTCAGGAGACGGCACGTGGACCGATCGGGGCTCGGAGACGGCACGTTAACCGATCGGGGCTTAGGAGACGATGCGTGGACCGATCGGGCTCGGAGCCGGCGCGTGAACCGATCGGGGCTCAAGAGGCCGCGCGTGGAACGATCGGGGCTCAGTAGACGGCGCGTGGACCGGTCGAGGCTCGGAGACGGCACGTGGACCGATCGGGGCTTAGGAGAAGGCGCGTGGACCGATCGGGGCTTAGGAGACGGCGCGTGGACCGATCGGGGCTCGGAGATGGCGCGGGGAACGATCGGGGCTCAGGAGACGGCGCGTGAACCGATCGGCGCTCGGAGATGGCGCGGGGAACGATCGGGGCTCAGGAGACGGCGCGTGGACCGATTGGGGCTCGGAGATGGCGCGGGGAACGATCGGGGCTCAGGAGACGGCGCGTGAACCGATCGGCGCTCGGAGACGGCGCGTGGACCGATCGGGGCTTAGGAGACGGCGCGTGGACCGATTGGGGCTTAGGAGACGGCGCGTGGACCGATCGAGGCTCGGAGACGACGCGTGGACCGATCGGGGCTTAGGAGAAGGCGCGTGGACCGATCGGGGCTTAGGAGACGGCGCGTGGACCGATCGGGGCTCGGAGATGGCGCGGGGAACGATCGGGGCTCAGGAGACGGCGCGTGGACCGATCGGGGCTCGGAGATGGCGCGGGGAACGATCGGGGCTCAGGAGACGGCGCGTGAACCGACCGGCGCTCGGAGACGGCGCGTGGACCGATCGGGGCTTAGGAGACGGCGCGTGGACCGATTGGGGCTTAGGAGACGGCGCGTGGACCGATCGAGGCTCGGAGACGACGCGTGTACGGATCGAGGATTCGGGGACGACGCGTGGAACGATCCGGGCTCAGGAGACGACGCGTGGACCGATCGGGGCTCGGAAACGGCGCGTGGAACGATCGGGGCTGAGGTGACGGCGCGTGAACCGATCCCCGCTCGGAGACGGCCCGTGGACCGATCGGGGCTTAGGAGAAGGCGCTTGGACCGATCGGGGCTTAGGAGACGGTGCGTGGGCCGATCGGAGCTCGGAGACGGCGCGTAGAACGATCGGGGCTCAGGAGACGGCGCGTGAACCGATCGGCGCTCGGAGACGGCGCGTGGGGCGTTCAGGGCTTAGGAGACGACGCGTCGACCGATCGGGGCTCAGGAGACAGCGCGTGAAATGATCGGCGCTCGGAGATGGTGCGTGGACCGATTGGGGCTTAAGAGACGACGAGTGGACCGATCGGGGCTTAGGAGACGGCGCGTGAAGTTATCAGCGCTCAGAGACGGCACGTGGACCGATCGGGGCTTAGGATACGGCCCGTGGACCGATCGGGGCTCAGGAAGCGGCGCCTGGACCGATCGGGGCTCGGAAACGACGCGTTAGCCGAGCGGGGCCTAGGAGACGACGCGTGGACCGATCGGGGCGCAGGAGACGGCGCGTGAAGTTATCAGCGCTCAGAGACGGCACGGGGACCGATCGGGGCTTAGGATACGGCGCGTGGACCGATAGGGGCTCAGGAAGCGGCGCCTGGACCGATCGTGGCTCGGAGACGACGCGTGGAGGCATCGGGGCTAAGAAGACGACGCGTGGACCAAACGGTGCTCAGAAAACGGTGCGTGGAGCGATCGGGGCTCAGGTGACGGCGCGTGAACCGATCCGCGCTCGGAGACGGCGCCTGGACCGATCGGGGCTTAGGAGAAGGCGCTTGGACCGATCGTGGCTTAGGAGACGGCGCGTGGGCCGATCGGAGCTCGGAGACGGCGCGTGGAACGATCGGCGCTCAGGAGACGGCGCGTGAACCGATCGGCGCTCGGAGACGGCGCGTGGGCCGTTCAGGGCTTAGGAGACGGCGCGTGGACCGATCGGGGCTTAGGAGACGGCGCGTGGACCGATTGGGGCTTAGGAGACGGCGCGTGGACCGATCGGGGCTCAGGAGACGGCGCGCGGACCGACCGGGGCTCAGGAGCCTCGCATGGGCCGATCATGGCTCGGCGACGGCGCGTGGACCGATCGGGGCTTAGGAGACGGCGCGGAGACCGATCGGGGCTCGGAGACGGCGCGTGGAACGATCGGGGTTCAGGTGACGGCGCGTGAACCGATCGGCGCTCGGAGACCGCGCGTGGACCGATCGGGGCTTAGCAGAAGGCGCTTGGACCGATTGGGGCTTAGCAGAAGGCGCTTGGACCGATCGGGGCTTAGGAGACGGCGCGTGGACCGATCGAAGCTCGGAGACGGCGCGTGGACCGATCTGGGCTCGGAGACAGCGCGGGGACCGACTGGGGCACAGGCGGTGGCGCGTGGACCAATTGGGGTTCGGCGACGGCGCGTGGACCGATCCGGGCTCAGGAGACGGCGCGTGGACCGATCGGGGCTTAGGATACGGCGCATGGACCGATCGGGGCTCAGGAAGCGGCGCCTGGACCGATCGTGGCTCGGAGACGGCGCGTGGAGGCATCGGGGCTAAGAAGACGACGCATGGACCGATCGGGGCTCAGGAAACGGCGTGTGGACCGATCGGAGCTCGGAGACGACGCGTGGACCGATCGGGGCTCAGGAGACGGCGCGAGGAGCGATCGGGGCGCAGGAGACGGTGCGTGGACCGATCGGGGCTCGGAGACGGCGCGTGGACCGTTCGGGGCTTAGTAGACGACGCGTGAACCGACCGGGGCTCAGGAGGCCGCGCGTGGACTGATCATGGCTCGGCGACGGCGCGTGGACCGATCGGGGCTCGGAGACGACGCGTAGAGCGATCGGTGCTCGGAGACAGCGCGTGGACCGACTGGGGCTCGGAGACGGCGCGTGGACCGATCGTGGCTTAGGAGAAGGCGCGTTGAATGATCGGGGCTCAGGAGACGGCGCGTGGACCGATCGTGGCTCGGAGACGGCGCGTGGAGGCATCGGGGTTAAGAAGACGACGCATCGACCGAGCGGGGTTGAGGAGACGGCGCGAGGAGCGATCGGGGCTCTGGAGAAGACGCGTCAATTGATCGGGGCTCAGGACACGACGCGGCGACGGATCGGGGCTTGGAGACGGCGCGTGGACCGATCGGGGCTTAGGAGACGACGCGTGGACCGATCGGGGCTCGGAGACATCGCGTGGAATGATCGGGGCTCAGGAGACGGCGCGTGAACCGATCGGCGCTCGGAGACGGCGCGTGCACCGATCGGGGCTCGGAGACGGCGCGTGTACGGCTCGAGGCTTGGAGACCGCGCGTGGACCGATCGGCGCTCGGAGACGGCGCGTGGACCGATCGGGGCTTAGGAGACGGCGCGTGGACCGATCGGGGCTCGGAGACATCGCGTGGAATGATCGGGGCTCAGGAGACGGTGCGTGAACCGATCGGCGCTCGGAGACGGCGCGTGCACCGATCGGGGCTTAGGAGACGGCGCGTGTACGGCTCGAGGCTTGGAGACCGCGCGTGGACCGATCGGCGCTCGGAGACGGCGCGTGGACCGATCGGGGCTTAGGAGACGGCGCGTGGACCGATCGGGGCTCGGAGACATCGCGTGGAATGATCGGGGCTCAGGAGACGGTGCGTGAACCGATCGGCGCTCGGAGACGGCGCGTGCACCGATCGGGGCTTAGGAGACGGCGCGTGGACCGATCGGAGATCAGGAGAGGACGCCTGGACTGATAGGGCTTTGGAAGCGGCGCACGGACCGATCGTGGCTCGGAGACGGCGCGTGGAGGCATCGGGGCTTTGAAGACGACGCGTGGACCGAACGGGGCTCAGGAGACGGCGCGTGGACCGATCGGTGCTCAGAGACGGCGCGTGGAACGATCGGAGCTCAGGAGACGGGGCGTGAAATGATCGGCGCTCTGAGACGGCGCGTGGACCGATCGGTGCTCGGAGACGGCGCGTGGAACGATCGGGGCTCGGAGTCGACGCGTTAGCCGATCGGGGCGTAGGAGACGATGCGTGGGCCGATCGGGTCTCGGAGACGGCGCGTGGACCGACCGGGGCTCAGGAGAAGGCGCGTCAACCGATCGGCGCTCGGAGACGGCGCGCGGACCGACTGGGGCTCAGGAGACTCGCGTGGATCGATCGGGGCTCCGGAGGCGCCGCGTGGACCGATTGGGATCAGGAGACGACGCGTGGACCGATCGGGCGTAGGAGACGACGCGTGTACCTGTCGGGGCTCACGACACAGCGTGTGGACCGATTGGGGCTTAGGAGACGGCGGGTGGAACGATCGGGGCTCAGGAGACGGCGCGTGAACCGATCGGCGCTCGGAGACGGCGCGTGGACCAATCGGGGCTTAGGAGACTACGCGTTGACCGATCGGGGCTCAGGAGAAGGGGTGTGGACCGATCGGGGCTCAGGAGACGGCGCGTGGACCGATCGGGGCTCGGCGATGGCGCGTGGATCGATCGGGGCTCGGAGACGACGCGTGGACGGATCGAGGCTTGGAGACGGCGCGTGGACCGACCGGAGCTCGGACACGGCCCGTGGACGGATCGGGGCTTAGGAGACGGCGCGTGGACTAATTGGGGCTCAGGAGACGACGCGTAGATCGATCGGGGCTCGGAAACGACGCGTTAGCCGAGCGGGGCTTAGGAGACGACGCGTGGACCGATCGGGGCTCAGGAGACGGCGCGTGAAGTTATCAGCGCTCAGAGACGGCGCGTGGACCTATCGGGGCTTAGGATACGGCGCGTGGACCGATCGGGGTTCAGGAGGCGGCGCGTGGATCGATCGGGGCTCGGAGACGGCGCGTGGAACGATCGAGGCTCGGAGACGACGGGTTTACGGATCGGGGATCAGGAGACGACGCGTGGAACGATCCGGGCTCTGGAGACGGAGCGTGGACCGATCGGGGCTCGGAGACGGCGCGTGGAACGATCGGGGCTCACGAGGCGGCACGTGAACCGATCGGGGCTTGGAGACGGCGCGTGGACCGATCGGGGATAAGGAGACGGCGCGTGGACCGATCGGAGATCAGGAGATGACGCGTGGAGCGATCGGGGCTCTGGAAGCGGCGCGCGGACCGATCGTGGCTCGGAGACGGCGCGTGGACCGATCGGGGCTCAGGAGACGGCGCGTGGACTGATCGGTGCTCGGAGACGGCGCGTGGACGGACCGTGGCTTAGAATGCGTCACGCTGATCGATCGGGGCTCGGAGACGGCGTGTGGACCGACCGGGGCTAAGGAGGCCGCGCGTGGACCAACCGGGGCTCAGGCGGTTGCGCGTGGACCAATTGGGGTTCGGCGACGGCGCGTGGACCGATCCGGGCTCTGGAAGCGGCGCACGGACCGATCGTGGCTCGGAGACGGCGCGTGGAGGCATCGGGGCTTTGAAGACGACGCGTGGACCGATCGGTGCTCAGAAAACGGCTCGTGGAGCGATCGGGACTCAGGAGACGACGCGTCGATCGATCGGGGCTACGGAGACGACGCGTCGACCGTTCGGGGCTCAGGAGACGGCGGGCGGACCGGCCGGGGCTCAGGAGCCTAGCGTGGATCGATCGGGGCTCCGGCGGCGGCGCGTGGACCGATTGGAGAGCGGGAGATGGTGCGTGGACCGATCGGGGCCCGGAGACGGCGCATGGACCGATCGGGGCTTAGGAGACGACGCGTGGCCCGATTGGGGCTCAGGAGGCCGCGTGTGGACCGATCGCGGCTCGACGCCGAGCGTGGACGAATCAGGGCTCAGGAGACGGCGCGTGAACCAATCGGCGCTCGGAGACGGCGCGTGGACCGATCGGGGCTTAGGAGACGGCGAGTGCACCGATCGGGGCCCGGAGACGGGTCGTGGACAGATTGGGGCTTAGGAGACGGCGCGTGGACCGATCGGGGCTGGGAGACAGCGCGTCGACCGACTGGGGCTCAGGCGGTTGCGCGTGGACCGATCGGGGCTTAGGAGCCTCGCGTGGATCGATCGGGGCCCCGGAGGCGCCGCGTGGACCCATGGGGATCAGGAGACAGTGCGTGAACCGATCGGGGCTGGGAGACGGCGCGTGGACCGATCGGGGCTTAGGACACGACGCGTGGACCGATCGGGGTGTAGGCGATGACGCGTGTACCTATCGGGGCTCAGGAGACAGCGCGTGGACCGATCAGGGCTCGGCGACTGCGCGTGGACGTATCGGGGCTCAGGAGTCATCGCGTGGACCGATCGGGGCTCGGGGACGGCGCGTTAACTGATTGGGGCTTAGGAGACCATGCGTGGACCGATCGGGGCTCGAAGACGGCGCGTCGACCGATCGGGTCTCAGGAGGCCGCGCGTGGACAGATCATGACTCGGCGACGGCGCGTGGACCGATCGGGGCTCGGAGACGACGCGTGGACCGATCGGGGCTCAGGAGACGGCGCGTGAAATGATCGGCGCTCTGAGACGGCGCGTGGACCGATTGTGGCCTACGAGACGGCGCGTGGATCGATCGGGGCTCAGGAAGCGGCGCCTGGACCTATCGTGACTCGGAGACGGCGCGTGGAGGCATCGGGGCTAAGAACACGACTCATGGACCGAGCGGGGCTCAGGAGACGGCGCGAGGAGCGATCGGGGCTCAGGAGAAGACGCGTCAATTGATCGGGGCTCAGGAGACGACGCGGCGACGGATCGGGGCTTAGGAGACGACGCGTGGACCGATCGGGGCTTCGGAGACGGTACGTGGACCGACCGGAGCTCAGGAGATTCGTGTGGATCGATCGGGGCTCCGGAGGCGGCGCGTGGACCGATTGGGAAGCATGAGATGATACGTGGACCGATCGGGGCTCGGAGACGGCGCACGGACTGATCGGGGCTTAGGATACGACGCGTGGACCGATTGGGGCTCAGGAGGCCGCGCGTGGACCGATCGCGGCTCGTGCGACGGCGCGTGCACCGATCGGCGCTCGGAGACGGCGCTGACCGATCGTGGCTTAGGAGAAGGCGCGTGGAACGATCGGGGTTCAGGAGACGGCGCGTGGACCGATTGGGGCTTAGGAGAACATACGTGGACCGATCGGGGCTCGGAGACAGCGCGTTTACCGACTGGGGCTCGAGAGGTTGCGCGTGGACCAATTGGGGTTCGCCGCGGCGTGTGGACCGACCGGAGCTCAGTAGACCGCGCGTGGACCGATCGCGGCTCGGCGACTGCGCGTGGATGGATCGGGTCTCAGGAGACAGCGCGTGGACCGATCGGGGCTCAGGAAGCGGCGCCTGCACCGATCGTGGCTCGGAGACGGCGCGTGGAGGCATCGCGGCTTCGAAGACGACGCATGGACCAATCGGGGCTCGGAAACGGCACCTGGACCGATCGGAGTTCGGAGACGACGGGTGGAGCGGTCGGGGCTCAGGAGAAGACGCGTGGATCGATCGGGGCTCAGGAGACGACGCGTCGACGGATCGGCGCTTAGGAGACGACGCGTGGACCGATCGGGGCTTAGGAGACAACGCATGGACCGATCGGGGCTCAGGAGACGGCGCGTGGACCGATCGGGGCTCGGAGACGGCGCGTGGAATGATCGGGGCTTAGGAGACGGCGCGTGGACCGAACGGGGCTTAGGAGACAACGCGTGGACCGACCGGGGCTCAGGAAGCGGCGCCTGGACCCATCATGGCTCGGAGACGGCGCGAGGAGGCATCTGGACTTAGAAGACGGCGCGTCGACCGATCGGTGCTCGGAGACGGCGCGTGGACGGACCGCGACTCAGAATGCGGTACGCGGACCGATCGGGGATCGGACACGGCGTGTGGACCGATCGAGGCTCGGAGACGACGCGTTTAAGGATCGGGAATCAGGAGACGACGCGTGGAACGATCCGGGCTCAGGAGACGAAGCGCGGACCGATCGGGGCTCGGAGACGCCAAGTGGACCGACCGAGGTTTAGGAGAAGGCGCTTGGACCGAACGGGGCTTAGGAGACGGCGCGTTTACCGATCGGAGATCAGGAGATGACGCGTGGACCGATCGGGGTTGTGAAAGCGGCGCACGGACCGATCGTGGCTCGGAGACGGCGCGTGGAGGCATCGGGGCTTTGAAGACGACGCGTGGACCGATCGGGGCTCAGGAAACGGCGTGTGGTGCGATCGGGGCTCAGGAGACGACGCGTGGATCGATCGGGGCTCAGGAGAAGACGCGTCGAACAATCGGGGCTCAGGAGAGGGCGCGCGGACCGACTGGGGCTCAGGAGACTCGCGTGGATCGATCGGGGCACCAGAGGCGCCGCGTCGACCGATTGGGACCAGGAGACGGTGCGTGAACCGTTCGGGGCTCGGAGACGGCGCGTGGACCGATCGGGGCTCGGAGACGGCGCGTGGACCGATCGGGGCTCAGGAAGCGGCGCCTGGACCGATCGTGGCTCGGAGTCGACGCGTGGAGGCATCGGGGCTAAGAAGACAACGCATGGACCGAGCGGGGCTCAGGAGACGGCGCGAGGAGCGATCGGGGCTCAGGAGAAGACGCGTCAATTGATCGGGGCTCAGGAGACGACGCGGCGACGGATCGGGGATTAGGAGACGACGCGTGGACCGATTGGGGCTTAGGAGACGACGCGTGGACCGATCGGGGCTCAGGAGACGACGCGTGGACCGATCGGGGTTTAGCAGAGGACGCGTCGACCGATCGGTGCTCAGGAAGTGGCGCCTGGACCGATCGTGGCTCGGGGACGGCGCCTTGGGGCATCTGGGCTTAGAAGACGACGCGTGGACCGATCGGGGCTCAGGAAACGGCGCGTGAACCGATCGGGGCTCAGGATACGGCGTGACGACCGATCGGGGCTTCGGAGACGGTACGTGGACAGATTGGGGCTTAGGAATCGGCGCGTGGACCGATCGGGACTCCGGGACGGCGCGTGGACCGATCGGGGCTCAGGAGACGGCGCGTGGATCGATCGGGGCTCAGGAGACGGCGCGTGGAGTGACCGGGGCTTAGGAGACGATAAGTGGACCGATTGGAGCTCAGGAGACGGCGCGTGGAGCGATCGGGGGTAAGAAGACGACGCATTGACCGCGCGCGGCTCAGGAGACGACGCGTGGAGCGGTCGGGGCTCGGAAACGGCGGGTAGACCGATTGGGGCATAGGAGACGACGCGTGGACCGATCGGGGGCTCAGGAGACGGCGCGCGGACCGACCGGGGCTCAGGCGACTCGCGTGGAACGACCGGGGCTTTGGAGGCGGCGCGTGAACCGATCGGGGCTTGATGACATCGCGTTTACCGATCGCGGTTCGGAGATGGCCCGTGGACAGATCGGGGCTTAGGAGACGGCGCGTGGACCTAACGGGGCTCAGGAGACGGCGCGTGGACCGGTCGGGGCTTAGGAGACGACGCCTGGACCGATCGGGGCTCAGGAAGCGGCGCCTGGACCGATCGTGGCTCGGAGTCGACGCGTGGAGGCATCGGGGCTAAGAAGACAACGCATGGACCGAGCGGGGCTCAGGAGACGGCGCGAGGAGCGATCGGGGCTCAGGAGAAGACGCGTCAATTGATCGGGGCTCAGGAGACGACGCGTCGACGCATCGGGGCTTAGGAGACGACGCGTGGACCGATCGGGGCTTAGGAGACGACGCGTGGACCGATCGGGGCTCAGGAAGCGGCGCCTAGACCGATCGTGGCTCGGAGACGGCGCGTGGAGGCATCGGGCCTAAGAAGACGACGCATGGACCGAGCGGGGCGCAGGAGACGGCGCGAGGAGCGATCGGGGCTCAGGAGAAGACGCGTCAATTGATCGGGGCTCAGGAGAGGACGCGTCGACGCATCGGGGCTCAGGAGACGGCGCGTGGACCGACCGGGGCTCAGGAGACTCGCGTGGATCGATCGGGGCTCAGGAGGCGACGCGTGGACCCATCGGGGCTCGGAGACGGCGTGTGGACGTATCGGGGCTTAGGAGACGACGCGTGGACGGATCGGGGCTCAGGAGAAGGCGCGTGAACCGATCGGCGCTCGGAGACGGCGCGTGGACCGATCGGGGCTCAGGAGCCGCGCGTGGACCGATCATGGCTCGGTGACGACGCGTGGACCGATCGGGGCTTAGGTGACGATGCGTGAACCGATCGGGGCTCGGAGACGGCGCGTGGACCGATCGGCGCTCGGAGACGGCGCGTGGACCGATAGGGGCTTAGGAGACGGCGCGTGGACCGATCGGGGCTCAGGAGACGACGCGTGGATCGATCGAGGCTCAGAAGACGACGCGTCGACCGATCGGGGCTCAGGAGACGGCGCGTGGATCGATCGGGGCTCGGAGACGCCGCGTGGAACGATCGGGGCTCAGGAGACGGCTCTTGAACTTATCGGCGCTCAGAGACGGCCCGTGGACCGATCGGGGCTTAGGATACGGCGCGTGGACCGATCGGGGATCAGGAGACGGCGCGTAGATCGATCGGGGCTCGGAGACGGCGCGTGGAACGATCGGGGCTCAGGAGACGGCGCGTGAAATGATCGGCGCTCGGAGACGGCGCGTGGACCGATCGGGGCTCAGGAAGCGGTGCCTGGACCGATCGGGGCTTAGGAGAAGGCGCGTGGACCGATCGGGGCTTAGGAGACGGCGCGTAGATCGACCGGAGATCAGGAGACGACGCGTGCACCGATCGGGGCTCTAGAAGCGGCGTGTGGAGGGATCGGGGCTCAGGAGACGATGCGTGGACCGATCGGGGCTCAGGTGACGGCGCGCGGACCGACAAGGGCTCAGGAGACTCGTGTGGATCGATCGGGGCTAGGAGACGGCACGTGGGCCGAACGGGGCTCAGGAGACGGCGCGTGGACCGGTCGGGGCTTAGGAGACGACGCCTGGACAGATCGGAGCTTAGGAGGCGGCGTGTGGAACGATTGGTGCTCAGGAGACGGCGCGTGCACCAATCGGGGCTCGGAGACGGCACGTGGAACGATCGGGGCTCGGCGACTGTGTGTGGACGTATCGTGGTTCAGGAGACGGCGCGTGAACCAATCGGCGCTCCGAGACGGCGCGTGGACCGATCGGGGATGAGGAGAAGGCGCGTGGACCGATCGGAGCTTAGGAGAAGGGGCTTGGACCGATCGGGGCTTAGGAGACGGCGCGTGGACCGATCGGAGCTCAGATGACGGCGCGTGAACCGATCGGCGCTCGGAGACGGCGCGTGGACCGATCGGGGCTTAGCAGAAGGCGCTTGGACCGATCGGGGTTTAGGAGACGGCGCGTGGACCGATCGGAGCTCGGAGACGGCGCGTGGACCGATCTGGGCTCGGAGACAGCGCGTGGACCGACTGGGGCACAGGCGGTTGCGCGTGGACCAATTGGGGTTCGGCGACGGCGCGTGGACCGATCCGGGCTCAGGAGACGGCGCGTGGACCGATCGGGGCTCGGAGACGGAGCGTGGAGCGATCGGGGCTGAGGAGAAGGCGCGTGGTCCGATCGGGGCTTATGACACGGCGCGTGGACCGATCGGGGCTCGGAGATGGCGCGTGGAATGATCGGGGCTTAGGAGATGGCGTGTGGACCGATCGGAGATCAGGAGACGACGCGTGGACCGAGAGGGCTCTGGAACTGGCGCACGGACGGATCGTGGCTCGGAGACGGCGCGTGGAGGCATCGGGGCTTTGAAGACGACGCGTGGACCAAACGGTGCTCAGAAAACGGTGCGTGGAGCGATCGGGGCTCAGGAGACGGCGCGTGGACCGATCGGGGCTCAGGAGCCGGCGCGTGGACCGATTGGGGCTCGAATACGGCGCGTGAACCAACCGGGGCTCAGGAGCCCGCGCGTGGACCGATCCCGGCTCGGCGACGGCGCGTGGACCGGTCGGGGCTTAGGTGGCGATGCGTGAACCGATCGGGGCTCGGAGACGGCGCGTGGAATGATCGGGGCTCAGGAGACGGCGCGTGAACCGACCGGGGCTCAGGAGGCCGCGCGTGGCCCGATCGCGGCTTGGTGACGGCGCGTGGGCCGATCGGGGCTCGAAGACGACGCGTGGATCGATCGGGGCTCGGAGACGGCGCGAGGAGGCATCTGGGCTTAGAAGACGGCGCGTTTACGGATCGGGGATCAGGAGACGACGCGTGGAACGATCCGGGCTCAGGAGACGGAGCGTGGACCGATCGGGGCTTGGAGACGACGCGTGGATCGATCGGGGCTCGGAGACGGCGCGAGGAGGCATCTGGGCTTAGAAGACGACGCGTGGATCGATCGGGGCTCGGAGACGGCGCGTGAACCGATCGGGGCTTAGGAGGCGGCGCGTTGAACGATCGGACTCGGAGACGGCGCGTGGACCGATCGAGGCTTAGGAGACGACGCGTGGATCGAGCGGGGCTCGGAGACGGCGCGTGGATGGACCGTTGCTTAGAATGCGGCACGCGGACCGATCGGCGCTCGGAGACGGCGCGTGGATCGATCGGGGCTTAGGAGACGGCGCGTGGACCGATTGGGGCTCAGGAGGCCGCGCGTGGACCGATCATACCTCGGCGACGGCGCGTGGACCGATCGGGGTTCGGATACGACGCGTGGACCGATCGGGGCTCGGAGACATCGCGTGGAATGATCGGGGCTCAGGAGACGGCGCGTGAACTGATCGGCGCTCGGAGACGGCGCGTGCACCGATCGGGGCTTAGGAGACGGCGCGTGGACCGATCGGAGATCAGGAGAGGACGCCTGGACTGATAGGGCTCTGGAAGCGGCGCACGGACCGATCGTGGCTCGGAGACGGCGCGTGGAGGCATCGGGGCTCGGAGACGGCGCGTGGACCGATCGGGGCGTAGGAGACGACGCGTGTACCTATCGGGGCTCACGAGACAGCGTGCGGGCCGCTTGGGGCTCAGGAGACGGCGCGTCGACCGTTCGGGGCTCAGGAGACGGCGCGCGGACCGATCGGGGCTCGGAGACGGCGCGTGGAGCGATCGGGGCTAAGGAGACGGCGCGTGAACCGATCGGCGCTCGGAGACGGCGCGTGGATCGATCGGGGCTTAGGAGAAGGCGCGTGGACCGATCGGGGCTTAGGAGACGATGCGTGGACCGATCGGGGCTCGGAGACGGCGCGTGGACCGACCGGGGCTAAGCAGGCCGCGCGTGGACCGATCGGGGCTTAGGAGACGGCGCGTGGACCGATCGGGGCTCGGCGACTGCGCGTGGACGCATCGGGGCTCAGGAGACGGCGCGTGGACCGATTGGGGCTCGGAGACGGCACGTTAACCGATCGGGGCTTAGGAGACGATGCGTGGACCGATCGCGGCTCGGAGACGGCGTGTGAACCGACCGGGGCTCAGGAGGCCGCGCGTGGACCGATCGAGGCTCGGCGACGGCAAGTGGACCCATCGGGGCTCGGAGACGACGAGTGTACGGATCGGGGCTTGATGACGGCGGCTTTATCGATCGCGGCTCGGAGACGGCCCGTGAATCGATCGGCGCTCGGAGACGGCGCGTGGACCGATCGGGGCTTAGGAGATGGCGCGTGGACCGATCAGGGCTCAGGAGGCGGCGCCTGGACCTATCGTGACTCGGAGACGGCGCGTGGAGGCATCGGGGCTAAGAACACGACTCATGGACCGAGCGGGGCTCAGGAGACGGCGCGAGGAGCGATCGGGGCTCAGGAGAAGACGCGTCAATTGATCGGGGCTCAGGAGACGACGCGGCGACGGATCGGGGCTTAGGAGACGACGCGTGGACCGATCGGGGCTTCGGAGACGGTACGTGGACCGACCGGAGCTCAGGAGATTCGCGTGGATCGATCGGGGCTCCGGAGGCGGCGCGTGGACCGATTGGGAAGCATGAGATGATACGTGGACCGATCGGGGCTCGGAGACGGCGCACGGACTGATCGGGGCTTAGGATACGACGCGTGGACCGATTGGGGCTCAGGAGGCCGCGCGTGGACCGATCGCGGCTCGTGCGACGGCGCGTGCACCGATCGGCGCTCGGAGACGGCGCTGACCGATCGTGGCTTAGGAGAAGGCGCGTGGAACGATCGGGGTTCAGGAGACGGCGCGTGGACCGATTGGGGCTTAGGAGAACATACGTGGACCGATCGGGGCTCGGAGACAGCGCGTTTACCGACTGGGGCTCGAGAGGTTGCGCGTGGACCAATTGGGGTTCGCCGCGGCGTGTGGACCGACCGGAGCTCAGTAGACCGCGCGTGGACCGATCGCGGCTCGGCGACTGCGCGTGGATGGATCGGGTCTCAGGAGACAGCGCGTGGACCGATCGGGGCTCAGGAAGCGGCGCCTGCACCGATCGTGGCTCGGAGACGGCGCGTGGAGGCATCGCGGCTTCGAAGACGACGCATGGACCAATCGGGGCTCGGAAACGGCACCTGGACCGATCGGAGTTCGGAGACGACGGGTGGAGCGGTCGGGGCTCAGGAGAAGACGCGTGGATCGATCGGGGCTCAGGAGACGACGCGTCGACGGATCGGCGCTTAGGAGACGACGCGTGGACCGATCGGGGCTTAGGAGACAACGCATGGACCGATCGGGGCTCAGGAGACGGCGCGTGGACCGATCGGGGCTCGGAGACGGCGCGTGGAATGATCGGGGCTTAGGAGACGGCGCGTGGACCGAACGGGGCTTAGGAGACAACGCGTGGACCGACCGGGGCTCAGGAAGCGGCGCCTGGACCCATCATGGCTCGGAGACGGCGCGAGGAGGCATCTGGACTTAGAAGACGGCGCGTCGACCGATCGGTGCTCGGAGACGGCGCGTGGACGGACCGCGACTCAGAATGCGGTACGCGGACCGATCGGGGATCGGACACGGCGTGTGGACCGATCGAGGCTCGGAGACGACGCGTTTAAGGATCGGGAATCAGGAGACGACGCGTGGAACGATCCGGGCTCAGGAGACGAAGCGCGGACCGATCGGGGCTCGGAGACGCCAAGTGGACCGACCGAGGTTTAGGAGAAGGCGCTTGGACCGAACGGGGCTTAGGAGACGGCGCGTTTACCGATCGGAGATCAGGAGATGACGCGTGGACCGATCGGGGTTGTGAAAGCGGCGCACGGACCGATCGTGGCTCGGAGACGGCGCGTGGAGGCATCGGGGCTTTGAAGACGACGCGTGGACCGATCGGGGCTCAGGAAACGGCGTGTGGTGCGATCGGGGCTCAGGAGACGACGCGTGGATCGATCGGGGCTCAGGAGAAGACGCGTCGAACAATCGGGGCTCAGGAGAGGGCGCGCGGACCGACTGGGGCTCAGGAGACTCGCGTGGATCGATCGGGGCACCAGAGGCGCCGCGTCGACCGATTGGGACCAGGAGACGGTGCGTGAACCGTTCGGGGCTCGGAGACGGCGCGTGGACCGATCGGGGCTCGGAGACGGCGCGTGGACCGATCGGGGCTCAGGAAGCGGCGCCTGGACCGATCGTGGCTCGGAGTCGACGCGTGGAGGCATCGGGGCTAAGAAGACAACGCATGGACCGAGCGGGGCTCAGGAGACGGCGCGAGGAGCGATCGGGGCTCAGGAGAAGACGCGTCAATTGATCGGGGCTCAGGAGACGACGCGGCGACGGATCGGGGATTAGGAGACGACGCGTGGACCGATTGGGGCTTAGGAGACGACGCGTGGACCGATCGGGGCTCAGGAGACGACGCGTGGACCGATCGGGGTTTAGCAGAGGACGCGTCGACCGATCGGTGCTCAGGAAGTGGCGCCTGGACCGATCGTGGCTCGGGGACGGCGCCTTGGGGCATCTGGGCTTAGAAGACGACGCGTGGACCGATCGGGGCTCAGGAAACGGCGCGTGAACCGATCGGGGCTCAGGATACGGCGTGACGACCGATCGGGGCTTCGGAGACGGTACGTGGACAGATTGGGGCTTAGGAATCGACGCGTGGACCGATCGGGACTCCGGGACGGCGCGTGGACCGATCGGGGCTCAGGAGACGGCGCGTGGATCGATCGGGGCTCAGGAGACGGCGCGTGGAGTGACCGGGGCTTAGGAGACGATAAGTGGACCGATTGGAGCTCAGGAGACGGCGCGTGGAGCGATCGGGGGTAAGAAGACGACGCATTGACCGCGCGCGGCTCAGGAGACGACGCGTGGAGCGGTCGGGGCTCGGAAACGGCGGGTAGACCGATTGGGGCATAGGAGACGACGCGTGGACCGATCGGGGGCTCAGGAGACGGCGCGCGGACCGACCGGGGCTCAGGCGACTCGCGTGGAACGACCGGGGCTTTGGAGGCGGCGCGTGAACCGATCGGGGCTTGATGACATCGCGTTTACCGATCGCGGTTCGGAGATGGCCCGTGGACAGATCGGGGCTTAGGAGACGGCGCGTGGACCTAACGGGGCTCAGGAGACGGCGCGTGGACCGGTCGGGGCTTAGGAGACGACGCCTGGACCGATCGGGGCTCAGGAAGCGGCGCCTGGACCGATCGTGGCTCGGAGTCGACGCGTGGAGGCATCGGGGCTAAGAAGACAACGCATGGACCGAGCGGGGCTCAGGAGACGGCGCGAGGAGCGATCGGGGCTCAGGAGAAGACGCGTCAATTGATCGGGGCTCAGGAGACGACGCGTCGACGCATCGGGGCTTAGGAGACGACGCGTGGACCGATCGGGGCTTAGGAGACGACGCGTGGACCGATCGGGGCTCAGGAAGCGGCGCCTAGACCGATCGTGGCTCGGAGACGGCGCGTGGAGGCATCGGGCCTAAGAAGACGACGCATGGACCGAGCGGGGCGCAGGAGACGGCGCGAGGAGCGATCGGGGCTCAGGAGAAGACGCGTCAATTGATCGGGGCTCAGGAGAGGACGCGTCGACGCATCGGGGCTCAGGAGACGGCGCGTGGACCGACCGGGGCTCAGGAGACTCGCGTGGATCGATCGGGGCTCAGGAGGCGACGCGTGGACCCATCGGGGCTCGGAGACGGCGTGTGGACGTATCGGGGCTTAGGAGACGACGCGTGGACGGATCGGGGCTCAGGAGAAGGCGCGTGAACCGATCGGCGCTCGGAGACGGCGCGTGGACCGATCGGGGCTCAGGAGCCGCGCGTGGACCGATCATGGCTCGGTGACGACGCGTGGACCGATCGGGGCTTAGGTGACGATGCGTGAACCGATCGGGGCTCGGAGACGGCGCGTGGACCGATCGGCGCTCGGAGACGGCGCGTGGACCGATAGGGGCTTAGGAGACGGCGCGTGGACCGATCGGGGCTCAGGAGACGACGCGTGGATCGATCGAGGCTCAGAAGACGACGCGTCGACCGATCGGGGCTCAGGAGACGGCGCGTGGATCGATCGGGGCTCGGAGACGCCGCGTGGAACGATCGGGGCTCAGGAGACGGCTCTTGAACTTATCGGCGCTCAGAGACGGCCCGTGGACCGATCGGGGCTTAGGATACGGCGCGTGGACCGATCGGGGATCAGGAGACGGCGCGTAGATCGATCGGGGCTCGGAGACGGCGCGTGGAACGATCGGGGCTCAGGAGACGGCGCGTGAAATGATCGGCGCTCGGAGACGGCGCGTGGACCGATCGGGGCTCAGGAAGCGGTGCCTGGACCGATCGGGGCTTAGGAGAAGGCGCGTGGACCGATCGGGGCTTAGGAGACGGCGCGTAGATCGACCGGAGATCAGGAGACGACGCGTGCACCGATCGGGGCTCTAGAAGCGGCGTGTGGAGGGATCGGGGCTCAGGAGACGATGCGTGGACCGATCGGGGCTCAGGTGACGGCGCGCGGACCGACAAGGGCTCAGGAGACTCGTGTGGATCGATCGGGGCTAGGAGACGGCACGTGGGCCGAACGGGGCTCAGGAGACGGCGCGTGGACCGGTCGGGGCTTAGGAGACGACGCCTGGACAGATCGGAGCTTAGGAGGCGGCGTGTGGAACGATTGGTGCTCAGGAGACGGCGCGTGCACCAATCGGGGCTCGGAGACGGCACGTGGAACGATCGGGGCTCGGCGACTGTGTGTGGACGTATCGTGGTTCAGGAGACGGCGCGTGAACCAATCGGCGCTCCGAGACGGCGCGTGGACCGATCGGGGATGAGGAGAAGGCGCGTGGACCGATCGGAGCTTAGGAGAAGGGGCTTGGACCGATCGGGGCTTAGGAGACGGCGCGTGGACCGATCGGAGCTCAGATGACGGCGCGTGAACCGATCGGCGCTCGGAGACGGCGCGTGGACCGATCGGGGCTTAGCAGAAGGCGCTTGGACCGATCGGGGTTTAGGAGACGGCGCGTGGACCGATCGGAGCTCGGAGACGGCGCGTGGACCGATCTGGGCTCGGAGACAGCGCGTGGACCGACTGGGGCACAGGCGGTTGCGCGTGGACCAATTGGGGTTCGGCGACGGCGCGTGGACCGATCCGGGCTCAGGAGACGGCGCGTGGACCGATCGGGGCTCGGAGACGGAGCGTGGAGCGATCGGGGCTGAGGAGAAGGCGCGTGGTCCGATCGGGGCTTATGACACGGCGCGTGGACCGATCGGGGCTCGGAGATGGCGCGTGGAATGATCGGGGCTTAGGAGATGGCGTGTGGACCGATCGGAGATCAGGAGACGACGCGTGGACCGAGAGGGCTCTGGAACTGGCGCACGGACGGATCGTGGCTCGGAGACGGCGCGTGGAGGCATCGGGGCTTTGAAGACGACGCGTGGACCAAACGGTGCTCAGAAAACGGTGCGTGGAGCGATCGGGGCTCAGGAGACGGCGCGTGGACCGATCGGGGCTCAGGAGCCGGCGCGTGGACCGATTGGGGCTCGAATACGGCGCGTGAACCAACCGGGGCTCAGGAGCCCGCGCGTGGACCGATCCCGGCTCGGCGACGGCGCGTGGACCGGTCGGGGCTTAGGTGGCGATGCGTGAACCGATCGGGGCTCGGAGACGGCGCGTGGAATGATCGGGGCTCAGGAGACGGCGCGTGAACCGACCGGGGCTCAGGAGGCCGCGCGTGGCCCGATCGCGGCTTGGTGACGGCGCGTGGGCCGATCGGGGCTCGAAGACGACGCGTGGATCGATCGGGGCTCGGAGACGGCGCGAGGAGGCATCTGGGCTTAGAAGACGGCGCGTTTACGGATCGGGGATCAGGAGACGACGCGTGGAACGATCCGGGCTCAGGAGACGGAGCGTGGACCGATCGGGGCTTGGAGACGACGCGTGGATCGATCGGGGCTCGGAGACGGCGCGAGGAGGCATCTGGGCTTAGAAGACGACGCGTGGATCGATCGGGGCTCGGAGACGGCGCGTGAACCGATCGGGGCTTAGGAGGCGGCGCGTTGAACGATCGGACTCGGAGACGGCGCGTGGACCGATCGAGGCTTAGGAGACGACGCGTGGATCGAGCGGGGCTCGGAGACGGCGCGTGGATGGACCGTTGCTTAGAATGCGGCACGCGGACCGATCGGCGCTCGGAGACGGCGCGTGGATCGATCGGGGCTTAGGAGACGGCGCGTGGACCGATTGGGGCTCAGGAGGCCGCGCGTGGACCGATCATACCTCGGCGACGGCGCGTGGACCGATCGGGGTTCGGATACGACGCGTGGACCGATCGGGGCTCGGAGACATCGCGTGGAATGATCGGGGCTCAGGAGACGGCGCGTGAACTGATCGGCGCTCGGAGACGGCGCGTGCACCGATCGGGGCTTAGGAGACGGCGCGTGGACCGATCGGAGATCAGGAGAGGACGCCTGGACTGATAGGGCTCTGGAAGCGGCGCACGGACCGATCGTGGCTCGGAGACGGCGCGTGGAGGCATCGGGGCTCGGAGACGGCGCGTGGACCGATCGGGGCGTAGGAGACGACGCGTGTACCTATCGGGGCTCACGAGACAGCGTGCGGGCCGCTTGGGGCTCAGGAGACGGCGCGTCGACCGTTCGGGGCTCAGGAGACGGCGCGCGGACCGATCGGGGCTCGGAGACGGCGCGTGGAGCGATCGGGGCTAAGGAGACGGCGCGTGAACCGATCGGCGCTCGGAGACGGCGCGTGGATCGATCGGGGCTTAGGAGAAGGCGCGTGGACCGATCGGGGCTTAGGAGACGATGCGTGGACCGATCGGGGCTCGGAGACGGCGCGTGGACCGACCGGGGCTAAGCAGGCCGCGCGTGGACCGATCGGGGCTTAGGAGACGGCGCGTGGACCGATCGGGGCTCGGCGACTGCGCGTGGACGCATCGGGGCTCAGGAGACGGCGCGTGGACCGATTGGGGCTCAGGAGGCCGCGCGTGGACCGATCGAGGCTCGGCGACGGCAAGTGGACCCATCGGGGCTCGGAGACGACGAGTGTACGGATCGGGGCTTGATGACGGCGGCTTTATCGATCGCGGCTCGGAGACGGCCCGTGAATCGATCGGCGCTCGGAGACGGCGCGTGGACCGATCGGGGCTTAGGAGATGGCGCGTGGACCGATCAGGGCTCAGGAGGCGGCGCCTGGACCGGTCGGGGCTTAGGAGACGACGCCTGGACCGATCGGGGCTTAGGAGGCGGCGTGTGGAACGATCGGGGCTCATAAAACGGCGCGTGGAGCGATCGGGGCTCAGGAAATAACGCGTCCATGGATCGGGGCTTAGGAGACGATGCGTGGACCGATCGGGGCTCGGCGACTGCGCGTGGACGTATCGGGGCTCAGGAGACGGCGCGTGGACCGACCGGGGCTAAGGAGGCCGCGCGTGGACCGATCGCGGCTTAAGAGCCGACGCGTGGACCGATCGGGGCTCATGAGACGGCGCGTGGACCGATCGGGGCTCAGAGACGGCGCGTGGAACGATCGGAGCACAGGAGACGGCGCGTGAAGCGATCGGCGCTCGGAGACGGCGCGTGGATCAATCGGGGCTTAGGAGATGGCGCGTGGACCGATCGGGGCTCAGGAGGCGGCGCCTGGACCGGTCGGGGCTTAGGAGACGACGCCTGGACCGATCGGGGCTTAGGAGGCGGCGTGTGGAACGATCGGGGCTTAGGAGACGGCGCGTGGACCGATCGTGCCTGGGAGACGGCACGTCCACCAATCGGGGCTTAGGAGACGACGCGTAGACCGATCGGGGCTTAGGAGACGATGCGAGGAGGCATCTGGGTTTACAAGACGACGCGTGGATCGATCGGGGCTCGGAGACTGCGCGTGGACCGATGGGAGCTCGGAAACGGCGCGTGGAACGATCGGGGCTCGGAGACGGCGCGTGGAGCGATCGGGGCTCAGGAGACGGCGCGTGGACCGATCGGGGCTCGGAGACGGCGCGTGGAACGATCGGAGCACAGGAGATGGCGCGTGAACCGATCGGCGCTCGGAGACGGCGCGTGGATCAATCGGGGCTTAGGAGACGGCGCGTGGACCGATCGGGGCTTAGGAGAAGACGCGTGGGCCGATCGGGGCTCAGGAAGCGTCGCCTGGACCGATCGTGGCTCGGAGACGGCGCGTGGAGGTATCGGGGCTTAAAAGCCGACGCATGGACCGATCAGGGCTCAGGAAACGGCGCGTTGACCGATCGGTGCTCAGGAGACGACGCGTTAACAGAGCGGGGCTTAGGAGACGATGCGTGGACCGATCGGGGCTCGGAGACAGCGCGTGGACCGACTTGGGCTCAGGAGGTTGCGCGTGGACCAATTGGGTTTCTGCGACGGGGTGTGGACTGACCGGGGCTTAGGAGACGACGCGTCGACCAATCGGGGCTCTGGAGGCGGCGCGTGGACCCATCGGCGCTCGGAGACGGCGCGTTAACCGATCGGGGCTTAGGAGACGATGCGTGGACCGATCGGGGCTCGGAGACGGCGCGTGGACCGATCGGGGCTCGGAGACGGCGCGTAGACCGATCGGGGCTCCGGCGGCGACGCGTGGACCGATCGGGGCCCAGGAAACGGCGCGTGGATCGATCGGTACTCGAAGACCACGCGTGGACCGATCGGGGCTCGGAGACGACGCCTCGACCGATGGGGGCTCAGATACGGCGCGTGAACCAACTGGGGCTCAGGTGGCCGCGCGTGGACCGATCGCGGCTCGGCGACGGCGCGTGGACCGATCGGGGCTCAGGAGGCCCCGGGTGGACCGATCGGGGCTTAGCGGACGGCGCGTGGATCGATCGGAGATGAGGAGACGATGCGTGGACCGCTAGGGCTCTGGAAGCGGCGCACGGACCGATCGTGGATCGGCGACGGCGCGTGGACCGATCGGGGCTCAGGAGGCCGCGCGTGGACCGATCATGGCTCGGCGACGGCGTGTGGACCAATCGGGGCTCGGAGACGGCGCGTGGACCGACTGGGGCTCAGGCGGTTGCGCGTGGACCAATTGGAGATCGGCGAGGGCGCGTGGACCGCTCGGCGCTCGAAGACGGCGCGTTAACCGATCGGGGCTTAGCAGACGATGCGTGAACCGATTGGGGCTCGGAGACGGCGCGTGGACCGATGGGGGCTCAGATACGGCGCGTGAACCAACTGGGGCTCAGGAGGCCGCGCGTGGACCGATCGCGGCTCGGCGACGGCGCATGGACCGATCAGGGCTCAGGAGGCCGCGCGTGGACCGATCGGGGCTTAGGAGATTCGCATGGATCGATCGGGGCTCCGGAGGCGGCGCGTGGACCGATTGGGCAGCAGGAGATGGTGCGTGGACCGATCGGGGCTCGAAGACGGCGCGTGGGCCGATCGGGGCTTAGGAGACGACGCGTGGACCGTCCAGGGTTAGGAGACGACGCGTGGACCGATGGGGCTTAGGAAGCGACGCGTTGACTCATCGGGGCTCGGGAGACGGCGCGTGGACCTATTGGGGCTCAGGAGGACTCGCGTGGACCGATCGCGGCTCGGCGCCAGCGCGTGGACAGATCGGGGCTTAGGAGACGATGCGTGAACCGGTCGCGGCTCAGGAGACGACGCGTGGACCGATCGGTGCTTCGGATAGGGTACGTGGACCGATCGGGGCTCGGAGACGGCGCGTGGACCGACCGAGGCTCAGGAGGCCGCGCGTGGACCGATCGGGACTCGGCGACGGCGCGTGGACCGATCGGGGCTCGGAGACGACGCGTGAACCGATCAGGGCTCAGGAGACGGCGCGTGGACTGAGTGGTGCTCGCAGACTGCGCGTGGACGGGCCGCGGCTTAGAATGCGGCACGCGGACCGATCGGGGATCGGAGACGGCGTGTGGACGTATCGGGGCTTAGAAGACGATACGTGGACCGATCGGGGCTCAGGAGATGGCGCGTGGACCCACTGGGGCTCAGGAGGTTGCGCGTGGACCAATTGGGGTTCGGCGACGGCGCGTGGACGGACCGAGGCTCAGGAGACCGCGCGTGGACCGATCGGGGCTCGGCGACTGCGCGTGGACGGATCGGGTTTCAGGAGACGGCGCGTGGACCGATCGCGGCTCGGCGACGGCGCGTAGACCGATCGAGGCTCGGAGACGACGAGTATACGGATCGGGGATTAGGGGACGACGCGTGGACCGATCCGGGCTCAGGAGACGGCGCCTGCACCGATCGGGGCACGGAGACGGCGCGTGGAGCCATCGGGGCTTCGAAGACGACGCATGGACCGATCAGGGCTCGGAAACGGCGCGTGGACCGATCGGGGCTCAGGAGACGGCGCGTGGACCGATCGGTGATCGGAGACTGCGCATGGACGGACCGCGGCTTAGAATGCGGCACGCGGACCGGATCGGGGATCGGAGACGACGTGTGGACGTATCGGGGCTTAGAAGACGATGCCTGGACCGATCGGGGCTCAGGAGATGGCGCGTGGACCGACTGGGGCTCAGGAGGTTGCGCGTGGACCAATTGGGGTTCGTGCGAAGGCGCGTGGACCGACGGGGGTTCAGGAGACCGCGCGTGGACCGATCGGGGCTCGGCGACTGCGCGTGGACGGATCGGGGCTCAGGAGACGGCGCGCGGACCGATCGGGGCTGGGCGACGGCGCGTGGACCGATCGAGGCTCAGACACGACAAGTTTACGGATCGGGGATTAGGGGACGACGCGTGGACCGATCCGGGCTCAGGAAGCGGCGCCTGCACCGATCGGGGCTCGGAGACGGCGCGTGGAGGCATCGGGGCTTAGAAGACGACGCATGGACCGATCGGGGCTCGGAATCGGCGCGTGGACCGATCGGGGCTCAGGAGGCGACGCGTCGACGGATCGGGGCTTAGGAGACGACGCGTGGACCGATCGGGTATTAGGGGACGACGCCTGGACCGATCGGTGCTCGGAGACGGCGCGTGGATGGACCGTGGCTTAGAATGCGGCATGCGGACGGATCGGGAATCGGAGACGGCGTGTGGACCAATCGGGGCTCGGAGACGGCGCGTTAACCGATCGGGGCGTAGGAGACGATGCGTAGACCGGTCGGGCCTCGGAGACGGCGCGTGGAACGATCGGAGCAAAGGAGACAGCGCGTGAACCGATCGGCGCTCGGAGACAACGCGTGGATCGATCGGGGCTTAGGAGGCGGCGCGTGGACCGATTGGGGCTTAGGAGACGGCGCGAGGACCGATCGGGGCTCAGGAAGCGACGCCTAGACCGATCGTGGCTCGGAGACGGCGCGTGGAGGCATCGCGGCTAAGAAGACGACGCAGGGACCTAGCGGGGCTCAGGAGACGGCGCGAGGAGCGATCGCGGCTCAGGAGAAGACGCGTCAATTGATCGGGGCTCAGAAATCGGCGCGTGGAGCGATCGGGGCTCAGGAGACGACGCGTGGATCGATCGGGGCTCAGGAAACGACAGGTCGACCGATCGGGGCTCAGGAGACGGCGCGCGGACCGACCGGGGCTCAGGAGCCTCGCGTGGGCCGATCATGGCTCGGCGACGGCGCGTGGACCGATCGGGGCTCGGAGACGACGCGTGGACCGATGGGGGCTCGGATACGGCGCGTGAACCAACCGGGGCTCAGGAGGCCGCGCGTGGACCGATCATGGCTCGGCGACGGCGCGTGGACCGATCGCGGATCGGAGACGGCGCGTTAACCGATCGGGGCTTAGGAGACGATGCGTGAACTGATCGGGGCTCGGAGACGGCGAGTGGACCCATCGGGGCTCGGAGACGACGCGTGTACGGATCGGGGCTTGATGACGGCGGCTTTACCGATCGCGGCTCGGAGACGGCCCGTGGACAGATCGGGGCTTAGGAGACGGCGCGTGGACCGATCGGGGCTCAGGAAGAGGCGTCTGGACCGATCGGGGCTCAGGAAGCGGCGCCTAGACCGATCGTGGCTCGGAGACGGCGCGTGGATGCATCGGGGCTAAGAAGACGACGCATGGACCGAGCGGGGCTCAGGAGACGGCGCGAGGAGCGATCAGGGCTCAGGAGAAGACGCGTCAATTGATCGGGGCTCAGAAATCGGCGCGTGGAGCGATCGGGGCTCAGGAGCCTCGCGTGGACCGATCACTGCTCGGCGACGGCGCGTGGACGGATCGGGGCTCGGAGACGGCGCGTGGATGGACCGTGGCTTAGAATGCGGCATGCGGACGGATCGGGAATCGGAGACGGCGTGTGGACCGATCGGGGATCAGGAAACGGCAAGTGGAGCGATCGGGGATGAGGAGGCGGCGCGTGGATCGATCGGGGCTCAGGAGGCGACGCGTCGACGGATCGGGGCTTAGGAGACGACGCGTGGACCGATCGGGTATTAGGGGACGACGCGTGGACCGATCGGTGCTCGGAGACGGCGCGTGGATGGACCGTGGCTTACCAATGCGGCATGCGGACAGATCGGGAATCGGAGACGGCGTGTGGACCAATCGGGGCTCGGAGACGGCGCGTTAACCGATCGGGGCGTAGGAGACGATGCGTAGACCGATCGGGCCTCGGAGACGGCGCGTGGAACGATCGGAGCAAAGGAGACAGCGCGTGAACCGATCGGCGCTCGGAGACAACGCGTGGATCGATCGGGGCTTAGGAGGCGGCGCGTGGACCGATTGGGGCTTAGGAGACGGCGCGAGGACCGATCGGGGCTCAGAAAGCGACGCCTAGACCGATCGTGGCTCGGAGACGGCGCGTGGAGGCATCGGGGCTAAGAAGACGACGCAGGGACCGAGCGGGGCTCAGGAGACGGCGCGTCGATGGATCGGGTCTTAGGAGCCGACGCGTGGACCGATTGGGGCTCAGTCAGGCGGTTGCGCGTGGACCAATAGGGGCTCCGGAGGCGGCGCGTGGACCGATTGGGGAGCAGAAGATGGTGCTTGGACCGATCGGGGCTCGGAGACGGCGCGTGGACCGACTGGGACTCAGGCGGTTGCGCGTAGACCAATTGGGACTCAGGCGGTTGCGCGTGGACCAATTGGGGTTCGGCGACGACGCGTGGACCGCTCGGCGCTCGGAGACGGAGCGTTAACCGATCGGGGCTTAGGAGACGACGCGTGTACCTATCGGGGCTCACGAGACAGCGTGTGGACCGATTGGGGCTCAGGAGACGGCGCGTGGACCGATCGGGGCTCGGAGACGGCGCGTGGAACGATCGGAGCTCAGGAGACGGGGCGTGAAATGATCGGCGCTCTGAGACGGCTCGTGGACCGATCGGTGCTCGGAGACGGCGCGTGGACGGACCGCGGCTCGGACTGCGGTACGCCGACCGATCGGGGATCGGACACGGCGTGTGGACCGATCGAGGCTCGGAGACGACGCGATTACGGATCGGGGATCAGGAGACGACGTGTGGAACGATCCGGGCTCAGGAGACGAAGCGTGGACCGATCGGGGCTCGGAGACGGCGTGTGGAACGATCGGGGTTCGGGTGACGGCGCGTGAACCGATCGGCGCTCGGAGACGGCGCGTGGATCGATCGGGGATCGGGGACGGCGCGTGGAACGATCGGGCGTAGGAGACGACGCGTGTACCTATCGGGGCTCACGACACAGCGTGTGGACCAATTGGGGCTCAGGAGACGCCGCGTGGAACGATCGGGGCTCGGCGACGGCGCGTGGACCGATCGGGGCTCAGGAGGCCGCGCGTGGACCGATCATGGCTCGGCGACAGCGCGTGGACCGATCGGGGCTCGGAGACAACGCGTAGACCGATCGGTGCTCGGAGACCGCGCGTGGACCGATCGTGGCTTAGGAGAAGGCGCGTGGAATGATCGGGGTTCAGGAGACGGCGCGAGGAGCGATCGGGGCTCAGGAGAAGACGCGTCAATTGATCGGGGCTCAGGACACGACGCGCGTGGAACGATCATGGCTCGGCAACGGCGCGTGGAGCGAACGGCGCTCGGAGACAACGCATGGACCGATCGGGGCTCGGAAACGGCGGGTGGACCGATCGGGGCTTAGGAGACGGCGCGTGGACCGATCGGGGGTCGGAGACGGCGCTTGGAACGATCGGGGCTCAGGTGACGGCGCGTGAACCGATCGGCGCTCGGAGACGGCGCGTGGACCGATCGGGGCTTAGGAGAAGGCGCTTGGACCGATCGGGGCTTAGGAGACGGCGCGTAGACCAATTGGGGCTCGGGGACAGCGCGTGGACCGACTGGGGCTCAGGCGGTTGCGCGTGGACCAATTGGGGTTCGGCGACGGCGCGTGGACCGATCCAGGCTCAGGAGACGGCGCGTGGACCGATCGGGGCTCGGAGACGGCGCGTGTAGCGATCGGGGCTCAGGAGACGGCGCGTGAACCAATCGGCGCTCCGAGACGGCGCGTGGACCGATCGGGGCTCGGAGACGGCGCGTGGAACGATCGGGGCTCAGGTGACGGCGCGTGGACCGATCGGGGCTAAGAAGACGACGCATGGACCGATCGGGGCTCAGGAAACGGCGTGTGGACCGATCGGGGCTTAGGAGACGACGCGTGGACCGATCGGGGCTCAGGAGACGGCGCGTGGACCGACCGGGGCTCAGGAGGCGACGCGTGGACCCATCGGGGCTTAGGAGACGACGCGTGGACCGATCGGGGTTTAGGAGAGGACGCGTGGACTGATCGGGGCACAGGAGACGGCGCGTGGACCGATCGGGGCTTAGGAGACGACGCGTGGACCAATCGGGGCTCGGAGACGGCGCGTGGACCGGTCGGGGCTTAGGACACTCACGTTGATCGATTGGGGCTCCGGAGGCGGCGCGTGGACCGATCGGGGCTTAGGAGACTACTCGTGGACCGATCAGGGCTCGGAGACGGCGCGTGGAGCGATCGCGGCTCAGGAGACGGCGCGTGAACCAATCGGCGCTCCGACACGGCGCGTGAACCAATCGGCGCTCCGACACGGCGCGTGGACCGATCGGGGATGAGGAGAAGGCGCGTGGACCGATCGGGGCTTAGGAGACGGCGAGTGGACCGATTGGGGCTTGAGGAACGACGGGTGGACCGATCGGGGCTTAGGAGACGGCGAGTGGACCGATCGGGGCTCGGAGACGGCGCGTGGAGCGATCGGGGCTCAGGAGACGGCGCGTGAACCAATCGGCGCTCCGAGACGGCGCGTCGAGCGATCGGGGCTCAGGAGACGGCGCGTGAACTAATCGGCGCTCGGAGACGGCGCGTGGACCGATAGGGGCTTAGGAGACGACGCGTGGACCGATCGGGGCTCGGAGACAGCGCGTAGACCGATCGGGGCTTAGGAGACGACGCGTGGATCGATCGGGGCTTAGGAGACGATACGTGGACCGATCGGGGCTCAGGAGACGGCGCGTGGACCGATAGGGGCTTAGGAGACGGCGCGTGGACCGATCGGGGCTCAGGAAACGAAGCGTCGACGGATCGGGGCTTAGGAGACGACGCGTGGACCGATCGGGGCTTAGGAGATGGCGCGTGGACCGCTCGGCGCTCGGAGACTGCGCGTGGACGTATCGGGGCTCAGGAGGCGACGCGTAGACTGACCGGGGCTAAGGAGGCCGTGCGTGGACCGATCGAGGCTTAGGAGCCGACGCGTGGACCGATCGGGGCTCAGGAGACGGCGCGTGGACCGATCGGGGCTCGGAGACGGCGCGTGGAACGATCGGCGCTCGGAGACGGCGCGTGGATCAATCGGGGCTTAGGAGACGGCGCGTGGACCGATCGGGGCTCGGAGATGGCGCGTGGAACGATCGGAGCACAGGAGACGGCGCGTGGAGGCATCGGGGCTTTGAAGACGACGCGTGGACCGAATTCTGCTCAGAAAACGGCGCCTGGAGCGTTCCACGCGCTGTCTCCTGAGCCCCGATCGGTCCACGCGTCGTCTGCTAAGCCCCGATCAGTCCACGCGTCATCTTCCAAGCCCCGATCGGTCCACGCACCGTCTCCTGATCTGCGATCGGTCCACGCGCCGCCTCCGGCACCCCGATAGATAGACGCGAGGCTCCTAAGCCCCGATCGGTTCCATGCGCCGTCTCCGAGCCACGATCGGTCCAGGCACCGCTCCCTGAGCCCCGATCGGTCCACGCGCCGTCTCCTAAGCGCCGATACGTCCCCGCGCCGTCTCCAAGCCCCGATCGGTCCACGCACCGTCTCCTGATCCCCGATCGATCTACGTGCCGTCTCCTTAGCCCCGATCGGTTCCATGCGCCGTCTCCGAGACGCGATCGGTCTACGCATCGTCCCCTAATCCCCCATTGGTCCACGCGCCGTCTCCGAGCAACGATCGGTCCACGCGCTGTTTCCTGAGACCCGATCGGTCCACGCGCCGTCTCCGAGCCCCGATCGGTCTACGCGTCGTCCCCTGAGCCCCGATTGGTCCACGCGTCGTCTCATAAGCCCCGATCGGTCCACGCGCCGTCTCCCCGCCCCGATTGGTCCACGCACCATCACCTGATCCCCGATCGGTCCACGCGCCGCCTCCTGAGCCCCGATCGGTCAACGCGTCGTCTCCTACGCCCCGATCTGTCCACGCGCCGTCTCCTGAGCCCCGATCGTTCCACGCGTCGTCTCCGAGCCCCGATGTGGTCGCGCGCCGCCTCCTGAGCCCCGATCGGCCCAGGCGCCGTCTCCTGAGCGCCGATCGGTCCATGCGCCGTCTCCTGAGGCCAGATGCCTCCACGCACCGTCTCCGAGCCACGATCGGTCCAGGCGCCGCTTCCTGAGCCCCGACCGGTGTACGTATCGTCTCCTAAGCCCCGATCGGTCCACGCGCCGTCTAGTAAGCCCCGACCGGTCCAACCGCCGCGTCCGCATCCCCGATAGATCCACGCGACTCTGCTAAGACCCGACAGGTCCACGCGTCGTCTCCTAAGCCCCGATCGGCCCACGCGCCGTCTCCTAAGCCCCGACCGGTCCATGCGCCGTTTCCTGAGCCCCGATCGGTTCACGCGCCGTCTTCGAGCCCCGATCGGTCCACGCGTCGTATCCTAAGCCCCGATCGGCGCAGGCCCCGTTTCCTGAGCCCTGATCGGTCTACGCGTCGTCTTCTAAGCCCAGATGCCTCCTCGCGCCGTCTCCGAGCGACGATCGGTCCACGCGCCGCCTCCTGAGCCCCGATCGCTTGACGCGTCGTCTCCTGTGCCCCGATCGATCCACGCGTCATCTCCTGAGCCCCGATCGCTCCACGCGCCAGCTCCTGAGCCCCGATCGGTCCACGCAACGTCTCATAAGCCCCGATCGGTTCACACCCCGTTTCCTAAGCCCAGCTCCGTCCACGCGCCGTCTCCGAGCCCCGACCGGTCCACGCGCAGTCTCCTGAGCCCCGATCGGTCCACGGGTCGTCTCCTAAGCCCCTATCGGTCCACGCGCCGTCTCCTGAGCCCCGATCGGTCCACGCGACGTTCCCTACGCCTCCATCCATCCACGCGCCGTGTCCTGATCCCCAATCGGTCCACGCGCTGTCTCCTGAGCCCCGATCGGTCTACGCGTCTTCTCCTAAGCCGCGATCGGTCCACGCGTCGTCTCCTAAGCCCCGATCGGTCCATGGGCCATCTCCTAAGCCCCGACCGGTCCACCCGCCGTTCCCTAAGCCCAGATCCATGCACGCGCCGTCACCTGAGCCCCGTTCGGTCCACGCGTCGTCTTCTGAGCCCCGATCGGTCCACGCATCGTCTTCTAAGCCAAGATGCCTCCTCGCGCTGGCTCCGAGCGACGATCGGTCCAGGCGCCGCTTCCTGAGCCCCGATCAGTCCACGCGTCGTCTCCCAAGCCCCGACCGGTCCACGCGCCGTCTCCTGAGCCCCGATCGGTCCACACGCCGCCTCCTGAGCCCCGATCGCTCCACGCGCCGTCTCCTGAGCCCCGATCGGTCCACGCGCCTTCTCCTAAGCCGAGATCGGTCCTCGCGTCGTCTCCTCAGCCCCGATCGGTTCACGCGTCGTCTCCGAAGCCCCGATCGGTACATGCCTCGTCTCCTATGCTCCGATCGGTCCAGGCGCCGTCTCCTGAGCCCCGATCGGTCCACGCGTCGTTCCCTAAGCCCCGATACGTCCACGCACCATCTCCGAGCCCCGATACGTCCACAGACTGTCTCCGAGCCCCGATCGGTCCACGCGTCGTTCCCTAAGCCCCGATCGGTCCACGCCCGGTCTCCTGCGCCCCGATCATCCCACACGTCGTCTCCGAGCCCCGATGGGTCCACGCGCCGGCTCCTGAGACCCAATCGGTCCACGCGTCATCTTCTAAGCCCAGATGCCTCCTCGCGCCGTCTCCGAGCCACGATCGGTCCACGCACTGTCTCCTGCGCCCCGATCGTTTCACACGTCGTCTCCGAGCCCCGGTCGGTCCACGCGCCGTCTACTGATCCCCGATACGTCCAAGCACCGTCTCCGAGCCCCGATCGGTCGACGCGTCGTGTTCTAAGCCCCGTTCGGTCCAAGCGTCCTCTCCGAGCACCGTTAGGTCCACGCGTCGTCTTCTAAGCCCAGATTCCTCCTCGCGCCGTCTCCGAGCCACGATCGGCCCTGGCGCCGGTTCCTGAGCCCCGATCGGTCCACGCGTCGGCTCCTCAGCCCCGATCGGTCCACGCGCCGTCTCTGAGCCCCGATCGGTCTACGCGTCGTCTCGTAAGCCCCGGTCGATCGACGCGTCGTATCCTGAGCCCCGATCGATCCACGCGTCGTCTCCTGACCCTGATCGGTCCACGCGTCGTCTCCGAAGCCCCGATCGGTCCACGCATCGTCTTCTTAGCCCTGATGCCTCCACGCGCCGTCTCCTGAGCCCCGGTCGGTCCACGCGCCGTCTCCTGATCCCCGATACGTCCAAGCACCGTCTCCGAGCCCCGATCGGTCCACGCGCCGTCGCCTGAGCCCGGATCGGTCCACGCGCCGTCGCCGAACCCCAATTGGTCCACGCGCAACCGCCTGAGCCCCAGTCGGTCCACGCGCTGTCTCCGAGCCCCGATCGGTCCACGCGCCGTCTCCGAGCGCCGATCGGTTCACGCGCCGTCTCCTGAGTCCCGATCGTTCCACGCGCCGTCTCCGAGCTCCGATCGGTCGACGCGCCATCTCCTAAGCCCCGATCGGTCCAAGCGCGTTCTGCTAAGACCCGATCGGTCCACGCGCCGTCTCCGAGCGCCGATCGGTTCACGCGCCGTCACCTGAGCCCCGATCGTTCCACGCGCCGTCTCCGAGCCCCGATCGGTCCACGCGCCGTCTCCTAAGCCCCGATCGGTCCACGCACCTTCTCCTCATCCCCGATCGGTCCACGCGCCGTCTCGGAGCACCGATTGGTTCACGCGCCGTCTCCTGAGCCCCGATCGCTCCACGCGCCGTCTCCGAGCCCCGATCGGTCCACGCACTGTCTCCTGATCCCCATGGGTCAACGCGGCGCCTCCGGAGCACCGATCGATCCACGCGAGGCTCCTGAGCCCCGATCGGACCACGCATCGTCTCCTAAGCCCCAATCGGTTAACGTGCCGTCTCCGAACCCCGATCGGTCCACGCGCCGTCGCCGAACCCCAATTGGTCCACGCGCAACCGCCTGAGCCCCAATCGGGCCACGCGCCGTCTCCTGAGTCCCGATCGGTCCACGCGTCGTCTCCTAAGCCCCAATCGGTCCACGCGCCGCCTACGGAGCCCCGATCGATTCACGCGAATCTCCTGAGCTCCGGTCGGTCGACGCGCCGTCTCCTGAGCCCCGATCGGCCGTGGCACGTGGACCGATCGAGGCTTAGGAGCCGACGCGTGGACCGATCGGGGCTGAGGAGACGGCGCGTGGACCGATCGGGGCTCGGAGACGGCGCGTGGAACGATCGGAGCACAGGAGACGGCGCGTGAACCGATCGCCGCTCGGAGACGGCGCGTGGATCGATCGGGGCTTAGGAGACGGCGCGTGAACCGATCGGGGCTTAGGAGGCGACGCGTGGACCGATCGGGCCTCAGGAAGCGGCGCCTGGACCGATCGTGGCACGGAGACGGCGCGTGGACCGACTGGGGCTCAGGAGGTTGCGCGTGGACCAATTGGGGTTCGGCGACGGCGCGTAGTCCGACCGGGGATTAGGAGACGACGCGTCGACCGATCGGGGCTTAGGAGACGACCCGTCGACCGATCGGGGCTTAGGAGACGACGCGTGGACCGATCGGGGCTCAGGAGACGGCGCGTGGACCGATCGGGGCTAGGAGACGGCGCGAGGAACGATCGGGGCTCAGGAGACGGCGCGTGAAACGATCAGCGCTCTGAGACGGCGCGTGGACCGATTGTGGCTTACGAGACGGCGCGTGGATCGATCGGGGCGCAGGAAGCGCCGCCTGGACTTATCGTGGCTCGGAGACGGCGCGTGGAGGCATCGGGGCTAAGAAGACGACGCATGGACCGAGCGGGGCTCAGGAGACGGGGCGAGGAGCGATCGGGGCTCAGGAGAAGACGCGTCAATTGATCGGGGCTCAGGAGAAGACGCGTCAATTGATCAGGGCTCAGGAGACGACGCGGCGACGGATCGGGGCTTAGGAGACGACGCGTGGACCGATCGGGGCTTAGGAGACGGCACGTGATTCGATCCGTGCACAGGAGACGGCGCGTAAACCGGTCGGGGCTTAGGAGACGACGCGTCGGCCGATCGGGGCTCAGGACAAGGGGTGTGGACCGATCGGGGCTCAGGAGACGGCGCGTGGAGCGATCGGGGCTCAGGAGACGGCGCGTGAACCAATCGGCGCTCCGAGGCGGCGCGTGGACCGATCGGGGATGAGGAGAAGGCGCGTGGACCGATCGGAGCTCACTAGACCGCGCGTGGACCGATTGGGGCTCGGCGACGGCGCGTGGATGGATCGGGGCTCAGGAGACAGCGCGTGGACCGATCGGGGTTCAGGAAGCGGCGCCTGCACCGATCGTGGCTCGGAGATAGCGCGTGGAGGCATCGGGGCTTCGAAGACGACGCATGGACCAATCGGGGCTCGGAAACGGCGCCTGGACCGATCGGAGCTCGGAGACGACGCGTGGACCGGTCGGGGCTCAGGAGAAGACGCGTGGACCGATCGAGGCTTAGGAGCCGACGCGTGGACCGATCGGGGCTGAGGAGACGGCGCGTGGACCGATCGGGGCTCGGAGACGGCGCGTGGAACGATCGGAGCGCAGGAGACGGCGCGTGAACCGAGCGGCGCTCGGAGACGGCGCGTGGATCGATCGGGGCTTAAGAGACGGCGCGTGGACCGATCGGGGCTTAGGAGACAAGGCGTGGACCGATCGGGGCTCAGGAAGCGGCGCCTGGACCGATCGTGGCTCGGAGACGGCGCGTGGAGGTATCGGGGCTTAAAAGACGACGCATAGACCGATCGGGGCTCAGGAAACGGCGCGTGGACCGAACGGTGCTCGGAGACGACGCGTGGACCGATCGGGGCTCAGGAGACGGCGCGTGGAGCGATCGGGGCTCAGAAGACGACGCGTTAACAGAGCGGGGTTTAGGAGACGATGCGTGGACCGATCGGTGCTCGGAGACAGCGCGTGGACCGACTGGGGCTCAGGAGGTTGCGGGTGGACCAATTGGGGTTCGGCGACGGCGCGTAGTCCGACCGGGGATTAGGAGACGACGCGTCGACCGATCGGGGCTTAGGAGACGACCCGTCGACCGATCGGGGCTTAGGAGACGACGCGTGGACCGATCGGGGCTCAGGAGACGGCGCGTGGACCGATCGGGGCTAGGAGACGGCGCGTGGAGGTATCGGGGCTTAAAAGACGACGCATAGACCGATCGGGGCTCAGGAAACGGCGCGTGGACCGAACGGTGCTCGGAGACGACGCGTGGACCGATCGGGGCTCAGGAGACGGCGCGTGGAGCGATCGGGGCTCAGGAGACGACGCGTTAACAGAGCGGGGTTTAGGAGACGATGCGTGGACCGACTGGGGCTCAGGAGGTTGCGCGTGGACCAATTGGGATTCGGCGACGGCGCGTGGACCGACCGGGGATTAGGAGACGACGCGTCGACCGATCGGGGCTTAGGAGACGACCCGTCGACCGATTGGGGCTTAGGAGACGACGCGTGGACCGATCGGGGCTAGGAGACGGCGCGTGGAACGATCGGGGCTCAGGAGACGGCGCGTGAAACGATCAGCGCTCTGAGACGGCGCGTGGACCGATTGTGGCTTACGAGACGGCGCGTGGATCGATCGGGCCGCAGGAAGCGGCGCCTGGACTTATCGTGGCTCGGAGACGGCGCATGGAGGCATCGGGGCTAAGAAGACGACGCATGGACCGAGCGGGGCTCAGGAGACAGCGCGAGGAGCGATCGGGGCTCAGGAGAAGACGCGTCAATTGATCGGGGCTCAGGAGACGACGCGGCGACGGATCGGGGCTTAGGAGACGACGCGTGGACCGATCGGGGCTTAGGAGACGGCACGTGATTCGATCCGTGCACAGGAGACGGCGCGTAAACCGGTCGGGGCTTAGGAGACGACGCGTCGGCCGATCGGGGCTCAGGACAAGGGGTGTGGACCGATCGGGGCTCAGGAGACGGCGCGTGAACCAATCGGCGCTCCGAGACGGCGCGTGGACCGATCGGGGATGAGGAGAAGGCGCGTGGACCGATCGGGGCTTAGGAGACGGCGCGTGGACCGATCGGGGCTCAGGTGAAGGGGTGTGGACCGATCGGGTCTCAGGAGACGGCGCCTGAACCGATCGGGGCTCGGCGACAGCGCGTGGACCGATCGGGGCTCGGAGACGACACGTATACGGATCAGGGCTTGGTGACGGCGCGTTTACCGATAGCAGCTCGGAGACGGCCCGTAGACGGATCGCGGCTTAGGAGACGGCTCGTGGAATGATCGGGGCTCAGTAGACGGCGCGTGGACCGGTCGAGGCTCGGAGACGACGCGTCGACCGATCGGGTCTCAGGAGACGGCGCGTGAACCGATCGGGGCTCGGAGACGGCCCGTGGACGGATCGCGGCTTAGGAGACGGCGCGTGGAATGAACGGGGCTCAGGAGACGGCGCGTGGACCGGTCGAGGCTCGGAGACGACGCGTGTGCGGATCGGGGATTCGAGGACGACGGGTGGACCGATCCGGGCTCAGGAGACGGCGCGTGGACCGATCGGGGCTTAGGAGACGGCGCTTGGACCGATCGGGGCTCGGAGACGGCGCTTGAACTTATCGGCGCTCGGAGACGGCGCGTGGACCGATCGGGGCTTAGGATACGGCGCGTGGACCGATCGGGGCTTAGGATACGGCGCGTGGACCGATCGGGGCTCAGGAAGCGGCGCCTGGACCGATCGTAGCTCAGAGACGGCGCGTGGAGGCATCGAGGCTAAGAAGACGACGCATGGACCGATCGGGGCTCAGGAAACGGCGTGTGGACTGATCGGAGCTCGGAGACGACGCGTGGATCGATCGGGGCTCAGGAGACGGCGCGAGGAGCGATCGGGCTCAGGAGAAGACGCGTGAATTGATCGTGGCTCAGGAGACGACGCGTCGACGGATCGAGGCTTAGGAGACGACGCGTGGACCGATTGGGGCTTAGGAGACGACGCGTGGACCGATCGGGGCTCAGGAGACGGCGCGTGGACCTACCGGGGCTCAGGAGGCGACGCGTAGACCCATCGGGGCTCGGAGACGGCGTGTGGACCGATCGGGGCTTTGGAGACGACGCGTGGACCGATCGGGGCTCAGGAGACGGCGCGTGGACCGATCGGTGCTCGGAGACGGCGCGTTGGACGATCGGGGCTCAGGAGACGGCGCGTGGACGGATCGGGGCTCAGGAGACAGCGCGTGGGCCGATCGGGGCTCAGGAGACGGCGGGCGGACCGACCGGGGCTCAGGAGACTCGTGTGGATCGATCGGGGCTCCGGAGGCGCCGCGTGGATCGATGGGGATCAGGAGACGGTGCGTGGACCGATCGGGGCTCGGCGACTGCGCGTGGACCTATCGGGGCTCAGGAGACGGCGCGTGGACCGATCGGGGCTCGCAGACGGCACGTTAACCGATCGGGGCTTAGGAGACGATGCGTGGACCGATCGCGGCTCGGAGATGGCGCGTGAACCGACCGGGGCTCAGGAGACGGCGCGTGCACCGATCGGGGTCCAGAGACGGGTCGTGGACAGATTGGGGCTTAGGAGACGGCGCGTGGACCGATCGTGGCTGGGAGACGGCACGTCCACCAATCGGGGCTCAGGAGACTACGCGTGGATGGATCGGAGCTTAGGGAACGACGCGTGGACCGATCGGGGCTCAGGAGACGGCGCGTGAACCGACCATGGCTCAGGAGGCCGCGCGTGGACCGACTGGGGCTCAGGAGGTTGCGCGTAGACCAATTGGGGTTCGGCGACGGGGCGTGGACCGATCGGGGTTCGGAGACGGCGCGTTAACCGATCGCGGCTCGGCGACGGCGCGTGGACCGATCGGGGCTCAGGAGGCCGCGCGTGGACTGATCATGGCTCGGCGACGGCGCGTGGACCGATCGGGGCTCGGAGACGACGCGTAGACCGATCGGTGCTGGGAGACGGCACGTGGACCAATGGTGGCTTAGGAAACGACGCGTGGACCGATCGGGGCTCAGGAGACGGCGCGTGGACCGATCGGGGCTCAGGAGACGGCGCGTTTACAGATTGGGGCTCGAATACGGCGCGTGAGCCAATCGGGGCTCAGGAGGCCGCGCGTGGACCGATCGCGGCTCGGCGACGGCGCGTGGACCGATCGGGGCTCAGGAGGCCGCGCGTGGACCGATCATGGCTCGGCGACGGCGCGTGGACCGATCGGGGCTCGGAGACGGCGCGTGGACCGATCGTGGCTCGGAGACGGCGCGTGGAGGCATCGGGGTTAAGAAGACGACGCATCGACCGAGCGGGGTTCAGGAGACGGCGCGAGGAGCGATCGGGGCTCGGAGACGGCGCGTGGAGGCATCGGGGTTAAGAAGACGACGCATCGACCGAGCGGGGTTCAGGAGACGGCGCGAGGAGCGATCGGGGCTCGGAGACGGCGCGTCGAACGATCGGAGCACAGGAGACGGCGCGTGAACCGAGCGGCGCTCGGAGACGGCGCGTGGATCGATCGGGGCTTAGGAGACGGCGCGTGGACCGATCGGGGCTCAGGAGACCCCGCGTGGACCGATCGGGGCTCGGCGACTGCGCGTGGACGCATCGGGGCCCAGGAGACGGCGCGTGGACCGATCGGGGTTCGGAGACGGCACGTTAACCGATCGGGGCTTAGGAGACGATGCGTGGACCGATCGCGGCTCGGAGACGGCGTGTGAACCGACCGGGGCTCAGGAGGCCGCGCTTGGATCGATCGACGCTCGGCGACGGGGCGTGGACCGATCCGGGCTCAGGAGACGGCGCGTGGACCGATCGGGGCTCGGAGACGGCGCGTGGAACGATCGCGGCTCAGGAGAAGACGCGTCAATTGATCGGGGATCAGAAATAGGCGCGTGGAGCGATTGGGGCTCAGGAGACGCCGCGTGGACCGATAGGCCTCTGGAAGCGGCGCACGGACCGATCGTGGCTCGGAGACGGCGCGTGGAGGCATTGTGGCTTTGAAGACGACGCGTGGACCGAACGGTGCTCAGAAAACGGCGCGTCGAGCGATCGGGGCTCAGGAGACGGCGCGTGGACCGATCGGAGCTCAGGAGACGGCGCGTGGACCGATTGGGGCTCAGGAGGCCGCGCGTGGACCTATCGCGGCTCGGCGCCAGCGCGTGGACCGATCGGGGCTCGGAGACGACGCGTGGACCGATCGGTGCTCGGAGACAGCGCGTGGACCGACTGTGGCTCGGAGACGGCGCGTGGATCTACCGGGGCTCCGGAGACGGCACGTGAACCGATCGGGGCTTAGGAGACGGCGGGTGGACCGATCGGGGCTCAGGAAGCGGCGCCTGCACCGATCGGGGCTCGGAGACGGTGCGTGGAGGCATCGGGGCTTAGAAGACGACGCATGGACCGATCGGGGCTCAGGAGGCGGCGCGTGGACCGATCGGTGCTCGCAGACTGCGCGTGGACGGACCGCGACTTAGAGTGCAGCACGCGGACGGATCGGGGATCGGAGACGGCGTATGGACGTATCGGGGCTTAGGAGACGATACGTGGACCGATCGGGGGTCAGGAGACGGCGCGTGGACCGACTGGGGCTCAGGAGGTTGCGCCTGGACGAATTGGGGTTCGGCGACGGCGCGTGGACCGACCGGGGCTCAGGAGACCGCGCGTGGACCGATCGGGGCTCGACGACTACGCGTAGACGGATCTGGGCTCAGGAGACGGCGCGTACACCGATCGCGGCTCGGCGACGGCGCGTGGACCGATCGAGGCTCGGAGACGGCGCTTGGAACGATCGGGGCTCAGGAGACGGCGAGTGGACTGATTGGAGCTCGGAGACGGCGCATAGAAGGATCGGGGCTCAGGAGATGGTGCGTGAACCAATCGGTGCTCGGAGAAGGCGCTGACCGATCGTGGCTTAGGAGGACACGCTTGGACCGATTGGGGCTTAGGAGACGACGCGTGGACCGATCGGGGCTCAGGAGACGGCGCGTGGGCCGTCCGGGGCTCGGAGACGACGGGTGGAACGATCGGGGCTCAGCAGACGGCGCGTGGACCGATCGGGACTCAGGAGACGGCGCGTGGCCCGATTGGGGCTCGGATACGGCGCGTGAACCGACCGGGGCTCAGGAGGCCGCGCGTGAACCGACCGGGGTTCAGGAGGCCGCGCGAGAACCGAACGCGGCTCGGCGACGGCGCGTGAACCGATCGGAACTCAGGAGGCCGCGCGTGGACCGATAATGGCTCGGCGACGGCGCGTAGAACGATCGGGGCGCGGAGACGACGCGTCGACCGATCGGGGCTCGGAGACAGCGCGTGGACCGACTGGGGCTCACTCAGGCGGTTGCGCGTGGACCAATTGGGGCTCCGGAGGCGGCGCGTGGACCGATTGGGGAGCAGAAGATGGTGCGTGGACCGATCGGGGCTCGGAGACGGCGCGTGGACTGATCGGAGCTTAGAAGACGACGCGTAGACCGATTCGGGCTCAGGAGACAGCGCGTGGACCGATCGGGGCTCGGAGACGGCGCGTTAACCGATCGGCGCTCGGAGACGGCGCGTCGACCGATCGGGGTTCGGTGACGGCGCGTGGACCGTCCGGGGCTCAGGAGGGGATGCGTGGACCGATCGCGGCTCTGGAGACTGCGCGTGGATCGATCGGGGCTTAGGGAACGACGCGTCGACCGATCGGGGCTCCGGAGACGGCGCGTGAACCGACCTGGGCTCAGGAGACCGCACGTGGACCGATCGCGGCTCAGGAGACCGCGCGTGGACCGATCGCGGCTCGGCGACGGCGCGTGGACCGATCGGGGCTCAGGAGGCCGCGCGTGGACCGATCGTGGCTCGGCGACGGCAGGTGGACCGATCGGGGCTCGGAGACGACGCGTGAACCGATCGGGGCTCGGAGACAGGGCTTGGACCGACTGGGGGTCAGGCGGTTGCGCGTGGACCAATTGGGGTTCGGCGACGGCGGGCGGACCGATCGGGGCTCGGAGACGGCGCGTTAACCGATTGGGGCTTAGGGGACGATGCGTGGTCCGATCGGGGCTCGAAGACGGCGCGTGGACCGATCGGGGCTCAGGAGAGGGCACGTGGACCGATCGGGGCTTAGGAGCCTCGCGTGGATCCATCGTGGCCCCGGAGGCGCCGCGTGGACCCATGGGGATCAGGAGACAGTGCGTGGACCGATCGGGGTTCGGCGACGGCGCGTGGACCGACCGGGGATTAGAAGACGACGCGTCGACCGATCGGGGCTTAGGAGACGATCCGTCGACCGATCGGGGCTTAGGAGAAGGCGCGTGGAACGATCGGGGTTCAGGAGACGGCGCGTGGACCGATTGGGGCTCGGAGACGGCGCGTTAACCGATTGGGGCTTAGGAGACGGTGCGTGGATCGATCGGGGCTCAGGATCCTCGAGTGGATCGATCGGGGCCCCGGAGGCGCCGCGTGGACCCATGGGGATCAGGTGACAGTGCGTGAACCCATCGGGGCTCGGAGACGGCGCGTGGACCGATCGGGGCTTAGGAGACGACGCGTGGACCGATCGGGGTGTAGGAGACGAGGCGTGAACCGATCGGGGCTCAGGAGACGACGCGTAGACCGATCGGGGCTAGGAGACGGCGCGTGGACCGATCGGGGCTTCGAAGACGGTACGTGGACCGATCGGGGCTCGGAGACGACGCGTAGACCGATCGGTGCTGGGAGACAGCGCGTGGACCGACTGGGGCTCGGAGACGGCGCGTCGACCGATCGGGGCTCAGGAGACGATGCGTGGACCGATCGCGGCTCGGAGATGGCGCGTGAACCGACCGGGACTCAGGAGACGGCGCGTGCACCGATCGGGGTCCAGAGACGGGTCGTGGACAGATTGGGGCTTAGGAGACGGCGCGTGGACCGATCGTGGCTGGGAGACGGCACGTCCACCAATCGGGGCTCAGGAGACTACGCGTGGATGGATCGGAGCTTAGGGAACGACGCGTGGACCGATCGGGGCTCAGGAGACGGCGCGTGAACCGACCATGGCTCAGGAGGCCGCGCGTGGACCGACTGGGGCTCAGGAGGTTGCGCGTAGACCAATTGGGGTTCGGCGACGGGGCGTGGACCGATCGGGGCTCGGAGACGGCGCGTTAACCGATCGCGGCTCGGCGACGGCGCGTGGACCGATCGGGGCTCAGGAGGCCGCGCGTGGACTGATCATGGCTCGGCGACGGCGCGTGGACCGATCGGGGCTCGGAGACGACGCGTAGACCGATCGGTGCTGGGAGACGGCACGTGGACCAATGGTGGCTTAGGAGACGACGCGTGGACCGATCGGGGCTCAGGAGACGGCGCGTGGACCGATCGGGGCTCAGGAGACGGCGCGTTTACCGATTGGGGCTCGAATACGGCGCGTGAGCCAATCGGGGCTCAGGAGGCCGCGCGTGGACCGATCGCGGCTCGGCGACGGCGCGTGGACCGATCGGGGCTCAGGAGGCCGCGCGTGGACCGATCATGGCTCGGCGACGGCGCGTGGACCGATCGGGGCTCGGAGACGGCGCGTGGACCGATCGTGGCTCGGAGACGGCGCGTGGAGGCATCGGGGTTAAGAAGACGACGCAGCGACCGAGCGGGGTTCGGGAGACGGCGCGAGGAGCGATCGGGGCTCGGAGACGGCGCGTGGAGGCATCGGGGTTAAGAAGACGACGCATCGACCGAGCGGGGTTCAGGAGACGGCGCGAGGAGCGATCGGGGCTCGGAGACGGCGCGTGGAACGATCGGAGCACAGGAGACGGCGCGTGAACCGAGCGGCGCTCGGAGACGGCGCGTGGATCGATCGGGGCTTAGGAGACGGCGCGTGGACCGATCGGGGCTCAGGAGACCCCGCGTGGACCGATCGGGGCTCGGCGACTGCGCGTGGACGCATCGGGGCCCAGGAGACGGCGCGTGGACCGATCGGGGTTCGGAGACGGCACGTTAACCGATCGGGGCTTAGGAGACGATGCGTGGACCGATCGCGGCTCGGAGACGGCGTGTGAACCGACCGGGGCTCAGGAGGCCGCGCTTGGATCGATCGACGCTCGGCGACGGGGCGTGGACCGATCCGGGCTCAGGAGACGGCGCGTGGACCGATCGGGGCTCGGAGACGGCGCATGGAACGATCGCGGCTCAGGAGAAGACGCGTCAATTGATCGGGGATCAGAAATAGGCGCGTGGAGCGATTGGGGCTCAGGAGATGACGCGTGGATCGATCGGGGCTCAGGAAACGACGCGTCGACCGATCGGGGCTCAGGAGATGGCGCGCGGACCGACCGGGGCTCAGGAGCCCCGCGTGGACCGATCATGGCTCGGCGTCGGCGCGTGGACCGATCGGCGCTCGGAAACGACGCGTGGACCGATGGGGGCTCGGATACGGCGCGTGAACCAACCGGGGCTCAGGAGGCCGCGCGTGGACCGATCGCAGCACGTCGACGGCGGTGGACCGATCGGGGCTCAGGAGGCCGCGCGTGGACCGATCATGGCTCGGCGACGGCGCGTGGACCGATCGGGGTTCGGATACGACGCGTGGACCGATCGGGGCTCGGAGACAGCGCGGGGACCAACCGGGGCTCAGGCGGTTGCGCGTGGACCAATTGGGGTTCGGCGACGGCGCGTGGACCGATCGGGGCTCGGAGACAGCGCGTGGAGCGATCGGCGATCAGGAGACGCCGCGTGGACCGATAGGCCTCTGGAAGCGGCGCACGGACCGATCGTGGCTCGGAGACGGCGCGTGGAGGCATTGTGGCTTTGAAGACGACGCGTGGACCGAACGGTGCTCAGAAAACGGCGCGTCGAGCGATCGGGGCTCAGGAGACGGCGCGTGGACCGATCGGAGCTCAGGAGACGGCGCGTGGACCGATTGGGGCTCAGGAGGCCGCGCGTGGACCTATCGCGGCTCGGCGCCAGCGCGTGGACCGATCGGGGCTCGGAGACGACGCGTGGACCGATCGGTGCTCGGAGACAGCGCGTGGACCGACTGTGGCTCGGAGACGGCGCGTGGATCTACCGGGGCTCCGGAGACGGCACGTGAACCGATCGGGGCTTAGGAGACGGCGGGTGGACCGATCGGGGCTCAGGAAGCGGCGCCTGCACCGATCGGGGCTCGGAGACGGTGCGTGGAGGCATCGGGGCTTAGAAGACGACGCATGGACCGATCGGGGCTCAGGAGGCGGCGCGTGGACCGATCGGTGCTCGCAGACTGCGCGTGGACGGACCGCGACTTAGAATGCAGCACGCGGACGGATCGGGGATCGGAGACGGCGTATGGACGTATCGGGGCTTAGGAGACGATACGTGGACCGATCGGGGGTCAGGAGACGGCGCGTGGACCGACTGGGGCTCAGGAGGTTGCGCCTGGACGAATTGGGGTTCGGCGACGGCGCGTGGATCGACCGGGGCTCAGGAGACCGCGCGTGGACCGATCGGGGCTCGACGACTACGCGTAGACGGATCTGGGCTCAGGAGACGGCGCGTACACCGATCGCGGCTCGGCGACGGCGCGTGGACCGATCGAGGCTCGGAGACGGCGCTTGGAACGATCGGGGCTCAGGAGACGGCGAGTGGACTGATTGGAGCTCGGAGACGGCGCATAGAAGGATCGGGGCTCAGGAGATGGTGCGTGAACCAATCGGTGCTCGGAGAAGGCGCTGACCGATCGTGGCTTAGGAGGACACGCTTGGACCGATTGGGGCTTAGGAGACGACGCGTGGACCGATCGGGGCTCAGGAGACGGCGCGTGGGCCGGCCGGGGCTCGGAGACGACGGGTGGAACGATCGGGGCTCAGCAGACGGCGCGTGGACCGATCGGGACTCAGGAGACGGCGCATGCCCCGATTGGGGCTCGGATACGGCGCGTGAACCGACCGGGGCTCAGGAGGCCGCGCGTGAACCGATCGAGGCTCGGCGACGGCGCGTGGACCGATCGGGACTCGGAGACGGCGTGTGAACGTATCGGGGCTTAGGAGACGATGCGTTGACCGATCGGGGCTCAGGAGCCGATGCGTGGATCGATCGCGTCTCGGAGACGGCGCATGGAACCGATCGGGGCTAAGGAGACGGCGCGTGGACCGATCGGGGCTCAGGGAGCGGTGCCTGGACCGATCGTGGCTCGGAGACGGCGCGTGGAGGCATCGGGGCTTACAAGACGACGCGTGGACCGATCGGGGCTTAGGAGAAGGCGCCTGGACCGATCGGGGCTTAGGAGACGGCGGGTGGACCGATCGGGGCTCAGAGATGGCGCGTGGAACGATCGAGGCTCAGGAGACGGCGCGTGAACCGATCGGCGCTCGGAGACGGCGCGTGGACCGATCGGGGCTTATGAGACGGCGCGTGAACCGATCGGAGATCAGGAGAAGACGCGTTCACCGATCGGGGCTCTGGAAGCGGCGCACGGACCGATCGTGGCTCGGAGGCGGCGCGTGGAGGCATCGGGGCTTTGAAGACGACGCTTGGACCGAACGGTGCTCAGAAAACGCCGCGTGGACCGATGGGGATCAGGAGACGGTGCGTGGACCGATCTGGGCTCGGAGAAGCCGCTTGGACCGATCGGGGCTTAGGAGACGGCGCGTGGACCGATTGGGGCTTAGGAGACGGCGCGTGGACCGATCGGGGCTCAGGAGACGACGCGTCGACCGGTCGGGGCTTAGGAGACGAAGCCTGGACCGATCGGGGCGTAGGAGGCGGCGCGTGGAACGATCGGGGCTCAGAATACGGCGCGTGAACCGATTGGCGCTCGGAGACGAAGCGTCGACCGATCGGGGCTCAGGTGACGGCGCGCGGACCGACCGGGGCTCAGGAGACGGCGCGTGAAATGATCGGCCCTCGGAGAGGGCGCGTGGACCGATTGGGGCTTAAGAGACGACGGGTGGACCGATCGGGGCTTAGGAGACGGCACGTGAATCGATCGGGCACAGGAGACGGCGCGTGGACCGACCGGGGCTCAGGAGGCGACGCGTGGACCCATCGGGGCTCGGAGACGGCGTGTGGACCGATCGGGGCTTAGGAGACGATACGTGGACCGATCGGGTCTTAGGAGACGACGCGTGGACCGATCGGGGCTCGGAGACGACGCGTGTACGGATCGGGGATTCGGGGACGACGCGTGGAACGATCCGGGCTCAGGAGACGGCGCGTGGACCGATCGGGGCTGGGAGACGGTGCTTCGAATGATCGGGGCTCAGGTGACGGGGCGTGAACCGATCGGCGCTCGGAGACGGCGCGTGGACCGATCGGGGCTTAGGAGAAGGCGCTTGGACCGATCGGGGCTTAGGAGATGGCGCGTGGGCCGATCAGGGCTCGGAGACGACGCGTGTACGGATCGAGGTTTGGAGACGGCGCGTGAACCGATCGGAGCTCGGACACGGCCCGTGGACGGATCAGGGCTTAGGAGACGGCGCGTGGACTAATTGGGGCTCAGGAGACGACGCGTGGACCGATCGGAGCTCGGAAACGACGCGTTAACCGAGCAGGGCTTAGGAGACGGCGCGTGCACCGGTCGGGGCTTAGGAGACGACGCGTCGACAGATCGGGGCTCAGGAGAAGGGGTGTGGACAGATCGGGGCTCAGGAGACGGCGCGTGGACCGATCGGGGCTCGGCGATGGCGCGTGGACCGATCAGGGCTCGGAGACGACGCGTGGACCGATCGGAGCTCGGACACGGCCCGTGGACGGATCGGGGCTTAGGAGACGGCGCATGGACTAATTGGGGCTCAGGAGACGACGCGTGGACCGATCGGGGCTCGGAAACGACGCTTTAACCGAGCGGGGCTTAGGAGACTACGCATGGACCGATTGGGGCTTAGAAGACGACGCGTGTACCTATCGGGGCTCAGGAGACAGCGAGTGGACAGATCATGACTCGGCGACGGCGCGTGAACCGATCGGGGCTCGGAGACGACGCGTGGACCGATCGGGGCTTAGGAGAAGGCGCTTGGACCGATCGGGGCTTAGGAGACGGCGCGTCGACCGACCGGAGATCGGGAGATGACGCGTGGACCGATCGGGTCTCTGGAAGCGGCGCACGGACCGATCGTGGCTCGGTGACGACGCGTGTACGGATCGGGGATTCGGGGATGACGCGTGGAACGATCCGGGCTCAGGAGACGGCGCGTGGACCGATCGGGGCTCGGAGACGGCGCGTGGACCGATCGGGGCTCGGAGACGGCGCGTGGACCGATCGGGGCTTAGGAGCCGACGCGTGGACCGATCGGGGCTCAGGAGACGACGCGTCCGCGGATCGGGGCTTAGGAGACGACGCGTGGATCGATCGGGGCTCGGAGATGGCGCGTGGAACGATCGGGGCTCAGGAGACGGCGCGTGAAGTTATCGGCGCTCGGAGACGGCGCGTGGACCGATCGAGGCTCGGAGACGACGCGTGTACGGATCGGGGATTCGGGGACGACGCGTGGAACGATCCGGGCTCAGGAGACGGCGCGTGGACCGATCGGGGCTCAGGAAACGGCGTGTGGACCGATCAGAGCTCGGAGACGACGCGTGGACCGATCGGGGCTTAGGAGACTACGCGTGTACCTAACGGGGCTCAGGAGACAGCGCGTGGACCGATCGGGGCTCAGGAGGCGGTGCGTGGATCGATCGGGGCTCGGAGACGGCGCGTGGAACGAGCGGGTCTCAGGAAGCGGCGCCTGGACCGATTGGGGCTTAGGAGACGGCGCGTGGACCGATCGGGGCGCAGGAAGCGGCGCCTGGACCGATCGTGGCTCGGAGACGGCGCGCGGAGGCATCCGGGCTAAGAAGACGACGCATGGACCGAGCGGGGTTCAGGAGACGGCGCGAGGCCCGATTGGGGCTCGTACACTGCGCGTGAACCGACCGGGGCTCAGGAGGCCGCCCGAGAACCGATCGCGGCTCGGCGACGGCGCGTGGACCGATCGGGGCTCAGGAGGCCGCGCGTGGACCGATCATGGCTCGGCGACGGCGCGTAGACCGATCGGGGCTCGGAGACGACGTGTGGACTGATCGGGGCTCGAAGACAGTGCGTGGACCGACTGGGGCTCAGGCGGTTGCGCGTGGACCAATTGGGGCTCCGGAGGCGGCGCGTGGACCGATTGTGGAGCAGAAGATGATGCGTGGACTGATCGGGGCTCGGAGACGGCGCGTGGACCGATAGGAGCTTAGAAGACGACGCCTAGACCGATTGGGGCTCAGGAGACAGCGCGTGGACTGATCGGGGCTCGGAGACGGCGCGTTAACCGATCGGCGCTCGGAGACAGCGCGTCGACCGATCGGGGTTCGGTGACGGCGCGTGGACCGTCCGGGGCTCAGGAGGGGATGCGTGGACCGATCGCGGCTCTGGAGACTGCGCGTGGATAGATCGGGGCTTATGGAACGACGCGTGGACCGATCGGGGCTCAGGAGACGGCGCGTGAACCGACCGGGGCTCAGGAGACCGCGCGTGGACCGATCGCGGCTCGGCGACGGCGCGTGGACCGATCGGGGCTCAGGAGGCCGCGCGTGGACCGATCGGTGCTCGGAGACAGCGCGTGGATCGACTGGGGCTCAGGCGGTTGCGCGTGGTCCAATTGGGGTTCGGCGACGGCGCGTGGACCGATCGGGGCTTAGGAGGCCGCGCGTGGACCGATCGCGGCTCGGCGACGGCGCGTGGACCGATCGGGGTTCAGGAGGCCGCGCGTGGACCGATCGGGGCTCAGGAGACGGCGCGTGAACCGATTGGGGCTCGGATACGGCGCGTGAACCAATCGGGCCTCAGGAGGCCGCGCGTGGACCGATCGCGGCTCGGCGACGGCGCGTGGACCGATCGGGGCTCAGGAGGCCGCGCGTGGACCGATCATAGCTCGGCGACGGCGCGTGGACCGATCGGGGCTCGGAGACGGCGCGTGGACCGATCGGGGCTCGGCGACGGCGCGTGGACAGATCGAGGCTCGGAGACGACGCGTGTACGGACCGGGGCTTTGAAGACGACGCGTGGACCGATCGTGGCTCAAGAAACGGCGTGTGGAGCGATCGGGGCTCAGGAGACGACGCGTCGACCGATCAGGGCTCGGAGACGGCGCGTGGACCGACCGGGGCTCAGGTGACGGCGCGTGGACCGATCGGGGCTTCGGAGACGGTACGTGGACCGATCGGGGCTCGGAGACGGTACGAGGACCGACCGGAGCTCAGGAGATTCGCGTGGATCGATCAGGGCTCCGGAGGCGGCGCATGGACCGATTGGGGAGAATGCGATGGTGCGTGGACCGATCGGGGCTCGGAGACGGCGCACGGACCGATCGGGGCTTAGGAGACGACGCGTGGACCGATCGGGGCTCGGAGACGGCGCGTGGACCGACTGGGGCTAAGGAGGCCGCGCGTGGACCTATCGAGGCTTAGGAGTCGACGCGTGGACCGATCGGGGCTGAGGAGACGGCGCGTGGACCGAACGGGGCTCGGAGACGGCGCGTGGAACGATCGGAGCACAGGAGACGGCGCGTGAACCGGTCGGCGCTCGGAGACGGCGCGTGGATCGATCGGGGCTTAGGAGAAGGCGCGTGGACCGATCGGGGCTTAGGAGACGATTCGTGGACCGATCGGGGCTCGGAGACGGCGCGTGGACCGACCGGGGCTAAGCAGGCCGCGCGTGGACCGATAGAGGCTTAGGAGCCGACGCGTGGACCGATCGGGGCTCAGGTGACGGGGCGTGAAATGATCGGCGCTCTGAGACGGCGCGTCGACCGATCGGTGCTCGGAGACGGCGCGTGGACGGACCGCGGCTCAGAATGCGGTACGCGGACCGACCGGGGATCGGACACGGCGTGTGGACCGATCGAGGCTCGGAGACGACGCGTTTAAGGATCGGGAATCAGGAGACGACGCGTGGAACAATCCGGGCTCAGGAGACGAAGCGTGGACCGATCGGGGCTCGGAGACGCCGTGTGGAACGATCGGCACTCGGAGACGGCGCGTGGATCGATCGGGGATCGGGGACGGCGCGTGGAACGATCGCGACTCGGAGTCGACGCGTTAGCCGATCGGGGCTTAGGAGACGATGCGTGGACCGATCGGGGCTCGGAGACGGCGCGTGGACCGATCGGGGCTCAGGAGACGGCGCGTCAACCGATCGGCGCTCGGAGACGGCGCGTGGACCGATCGGGGCTTAGGAGACGGCGCGTGGACCGATCGGAGATCAGGAGATGACGCGTGGACCGATCGGGGTTGTGGAAGCAGCGAACGGACCGATCGTGGCTCGGAGACGGCGCGTGGAGGCATCGGGGCTTTGAAGACGACGCGTGGACCGATCGGGGCTCAGGAAACGGCGTGTGGTGCGATCGGGGCTCAGGAGACGACGCGTGGATCGATCGGGGCTCACGAGACGACGCGTCGAACAATCGGGGCTCAGGAGATGGCGCGCGGACCGACTGGGGCTCAGGAGACTCGCGTGGATCGATCGGGGCTCCAGAGGCGCCGCGTGGACCGATTGGGACCAGGAGACGGTGCGTGAACCGTTCGGGGCTCGGAGACGGCGCGTGGACCGATCGGGGCTCGGAGACGACGCGTAGTCCGATCGGTGCTCGGAGACAGCGCGTGGACCGGCTGGGGCTCGGAGACGGCGCGTGGACCGATCGTGGCTTAGGAGAAGGCGCGTGGAATGATCGGGGTTCAGGAGACGGCGCGAGGAGCGATCGGGGCTCAGGAGAAGACGCGTCAATTGATCGGGGCTCAGGACACGACCCGGCGACGGATCGGGGCTTGGAGACGGCGCGTGGACCGATCGGGGCTTAGGAGACGGCGTGTGAACGTATCGGGGCTTAGGAGACGATGCGTTGACCGATCGGGGCTCAGGAGCCGATGCGTGGATCGATCGCGTCTCGGAGACGGCGCATGGAACCGATCGGGGCTAAGGAGACGGCGCGTGGACCGATCGGGGCTCAGGGAGCGGTGCCTGGACCGATCGTGGCTCGGAGACGGCGCGTGGAGGCATCGGGGCTTACAAGACGACGCGTGGACCGATCGGGGCTTAGGAGAAGGCGCCTGGACCGATCGGGGCTTAGGAGACGGCGGGTGGACCGATCGGGGCTCAGAGATGGCGCGTGGAACGATCGAGGCTCAGGAGACGGCGCGTGAACCGATCGGCGCTCGGAGACGGCGCGTGGACCGATCGGGGCTTATGAGACGGCGCGTGAACCGATCGGAGATCAGGAGAAGACGCGTTCACCGATCGGGGCTCTGGAAGCGGCGCACGGACCGATCGTGGCTCGGAGGCGGCGCGTGGAGGCATCGGGGCTTTGAAGACGACGCTTGGACCGAACGGTGCTCAGAAAACGCCGCGTGGACCGATGGGGATCAGGAGACGGTGCGTGGACCGATCTGGGCTCGGAGAAGCCGCTTGGACCGATCGGGGCTTAGGAGACGGCGCGTGGACCGATTGGGGCTTAGGAGACGGCGCGTGGACCGATCGGGGCTCAGGAGACGACGCGTCGACCGGTCGGGGCTTAGGAGACGAAGCCTGGACCGATCGGGGCGTAGGAGGCGGCGCGTGGAACGATCGGGGCTCAGAATACGGCGCGTGAACCGATTGGCGCTCGGAGACGAAGCGTCGACCGATCGGGGCTCAGGTGACGGCGCGCGGACCGACCGGGGCTCAGGAGACGGCGCGTGAAATGATCGGCCCTCGGAGAGGGCGCGTGGACCGATTGGGGCTTAAGAGACGACGGGTGGACCGATCGGGGCTTAGGAGACGGCACGTGAATCGATCGGGCACAGGAGACGGCGCGTGGACCGACCGGGGCTCAGGAGGCGACGCGTGGACCCATCGGGGCTCGGAGACGGCGTGTGGACCGATCGGGGCTTAGGAGACGATACGTGGACCGATCGGGTCTTAGGAGACGACGCGTGGACCGATCGGGGCTCGGAGACGACGCGTGTACGGATCGGGGATTCGGGGACGACGCGTGGAACGATCCGGGCTCAGGAGACGGCGCGTGGACCGATCGGGGCTGGGAGACGGTGCTTCGAATGATCGGGGCTCAGGTGACGGGGCGTGAACCGATCGGCGCTCGGAGACGGCGCGTGGACCGATCGGGGCTTAGGAGAAGGCGCTTGGACCGATCGGGGCTTAGGAGATGGCGCGTGGGCCGATCAGGGCTCGGAGACGACGCGTGTACGGATCGAGGTTTGGAGACGGCGCGTGAACCGATCGGAGCTCGGACACGGCCCGTGGACGGATCAGGGCTTAGGAGACGGCGCGTGGACTAATTGGGGCTCAGGAGACGACGCGTGGACCGATCGGAGCTCGGAAACGACGCGTTAACCGAGCAGGGCTTAGGAGACGGCGCGTGCACCGGTCGGGGCTTAGGAGACGACGCGTCGACAGATCGGGGCTCAGGAGAAGGGGTGTGGACAGATCGGGGCTCAGGAGACGGCGCGTGGACCGATCGGGGCTCGGCGATGGCGCGTGGACCGATCAGGGCTCGGAGACGACGCGTGGACCGATCGGAGCTCGGACACGGCCCGTGGACGGATCGGGGCTTAGGAGACGGCGCATGGACTAATTGGGGCTCAGGAGACGACGCGTGGACCGATCGGGGCTCGGAAACGACGCTTTAACCGAGCGGGGCTTAGGAGACTACGCATGGACCGATTGGGGCTTAGAAGACGACGCGTGTACCTATCGGGCCTCAGGAGACAGCGAGTGGACAGATCATGACTCGGCGACGGCGCGTGAACCGATCGGGGCTCGGAGACGACGCGTGGACCGATCGGGGCTTAGGAGAAGGCGCTTGGACCGATCGGGGCTTAGGAGACGGCGCGTCGACCGACCGGAGATCGGGAGATGACGCGTGGACCGATCGGGTCTCTGGAAGCGGCGCACGGACCGATCGTGGCTCGGTGACGACGCGTGTACGGATCGGGGATTCGGGGATGACGCGTGGAACGATCCGGGCTCAGGAGACGGCGCGTGGACCGATCGGGGCTCGGAGACGGCGCGTGGACCGATCGGGGCTCGGAGACGGCGCGTGGACCGATCGGGGCTTAGGAGCCGACGCGTGGACCGATCGGGGCTCAGGAGACGACGCGTCCGCGGATCGGGGCTTAGGAGACGACGCGTGGATCGATCGGGGCTCGGAGATGGCGCGTGGAACGATCGGGGCTCAGGAGACGGCGCGTGAAGTTATCGGCGCTCGGAGACGGCGCGTGGACCGATCGAGGCTCGGAGACGACGCGTGTACGGATCGGGGATTCGGGGACGACGCGTGGAACGATCCGGGCTCAGGAGACGGCGCGTGGACCGATCGGGGCTCAGGAAACGGCGTGTGGACCGATCAGAGCTCGGAGACGACGCGTGGACCGATCGGGGCTTAGGAGACTACGCGTGTACCTAACGGGGCTCAGGAGACAGCGCGTGGACCGATCGGGGCTCAGGAGGCGGTGCGTGGATCGATCGGGGCTCGGAGACGGCGCGTGGAACGAGCGGGTCTCAGGAAGCGGCGCCTGGACCGATTGGGGCTTAGGAGACGGCGCGTGGACCGATCGGGGCGCAGGAAGCGGCGCCTGGACCGATCGTGGCTCGGAGACGGCGCGCGGAGGCATCCGGGCTAAGAAGACGACGCATGGACCGAGCGGGGTTCAGGAGACGGCGCGAGGCCCGATTGGGGCTCGTACACTGCGCGTGAACCGACCGGGGCTCAGGAGGCCGCCCGAGAACCGATCGCGGCTCGGCGACGGCGCGTGGACCGATCGGGGCTCAGGAGGCCGCGCGTGGACCGATCATGGCTCGGCGACGGCGCGTAGACCGATCGGGGCTCGGAGACGACGTGTGGACTGATCGGGGCTCGAAGACAGTGCGTGGACCGACTGGGGCTCAGGCGGTTGCGCGTGGACCAATTGGGGCTCCGGAGGCGGCGCGTGGACCGATTGTGGAGCAGAAGATGATGCGTGGACTGATCGGGGCTCGGAGACGGCGCGTGGACCGATAGGAGCTTAGAAGACGACGCCTAGACCGATTGGGGCTCAGGAGACAGCGCGTGGACTGATCGGGGCTCGGAGACGGCGCGTTAACCGATCGGCGCTCGGAGACAGCGCGTCGACCGATCGGGGTTCGGTGACGGCGCGTGGACCGTCCGGGGCTCAGGAGGGGATGCGTGGACCGATCGCGGCTCTGGAGACTGCGCGTGGATAGATCGGGGCTTATGGAACGACGCGTGGACCGATCGGGGCTCAGGAGACGGCGCGTGAACCGACCGGGGCTCAGGAGACCGCGCGTGGACCGATCGCGGCTCGGCGACGGCGCGTGGACCGATCGGGGCTCAGGAGGCCGCGCGTGGACCGATCGGTGCTCGGAGACAGCGCGTGGATCGACTGGGGCTCAGGCGGTTGCGCGTGGTCCAATTGGGGTTCGGCGACGGCGCGTGGACCGATCGGGGCTTAGGAGGCCGCGCGTGGACCGATCGCGGCTCGGCGACGGCGCGTGGACCGATCGGGGTTCAGGAGGCCGCGCGTGGACCGATCGGGGCTCAGGAGACGGCGCGTGAACCGATTGGGGCTCGGATACGGCGCGTGAACCAATCGGGCCTCAGGAGGCCGCGCGTGGACCGATCGCGGCTCGGCGACGGCGCGTGGACCGATCGGGGCTCAGGAGGCCGCGCGTGGACCGATCATAGCTCGGCGACGGCGCGTGGACCGATCGGGGCTCGGAGACGGCGCGTGGACCGATCGGGGCTCGGCGACGGCGCGTGGACAGATCGAGGCTCGGAGACGACGCGTGTACGGACCGGGGCTTTGAAGACGACGCGTGGACCGATCGTGGCTCAAGAAACGGCGTGTGGAGCGATCGGGGCTCAGGAGACGACGCGTCGACCGATCAGGGCTCGGAGACGGCGCGTGGACCGACCGGGGCTCAGGTGACGGCGCGTGGACCGATCGGGGCTTCGGAGACGGTACGTGGACCGATCGGGGCTCGGAGACGGTACGAGGACCGACCGGAGCTCAGGAGATTCGCGTGGATCGATCAGGGCTCCGGAGGCGGCGCATGGACCGATTGGGGAGAATGCGATGGTGCGTGGACCGATCGGGGCTCGGAGACGGCGCACGGACCGATCGGGGCTTAGGAGACGACGCGTGGACCGATCGGGGCTCGGAGACGGCGCGTGGACCGACTGGGGCTAAGGAGGCCGCGCGTGGACCTATCGAGGCTTAGGAGTCGACGCGTGGACCGATCGGGGCTGAGGAGACGGCGCGTGGACCGAACGGGGCTCGGAGACGGCGCGTGGAACGATCGGAGCACAGGAGACGGCGCGTGAACCGGTCGGCGCTCGGAGACGGCGCGTGGATCGATCGGGGCTTAGGAGAAGGCGCGTGGACCGATCGGGGCTTAGGAGACGATTCGTGGACCGATCGGGGCTCGGAGACGGCGCGTGGACCGACCGGGGCTAAGCAGGCCGCGCGTGGACCGATAGAGGCTTAGGAGCCGACGCGTGGACCGATCGGGGCTCAGGTGACGGGGCGTGAAATGATCGGCGCTCTGAGACGGCGCGTCGACCGATCGGTGCTCGGAGACGGCGCGTGGACGGACCGCGGCTCAGAATGCGGTACGCGGACCGACCGGGGATCGGACACGGCGTGTGGACCGATCGAGGCTCGGAGACGACGCGTTTAAGGATCGGGAATCAGGAGACGACGCGTGGAACAATCCGGGCTCAGGAGACGAAGCGTGGACCGATCGGGGCTCGGAGACGCCGTGTGGAACGATCGGCACTCGGAGACGGCGCGTGGATCGATCGGGGATCGGGGACGGCGCGTGGAACGATCGCGACTCGGAGTCGACGCGTTAGCCGATCGGGGCTTAGGAGACGATGCGTGGACCGATCGGGGCTCGGAGACGGCGCGTGGACCGATCGGGGCTCAGGAGACGGCGCGTCAACCGATCGGCGCTCGGAGACGGCGCGTGGACCGATCGGGGCTTAGGAGACGGCGCGTGGACCGATCGGAGATCAGGAGATGACGCGTGGACCGATCGGGGTTGTGGAAGCAGCGAACGGACCGATCGTGGCTCGGAGACGGCGCGTGGAGGCATCGGGGCTTTGAAGACGACGCGTGGACCGATCGGGGCTCAGGAAACGGCGTGTGGTGCGATCGGGGCTCAGGAGACGACGCGTGGATCGATCGGGGCTCACGAGACGACGCGTCGAACAATCGGGGCTCAGGAGATGGCGCGCGGACCGACTGGGGCTCAGGAGACTCGCGTGGATCGATCGGGGCTCCAGAGGCGCCGCGTGGACCGATTGGGACCAGGAGACGGTGCGTGAACCGTTCGGGGCTCGGAGACGGCGCGTGGACCGATCGGGGCTCGGAGACGACGCGTAGTCCGATCGGTGCTCGGAGACAGCGCGTGGACCGGCTGGGGCTCGGAGACGGCGCGTGGACCGATCGTGGCTTAGGAGAAGGCGCGTGGAATGATCGGGGTTCAGGAGACGGCGCGAGGAGCGATCGGGGCTCAGGAGAAGACGCGTCAATTGATCGGGGCTCAGGACACGACCCGGCGACGGATCGGGGCTTGGAGACGGCGCGTGGACCGATCGGGGCTTAGGAGACGACGCGTGGACCGATCGGGGCTCAGGAGACGGCGCGTGGACCGATCGGGGCTCGGAGACGACGCGTGGAGCGATAGGGGCTCAGGAGACGGCGCGTGGAGCGGTCGGGGCTTAGGAGACCCGCGTGGACCGATTGGGGCTCAGGCGGTTGCGCGTGGATCAATTGGGATTCGGCGAAGGTGCGTGGACCGATCGCGGCGCGGAGACGGCGCGTAAAACCGATCGGGACATAGGAGACGATGCGTGGACCGATCGGGCTCAGGAGACGGCGCGTGGAGCGATCGGGGCTTAGGAGACGAAGCGTGGACCGATCAGAGCGCAGGAGACGGCGCGTGGAGCGATCGGGGCTAGGAAACGGCGGATGGACCGTCCGGGGCTTAGGAGACGATGCCTGGACCGATCGGGGCTCAGAAGACGGCGCGTGGACGGATCGGCGCTCGGAGACGGCGCCTGGACCGATCGGGGCTCAGAAGACGGCGCGTGGACTGATCGACGCTCGGAGACGGCGCGTGGAACGATCGGGGCTCAGGAGACGACGCGTGGACCGATCGGGGCTCAGGAGATGGCGCGTAGACCGATCGGGGCTCCGAAACGACGCGTTAACCGAGCGGGGCTTAGGAGACGATGCGTGGACCCATCGGGGCTCGGAGACAGCGCGTGGACGGATCGGGGCTCGGAGACGGCGCGTAGAACGATCGGGGCTCAGGAGACGGCGCGTTAACCGATTGGGGCTTAGGATACGTTGCGTGGACCGATCGGGGCTCGAAGACGGCGCGTGGACCGATCGGGGCTCGGAGACAGTGCGTGGACCGACTGGGGCTCAGGCGGTTGCGCGTGGACCAATTGGGGTTCGGCGACGGCGCGTGGATCAATCGGGGCTTAGGAGACGGCGCGTGCATCGATCGGGGCCCGGAGACGGGTCGTAGACAGATGGGGGCTTAGGAGACGGCGCGTGAACCGATCGTGGTTGGGAGACGGCTCGTCCACCAATCCGGGCTTAGGAGACGACGCGTAGATCGATCGGGGCTCAGGAGACGGCGCGTGGACCGATCGGGGCTCAGGAAACGGCGCGTGGACCGACTGGGGCTCAGGCGGTTGCGTGTGGACCAATTGGGGTTCGGCGACGGCGCGTGGACCCATCGGGGCTCGGAGACGGCGCGTCGACCGCTCGGGGTTCGGAGACGGCGCCTGGACCGTCCGGAGCTCAGGAGGCGATGCGTGGACCGATCGGGGCTCAGGAGACTGCGCGTGGACCAATAGGAGATCAGGAGTGGACACGTGGACCGATAGGGCTCTGGAAGCGGCGCACGGACCGATCGTGGCTCGGAGACGGCGCGTGGAGGCATCGGGGCTTTGAAGACGACGCGTGGACCGAACGAGGCTCAGAAAACGGCACCTGGAGCGATCGGGGCTCAGGAGACGGCGCGCGGACGGACCGGGGCTCAGAAGCCTCGCGTAGATCGATCGGGGCTCCGGAGGCGCCGCGTGGACCGATGGGGATCAGGACACGGTGCGTGGACCGATCGGGGCTCGGAGACGGCGCGTGGACCGATCGGGGCCTAGGAGACGACGCGTGGACTGATCGGGGCGTAGGAAACGACGCGTGTACCTATCGGGGCTCAGGAGACAGCGAGTGGACCTATCGGGGCTCAGGAGACAGCGAGTGGACCTATTGGGACTCAGGAGACGGCGCAGGGACCGATCGGGGCTCGGAGACGGCGCATGGAACGATCGGGGCTCAGGAGACGGCGCGTTAACCGATTGGGGCTTAGGAGACGATACGTGGACCGATCGGGGCTCGGATACGGCGCGTGAACCGACCGGGGCTCAGGAGGCCGCGCATCGACTGATGGGGATCGGATATGACGGGTGGAACGATCGGAGCTCAGGAGACGGCGCGTGAACCGATCGGCGCTCGGAGACGGCGCTTGGACCGATCGGGGCTTAGGAGACGACGCGTGGACCGATTGGGGCTCGGAGACGGCGCTTGGACCGATCGGGGCTTAGGAGACAGCGCGTGGACCGATTGGGGCTCAAGAGACGGCGCGTGGACCGCTCGGGGCTCGGAGACGGCGCGTGGACCGATCGGGGCTTAGGAGACAGCGCGTGGACCGATCGGGGCTCAGGAGATAGCGCGTGGACCGGTCGGGGCTTAGGAGACTCGCGTGGATCTAACGGACCTTCGGAGGCGGCGTGTGAACCGATCGGGGATCAGGAAACGGCGCGTGGACCGATCGGAGCTCGGAGACGACGCGTGGACCGATCGGGGCTGAGGAGATGGCACGTGGTCCAATCGGCGCTCGGACACGGCGCGTGGACCGATCGGGGCTTAGCAGAAGGCGCTTGGACCGATCGGGGCTTAGGAGACGGCGCGTGGACCGATCGGAGCTCGGAGACGGCGCGTGGAACGATCGGGGCTCAGGAGACGGCGCGTGAACCGATCGGCGCTCGGAGACGGCGCGTGGACCGACTGGGGCACAGGCGGTGGCGCGTGGACCAATTGGGGTTCGGCGACGGCGCGTGGACCGATCCGGGCTCAGGAGATGGCGCGTGGACCGATCGGGGCTCAGGTGACGGCGCATGGAGCGATCGGCGCTCAGGAGACGGCTCGTGAACTAATCGGCGCTCGGAGACGGCGCGTGGACCGATCGGGGCTGAGGAGGCCGCGCGTGGACCGATCGCGGCCCAGAGACGGGTCGTGGACAGATTGGGGCTTAGCTGACGGCGCGTGGACCGATCGTGGCTGGGAGACGGCACGTCCACCAATCGGGGCTCAGGAGACTACGCGTGGATGGATCGGAGCTTAGGGAACGACGCGTGGACCGATCGGGGCTCAGGAGACGGCGCGTGAACCGACCATGGCTCAGGAGGCCGCGCGGGGACCGACTGGGGCTCAGGAGGTTGCGCGTGGACCAATTGGGGTTCGGCGACGGGGCGTGGACCGATCGGGGCTCGGAGACGGCGCGTTAACCGATCGGGGCTTAGGAGACGATGCGAGGAGGCATCTGGGTTTACAAGACGACGCGTGGACCGATCGGTGCTCGGAGACGGCGCGTTGGACGATCGGGGCTCAGGAGACGGCGCGTGGGCCGATCGGGGCGCAGGAGACGGTGCGTGGACCGATCGGGGCTCGGAGACGGCGCGTGGACCGTTCGGGGCTTAGTAGACGACGCGTGGACCGATCGGGGCGTAGGAGACGATACGTGGACCGATCGGGGCTGAGGAGACGGCGCGTGGACCGACTGGGCCTCAGGAGGTTGCGCGTGGACGAATTGGGGTTCGGCGACGGCGCGTGGACCGACCGGGGCTCAGGAGACCGCGCGTGGACCGATCGAGGCTCGGCGACGGCGCGTGGACCGATCGGGGCTCGGAGACGACGCGTGTACGGATCAGGGCTTGGTGACGGCGCGTTTACCGATAGCAGCTCGGAGACGGCCCGTGGACGGATCGCGGCTTAGGAGACGGCGCGTGGACCGATCGGGGCTTATGAGACGGCGCGTGAACCGATCGGAGATCAGGCGAAGACGCGTTCACCGATCGGGGCTCTGGAAGCGGCGCACGGACCGATCGTGGCTCGGAGACGGCGCGTGGAGGCATCGGGGCTTTGAAGACGACGCGTGGACCGAACGGTGCTCAGAAAACGCCGCGTGGACCGATGGGGATCAGGAGACGGTGCGTGGACCGATCGGGGCTCGGAGACGCCGCTTGGACCGATCGGGGCTTAGGAGACGACGCGTGGACCGATGGGGGCTCGGATACGGCGCGTGAACCAACCGGGGCTCAGGAGGTCGCGCGTGGACCGATCGCGGCTCGGTGACGGCGCGTGGACCGATCGGGGTTCAGGAGGCCGCGCGTGGACCGATCGCGGCTCGGCGACGGCGCGTGGACCGATCGGTGCTCAGGAGGACTCGCGTGGACCGATCATGGCTCGGCGACGGCGCGTGGACCAATCGGTGCTCGGAGACGACGCGTGGACCGATCGGGGCTCGGAGACAGCGCGTGGACCGACTGGGGCTCAGGGGGTTGCGCATGGACCTATCGGGGCTCGGAGACGGCGCGTGGAACGATCGGGGCTCAGGAGACGGCGCGTAGACCGATCGGAGATCAGGAGTTGACGCGTGGACCGATCGGGGTTGTGGAAGCGGCGTACGGACCGATCGTGGCTCGGAGACGGCGCGTGGAGGCATCGGAGCTTTGAAGACGACGCGTGGACCGATCGGGGCTCAGGAAACGGCGTGTGGCGCGATCGGGGCTCAGGAGACGACGCGTGGATCGATCGGGGCTCAGGAGACCACGCGTCGAAGAATCGGGGCTCAGGAGACGGCGCGCGGACCGACTGGGGCTCAGGAGACTCGCGTGGATCGTTCGGGGCTCCGGAGGTGCCGCGTGGACCGATTGAGATCAGGAGACGACGCGTGTGCCTATCGGGGCTCGGAGACGGCGCGTGGACCGATCGGGGCTCAGGAGACGGCGCGTGGAACGATCGGGGCTCGGAGACGGCGCGTGGAACAATCGGGGCTCAGGAGACGGCGCGTGGGCCGATTGGGGCTCGGATACGGCGCGTGAACCAACCGGGGCTCAGGAGGCCGCGCGTGGACCGATCGCGGCTCGGCGACGGCGCGTGGACCGATCGGGGCTCAGGAGGCCGCGCGTGGACTGATCATAGCTCGGCGACGGCGCGTGGACCGATCGGGGCTCGGAGACGACGCGTAGAGCGATCGGTGCTCGGAGACGATCCGTGAACTGATCGCGGCTCGGAGACGGCGCGTGGACAGATCGGGGCTCAGGAGACCGCGCGTGGACCGATCGGGGCTCGGCGACTGCGCGTGGACGTATCGGGGCTCAGGAGATGGCGCGTGGACCGATCGGGGCTCGCAGACGGCACGTTAACCGATCGGGGCTTAGGAGACGATGCGTGGACCGATCGCGGCTCGGAGATGGCGCGTGAACCGACCGGGGCTCAGGAGACGGCGCGTGCACCGATCGGGGCCCAGAGACGGGTCGTGGACAGATTGGGGCTTAGGAGACGGCGCGTGGACCGATCGTGGCTGGGAGACGGCACGTCCACCAATCGGGGCTCAGGAGACTACGCATGGATGGATCGGAGCTTAGGGAGCGACGCGTGGACCGATCGGGGCTCAGGAGACGGCGCGTGAACCGACCATGGCTCAGGAGGCCGCGCGTGGACCGACGGGGGCTCAGGAGGTTGCGCGTGGACCAATTGGGGTTCGGCGACGGGGCGTGGACCGATCGGGGCTCGGAGACGGCGCGTTAACCGATCGGGGCTTAGGAGACGATGCGAGGAGGCATCTGGGTTTACAAGACGACGCGTGGATCGATCGGGGCTCGGAGACGGCGCGTGAACCGACCGGGGCTCAGGAGGCCGCACGTGGACCGATCGAGGCTCGGCGACGGCGCGTGGACCGATCGGGGCTCAGGAGGCCGCGCGTGGACTGATCATGGCTCGGCGACGGCGCGTGGACCGATCGGGGCTCGGAGACGACGCGTAGAGCGATCGGTGCTCGGAGACAGCGCGTGGACCGACTGGGGCTCGGAGACGGCGCGTGGACCGATCGTGGCTTAGGAGAAGGCGCGTTGAATGATCGGGGCTCAGGAGACGGCGCGTGGACCGATCGTGGCTCGGAGACGGCGCGTGGAGGCATCGGGGTTAAGAAGACGACGCATCGACCGAGCGGGGTTGAGGAGACGGCGCGAGGAGCGATCGGGACTCTGGAGAAGACGCGTCAATTGATCGGGGCTCAGGACACGACGCGGCGACGGATCGGGGCTTGGAGACGGCGCGTGGACCGATCGGGGCTTAGGAGACGACGCGTGGACCGAACGGTGCTCAGAAAACGGCGTGTGGAGCGATTGGGGCTCAGGAGACGGCGCGTGGACCGATCGGGGCTCGGAGACATCGCGTGGAATGATCGGGGCTCAGGAGACGGCGCGTGAACCGATCGGGGCTTAGGAGACGGCGCGTGGACCGATCGGACATCAGGAAACGGCGCGTGGACCGAACGGTGCTCGGAGACGACGCGTGGACCGATCGGGGCTCGGAGACGGCGCGTGTACGGATCGAGGCTTGGAGACCGCGCGTGGACCGATCGGCGCTCGGAGACGGCGCGTGGACCGATCGGGGCTTAGGAGACGGCGCGTGGACCGATCGGGGCTCGGAGACATCGCGTGGAATGATCGGGGCTCAGGAGACGGCGCGTGAACCGATCGGCGCTCAGAGACGGCGCGTGCACCGATCGGGGCTTAGGAGACGGCGCGTGGACCGACCGGGGTTTAGGAGAAGACGCTTGGACCGAACGGGGCTTAGGAGACGGCGCGTGGACCGATCGGGGCTCCGGAGACGGCGCGCGGACCGACTGGGGCTCAGGAGACTCGCGTGGATCGATCGGGGCTCCGGAGGCGCCGCGTGGACCGATTGGGATCAGGAGACGACGCGTGGACCGATCGGGCGTAGGAGACGACGCGTGTACCTATCGGGGCTCACGACACAGCGTGTGGACCGATTGGGGCTCAGGAGACGGCGCCTCAACCGATCGGCGCTCGGAGACGGCGCATGGACCGATCGGGGCTTAGGAGACGGCGCGTGGACCGATCGGAGATCAGGAGATGACGCGTGGACCGATCGGGGCTCAGGAAACGGCGTGTGGCGCGATCGGAGCTCAGGAGACGACGCGTGGATCGATCAGGGCTCAGGAGACGACGCGTCGACCAATCAGGGCTCAGGAGACGGCGCGCGGACCGACTGGGGCTCAGGAGACTCGCGTGGATCGATCGGGGCTCCGGAGGCGCCGCGTGGACCGATTGGGATCAGGAGACGGTGCGTGAACCGTTCGGGGCTCGGAGACGGCGCGTGGACCGATCGCGGCTCGGAGACGGCGCGTGGAACGATCGGGGCTCAGGAGGCCGCGCGTGGACCTATCGAGGCTTAGGAGCCGACGCGTGGACCGATCGGGGCTCAGGAAGCGGCGCCTGGACCGATCGTGGCTCGGAGATCGCGCGTGGAGGTATCGGGGCTTAAAAGACGACGGATCGACCGATCGGGGCTCAGGAAACGGCGCGTGGACCGAACGGTGCTCGGAGACGACGCGTGGACCGATCGGGGCTCGGAGACGGCGCTTGGACGGACCGCGGCTCAGAATGCGGTACGCGGACCGATCGGGGATCGGACACGGCGTGTGGACCGATCGAGGCTCGGAGACGACGCGTTTACGGATCGGGGATCAGGAGACGACGCGTGGAACGATCCGGGCTCAGGAGACGGAGCGTGGACCGATTGGGACTCGGAGACGGCGTGTGGAACGATCGGGGCTCGGGTGACGGCGCGTGAACCGATCGGCGCTCGGAGACGGCGCGTGGATCGATCGGGGATCGGGGACGGCGCGTGGAATGATCGGGGCTCGGAGTCGACGCGTTAGCCGATCGGGGCTTAGGAGACGATGCGTGGGCCGATCGGGGCTCGGAGACGGCGCGTGGACCGACCGGGGTTTTGGAGAAGACGCTTGGACCGAACGGGGCTTAGGAGACGGCGCTTGGACCGATCGGGCTCAGGAGACGGCGCGCGGACCGACTGGGGCTCAGGAGACTCGCGTGGATCGATCGGGGCTCGGAGACGGCGCGTGTACGGATCGGGGATTCGGCGATGACGCGTGGACCGATCCGGGCTCAGGAGACGGCGCGTGGACGGATGGGGCTCAGGAGCCGCGCGTGGACCGATCGGGGCTTAGGTGACGATGCGTGGACCGAGTGGGGCTCAGGAAGCAGCGCCTGGACCGATCGTGGCTCGGAGACGGCGCGAGGAGGCATCTGGGCGTCGAAGACGACGCGTGGATCGATCGGGGCTCGGAGACGGCGCGTGAACCAACCGGGGCTCAGGAGACCGCGCGTGGACCGATCGAGGCTCAGGAGGCCACGCCTGGACCGATCGGGGCTCCGCGACGGCGCGTCGACCGATCGAGGCTCGGAGACGACGCGTGTACGCATCGGGGATTCGGCGATGACGCGTGGACCGATCGGGGCTCGGAGACGGGGCAGGGAATGATCGGGACTCGGAGACGGCGTGTGAACGTATCGGGGCTTAGGAGACGATGCGTTGACCGATCGGGGCTCATGAGACGGCGCGTAGACCGATCGGGGCTCCGGCGGCGACGCGTGGACTGATCGGGGCCCAGGAAACGGCGCGTGGATCGATCGGTGCTCGAAGACGACGCGTGGACCGATCGGGGCTCAGGAGCCGATGCGTGGATCGATCGGGGCTCAGGAGGCGGCGCGTGGACCCATCGGGGCTCGGAGACGGCACGTGGACCGATCAGGGCTTAGGAGACGACGCGTGGACCGATCGGGGCTCGGAGACGACGCGTGGACCGATCGGGGCTCGAAGACAGTGCGTGGACCGACTGGGGCTCAGGCGGTTGCGCGTGGACCAATTGGGGTTCGGCGACGGCGCGTTGGCCGATCGGGGCTCGGAGACGGCGCGTTAACCGATTGGGGCTTAGGAGACGATGCGTGGCCCGATCGGGGCTCAGGAGCCTCGCGTGGATCGATCGGGGCTCCGGAGGCGCCGAGTTGACCCATGGGGATCAGGAGACAGTGCGTGGACCGAAGGGGGCTCGGAGACGACGCGTGGACCGATCGGGGCTCGGAGACAGCGCGTGGACCGACTGGGGCTCAGGCGGTTTCGCGTGGACCAATTGGGGTTCGGCGACGGCGCGTGGACCGATCGGGGCTTAGGAGACGGCGCGTGGAACGCTCGGGGCTCGAAGACGGCGCGTGGAACGATCAGGGCTCAGGAGACGTCACGTGAAATGATCGGCGCTCGGAGACGGCGTGTGGACCGATCGGGGCTCAGGAGAAGGCGCGTGGACCGATCGGGGCTTAGGAGGGGATCCGTCGACCGATCGGAGCTCAGGAGACGACGCGTGGACCGGTCGGTGCTCAGGAAGCGGCGCCTGGACCGATCGGGGCTCCGAGACGACGCGTTAACCGAGCGGGGCTTAGGAGACAGCGCGTGTACCGACTGGGGCTCAGGAGGTTGCGCGTGGACCAATTGGTGTTCGGCGACGGCGCGTGGACCGATCGGAGCTCGGAGACGACGCGTGGACCGATCGGGGCTCAGGAGACGGCGCGAGGAGCGATCGGGCTCAGGAGAAGACGCGGCAATTGATCGTGGCTCAGGAGACGACGCGTCGACGGATCGGGGCTTAGGAGACGACGCGTGGACCGATCGGGGCTTAGGAGACTACGCGTGTACCTATCGGGGCTCAGGAGACAGCGCGTGGACCGATCGGGGCTCAGGAGGCGGCGCGTGGATCGATCGGGGCTCGGAGACGGCGCGTGGAACGATCGGGTCTCAGCAGACGGCGCGTGAAATGATCGGCACTCGGAGACGCCGCGTGGACCGATTGGGGCTTAGGAGACGGAGCGTGGACCGATCGGGGCGCGGAGACGGCGCGTGGAGGCATCCGGGCTAAGAAGACGACGCGTGGACCAAACGGTGCTCAGAAAACGGTGCGTGGAGCGATCGGGGCTCAGGTGACGGCGCGTGAACCGATCCGCGCTCGGAGACGGCGCCTGGACCGATCGGGGCTTAGGAGAAGGCGCTTGGACCGATCGTGGCTTAGGAGACGGCGCGTGGGCCGATCGGAGCTCGGAGACGGCGCGTGGAACGATCGGCGCTCAGGAGACGGCGCGTGAACCGATCGGCGCTCGGAGACGGCGCGTGGGCCGTTCAGGGCTTAGGAGACGGCGCGTGGACCGATCGGGGCTTAGGAGACGGCGCGTGGACCGATTGGGGCTTAGGAGACGGCGCGTGGACCGATCGGGGCTCAGGAGACGGCGCGCGGACCGACCGGGGCTCAGGAGCCTCGCATGGGCCGATCATGGCTCGGCGACGGCGCGTGGACCGATCGGGGCTCGGAGACGACGCGTGGACCGATGGGGGCTCGGATACGGTGCGTGAAGCAACCGGGGCTCAGGAGGCCGCGCGTGGACCGATCATGGCTCGGCGACGGCGCGTGGACCGATTGGGGCTCGGATACGGCGCGTGAACCAACCGGGGCTCAGGAGGCCGCATGTGGACCGATCGCGGCATGTGCGACGGCGCGTGCACCGATCGGCGCTCGGAGACGGCGCTGACCGATCCTGGCTTAGGAGAAGGCGCGTGGAACGATCGGGGCTCGGAGACGGCGCGTGGAACGATCGGGGCTCCGAGTCGGCGCGTTAACCGATCGGGGCTTAGGAGACGATGCGTGGACCGAACGGGGCTCGGAGACGGCGCGTGAACCGACCGGGGCTCAGGAGGATACGCCTGGACCGATCGGGGCTCGGCGACGGCGCGTGGACCGATCGAGGCTCGGAGACGACGCGTGTACGGATCGAGGATTCGGGGACGACGCGTGGAACGATCCGGGCTCAGGAGACGGCGCGTGGACCGATCGGGGCTCGGAGACGGCGCGTGGAACGATCGGGGCTCAGGTGACGGCGCGTGAACCGATCCGCGCTCGGAGACGGCGCCTGCACCGATCGGGGCTTAAGAGAAGGCGCTTGGACCGGTCGGGGCTTAGGAGACGACGCGTGGACCGATCGGGGCTCAGGAGACGGCGCGTGGACCGACCGGGGATCAGGAGGCGACGCGTGGACCCATCGGGGCTCGGAGACGGCGTGTGGACCGATCGGGGCTTAGGAGACGACGCGTGGACCGATCGGGGTTTAGGAGAGGACGCGTCGACCGATCGGGGCACAGGAGACGGCGCGTGGACCGATCGGGGCTTAGGAGACGACGCGTGGACCGATCGTGGCTCGGAGACGGCGCGAGGAGGCATCTGGGCTTAGAAGACGACGCGTGGACCGGTCGGGGCTCGGCGACTGCGTGTGGACGTATCAGGGTTCAGGAGACGGCGCGTGGACCGATCGGGGCTCGGAGACGGCGCGTGTACGGATCAGGGATTCCGGGACGACGCGTGGACCGATCCGGGCTCAGGAGACGGCGCGTAGACCGATCATGGCTCGGAGACGGTGCGTGGGACGATCGGGGCTCGGAGCCGGTGCGTTAACCGATCGGGGCTTAGGAGACGATGCGTCGACCGATCGGGGCTCGGAGATGGCGCGTGGACCGACCGGGGCTCAGGAGACAGCGCGTGGACCGATTGGGGCTCAGGAGACGGCGCGTGGACCGCTCGGGGCTCGGAGACGGCGCGTAGAACGATCGCGGCTCGGCGACGGCGCATGGACCGATCGAGGCTCAGGAGGCTGCGCGTGGATCGATTGGGGCTCAGGAGAAGGCGCGTGGACCGATCGGGGCTTAGGAGGGGACCCGTCGACCGATCGGAGCTCAGGAGACGACGCGTGGACCGGTCGGTGCTCAGGAAGCGGCGCCTGGACCGATCGGGGCTCCGAGACGACGCGTTAACCGAGCGGGGCTTAGGAGACTATGCGGGGACCGATCGGGGCTCGGAGACAGCGCGTGTACCGACTGGGGCTCAGGAGGCTGCGCGTGGACCAATTGGGTTTCGGCGACGGCGCGTGGACCAATCGGCGCTCCGAGACGGCGCGTGGACCGATCGGGAATGAGGAGAAGGCGCGTGGACCGATCGGGGCTTAGGAGACGGCGCGTAGACCGATCGGGGCTCGGAGACGGCGCGTGGAACGATCGGGGTTCAGGTGACGGCGCGTGAACCGATCGGCGCTCGGAGACCGCGCGTGGACCGATCGGGACTTAGCAGAAGGCGCTTGGACCGATTGGGGCTTAGCAGAAGGCGCTTGGACCGATCGGGGCTTAGGAGACGGCGCGTGGACCGATCGAAGCTCGGAGACGGCGCGTGGACCGATCTGGGCTCGGAGACAGCGCGTGGACCGACTGGGGCACAGGCGGTGGCGCGTGGACCAATTGGGGTTCGGCGACGGCGCGTGGACCGATCCGGGCTCAGGAGACGGCGCGTGGACCGATCGGGGCTGGGAGACGGAGCGTGGAGCGATCGGGGCTCAGGAGACGGCGCGTGAACTAATCGGCGCTCGGAGACGGCGTGTGGACCGATCGGAGCTCGGAGACGACGCGTGGACCGATCGGGGCTCAAGAGACGGCGCGAGGAGCGATCGGGCTCAGGAGAAGACGCGTCAATTGATCGTGGCTCAGGAGACGACGCGTGGATCGATCGGGGCTCAGCAGACGACGCGTCGACCGATCGGGGCTCAGGAGACTGCCCGTGGATCGATCGAGGCTCGAAGACGCCGCGTGGAACGATCGGGGCTCAGGAGACGGCGCTTGAACTTATCGGCGCTCGGAGACGGCGCGTGGACCGATCGGGGCTTAGGATACGGCGCAGGGACCGATCGGGGCTCAGGAAGCGGCGCCTGGACCGATCGTGGCTCGGAGACGGCGCGTGGATGCATCGGGGCTAAGAAGACGACGCATGGACCGATCGGGGCTCAGGAAACGGCGTGTGGACCGATCGGAGCTCGGAGACGACGCGTGGACCGATCGGGGCTCAGGAGACGGCGCGAGGAGCGATCGGGCTCAGGAGAAGACGCGTCAATTGATCGTGGCTCAGGAAACGACGCGTCGACGGATCGGGGCTTAGGAGACGACGCGTGGACCGATCGGGGCTTAGGAGACTACGCGTGTACCTATCGGGGCTCAGGAGACTGCTCGTGGACCGATTGGGCATCAGGAGACGGCGCGTCGATGGATCGGGGCTTGGGGAACGACGCGTGGACCGATCGGGGCTCAGGAGACGGTGCGTGGATCGATCGGGGCTCGGATACGGCGCGTGGATCGATCGGGGCTCAGGAGACGGCGCGAGGAGCGATCGGGGCTCGGAGACGACGCGTGTACGGATCGGGGCTTGGTGACGGAGTGTGGACCGATCGGGGCTCTCGAAGCGGCGCCTGAATCGATCCTGGCTCGGAGACGGGGCGAGGAGGCATCTGGTCTTAGAAGACGACGCGTGGATCGATCGGGGCTCGGAGACGGCGCGTGAACCGACCGGGGCTCAGGAGGCCGCGCGTGGACCGATCGAGGCTCGGCGACGGCGCGTGTACCGATCGGGGCTCGGCGACTGCGTGTGGACGTATCGGGGTTCAGGAGACGGCGCGTGGACCGACCGGGGCTCAGGAGACGGCGCGTGCACCGATCGGGGCCCAGAGACGGGTCGTGGACAGATTGGGGCTTAGGAGACGGCGCGTGGACCGACTGGGGCTCAGGAGGTTGCGCGTGGAACGATCGGGGCTCAGGAGAGGGCGCTTGAACTTATCGGCGCTCGGAGACGGCGTGTGGACCGATCGGAGCTCGGAGACGACGCGTGGACCGATCGGGGCTCAGGAGACGGCGCGAAGAGCGATCGGGCTCAGGAGAAGACGCGTCAATTGATCGTGGCTCAGGAGACGACGCGTGGATCGATCGGGGCTCAGAAGACGACGCGTCGACCGATCGGGGCTCAGGAGACGGCGCGTGGATCGATCGAGGCTCGAAGACGCCGCGTGGAACGATCGGGGCTCAGGAGACGGCGCTTGAACTTATCGGCGCTCGGAGACGGCGCGTGGACCGATCGGGGCTTAGGATACGGCGCATGGACCGATCGGGGCTCAGGAAGCGGCGCCTGGACCGATCGTTGCTCGGAGACGGCGCGTGGAGGCATCGGGGCTAAGAAGACGACGCATGGACCGATCGGGGCTCAGGAAACGGCGTGTGGACCGATCGGAGCTCGGAGACGACGCGTGGACCGATCGGGGCTCAGGAGACGGCGCGAGGAGCGATCGGGCTCAGGAGAAGACGCGTCAATTGATCGTGGCTCAGGAGACGACGCGTCGACGGATCGGGGCTTAGGAGACGACGCGTGGACCGATCGGGGCTTAGGAGACGACGCGTGGACCGATCGGGGTTTAGGAGAGGACGCGTCGACCGATCGGGGCACAGGAGACGGCGCGTGGACCGATCGGGGTTTAGGAGACGACGCGTGGACGGATCGGGGCTCGGAGACGGCGCGTGGACCGATCGGGACTTAGGAGACGACGAGTGGACCGATCGGGGCTTAGGAGACGATACGTGGCCCGATCGGGGCTCAGGAGACGGCGCTGACCGATCGTGGCTTAGGAGAAGGCGCGTGGAACGATCGGGGCTCGGAGACGGCGCGTGGAACGATCGGGGCTTCGAGTCGGCGCGTTAACCGATCGGGGCTTAGGAGACGATGCGTGGACCGAACGGGGCTCGGAGACGGCGCGTGAACCGACCGGGGCTCAGGAGGATACGCCTGGACCGATCGGGGCTCGGCGACGGCGCGTGGACCGATCGAGGCTCGGAGACGACGCGTGTACGGATCGAGGATTCGGGGACGACGCGTGGAACGATCCGGGCTCAGGAGACGGCGCGTGGACCGATCGGGGCTCGGAGACGGCGCGTGGAACGATCGGGGCTCAGGTGACGGCGCGTGAACCGATCCGCGCTCGGAGACGGCGCCTGGACCGATCGGGGCTTAAGAGAAGGCGCTTGGACCGGTCGGGGCTTAGGAGACGGCGCGTGGGCCGATCGGGGCTTAGGAGACGACGCGTGGACCGATCGGGGCTCAGGAGACGGCGCGTGGACCGACCGGGGATCAGGAGGCGACGCGTGGACCCATCGGGGCTCGGAGACGGCGTGTGGACCGATCGGGGCTTAGGAGACGACGCGTGGACCGATCGGGGTTTAGGAGAGGACGCGTCGACCGATCGGGGCACAGGAGACGGCGCGTGGACCGATCGGGGCTTAGGAGACGACGCGTGGACCGATCGTGGCTCGGAGACGGCGCGAGGAGGCATCTGGGCTTAGAAGACGACGCGTGGACCGGTCGGGGCTCGGCGACTGCGTGTGGACGTATCAGGGTTCAGGAGACGGCGCGTGGACCGATCGGGGCTCGGAGACGGCGCGTGTACGGATCAGGGATTCCGGGACGACGCGTGGACCGATCCGGGCTCAGGAGACGGCGCGTAGACCGATCATGGCTCGGAGACGGTGCGTGGGACGATCGGGGCTCGGAGCCGGTGCGTTAACCGATCGGGGCTTAGGAGACGATGCGTCGACCGATCGGGGCTCGGAGATGGCGCGTGGACCGACCGGGGCTCAGGAGACAGCGCGTGGACCGATTGGGGCTCAGGAGACGGCGCGTGGACCGCTCGGGGCTCGGAGACGGCGCGTAGAACGATCGCGGCTCGGCGACGGCGCATGGACCGATCGAGGCTCAGGAGGCTGCGCGTGGATCGATTGGGGCTCAGGAGAAGGCGCGTGGACCGATCGGGGCTTAGGAGGGGACCCGTCGACCGATCGGAGCTCAGGAGACGACGCGTGGACCGGTCGGTGCTCAGGAAGCGGCGCCTGGACCGATCGGGGCTCCGAGACGACGCGTTAACCGAGCGGGGCTTAGGAGACTATGCGGGGACCGATCGGGGCTCGGAGACAGCGCGTGTACCGACTGGGGCTCAGGAGGCTGCGCGTGGACCAATTGGGTTTCGGCGACGGCGCGTGGACCAATCGGCGCTCCGAGACGGCGCGTGGACCGATCGGGAATGAGGAGAAGGCGCGTGGACCGATCGGGGCTTAGGAGACGGCGCGTAGACCGATCGGGGCTCGGAGACGGCGCGTGGAACGATCGGGGTTCAGGTGACGGCGCGTGAACCGATCGGCGCTCGGAGACCGCGCGTGGACCGATCGGGGCTTAGCAGAAGGCGCTTGGACCGATTGGGGCTTAGCAGAAGGCGCTTGGACCGATCGGGGCTTAGGAGACGGCGCGTGGACCGATCGAAGCTCGGAGACGGCGCGTGGACCGATCTGGGCTCGGAGACAGCGCGTGGACCGACTGGGGCACAGGCGGTGGCGCGTGGACCAATTGGGGTTCGGCGACGGCGCGTGGACCGATCCGGGCTCAGGAGACGGCGCGTGGACCGATCGGGGCTGGGAGACGGAGCGTGGAGCGCTCGGGGCTCAGGAGACGGCGCGTGAACTAATCGGCGCTCGGAGACGGCGTGTGGACCGATCGGAGCTCGGAGACGACGCGTGGACCGATCGGGGCTCAAGAGACGGCGCGAGGAGCGATCGGGCTCAGGAGAAGACGCGTCAATTGATCGTGGCTCAGGAGACGACGCGTGGATCGATCGGGGCTCAGCAGACGACGCGTCGACCGATCGGGGCTCAGGAGACTGCCCGTGGATCGATCGAGGCTCGAAGACGCCGCGTGGAACGATCGGGGCTCAGGAGACGGCGCTTGAACTTATCGGCGCTCGGAGACGGCGCGTGGACCGATCGGGGCTTAGGATACGGCGCAGGGACCGATCGGGGCTCAGGAAGCGGCGCCTGGACCGATCGTGGCTCGGAGACGGCGCGTGGATGCATCGGGGCTAAGAAGACGACGCATGGACCGATCGGGGCTCAGGAAACGGCGTGTGGACCGATCGGAGCTCGGAGACGACGCGTGGACCGATCGGGGCTCAGGAGACGGCGCGAGGAGCGATCGGGCTCAGGAGAAGACGCGTCAATTGATCGTGGCTCAGGAGACGACGCGTCGACGGATCGGGGCTTAGGAGACGACGCGTGGACCGATCGGGGCTTAGGAGACTACGCGTGTACCTATCGGGGCTCAGGAGACTGCTCGTGGACCGATTGGGCATCAGGAGACGGCGCGTCGATGGATCGGGGCTTGGGGAACGACGCGTGGACCGATCGGGGCTCAGGAGACGGTGCGTGGATCAATCGGGGCTCGGATACGGCGCGTGGATCGATCGGGGCTCAGGAGACGGCGCGAGGAGCGATCGGGGCTCGGAGACGACGCGTGTACGGATCGGGGCTTGGTGACGGAGTGTGGACCGATCGGGGCTCTCGAAGCGGCGCCTGAACCGATCCTGGCTCGGAGACGGGGCGAGGAGGCATCTGGTCTTAGAAGACGACGCGTGGATCGATCGGGGCTCGGAGACGGCGCGTGAACCGACCGGGGCTCAGGAGGCCGCGCGTGGACCGATCGAGGCTCGGCGACGGCGCGTGTACCGATCGGGGCTCGGCGACTGCGTGTGGACGTATCGGGGTTCAGGAGACGGCGCGTGGACCGATCGGGGCTCAGGAGACGGCGCGTGCACCGATCGGGGCCCAGAAACGGGTCGTGGACAGATTGGGGCTTAGGAGACGGCGCATGGACCGACTGGGGCTCAGGAGGTTGCGCGTGGAACGATCGGGGCTCAGGAGACGGCGCTTGAACTTATCGGCGCTCGGAGACGGCGTGTGGACCGATCGGAGCTCGGAGACGACGCGTGGACCGATCGGGGCTCAGGAGACGGCGCGAAGAGCGATCGGGCTCAGGAGAAGACGCGTCAATTGATCGTGGCTCAGGAGACGACGCGTGGATCGATCGGGGCTCAGAAGACGACGCGTCGACCGATCGGGGCTCAGGAGACGGCGCGTGGATCGATCGAGGCTCGAAGACGCCGCGTGGAACGATCGGGGCTCAGGAGACGGCGCTTGAACTTATCGGCGCTCGGAGACGGCGCGTGGACCGATCGGGGCTTAGGATACGGCGCATGGACCGATCGGGGCTCAGGAAGCGGCGCCTGGACCGATCGTGGCTCGGAGACGGCGCGTGGAGGCATCGGGGCTAAGAAGACGACGCATGGACCGATCGGGGCTCAGGAAACGGCGTGTGGACCGATCGGAGCTCGGAGACGACGCGTGGACCGATCGGGGCTCAGGAGACGGCGCGAGGAGCGATCGGGCTCAGGAGAAGACGCGTCAATTGATCGTGGCTCAGGAGACGACGCGTCGACGGATCGGGGCTTAGGAGACGACGCGTGGACCGATCGGGGCTTAGGAGACGACGCGGGGACCGATCGGGGTTTAGGAGAGGACGCGTCGACCGATCGGGGCACAGGAGACGGCGCGTGGACCGATCGGGGTTTAGGAGACGACGCGTGGACGGATCGGGGCTCGGAGACGGCGCGTGGACCGATCGGGACTTAGGAGACGACGAGTGGACCGATCGGGGCTTAGGAGACGATACGTGGACCGATCGGGGCTCAGGAGACGGCGCGTGGACCGGTCGGGGCTTAGGAGACTCACGTTGATCGATGGGGCTCCGGAGGCGGCGCGTGGACCGATCGGGGCTTAGGAGACAACGCGTGTACCTATCGGGGCTCAGGAGACAGCGCGTGGACCGATCGGGCCTCAGGGGACGGCGCGTGAAATGATCGGCGCTCGGAGACGGCGCGTCGACCGATCGTGGCTTAGGAGAAGGCGCGTGGAACGATCAGGGCTCAGGAGACGGCGCGTGGAGCGATCGGGGCTCAGGAGACGGCGCGTGAACCAATCGGCGCTCCGAGACGGCGCGTGGACCGATCGGGGATGAGGAGAAGGCGTGTGGACCGGTCGGGTCTTAGGAAACGGCGCGTGGACCGATCGGGGCCCGGAGACGGGGCGTGGAACGATCGGGGCTCAGGTGACGGCGCGTGAACCGATCGGGGCTCGGAGACCGCGCGTGGACCGATCGGGGCTTAGCAGAAGGCGCTTGGACCGATTGGGGCTTAGCAGAAGGCGCTTGGACCGATCGGGGCTTAGGAGACGGCGCGTGGACCGATCGAAGCTCGGAGACGGCGCGTGGACGGATCTGGGCTCGGAGACAGCGCGTGGACCGACTGGGGCACAGGCGGTGGCGCGTGGACCAATTGGGGTTCGGCGACGGCGCGTGGACCGATCCGGGCTCAGGAGACGGCGCGTGGACCGATCGGGGCTGGGAGACGGAGCGTGGAGCGCTCGGGGCTCAGGAGACGGCGCGTGAACTAATCGGCGCTCGGAGACGGCGTGTGGACCGATCGGAGCTCGGAGACGACGCGTGGACCGATCGGGGCTCAAGAGACGGCGCGAGGAGCGATCGGGCTCAGGAGAAGACGCGTCAATTGATCGTGGCTCAGGAGACGACGCGTGGATCGATCGGGGCTCAGCAGACGACGCGTCGACCGATCGGGGCTCAGGAGACTGCCCGTGGATCGATCGAGGCTCGAAGACGCCGCGTGGAACGATCGGGGCTCAGGAGACGGCGCTTGAACTTATCGGCGCTCGGAGACGGCGCGTGGACCGATCGGGGCTTAGGATACGGCGCAGGGACCGATCGGGGCTCAGGAAGCGGCGCCTGGACCGATCGTGGCTCGGAGACGGCGCGTGGATGCATCGGGGCTAAGAAGACGACGCATGGACCGATCGGGGCTCAGGAAACGGCGTGTGGACCGATCGGAGCTCGGAGACGACGCGTGGACCGATCGGGGCTCAGGAGACGGCGCGAGGAGCGATCGGGCTCAGGAGAAGACGCGTCAATTGATCGTGGCTCAGGAGACGACGCGTCGACGGATCGGGGCTTAGGAGACGACGCGTGGACCGATCGGGGCTTAGGAGACTACGCGTGTACCTATCGGGGCTCAGGAGACTGCTCGTGGACCGATTGGGCATCAGGAGACGGCGCGTCGATGGATCGGGGCTTGGGGAACGACGCGTGGACCGATCGGGGCTCAGGAGACGGTGCGTGGATCGATCGGGGCTCGGATACGGCGCGTGGATCGATCGGGGCTCAGGAGACGGCGCGAGGAGCGATCGGGGCTCGGAGACGACGCGTGTACGGATCGGGGCTTGGTGACGGAGTGTGGACCGATCGGGGCTCTCGAAGCGGCGCCTGAACCGATCCTGGCTCGGAGACGGGGCGAGGAGGCATCTGGTCTTAGAAGACGACGCGTGGATCGATCGGGGCTCGGAGACGGCGCGTGAACCGACCGGGGCTCAGGAGGCCGCGCGTGGACCGATCGAGGCTCGGCGACGGCGCGTGTACCGATCGGGGCTCGGCGACTGCGTGTGGACGTATCGGGGTTCAGGAGACGGCGCGTGGACCGATCGGGGCTCAGGAGACGGCGCGTGCACCGATCGGGGCCCAGAGACGGGTCGTGGACAGATTGGGGCTTAGGAGACGGCGCATGGACCGACTGGGGCTCAGGAGGTTGCGCGTGGAACGATCGGGGCTCAGGAGACGGCGCTTGAACTTATCGGCGCTCGGAGACGGCGTGTGGACCGATCGGAGCTCGGAGACGACGCGTGGACCGATCGGGGCTCAGGAGACGGCGCGAAGAGCGATCGGGCTCAGGAGAAGACGCGTCAATTGATCGTGGCTCAGGAGACGACGCGTGGATCGATCGGGGCTCAGAAGACGACGCGTCGACCGATCGGGGCTCAGGAGACGGCGCGTGGATCGATCGAGGCTCGAAGACGCCGCGTGGAACGATCGGGGCTCAGGAGACGGCGCTTGAACTTATCGGCGCTCGGAGACGGCGCGTGGACCGATCGGGGCTTAGGATACGGCGCATGGACCGATCGGGGCTCAGGAAGCGGCGCCTGGACCGATCGTGGCTCGGAGACGGCGCGTGGAGGCATCGGGGCTAAGAAGACGACGCATGGACCGATCGGGGCTCAGGAAACGGCGTGTGGACCGATCGGAGCTCGGAGACGACGCGTGGACCGATCGGGGCTCAGGAGACGGCGCGAGGAGCGATCGGGCTCAGGAGAAGACGCGTCAATTGATCGTGGCTCAGGAGACGACGCGTCGACGGATCGGGGCTCAGGAGATGGCACGTGAACCAATCGGCGCTCGGACACGGCGCGTGGACCGATCGTGGCTTAGGAGAAGGCGCGTGGAACGATCGGGGCTCAGGAGACGGCGCGTGGATCGATCGGTGCTCGAAGACGACGCGTGGACCGATCGCGGCTCAGGAGACGGAGCGTGGATCGATCGGGGCTCGGAGACGGCGCGTGGACCGATCGGGGCTTAGCAGAAGGCGCTTGGACCGATCGGGGCTTAGGAGACGGCGCGTGGACCGATCGGAGCTCGGAGACGGCGCGTGGAACGATCGGGGCTCAGGAGACGGCGCGTGAACCGATCGGCGCTCGGAGACGGCGCGTGGATCGATCTGGGCTCGCAGACAGCGCGTGGACCGACTGGGGCACAGGCGGTGGCGCGTGGACCAATTGGGGTTCGGCGACGGCGCGTGGACCGATCCGGGCTCAGGAGATGGCGCGTGGACCGATCGGGGCTCAGGTGACGGCGCATGGAGCGATCGGCGCTCAGGAGACGGCTCGTGAACTAATCGGCGCTCGGAGACGGCGCGTGGACCGATCGGGGCTGAGGAGAGGGCGCGTGGTCCGATCGGGGCTTACGAGACGGCGCGTGGACCGATCGGGGCTCGGAGATGGCACGTGGAATGATCGGGGCTTAGGAGATGGCGTGTGGACCGATCGGAGATCAGGAGACGACGCGTGGACCGAGAGGGCTCAGGCAGCGGCGCCTGGACCGATCGTAGCTCGAAGACGGCGCGTGGAGGCATCGGGGCTAAGAAGACGACGCATGGATCGAGCGGTGCTCAGAAAACGGCGCGTGGACCGATCCAGGCTCGGAGACGACGCGTTTGCGGATCGGGGATCAGGAGACGACGCGTGGAATGATCCGGGCTCAGGAGACGAAGCGTGGACCGATCGGGGCTCGGAGATGGCGTGTGGAACGATCGGGGCTCGGGTGACGGCGCGTGAACCGATCGGCGCTCGGGGACGGCGCGTGGATCGATCGGGGATCGGAGACGGCGCGTGGAACGATCGCGGCTCGGAGTCGACGCGTTAGCCGATCGGGGCTTAGGCGACGATGCGTGGACCGATCGGGGCTCGGAGACGGAGCGTGGACCGACCGGGGCTTAGGAGACGGCGCGTGGACCGATCGGAGATCAGGAGTTGACCCGTGGACCGATCGGGGTTGTGGAAGCGGCGCACGGACCGATCGTGGCTCGGAGACGGCGCGTGGAGGCATCGGGGCTTTGAAGACGACGCGTGGACCGATCGGGGCTCAGGAAACGGCGTGTGGCGCGATTGGGGCTAAGGAGACGACGCGTGGATCGATCGGGGCTCAGGAGACGACGCGTCGAACAATCGGGGCTCAGGAGACGGCGCGCGGACCGACTGGGGCTCAGGAGACTCGCGTGGATCGATCGGGGCTCCGGAGGCGCCGCGTGGACCGATTGAGATCAGGAGACGGTGCGTGAACCGTTCGGGGCTCGGAGACGGCGCGTGGACCGATCGGGGCTCAGGAGACGGCGCGTGGACCGATCGCGGCTCGGAGACGGCGCGTGGAACGATCGGGGCTCAGGAGACGACGCGTGGACCGATCGGGCGTAGGAGACGACGCGTGTACCTATCGGGGCTCACGACACAGCGTGTGGACCGATTGGGGCTCAGGAGACGCCGCGTGGAACGATCGGGGCTCGGAGACGGCGGGTGGAACAATCGGGGCTCAGGAGACGGCGCGTGGATCGATTGGGGCTCAGATACGGCGCGTGAACCGACCGGGGCTCAGGAGGCCGCGCGTGGACCGATCGCGGCTCGGCGACGGCGCGTGGACCGATCGGGGCTCGCAGACGACGCGTAGACCGATCGGTGCTCGGAGACAGCGCGTGGACCGACTGGGGCTCGAAGACGGCGCGTGGACCGATCGTGGCTTAGGAGAAGGCGCGTTGAATGATCGAGGCTCAGGAGACGGCGCGTGGACCGATCGTGGCTCGGAGACGGCGCGTGGACCGACTGGGGCTCAGGAGACTCGTGTGGATCGATCGGGGCTCCGGAGGCGCCGCGTGGACCGATTGAGATCAGGAGACGGTGCGTGAACCGTTCGGGGCTCGGAGACGGCGCGTGGACCGATCGGGGCTCAGGAGACGGCGCGTGGACCGATCGCGGCTCGGAGACGGCGCGTGGAACGATCGGGGCTCAGGAGACGACGCGTGGACCGATCGGGCGTAGGAGACGACGCGTGTACCTATCGGGGCTCACGACACAGCGTGTGGACCGATTGGGGCTCAGGAGACGCCGCGTGGAACGATCGGGGCTCGGAGACGGCGGGTGGAACAATCGGGGCTCAGGAGACGGCGCGTGGACCGATTGGGGCTCAGATACGGCGCGTGAACCGACCGGGGCTCAGGAGGCCGCGCGTGGACCGATCGCGGCTCGGCGACGGCGCGTGGACCGATCGGGGCTCGCAGACGACGCGTAGACCGATCGGTGCTCGGAGACAGCGCGTGGACCGACTGGGGCTCGAAGACGGCGCGTGGACCGATCGTGGCTTAGGAGAAGGCGCGTTGAATGATCGAGGCTCAGGAGACGGCGCGTGGACCGATCGTGGCTCGGAGACGGCGCGTGGAGGCATCGGGGTTAAGAAGACGACGCATCGACCGAGCGGGGTTCAGGAGACGGCGCGAGGAGCGATCGGGGCTTAGGAGACTCGCTTGTACCGATTGGGACTCAGGCGGTTGCACGTGGATCAATTGGGGTTCGGCGACGGCGCGTGGACCGATCGCGGCGCGGAGACGGCGCGTTAACCGATCGCGGCATAGGAGACGATGCGTGGACGGATCGGGGCTCGGAGACGGCGAGTGGACCCATCGGGGCTCGGAGACGACGCGTGTACGGATCGGGGCTTGATGACGGCGGCTTTACCAGTCGCGGCTCGGAGACGGCCCGTGGACAGATCGGGGCTTAGGAGACGGCGCGTGAACCGATCGGGGCTCAGGAGATGGCGCGTGGACCGGTCGGGGCTTAGGAGACGACGCCTGGACCGATCGGGGCTTAGGACGCGGCGTGTGGGACGTTCGGGGCTCAGGAGACGGCGCGTGCACCGATCGGCGCTCGGAGACGGCGCGTGGAGCGGTCGGGGCTGAGGAGACGGCGCGTCAACCGATCGGCGCTCGGAGACGGCGAGTGGACCGATCGGGGCTTATGAGACGGCGCGTGGACCGATCGGGGCATATGAGACGGCGCGTGGACCGATCGGAGATCAGGAGAAGACGCGTGCACCGTTCGGGGCTCTGGAAGCGGCGCACGGACCGATCGTGGCTCGGAGACGGCGCGTGGAGGCATCGGGGCTTTGATGACGACGCGTGGACCGAACGGTGCTCAGAAAACGCCACGTGAACCGATGGGGGCTCGGAGACGCCGCTTGGACCGATCGGGGCTTAGGAGACGGCGCGTGGACCGATTGGGGCTTAGGAGACGGCGCGTGGACCGATCGGTGCTCAGGAAGAGGCGTCTGGACCGATCGGGGCTCAGGAAGCGGCGCCTAGACCGATCGTGGCTCGGAGACGGCGCGTGGAGGCATCGGGGCTAAGAAGACGACGCATGGACCGAGCGGGGCTCAGGAGACGGCGCGAGGAGCGATCGGGGCTCAGGAGAAGACGCGTCAATTGATCGGGGCTCAGAAATCGGCGCGTGGAGCGATCGGGGCTCAGGGGACGACGCGTGGATCGATCGGGGCTCAGGAAACGACTCGTCGACCGATCGGGGCTCAGGAGACGGCGCGCGTACCGACCGGGACTCAGGAGCCTCGCGTGGACCGATCACTGCTCGGCGACGGCGCGTGCACGGATCGGGGCTCGGAGACGCCGCGTGGATGGACCGTGGCTTAGAATGCGGCATGCGGACGGATCGGGAATCGGAGACGGCGTGTGGACCGATCGGGGATCAGGAAACGGCAAGTGGAGCGATCGGGGTTGAGGAGGCGGCGCGTGGATCGATCGGGGCTCAGGAGGCGATGCGTCGACGGATCGGGGCTTAGGAGACGACGCGTGGATCGATCGGGCATTAGGGGACGACGCGTGGACCGATCGGTGCTCGGAGACGGCGCGTGGATGGACCGTGGCTTAGAATGCGGCATGCGGACGGATCGGGAATCGGAGACGGCGTGTGGACCAATCGGGGCTCGGAGACGGCGCGTTAACCGATCGGGGCGTAGGAGACGATGCGTAGACCGATCGGGCCTCGGAGACGGCGCGTGGAACGATCGGAGCAAAGGAGACAGCGCGTGCATCGATCGGGGCTTAGGAGGCGGCGCGTGGACCGATTGGGGCTTAGGAGACGGCGCGAGGACCGATCGGGGCTCGGAGACATCGCGTGGAATGATCGGGGCTCAGGAGACGGCGCGTGAACCGATCGGCGCTCGGAGACGGCGCGTGGACGGATCAGGGCTCAGGAGACGGCGCGTGAACCAATCGGCGCTCGGAGACGGCGCGTGGACCGATCGGGGCTTAGGAGACGGCGAGTGCACCGATCGGGGCCCGGAGACGGGTCGTGGACCGATCATGTCTCGGAGACGGCATGTTAACCGATCAGGGCTTAGGAGACGATGCGTGGAGCGATCGGGGCTCAGGAGACGACGCGTGAACCGACCGGGGCTCAGGGGGCCGCGCGTGGACCGATCATGGCTCGGCGACGGCGCGTGGACCGATCAGGGTTCGGATGCGACGCGTGGACCGATCGGGGCTCGGAGACAGCGCGTGGACCAACCGGGGCTCAGGCGGTTGCGCGTGGACCAATTGGGGTTCGGCGACGGCGCGTGTACCTATCGGGGCTCACGAGACTGCGTGTGGGCCGATTGGGGCTCAGGAGACGACGCGTTTACGGATCGGGGATCAGGAGACGACGCGTGGAACGATCCGGGCTCAGGAGACGGAGCGTGGACCGATCGGGGCTTGGAGACGACGCGTGGATCGATCGCGGCTCGGAGACGGGGCGTGGACCGGTCGAGGCTTAGGAGAAGGCGGGTAGAACGATCGGGGCTCAGGAGACGGAGCTTGGTCCGATCGGGGCTCAGGACACGGCGCTTGGATCAATCGGGGCTCGGAGACGGCGCGTGGACCGATCGCGGCTCAGGAGACGGAGCGTGGATCGATCGGGGCTCGGAAACGGCGCGTGGACCGATCGGGGCTCAGGAGACGGTGCGTGAACCAATCGGTGCTCGGAGACGGCGCGTGGACCGGTCGAGGCTTAGGAGAAGGCGGGTAGAACGTTCGGGGCTCAGGAGACGGAGCTTGGTCCGATCGGGGCTCAGGACACGGCGCTTGGATCCATCGGGGCTCGGAGACGGCGCGTGGACCGATCGGGGCTCTGGAGACGGCGCGTGGAGCGATCGGGGCTCGGACACGGCGCGTGGACCGATCGGGGCTTAGCAGACGACGCGTGGACAGATTGGGGCTTAGGAATCGGCGCGTGGACCGATCGGGACTCCGGGACGGCGCGTGGACCGATCGGGGCTCAGGAGACGGCGCGTGGATCGATCGGGGCTCAGGAGACGGCGCGTGGAGTGACCGGGGCTTAGGAGACGATAAGTGGACCGATTGGAGCTCAGGAGACGGCGCGTGGAGCGATCGGGGGTAAGAAGACGACGCATTGACCGCGCGCGGCTCAGGAGACGACGCGTGGAGCGGTCGGGGCTCGGAAACGGCGGGTGGACCGATTGGGGCTCAGGAGGCCGCGCGTGGGCCGATCGCGGCTCGGCGCCACCACGTGGACGGATCGGGGCTCAGGAGGCTGCGCGTGGTCCGATCATGGCTCGGCGACGGCGCGTGGACCGATCGCGGCTCGGAGACGGCGCGTGGAACGATCGGGGCTCAGGAGACGGTGCGTGAACCAATCGGCGCTCGGACACGGCGCGTGGACCGATCGTGGCTTACGAGAAGGCGCGTGGAACGATCGGGGCTCAGGAGACGGCGCGTGGATCGATCGGTGCTCGAAGACGACGCGTGGACCGATCGCGGCTCAGGAGACGGCGCGTGGATCGATCGGGGCTCGGAAACGGCGCGTGGACCGATCGGGGCTCAGCAGACGGCGCGTGGACCGATAGGGCTCAGGAGGCCGCGCGTGGACCGATCGGGGCTCGGCGACGGCGCCCGGACCGATCGAGGCTCGGCGACGACGCGTGTACGGATCGGGGACTAGGGGACGACACGTGAACCGATCGGGGCTCAGGCGACGGCGTGTGGACTGATCGGGGATCGGAAACGATGCGTTAACCGAGCGGGGCTTAGGAGACGATGCGTGGAGCGATCGCTGCTCGGAGACGGCGCGTGGAACGATCGGGGCTCGGCGAGTGCGCGTGGACGTATCGGGGTTCAGGAGACGGCGCGTGGAACGATCGGGGCTCGGAGACGGCGCGTTAACCGATCGGGGCTTAGGAGATGACGCGTGGACCGATCGCGGTTCGGAGAGGGCACGTGAACCGACCGGGGCTCAGGAGGATGCTCGTGGACCGATCGAGGCTCGGCTACGGCGCGTGGACCCATCGGGGCTCAGGAGGCGGTGCGTGGACCCATCGGGACTCGGAGACGACGCGTGGAACGATCCGGGCACAGGAGACGGCGCGTCGACCGACCGGAGGTCAGGAGGCGACGCGTGGACCCATCGGGGCTCGGAGACGGCACGTGGACCGATCGGGGCTTAGGACCCGACGCGTGGGCTGATCGGGGTGCAGGAGACGGGGCGTGGACCGATCGAGGCTTAGGAGACGATACGTGGAGCGATCGGGGCTCAGGAGGCGGCGCGTGGATCGATCGGGGCTCAGGAGACGCCGCGTGGACCGATCGCGTATTAGGGGACGACGCATCGACCGATCGGTGCTCGGAGTCGGCGCGTGGATGGACCATCGCTTAGAATGCGGCACGTGTACCGATCGGGGCTCGGAGACGGCGTGTGGACCGATCGGGGCTCGGAGAGGGCGCGTTAACCGATCGGCGCTTAGGAGACGATGCGTGGACCGATCGGGGCTCGGAGATGGCACGTGGACCGATCGGGGCTCGGAGACGGCGCGTTAACCGATCGGCGCTTAGGAGCCGACACGTGGACCGATCGGGACTCAGAAGGCGGCGCCTGGACCGATCGTGGCTCAGGAGACGGCGCGTGGACGGGTCGGGGCTTAGTAGACTCGCGTAGATCGATCGGGGCTCCGGAGGCGGCACGTGGACCGATCGGGGATCAGGAGACGGTACGGGGACCGATCGCGGCTCGGAGATGGCGTGTGGACCGATCGGGGCTTCGGAGACGGTACATGGACCGATCGGGGCTCGGAGACGGCGCGAGGACCGACCGGGGCTCAGGAGACGGCGCGTGGACCGACCGGAGCTCAGGAGATTCGCGTGGATCGATCCGGGCTCCGGAGGCGGCGCGTGGACCGATTGGGGAGCAGGAGATGGGCCGTGGACGGATCGGGGCTCAGGAGACGGCGGTGGACCGATCGGGGCTCGGAGACGGCATGTTAACCGATCGGAGCTTAGGAGACGATACGTGGACCGATCGGGGCTCGGATACGGCGCGTGAACCGACCGGGGCTCAGGAGGCCGCGCGTGGACCGATCGAGGCTCAGGAGGCCACGCCTGGACCGTTCGGGGCTCCGCGACGGCGCGTGGACCGATAGGGGCTTAGGAGACGGCGCGTGGAACGATCGGGGCTCGGAGACGGGGCGTGGAATGATCGTGGCTCACGAGATGGCGCGTGGACGGGTCGGGGCTTAGGAGACTCGCGTAGATCGATCGGGGCTCCGGAGGCGGCACGTGGACCGATCGGGGATCAGGAGACGGTGCGTGGAACGATCGCGGCTCGGAGATGGCGCGTGGCCCGATCGGCGCTTAGGAGACGACGCGTGGACCGATCGGGGCTTAGGAGACGACGCGTAGACCGATCGGGGCTCACGAGACAGCGCGTGGACTGATTGGGGCTCAGGAAGCAGCGCCTGGACCAATCGTGGCTCGGAGACGGCGCGAGGAGGCATCTGGGCTTGGAAGACGACGCGTGGATCGATCGGGGCTCGGAGACGGCGCGTGATCCGGCCGGGGCTCAGGAGGCCGCGCGTGAACCTATCGAGGCTCAGGAGGCCACGCCTGGACCGATCGGGGCTCCGCGACGGCGCCTGGACCGATAGGGGCTTAGGAGACGGCGCGTGGACCGATCGGGGCTCGGAGACGGGGCGTGGAATGATCGTGGCTCACGAGATGGCGCGTGAAATGATCGGCGCTCTGAGACGGCGCGTAGACCGATTGGGGCTTACGAGACGGCGCGTGGACCGAACGGGGCTCGGAGACGACGCACGGACCGATCGGGGCTCGGAAACGGCGCGTGGACCGATCGGGGCTTAGGAGACGGCGCGTGGACCGATCGGGGCTTAGGAGCCGACGCGTGGACCGATCGTGGCTCAGGAGACGTCGCGTGGACCGATCGGTGCTCGGAGACTGCGCGTGGACGGACCGCGGCTTAGAATGCGGCACGCGGACCGATCGGGGATCGGAGACGGCGTGTGGACGTATCGGGGCTTAGGAGACGATGCGTGGACCGATCGGGGCTCAGGAGACGGCGCGTGGACCGGTCGGGGCTTAGGAGACGACGCCTGGACAGATCGGAGCTTAGGAGGCGGCGTGTGGAACGATCGGTGCTCAGGAGACGGCGCGTGCACCAATCGGCGCTCGGAGACGGCGCGTGGAGCGATCGGGGCTCGGAGACGGCACGTGGAACGATCGGGGCCCAGGAGACGGTGCGTGGAGGCATTGGGGCTTAGAAGACCACGCATGGACCGAGCGGGGCTCAGGAGACGGCGCGGAGAGCGATCGCGGCTCAGGAGAAGACGCGTCAATTGATCGGGACTCAGGAGACGACGCGGCGACGGATTGGGGCTTAGGAGACGACGCGTGGCCCGATTGGGGCTTTGGAGACGACGTGTGGACCGATCGGGGCTTAGGAGACGGCACGTGAATCGATCGGTACACAGGAGACGGAGGGTGAACCGGTCGGGTCTAAGGAGACGACGCGTCGACCGATCGGGGCTCAGGGGAAGGGGTGTGGACCGATCGGGGCATAGGAGACGACGCGTGGACCGATCGGGGCTCAGGAGATGGCGCGCGGACCGACCGGGGCTCAGGCGACTCGCGTGGAACGACCAGGGCTTTGGAGGCGGCGCGTGAACCGATCGGGGCTTGATGACATCGCGTTTACCGATCGCGGTTCGGAGACGGCCCGTGGACAGATCGGGGCTTAGGAGACGGCGCGTGGACCTAACGGGGCTCAGGAGACGGCGCGTGGACCGGTCGGGGCTTAGGAGACGACGCCTGGACCGATCGGGGCTTAGGAGGCGGCGTGTGCAACGATCGGTGCTCAGGGGACGGCGCGTGCACCAATCGGCGCTCGGAGACGGCGCGTCGAGCGATCGGGGCTCAGGAGACAACGCGTGGACGGACCGTGGCTTAGAATGCGTCACGCGGACCGATCGGCGATCGGATACGGCGCGTCGCCGATCGGGGCTCAGGAGACGACGCGTGGACGGACCGTGGCTTAGGATGCGTCACGCGGACCGATCGGCGATCGGATACGGCGTGTGGACGTATCGGGGCTTAGGAGACGATGCGTGGACCGATCGGGGCTCAGGAGACGGCGGGTGATCCGGTCGGGTCTTAGGAGACGACGCGTCGACCGATCGGGGCTCAGGGAAAGGCGTGTGGACCGATCGAGGCTCAGGAGACGGCGCCTGGACCGATCGGGGCTCGGCGACTGCGCGTGGACGGATCGGGGCTCAGGAGACGGCGCGTGGGCCGATCGGGGCTCAGGAGGCCGCGCGTTAACCGATCGGGGCTTAGGAGACGATGCGTGAACCGATCGGGGCTAGGAGACGACGCCTGGACAGATCGGAGCTTAGGAGGCGGCGTGTGGAACGATCGGTGCTCAGGAGACGGCGCGTGCACCAATCGGGGCTAGGAGACGGCACGTGGAACGATCGGGGCTCCAGTGACGGCGCGTGGACCGATCGGGCTCACGAAGCGGCGTCTGGACCGATCGTGGCTCGGAGACGGCGCGAGGAGGCATCTGGGCTTAGAAGACGACGCGTGGACCAAACGGTGCTCAGAAAACGGTGCTTCGAGCGATCGGGGCTCAGGAGACGGCGCGTGGACCGATCGGGGCTCCGGAGCCGGCGCGTGGACCGATTGGGGCTCGGATACGGCGCGTGAACCAAACGGGACTCAGGAGCCCGCGCGTGGACCGATCCCGGCTCGACGACGGCGCGTGGACGGACCGCGGCTTTGAATGCGGCACGCGGACCGATCGGGGATCGGAGACGGCGTGTGGACGTATCGGGGCTTAGGAGACGATGCGTGGACCGATCGGGGCTCAGGAGTTGGCGCGTGGGACGACTGGGGCTCAGGACGTTGCGCGTGGACCAATTGGGGTTCGGCGACGGCGCGTGGACCAACGGGGGCTAAGGAGACCGCGCGTGGCCCGATCGGGGCTCGGTGACTGCGCGTGGACGGATCGGGGCTCAGGAGACGGCGGGTTGACCGATCGGGGCTCAGAGACGACGGGTTTACGGATCGGGGATTAGGGGACGTCGCGTGGACCGATCCGGGCTCAGGAGACGGCGCGTGGACCAACCGTGGCTCGGAGATGGTGCGTGTACGGATCAGGGATTCGGGGACGACGCGTGGAATGATCCGGGCTCAGGAGACGGCGCGTGGACCGATCGGGGGTCGGAGACGGCGCGTGGAACGATCGGGGCTCAGGTGCCGGCGCGTGAACTGATCGGCGCTCGGAGACGGCGCGTGGACCGATCGGAGCTTAGGAGAAGGCGCTTGGACCGATCGGGGCTTAGGAGACGGCGCGTGGACCGATCGGAGCTCGGAGACGGCGCGTGAAACGATCGGGGCTAAGGAGACGGCGCGTGAACCGATCGGCGCTCGGAGACGGCGCGTGGACCGATTGGGGCTCGGAGACGGCGCGTGGACGGATGCAGGCTCAGGAGACTCATGTGGAACGACCGGGGCTTTGGAGGCGGCGCGTGAACCGATCGGGGCTTGATGACATCGCGTTTACCGATCGCGGCTCGGAGACGGCCCGTGGACAGATGGGGGCTTAGGAGACGGCGCGTGGACCTAACGGGGCTCAGGAGACGGCGCGTGGACCGGTCGGCGCTTAGGAGACGACGCCTGGACCGATCGGGGCTTAGGAGGCGGCGTGTGGAACGATCGGTGCTCAGGAGACGGCGCGTGCACCAATCGGCGCTCGGAGACGGCGCGTCGAGCGATCGGGGCTCAGGAGACGACGCGTGGACGGACCGTGGCTTAGAATGCGTCACACGGACCGATCGGCGATCGGATACGGCGTGTGGACGTATCGGGGCTTAGGAGACGATGCGTGGACCGATCGGGGCTCAGGAGACGGCGGGTGCTCCGGTCGGGTCTTAGGAGACGACGCGTGGACGGACCGTGGCTTAGAATGCGTCACGCGGACCGATCGGCCATCGGATACGGCGTGTGGACGTATCGGGGCTTAGGAGACGATGCGTGGACCGATCGGGGCTCAGGAGACGGCGGGTGATCCGGTCGGGTCTTAGGAGACGACGCGTCGACCGATCGGGGCTCAGGGAAAGGCGTGTGGACCGATCGGGGCTCAGGAGACGGCGCCTGGACCGATCGGGGCTCGGCGACTGCGCGTGGACGGATCGGGGCTCAGGAGACGACGCGTGGACCGAGAGGGCTCTGGAACCGGCGCACGGACGGATCGTGGCTCGGATACGGCGCGTGGAGGCATTGGGGCTTTAAAGACGACGCGTGGACCAAACGGTGCTCAGAAAACGGTGCATGGAGCGATCGGGACTCGGAGACGGCGCGTGGACCGATCGGGGCTTAGGAGAAAACGCGTGGACCGATTGGGGCTCAGGAAGCAGCGCCTGGACCGATCGTGGCTCGGAGACGGCGCGAGGAGGCATCTGGGCTTGGAAGACGACGCGTGGATCGATCGGGGCTCGGAGACGGCGCGTGATCCGACCGGGGCTCAGGAGGCCGCGCGTGGACCGATCGAGGCTCAGGAGGCCACGCCTGGACCGATCGGGGCTCCGCGACGGCGCGTGGACCGATCGAGGCTCGGAGACGACGCGTGTACGGATCGGGGATTCGGCGATGACGCGTGGACCGATCCGGGCTCAGGAGACGGCGCGTGGACGGATCGGGGCTCGGAGACGGCGCGTGGAACGATCGGGGCTCAGGAGACGGCGCGTGAACCGATCGGCGCTCGGAGACGCCGCGTGGAACGATCGGGGCTCAGGAGACGGCGCTTGAACTTATCGGCGCTCGGAGACGGCGCGTGGACCGATCGGGGCTCAGGAAGCGGTGCCTGGACCGATCGGGGCTTAGGAGAAGGCGCGTGGACCGATCGGGGCTTAGGAGACGGCGCGTAGATCGATCGGAGATCAGGAGACGACGCGTGCACCGATCGGCGCTCGGAGACGGCGTGTGGAACGAATGGGGCTCGGAGACAGCGCGTGGACCGACTGGGGCTCAGGCGGTTGCGCGTGGACCAATTGGGGTTCGGCGACGGCGCGTGGACCGATCCAGGCTCAGGAGACGGCGCGTGGACCGATCGGGGCTCGGAGACGGCGCGTGGAGCTATCGGGGCTCAGGAGACGGCGCGTGAACCAATCGGCGCCCCGAGACGGCGCGTGGACCGATCGGGGATGAAGAGAAGGCGCGTGGACCGATCGGGGCTTAGGAGACGGCGCGTAGACCGATCGGGGCTCGGAGACGGCGCGTGGAACGATCGGGGCTCAGGTGACGGCGCGTGAACCGATCGGGGCTTAGCAGAAGGCGCTTGGACCGATCGGGGCTTAGGAGACGGCGCGTGGACCGATCGGAGCTCGGAGACGGCGCGTGGAACGATCGGGGCTCAGGAGACGGCGCGTGAACCGATCGGCGCTCGGAGACGGCTCGTGGATCGATCTGGGCTCGCAGACAGCGCGTGGACCGACTGGGGCACAGGCGGTGGCGCGTGGACCAATTGGGGTTCGGCGACGGCGCGTGGACCGATCCGGGCTCAGGAGATGGCGCGTGGACCGATCGGGGCTCAGGTGACGGCGCATGGAGCGATCGGGGCTCAGGAGACGGCGCGTGAACTAATCGGCGCTCGGAGACGGCGCGTGGACCGATCGGGGCTGAGGAGAAGGCGCGTGGTCCGATCGGGGCTTATGAGACGGCGCTTGGACCGATCGGGGCTCGGAGATGGCACGTGGAATGATCGGGGCTTAGGAGATGGCGTGTGGACCGATCGGAGATCAGGAGACGACGCGTGGACCGATCCAGGCTCGGAGACGACGCGTTTGCGGATCGGGGATCAGGAGACGACGCGTGGAATGATCCGGGCTCAGGAGACGAAGCGTGGACCGATCGGGGCTCGGAGATGGCGTGTGGAACGATCGGGGCTCGGGTGACGGCGCGTGAACCGATCGGCGCTCGGGGACGGCGCGTGGATCGATCGGGGATCGGAGACGGCGCGTGGAACGATCGCGGCTCGGAGTCGACGCGTTAGCCGATCGGGGCTTAGGCGACGATGCGTGGACCGATCGGGGCTCGGAGACGGAGCGTGGACCGACCGGGGCTTAGGAGACGGCGCGTGGACCGATCGGAGATCAGGAGTTGACCCGTGGACCGATCGGGGTTGTGGAAGCGGCGCACGGACCGTTCGTGGCTCGGAGACGGCGCGTGGAGGCATCGGGGCTTTGAAGACGACGCGTGCACCGATCGGGGCTCAGGAAACGGCGTGTGGCGCGATTGGGGCTAAGGAGACGACGCGTGGATCGATCGGGGCTCAGGAGACGACGCGTCGAACAATCGGGGCTCAGGAGACGGCGCGCGGACCGACTGGGGCTCAGGAGACTCGCGTGGATCGATCGGGGCTCCGGAGGCGCCGCGTGGACCGATTGAGATCAGGAGACGGTGCGTGAACTGTTCGGGGCTCGGAGACGGCGCGTGGACCGATCGGGGCTCAGGAGACGGCACGTGGACCGATCGCGGCTCGGAGACGGCGCGTGGAACGATCGGGGCTCCGGAGACGACGCGTGGACCGATCGGGCGTAGGAGACGACGCGTGTACCTATCGGGGCTCACGACACAGCGTGTGGACCGATTGGGGCTCAGGAGACGTCGCGTGGAACGATCGGGGCTCGGAGACGGCGGGTAGAACAATCGGGGCTCAGGAGACGGCGCGTGGACCGATTGGGGCTCAGATACGGCGCGTGAACCGACCGGGGCTCAGGAGGCCGCGCATCGACTGATGGGGATCGGATATGACGGGTGGAACGATCGGAGCTCAGGAGACGGTGCGTGAACCGATCGGCGCTCGGAGACGGCGCTTGGACCGATCGGGGCTTAGGAGACGGCGCGTGGACCGATTGGGGCTCGGAGACGGCGCTTGGACCGATCGGGGCTTAGGAGACAGCGCGTGGACCGATTGGGGCTCAAGAGACGGCGCGTGGACCGCTCGGGGCTCGGAGACGGCGCGTGGACCGATCGGGGATTAGGAGACAGCGCGTGGACCGATCGGGGCTCAGGAGATAGCGCGTGGACCGGTCGGGGCTTAGGAGACTCGCGTGGATCTAACGGACCTTCGGAGGCGGCGTGTGAACCGATCGGGGATCAGGAAACGGCGCGTGGACCGATCGGAGCTCGGAGACGACGCGTGGACCGATCGGGGCTCAGGAGATGGCACGTGAACCAATCGGCGCTCGGACACGGCGCGTGGACCGATCGTGGCTTAGGAGAAGGCGCGTGGAACGATCGGGGCTCAGGAGACGGCGCGTGGATCGATCGGTGCTCGAAGACGACGCGTGGACCGATCGCGGCTCAGGAGACGGAGCGTGGATCGATCGGGGCTCGGAGACGGCGCGTGGACCGATCGGGGCTTAGCAGAAGGCGCTTGGACCGATCGGGGCTTAGGAGACGGCGCGTGGACCGATCGGAGCTCGGAGACGGCGCGTGGAACGATCGGGGCTCAGGAGACGGCGCGTGAACCGATCGGCGCTCGGAGACGGCGCGTGGATCGATCTGGGCTCGCAGACAGCGCGTGGACCGACTGGGGCACAGGCGGTGGCGCGTGGACCAATTGGGGTTCGGCGACGGCGCGTGGACCGATCCGGGCTCAGGAGATGGCGCGTGGACCGATCGGGGCTCAGGTGACGGCGCATGGAGCGATCGGCGCTCAGGAGACGGCTCGTGAACTAATCGGCGCTCGGAGACGGCGCGTGGACCGATCGGGGCTGAGGAGAGGGCGCGTGGTCCGATCGGGGCTTACGAGACGGCGCGTGGACCGATCGGGGCTCGGAGATGGCACGTGGAATGATCGGGGCTTAGGAGATGGCGTGTGGACCGATCGGAGATCAGGAGACGACGCGTGGACCGAGAGGGCTCAGGCAGCGGCGCCTGGACCGATCGTAGCTCGAAGACGGCGCGTGGAGGCATCGGGGCTAAGAAGACGACGCATGGATCGAGCGGTGCTCAGAAAACGGCGCGTGGACCGATCCAGGCTCGGAGACGACGCGTTTGCGGATCGGGGATCAGGAGACGACGCGTGGAATGATCCGGGCTCAGGAGACGAAGCGTGGACCGATCGGGGCTCGGAGATGGCGTGTGGAACGATCGGGGCTCGGGTGACGGCGCGTGAACCGATCGGCGCTCGGGGACGGCGCGTGGATCGATCGGGGATCGGAGACGGCGCGTGGAACGATCGCGGCTCGGAGTCGACGCGTTAGCCGATCGGGGCTTAGGCGACGATGCGTGGACCGATCGGGGCTCGGAGACGGAGCGTGGACCGACCGGGGCTTAGGAGACGGCGCGTGGACCGATCGGAGATCAGGAGTTGACCCGTGGACCGATCGGGGTTGTGGAAGCGGCGCACGGACCGATCGTGGCTCGGAGACGGCGCGTGGAGGCATCGGGGCTTTGAAGACGACGCGTGGACCGATCGGGGCTCAGGAAACGGCGTGTGGCGCGATTGGGGCTAAGGAGACGACGCGTGGATCGATCGGGGCTCAGGAGACGACGCGTCGAACAATCGGGGCTCAGGAGACGGCGCGCGGACCGACTGGGGCTCAGGAGACTCGCGTGGATCGATCGGGGCTCCGGAGGCGCCGCGTGGACCGATTGAGATCAGGAGACGGTGCGTGAACCGTTCGGGGCTCGGAGACGGCGCGTGGACCGATCGGGGCTCAGGAGACGGCGCGTGGACCGATCGCGGCTCGGAGACGGCGCGTGGAACGATCGGGGCTCAGGAGACGACGCGTGGACCGATCGGGCGTAGGAGACGACGCGTGTACCTATCGGGGCTCACGACACAGCGTGTGGACCGATTGGGGCTCAGGAGACGCCGCGTGGAACGATCGGGGCTCGGAGACGGCGGGTGGAACAATCGGGGCTCAGGAGACGGCGCGTGGATCGATTGGGGCTCAGATACGGCGCGTGAACCGACCGGGGCTCAGGAGGCCGCGCGTGGACCGATCGCGGCTCGGCGACGGCGCGTGGACCGATCGGGGCTCGCAGACGACGCGTAGACCGATCGGTGCTCGGAGACAGCGCGTGGACCGACTGGGGCTCGAAGACGGCGCGTGGACCGATCGTGGCTTAGGAGAAGGCGCGTTGAATGATCGAGGCTCAGGAGACGGCGCGTGGACCGATCGTGGCTCGGAGACGGCGCGTGGACCGACTGGGGCTCAGGAGACTCGTGTGGATCGATCGGGGCTCCGGAGGCGCCGCGTGGACCGATTGAGATCAGGAGACGGTGCGTGAACCGTTCGGGGCTCGGAGACGGCGCGTGGACCGATCGGGGCTCAGGAGACGGCGCGTGGACCGATCGCGGCTCGGAGACGGCGCGTGGAACGATCGGGGCTCAGGAGACGACGCGTGGACCGATCGGGCGTAGGAGACGACGCGTGTACCTATCGGGGCTCACGACACAGCGTGTGGACCGATTGGGGCTCAGGAGACGCCGCGTGGAACGATCGGGGCTCGGAGACGGCGGGTGGAACAATCGGGGCTCAGGAGACGGCGCGTGGACCGATTGGGGCTCAGATACGGCGCGTGAACCGACCGGGGCTCAGGAGGCCGCGCGTGGACCGATCGCGGCTCGGCGACGGCGCGTGGACCGATCGGGGCTCGCAGACGACGCGTAGACCGATCGGTGCTCGGAGACAGCGCGTGGACCGACTGGGGCTCGAAGACGGCGCGTGGACCGATCGTGGCTTAGGAGAAGGCGCGTTGAATGATCGAGGCTCAGGAGACGGCGCGTGGACCGATCGTGGCTCGGAGACGGCGCGTGGAGGCATCGGGGTTAAGAAGACGACGCATCGACCGAGCGGGGTTCAGGAGACGGCGCGAGGAGCGATCGGGGCTTAGGAGACTCGCTTGTACCGATTGGGACTCAGGCGGTTGCACGTGGATCAATTGGGGTTCGGCGACGGCGCGTGGACCGATCGCGGCGCGGAGACGGCGCGTTAACCGATCGCGGCATAGGAGACGATGCGTGGACGGATCGGGGCTCGGAGACGGCGAGTGGACCCATCGGGGCTCGGAGACGACGCGTGTACGGATCGGGGCTTGATGACGGCGGCTTTACCAGTCGCGGCTCGGAGACGGCCCGTGGACAGATCGGGGCTTAGGAGACGGCGCGTGAACCGATCGGGGCTCAGGAGATGGCGCGTGGACCGGTCGGGGCTTAGGAGACGACGCCTGGACCGATCGGGGCTTAGGACGCGGCGTGTGGGACGTTCGGGGCTCAGGAGACGGCGCGTGCACCGATCGGCGCTCGGAGACGGCGCGTGGAGCGGTCGGGGCTGAGGAGACGGCGCGTCAACCGATCGGCGCTCGGAGACGGCGAGTGGACCGATCGGGGCTTATGAGACGGCGCGTGGACCGATCGGGGCATATGAGACGGCGCGTGGACCGATCGGAGATCAGGAGAAGACGCGTGCACCGTTCGGGGCTCTGGAAGCGGCGCACGGACCGATCGTGGCTCGGAGACGGCGCGTGGAGGCATCGGGGCTTTGATGACGACGCGTGGACCGAACGGTGCTCAGAAAACGCCACGTGAACCGATGGGGGCTCGGAGACGCCGCTTGGACCGATCGGGGATTAGGAGACGGCGCGTGGACCGATTGGGGCTTAGGAGACGGCGCGTGGACCGATCGGTGCTCAGGAAGAGGCGTCTGGACCGATCGGGGCTCAGGAAGCGGCGCCTAGACCGATCGTGGCTCGGAGACGGCGCGTGGAGGCATCGGGGCTAAGAAGACGACGCATGGACCGAGCGGGGCTCAGGAGACGGCGCGAGGAGCGATCGGGGCTCAGGAGAAGACGCGTCAATTGATCGGGGCTCAGAAATCGGCGCGTGGAGCGATCGGGGCTCAGGGGACGACGCGTGGATCGATCGGGGCTCAGGAAACGACTCGTCGACCGATCGGGGCTCAGGAGACGGCGCGCGTACCGACCGGGACTCAGGAGCCTCGCGTGGACCGATCACTGCTCGGCGACGGCGCGTGCACGGATCGGGGCTCGGAGACGGCGCGTGGATGGACCGTGGCTTAGAATGCGGCATGCGGACGGATCGGGAATCGGAGACGGCGTGTGGACCGATCGGGGATCAGGAAACGGCAAGTGGAGCGATCGGGGTTGAGGAGGCGGCGCGTGGATCGATCGGGGCTCAGGAGGCGATGCGTCGACGGATCGGGGCTTAGGAGACGACGCGTGGATCGATCGGGCATTAGGGGACGACGCGTGGACCGATCGGTGCTCGGAGACGGCGCGTGGATGGACCGTGGCTTAGAATGCGGCATGCGGACGGATCGGGAATCGGAGACGGCGTGTGGACCAATCGGGGCTCGGAGACGGCGCGTTAACCGATCGGGGCGTAGGAGACGATGCGTAGACCGATCGGGCCTCGGAGACGGCGCGTGGAACGATCGGAGCAAAGGAGACAGCGCGTGCATCGATCGGGGCTTAGGAGGCGGCGCGTGGACCGATTGGGGCTTAGGAGACGGCGCGAGGACCGATCGGGGCTCGGAGACATCGCGTGGAATGATCGGGGCTCAGGAGACGGCGCGTGAACCGATCGGCGCTCGGAGACGGCGCGTGGACGGATCAGGGCTCAGGAGACGGCGCGTGAACCAATCGGCGCTCGGAGACGGCGCGTGGACCGATCGGGGCTTAGGAGACGGCGAGTGCACCGATCGGGGCCCGGAGACGGGTCGTGGACCGATCATGTCTCGGAGACGGCATGTTAACCGATCAGGGCTTAGGAGACGATGCGTGGAGCGATCGGGGCTCAGGAGACGACGCGTGAACCGACCGGGGCTCAGGGGGCCGCGCGTGGACCGATCATGGCTCGGCGACGGCGCGTGGACCGATCAGGGTTCGGATGCGACGCGTGGACCGATCGGGGCTCGGAGACAGCGCGTGGACCAACCGGGGCTCAGGCGGTTGCGCGTGGACCAATTGGGGTTCGGCGACGGCGCGTGTACCTATCGGGGCTCACGAGACTGCGTGTGGGCCGATTGGGGCTCAGGAGACGACGCGTTTACGGATCGGGGATCAGGAGACGACGCGTGGAACGATCCGGGCTCAGGAGACGGAGCGTGGACCGATCGGGGCTTGGAGACGACGCGTGGATCGATCGCGGCTCGGAGACGGGGCGTGGACCGGTCGAGGCTTAGGAGAAGGCGGGTAGAACGATCGGGGCTCAGGAGACGGAGCTTGGTCCGATCGGGGCTCAGGACACGGCGCTTGGATCAATCGGGGCTCGGAGACGGCGCGTGGACCGATCGCGGCTCAGGAGACGGAGCGTGGATCGATCGGGGCTCGGAAACGGCGCGTGGACCGATCGGGGCTCAGGAGACGGTGCGTGAACCAATCGGTGCTCGGAGACGGCGCGTGGACCGGTCGAGGCTTAGGAGAAGGCGGGTAGAACGTTCGGGGCTCAGGAGACGGAGCTTGGTCCGATCGGGGCTCAGGACACGGCGCTTGGATCCATCGGGGCTCGGAGACGGCGCGTGGACCGATCGGGGCTCTGGAGACGGCGCGTGGAGCGATCGGGGCTCGGACACGGCGCGTGGACCGATCGGGGCTTAGGAGACGACGCGTGGACAGATTGGGGCTTAGGAATCGGCGCGTGGACCGATCGGGACTCCGGGACGGCGCGTGGACCGATCGGGGCTCAGGAGACGGCGCGTGGATCGATCGGGGCTCAGGAGACGGCGCGTGGAGTGACCGGGGCTTAGGAGACGATAAGTGGACCGATTGGAGCTCAGGAGACGGCGCGTGGAGCGATCGGGGGTAAGAAGACGACGCATTGACCGCGCGCGGCTCAGGAGACGACGCGTGGAGCGGTCGGGGCTCGGAAACGGCGGGTGGACCGATTGGGGCTCAGGAGGCCGCGCGTGGGCCGATCGCGGCTCGGCGCCACCACGTGGACGGATCGGGGCTCAGGAGGCTGCGCGTGGTCCGATCATGGCTCGGCGACGGCGCGTGGACCGATCGCGGCTCGGAGACGGCGCGTGGAACGATCGGGGCTCAGGAGACGGTGCGTGAACCAATCGGCGCTCGGACACGGCGCGTGGACCGATCGTGGCTTACGAGAAGGCGCGTGGAACGATCGGGGCTCAGGAGACGGCGCGTGGATCGATCGGTGCTCGAAGACGACGCGTGGACCGATCGCGGCTCAGGAGACGGCGCGTGGATCGATCGGGGCTCGGAAACGGCGCGTGGACCGATCGGGGCTCAGCAGACGGCGCGTGGACCGATAGGGCTCAGGAGGCCGCGCGTGGACCGATCGGGGCTCGGCGACGGCGCCCGGACCGATCGAGGCTCGGCGACGACGCGTGTACGGATCGGGGACTAGGGGACGACACGTGAACCGATCGGGGCTCAGGCGACGGCGTGTGGACTGATCGGGGATCGGAAACGATGCGTTAACCGAGCGGGGCTTAGGAGACGATGCGTGGAGCGATCGCTGCTCGGAGACGGCGCGTGGAACGATCGGGGCTCGGCGAGTGCGCGTGGACGTATCGGGGTTCAGGAGACGGCGCGTGGAACGATCGGGGCTCGGAGACGGCGCGTTAACCGATCGGGGCTTAGGAGATGACGCGTGGACCGATCGCGGTTCGGAGAGGGCACGTGAACCGACCGGGGCTCAGGAGGATGCTCGTGGACCGATCGAGGCTCGGCTACGGCGCGTGGACCCATCGGGGCTCAGGAGGCGGTGCGTGGACCCATCGGGACTCGGAGACGACGCGTGGAACGATCCGGGCACAGGAGACGGCGCGTCGACCGACCGGAGGTCAGGAGGCGACGCGTGGACCCATCGGGGCTCGGAGACGGCACGTGGACCGATCGGGGCTTAGGACCCGACGCGTGGGCTGATCGGGGTGCAGGAGACGGGGCGTGGACCGATCGAGGCTTAGGAGACGATACGTGGAGCGATCGGGGCTCAGGAGGCGGCGCGTGGATCGATCGGGGCTCAGGAGACGCCGCGTGGACCGATCGCGTATTAGGGGACGACGCATCGACCGATCGGTGCTCGGAGTCGGCGCGTGGATGGACCATCGCTTAGAATGCGGCACGTGTACCGATCGGGGCTCGGAGACGGCGTGTGGACCGATCGGGGCTCGGAGAGGGCGCGTTAACCGATCGGCGCTTAGGAGACGATGCGTGGACCGATCGGGGCTCGGAGATGGCACGTGGACCGATCGGGGCTCGGAGACGGCGCGTTAACCGATCGGGGCTTAGGAGCCGACACGTGGACCGATCGGGACTCAGAAGGCGGCGCCTGGACCGATCGTGGCTCAGGAGACGGCGCGTGGACGGGTCGGGGCTTAGTAGACTCGCGTAGATCGATCGGGGCTCCGGAGGCGGCACGTGGACCGATCGGGGATCAGGAGACGGTACGTGGACCGATCGCGGCTCGGAGATGGCGTGTGGACCGATCGGGGCTTCGGAGACGGTACATGGACCGATCGGGGCTCGGAGACGGCGCGAGGACCGACCGGGGCTCAGGAGACGGCGCGTGGACCGACCGGAGCTCAGGAGATTCGCGTGGATCGATCCGGGCTCCGGAGGCGGCGCGTGGACCGATTGGGGAGCAGGAGATGGGCCGTGGACGGATCGGGGCTCAGGAGACGGCGGTGGACCGATCGGGGCTCGGAGACGGCATGTTAACCGATCGGAGCTTAGGAGACGATACGTGGACCGATCGGGGCTCGGATACGGCGCGTGAACCGACCGGGGCTCAGGAGGCCGCGCGTGGACCGATCGAGGCTCAGGAGGCCACGCCTGGACCGTTCGGGGCTCCGCGACGGCGCGTGGACCGATAGGGGCTTAGGAGACGGCGCGTGGAACGATCGGGGCTCGGAGACGGGGCGTGGAATGATCGTGGCTCACGAGATGGCGCGTGGACGGGTCGGGGCTTAGGAGACTCGCGTAGATCGATCGGGGCTCCGGAGGCGGCACGTGGACCGATCGGGGATCAGGAGACGGTGCGTGGAACGATCGCGGCTCGGAGATGGCGCGTGGCCCGATCGGCGCTTAGGAGACGACGCGTGGACCGATCGGGGCTTAGGAGACGACGCGTAGACCGATCGGGGCTCACGAGACAGCGCGTGGACTGATTGGGGCTCAGGAAGCAGCGCCTGGACCAATCGTGGCTCGGAGACGGCGCGAGGAGGCATCTGGGCTTGGAAGACGACGCGTGGATCGATCGGGGCTCGGAGACGGCGCGTGATCCGGCCGGGGCTCAGGAGGCCGCGCGTGAACCTATCGAGGCTCAGGAGGCCACGCCTGGACCGATCGGGGCTCCGCGACGGCGCCTGGACCGATAGGGGCTTAGGAGACGGCGCGTGGACCGATCGGGGCTCGGAGACGGGGCGTGGAATGATCGTGGCTCACGAGATGGCGCGTGAAATGATCGGCGCTCTGAGACGGCGCGTAGACCGATTGGGGCTTACGAGACGGCGCGTGGACCGAACGGGGCTCGGAGACGACGCACGGACCGATCGGGGCTCGGAAACGGCGCGTGGACCGATCGGGGCTTAGGAGACGGCGCGTGGACCGATCGGGGCTTAGGAGCCGACGCGTGGACCGATCGTGGCTCAGGAGACGTCGCGTGGACCGATCGGTGCTCGGAGACTGCGCGTGGACGGACCGCGGCTTAGAATGCGGCACGCGGACCGATCGGGGATCGGAGACGGCGTGTGGACGTATCGGGGCTTAGGAGAGGATGCGTGGACCGATCGGGGCTCAGGAGACGGCGCGTGGACCGGTCGGGGCTTAGGAGACGACGCCTGGACAGATCGGAGCTTAGGAGGCGGCGTGTGGAACGATCGGTGCTCAGGAGACGGCGCGTGCACCAATCGGCGCTCGGAGACGGCGCGTGGAGCGATCGGGGCTCGGAGACGGCACGTGGAACGATCGGGGCCCAGGAGACGGTGCGTGGAGGCATTGGGGCTTAGAAGACCACGCATGGACCGAGCGGGGCTCAGGAGACGGCGCGGAGAGCGATCGCGGCTCAGGAGAAGACGCGTCAATTGATCGGGACTCAGGAGACGACGCGGCGACGGATTGGGGCTTAGGAGACGACGCGTGGCCCGATTGGGGCTTTGGAGACGACGTGTGGACCGATCGGGGCTTAGGAGACGGCACGTGAATCGATCGGTACACAGGAGACGGAGGGTGAACCGGTCGGGTCTAAGGAGACGACGCGTCGACCGATCGGGGCTCAGGGGAAGGGGTGTGGACCGATCGGGGCATAGGAGACGACGCGTGGACCGATCGGGGCTCAGGAGATGGCGCGCGGACCGACCGGGGCTCAGGCGACTCGCGTGGAACGACCAGGGCTTTGGAGGCGGCGCGTGAACCGATCGGGGCTTGATGACATCGCGTTTACCGATCGCGGTTCGGAGACGGCCCGTGGACAGATCGGGGCTTAGGAGACGGCGCGTGGACCTAACGGGGCTCAGGAGACGGCGCGTGGACCGGTCGGGGCTTAGGAGACGACGCCTGGACCGATCGGGGCTTAGGAGGCGGCGTGTGCAACGATCGGTGCTCAGGGGACGGCGCGTGCACCAATCGGCGCTCGGAGACGGCGCGTCGAGCGATCGGGGCTCAGGAGACAACGCGTGGACGGACCGTGGCTTAGAATGCGTCACGCGGACCGATCGGCGATCGGATACGGCGCGTCGCCGATCGGGGCTCAGGAGACGACGCGTGGACGGACCGTGGCTTAGGATGCGTCACGCGGACCGATCGGCGATCGGATACGGCGTGTGGACGTATCGGGGCTTAGGAGACGATGCGTGGACCGATCGGGGCTCAGGAGACGGCGGGTGATCCGGTCGGGTCTTAGGAGACGACGCGTCGACCGATCGGGGCTCAGGGAAAGGCGTGTGGACCGATCGAGGCTCAGGAGACGGCGCCTGGACCGATCGGGGCTCGGCGACTGCGCGTGGACGGATCGGGGCTCAGGAGACGGCGCGTGGGCCGATCGGGGCTCAGGAGGCCGCGCGTTAACCGATCGGGGCTTAGGAGACGATGCGTGAACCGATCGGGGCTAGGAGACGACGCCTGGACAGATCGGAGCTTAGGAGGCGGCGTGTGGAACGATCGGTGCTCAGGAGACGGCGCGTGCACCAATCGGGGCTAGGAGACGGCACGTGGAACGATCGGGGCTCCAGTGACGGCGCGTGGACCGATCGGGCTCACGAAGCGGCGTCTGGACCGATCGTGGCTCGGAGACGGCGCGAGGAGGCATCTGGGCTTAGAAGACGACGCGTGGACCAAACGGTGCTCAGAAAACGGTGCTTCGAGCGATCGGGGCTCAGGAGACGGCGCGTGGACCGATCGGGGCTCCGGAGCCGGCGCGTGGACCGATTGGGGCTCGGATACGGCGCGTGAACCAAACGGGACTCAGGAGCCCGCGCGTGGACCGATCCCGGCTCGACGACGGCGCGTGGACGGACCGCGGCTTTGAATGCGGCACGCGGACCGATCGGGGATCGGAGACGGCGTGTGGACGTATCGGGGCTTAGGAGACGATGCGTGGACCGATCGGGGCTCAGGAGTTGGCGCGTGGGACGACTGGGGCTCAGGACGTTGCGCGTGGACCAATTGGGGTTCGGCGACGGCGCGTGGACCAACGGGGGCTAAGGAGACCGCGCGTGGCCCGATCGGGGCTCGGTGACTGCGCGTGGACGGATCGGGGCTCAGGAGACGGCGGGTTGACCGATCGGGGCTCAGGTGCCGGCGCGTGAACTGATCGGCGCTCGGAGACGGCGCGTGGACCGATCGGAGCTTAGGAGAAGGCGCTTGGACCGATCGGGGCTTAGGAGACGGCGCGTGGACCGATCGGAGCTCGGAGACGGCGCGTGAAACGATCGGGGCTAAGGAGACGGCGCGTGAACCGATCGGCGCTCGGAGACGGCGCGTGGACCGATTGGGGCTCGGAGACGGCGCGTGGACGGATGCAGGCTCAGGAGACTCATGTGGAACGACCGGGGCTTTGGAGGCGGCGCGTGAACCGATCGGGGCTTGATGACATCGCGTTTACCGATCGCGGCTCGGAGACGGCCCGTGGACAGATGGGGGCTTAGGAGACGGCGCGTGGACCTAACGGGGCTCAGGAGACGGCGCGTGGACCGGTCGGCGCTTAGGAGACGACGCCTGGACCGATCGGGGCTTAGGAGGCGGCGTGTGGAACGATCGGTGCTCAGGAGACGGTGCGTGCACCAATCGGCGCTCGGAGACGGCGCGTCGAGCGATCGGGGCTCAGGAGACGACGCGTGGACGGACCGTGGCTTAGAATGCGTCACACGGACCGATCGGCGATCGGATACGGCGTGTGGACGTATCGGGGCTTAGGAGACGATGCGTGGACCGATCGGGGCTCAGGAGACGGCGGGTGCTCCGGTCGGGTCTTAGGAGACGACGCGTGGACGGACCGTGGCTTAGAATGCGTCACGCGGACTGATCGGCCATCGGATACGGCGTGTGGACGTATCGGGGCTTAGGAGACGATGCGTGGACCGATCGGGGCTCAGGAGACGGCGGGTGATCCGGTCGGGTCTTAGGAGACGACGCGTCGACCGATCGGGGCTCAGGGAAAGGGCGTGTGGACCGATCGGGGCTCAGGAGACGGCGCCTGGACCGATCGGGGCTCGGCGACTGCGCGTGGACGGATCGGGGCTCAGGAGACGACGCGTGGACCGAGAGGGCTCTGGAACCGGCGCACGGACGGATCGTGGCTCGGATACGGCGCGTGGAGGCATTGGGGCTTTAAAGACGACGCGTGGACCAAACGGTGCTCAGAAAACGGTGCATGGAGCGATCGGGACTCGGAGACGGCGCGTGGACCGATCGGGGCTTAGGAGAAAACGCGTGGACCGATTGGGGCTCAGGAAGCAGCGCCTGGACCGATCGTGGCTCGGAGACGGCGCGAGGAGGCATCTGGGCTTGGAAGACGACGCGTGGATCGATCGGGGCTCGGAGACGGCGCGTGATCCGACCGGGGCTCAGGAGGCCGCGCGTGGACCGATCGAGGCTCAGGAGGCCACGCCTGGACCGATCGGGGCTCCGCGACGGCGCGTGGACCGATCGAGGCTCGGAGACGACGCGTGTACGGATCGGGGATTCGGCGATGACGCGTGGACCGATCCGGGCTCAGGAGACGGCGCGTGGACGGATCGGGGCTCGGAGACGGCGCGTGGAACGATCGGGGCTCAGGAGACGGCGCGTGAACCGATCGGCGCTCGGAGACGCCGCGTGGAACGATCGGGGCTCAGGAGACGGCGCTTGAACTTATCGGCGCTCGGAGACGGCGCGTGGACCGATCGGGGCTCAGGAAGCGGTGCCTGGACCGATCGGGGCTTAGGAGAAGGCGCGTGGACCGATCGGGGCTTAGGAGACGGCGCGTAGATCGATCGGAGATCAGGAGACGACGCGTGCACCGATCGGCGCTCGGAGACGGCGTGTGGAACGAATGGGGCTCGGAGACAGCGCGTGGACCGACTGGGGCTCAGGCGGTTGCGCGTGGACCAATTGGGGTTCGGCGACGGCGCGTGGACCGATCCAGGCTCAGGAGACGGCGCGTGGACCGATCGGGGCTCGGAGACGGCGCGTGGAGCTATCGGGGCTCAGGAGACGGCGCGTGAACCAATCGGCGCCCCGAGACGGCGCGTGGACCGATCGGGGATGAAGAGAAGGCGCGTGGACCGATCGGGGCTTAGGAGACGGCGCGTAGACCGATCGGGGCTCGGAGACGGCGCGTGGAACGATCGGGGCTCAGGTGACGGCGCGTGAACCGATCGGGGCTTAGCAGAAGGCGCTTGGACCGATCGGGGCTTAGGAGACGGCGCGTGGACCGATCGGAGCTCGGAGACGGCGCGTGGAACGATCGGGGCTCAGGAGACGGCGCGTGAACCGATCGGCGCTCGGAGACGGCTCGTGGATCGATCTGGGCTCGCAGACAGCGCGTGGACTGACTGGGGCACAGGCGGTGGCGCGTGGACCAATTGGGGTTCGGCGACGGCGCGTGGACCGATCCGGGCTCAGGAGATGGCGCGTGGACCGATCGGGGCTCAGGTGACGGCGCATGGAGCGATCGGGGCTCAGGAGACGGCGCGTGAACTAATCGGCGCTCGGAGACGGCGCGTGGACCGATCGGGGCTGAGGAGAAGGCGCGTGGTCCGATCGGGGCTTATGAGACGGCGCTTGGACCGATCGGGGCTCGGAGATGGCACGTGGAATGATCGGGGCTTAGGAGATGGCGTGTGGACCGATCGGAGATCAGGAGACGACGCGTGGACCGATCCAGGCTCGGAGACGACGCGTTTGCGGATCGGGGATCAGGAGACGACGCGTGGAATGATCCGGGCTCAGGAGACGAAGCGTGGACCGATCGGGGCTCGGAGATGGCGTGTGGAACGATCGGGGCTCGGGTGACGGCGCGTGAACCGATCGGCGCTCGGGGACGGCGCGTGGATCGATCGGGGATCGGAGACGGCGCGTGGAACGATCGCGGCTCGGAGTCGACGCGTTAGCCGATCGGGGCTTAGGCGACGATGCGTGGACCGATCGGGGCTCGGAGACGGAGCGTGGACCGACCGGGGCTTAGGAGACGGCGCGTGGACCGATCGGAGATCAGGAGTTGACCCGTGGACCGATCGGGGTTGTGGAAGCGGCGCACGGACCGTTCGTGGCTCGGAGACGGCGCGTGGAGGCATCGGGGCTTTGAAGACGACGCGTGCACCGATCGGGGCTCAGGAAACGGCGTGTGGCGCGATTGGGGCTAAGGAGACGACGCGTGGATCGATCGGGGCTCAGGAGACGACGCGTCGAACAATCGGGGCTCAGGAGACGGCGCGCGGACCGACTGGGGCTCAGGAGACTCGCGTGGATCGATCGGGGCTCCGGAGGCGCCGCGTGGACCGATTGAGATCAGGAGACGGTGCGTGAACTGTTCGGGGCTCGGAGACGGCGCGTGGACCGATCGGGGCTCAGGAGACGGCACGTGGACCGATCGCGGCTCGGAGACGGCGCGTGGAACGATCGGGGCTCCGGAGACGACGCGTGGACCGATCGGGCGTAGGAGACGACGCGTGTACCTATCGGGGCTCACGACACAGCGTGTGGACCGATTGGGGCTCAGGAGACGTCGCGTGGAACGATCGGGGCTCGGAGACGGCGGGTAGAACAATCGGGGCTCAGGAGACGGCGCGTGGACCGATTGGGGCTCAGATACGGCGCGTGAACCGACCGGGGCTCAGGAGGCCGCGCGTGGACCGATCGCGGCTCGGCGACGGCGCGTGGACCGATCGGGGCTCGCAGACGACGCGTAGACCGATCGGTGCTCGGAGACAGCGCGTGGACCGACGGGGGCTCGAAGACGGCGCGTGGACCGATCGTGGCTTAGGAGAAGGCGCGTTGAATGATCGAGGGTCAGGAGACGGCGCGTGGACCGATCGTGCCTCGGAGACGGCGCGTGGAGGCATCGGGGTTAAGAAGACGACGCATCGACCGAGCGGGGTTCAGGAGACGGCGCGAGGAGCGATCGGGGCTTAGGAGACTCGCTTGTACCGATTGGGACTCAGGCGGTTGCGCGTGGATCAATTGGGGTTCGGCGACGGCGCGTGGACCGATCGCGGCGCGGAGACGGCGCGTTAACCGATCGCGGCATAGGAGACGATGCGTGGACGGATCGGGGCTCGGAGACGGCGAGTGGACCCATCGGGGCTCGGAGACGACGCGTGTACGGATCGGGGCTTGATGACGGCGGCTTTACCAGTCGCGGCTCGGAGACGGCCCGTGGACAGATCGGGGCTTAGGAGACGGCGCGTGAACCGATCGGGGCTCAGGAGACGGCGCGTGGACCGGTCGGGGCTTAGGAGACGACGCCTGGACCGATCGGGGCTAAGAGGCGGCGTGTGGGACGTTCGGGGCTCAGGAGACGGCGCGTGAACCGATCGGGACTCGGAGACGGCGCGTGGACCGATCGGGGCTTAGGAGACAACGCGTGGACCGATTGGGGCTCAGGAAGCAGCGCCTGGACCGATCGTGGCTCGGAGACGGCGCGAGGAGGCATCTGGGCTTGGAAGACGACGCGTGGATCGATCGGGGCTCGGAGACGGCGCGTGATCCGACCGGGGCTCAGGAGGCCGCGCGTGGACCGATCGAGGCTCAGGAGGCCACGCCTGGACCGATCGGGGCTCCGCGACGGCGCGTGGACCGAACGAGGCTCGGAGACGACGCGTGTACGGATCGGGGATTCGGCGATGACGCGTGGACCGATCCGGGCTCAGGAGACGGCGCGTGGACGGATCGGGGCTCGGAGACGGCGCGTGGAACGATCGGGGCTCAGGAGACGGCGCGCGAACCGATCGGCGCTCGGAGACGGCGCGTTGACCGATAGGGGCTTAGGAAGCGGTGCCTGGACCGATCGGGGCTTAGGAGAAGGCGCGTGGACCGATCGGGGCTCAGGAGACGACGCGTGGATCGATCGGGGCTCGGAGACGCCGCGTGGAACGATCGGGGCTCAGGAGACGGCGCTTGAACTTATCGGCGCTCGGAGACGGCGCGTGGACCGATCGGGGCTCAGGAAGCGGTGCCTGGACCGATCGGGGCTTAGGAGAAGGCGCGTGGACCGATCGGGGCTTAGGAGACGGCGCGTAGATCGATCGGAGATCAGGAGACGACGCGTGCACCGATCGGCGCTCGGAGACGGCGTGTGGAACGATTGGGGCTCGGAGACAGCGCGTGGACCGACTTGGGCTCAGGCGGTTGCGCGTGGACCAATTGGGGTTCGGCGACGGCGCGTAGACCGATCCAGGCTCAGGAGACGGCGCGTGGACCGATCGGGGCTCGGAGACGGCGCGTGGAGCTATCGGGGCTCAGGAGACGGCGCGTGAACCAATCGGCGCCCCGAGACGGCGCGAGGACCGATCGGGGATGTAGAGAAGGCGCGTGGACCGATCGGGGCTTAGGAGACGGCGCGTAGACCGATCGGGGCTCGGAGACGGCGCGTGGAACGATCGGGGCTCAGGTGACGGCGCGTGAACCGATCGGCGCTCGGAGACGGCGCGTGGACCGATCGGGGCTTAGCAGAAGGCGCTTGGACCGATCGAGGCTTAGGAGACGGCGCGTGGACCGATCGGAGCTCGGAGACGGCGCGTGGAACGATCGGGGCTCAGGAGACGGCGCGTGAACCGATCGGCGCTCGGAGACGGCGCGTGGATCGATCTGGGCTCGCAGACAGCGCGTGGACCGACTGGGGCACAGGCGGTGGCGCGTGGACCAATTGGGGTTCGGCGACGGCGCGTGGACCGATCCGGGCTCAGGAGATGGCGCGTGGACCGATCGGGGCTCAGGTGACGGCGCATGGAGCGATCGGGGCTCAGGAGACGGCGCGTGAACTAATCGGCGCTCGGAGACGGCGCGTGGACCGATCGGGGCTGAGGAGAAGGCGCGTGGTCCGATCGGGGCTTATGAGACGGCGCGTGGACCGATCGGGGCTCGGAGATGGCACGTGGAATGATCGGGGCTTAGGAGATGGCGTGTGGACCGATCGGAGATCAGGAGACGACGCGTGGACCGAGAGGGCTCAGGCAGCGGCGCCTGGACCGATCGTAGCTCGAAGACGGCGCGTGGAGGCATCGGGGCTAAGAAGACGACGCATGGATCGAGCGGTGCTCAGAAAACGGCGCGTGGACCGATCCAGGCTCGGAGACGACGGGTTTGCGGATCGGGGATCAGGAGACGACGCGTGGAATGATCCGGGCTCAGGAGACGAAGCGTGGACCGATCGGGGCTCGGAGATGGCGTGTGGAACGATCAGGGCTCGGGTGACGGCGCGTGAACCGATCGGCGCTCGGGGACGGCGCGTGGATCGATCGGGGATCGGAGACGGCGCGTGGAACGATCGCGGCTCGGAGTCGACGCGTTAGCCGATCGGGGCTTAGGCGACGATGCGTGGACCGATCGGGGCTCGGAGACGGAGCGTGGACCGACCGGGGCTTAGGAGACGGCGCGTGGACCGATCGGAGATCAGGAGTTGACCCGTGGACCGATCGGGGTTGTGGAAGCGGCGCACGGACCGATCGTGGCTCGGAGACGGCGCGTGGAGGCATCGGGGCTTTGATGACGACGCGTGGACCGAACGGTGCTCAGAAAACGCCACGTGAACCGATGGGGGCTCGGAGACGCCGCTTGGACCGATCGGGGCTTAGGAGACGGCGCGTGGACCGATTGGGGCTTAGGAGACGGCGCGTGGACCGATCGGTGCTCAGGAAGAGGCGTCTGGACCGATCGGGGCTCAGGAAGCGGCGCCTAGACCGATCGTGGCTCGGAGACGGCGCGTGGAGGCATCGGGGCTAAGAAGACGACGCATGGACCGAGCGGGGCTCGGAGACGGCGCGTGGAACGATCGGGGCTCAGGAGACGACGCGTGGACCGATCGGGCGTAGGAGACGACGCGTGTACCTATCGGGGCTCACGACACAGCGTGTGGACCGATTGGGGCTCAGGAGACGCCGCGTGGAACGATCGGGGCTCGGAGACGGCGGGTGGAACAATCGGGGCTCAGGAGACGGCGCGTGGACCGATTGGGGCTCAGATACGGCGCGTGAACCGACCGGGGCTCAGGAGGCCGCGCGTGGACCGATCGCGGCTCGGCGACGGCGCGTGGACCGATCGGGGCTCGCAGACGACGCGTGGACCGATCGTGGCTTAGGAGAAGGCGCGTTGAATGATCGAGGCTCAGGAGACGGCGCGTGGACCGATCGTGGCTCGGAGACGGCGCGTGGAGGCATCGGGGCTTTGATGACGACGCGTGGACCGAACGGTGCTCAGAAAACGCCACGTGAACCGATGGGGGCTCGGAGACGCCGCTTGGACCGATCGGGGCTTAGGAGACGGCGCGTGGACCGATTGGGGCTTAGGAGACGGCGCGTGGACCGATCGGTGCTCAGGAAGAGGCGTCTGGACCGATCGGGGCTCAGGAAGCGGCGCCTAGACCGATCGTGGCTCGGAGACGGCGCGTGGAGGCATCGGGGCTAAGAAGACGACGCATGGACCGAGCGGGGCTCGGAGACGGCGCGTGGAACGATCGGGGCTCAGGAGACGACGCGTGGACCGATCGGGCGTAGGAGACGACGCGTGTACCTATCGGGGCTCACGACACAGCGTGTGGACCGATTGGGGCTCAGGAGACGCCGCGTGGAACGATCGGGGCTCGGAGACGGCGGGTGGAACAATCGGGGCTCAGGAGACGGCGCGTGGACCGATTGGGGCTCAGATACGGCGCGTGAACCGACCGGGGCTCAGGAGGCCGCGCGTGGACCGATCGCGGCTCGGCGACGGCGCGTGGACCGATCGGGGCTCGCAGACGACGCGTGGACCGATCGTGGCTTAGGAGAAGGCGCGTTGAATGATCGAGGCTCAGGAGACGGCGCGTGGACCGATCGTGGCTCGGAGACGGCGCGTGGAGGCATCGGGGTTAAGAAGACGACGCATCGACCGAGCGGGGTTCAGGAGACGGCGCGAGGAGCGATCGGGGCTTAGGAGACTCGCTTGTACCGATTGGGACTCAGGCGGTTGCGCGTGGACCAATTGGGGTTCGGCGACGGCGCGTGGACCGATCGCGGCGCGGAGACGGCGCGTTAACCGATCGCGGCATAGGAGACGATGCGTGGACGGATCGGGGCTCGGAGACGGCGAGTGGACCCATCGGGGCTCGGAGACGACGCGTGTACGGATCGGGGCTTGATGACGGCGGCTTTACCAGTCGCGGCTCGGAGACGGCCCGTGGACAGATCGGGGCTTAGGAGACGGTGCGTGAACCGATCGGGGCTCAGGAGACGGCGCGTGGACCGGTCGGGGCTTAGGAGACGACGCCTGGACCGATCGGGGCTTAGGAGGCGGCGTGTGGGACGTTCGGGGCTCAGGAGACGGCGCGTGCACCGATCGGCGCTCGGAGACGGCGCGTGGAGCGGTCGGGGCTGAGGAGACGGCGCGTCAACCGATCGGCGCTCGGAGACGGCGAGTGGACCGATCGGGGCTTATGAGACGGCGCGTGGACCGATCGGGGCATATGAGAAGGCGCGTGGACCGATCGGAGATCAGGAGAAGACGCGTGCACCGTTCGGGGCTCTGGAAGCGGCGCACGGACCGATCGTGGCTCGGAGACGGCGCGTGGAGGCATCGGGGCTTTGATGACGACGCGTGGACCGAACGGTGCTCAGAAAACGCCACGTCAACCGATGGGGGCTCGGAGACGCCGCTTGGACCGATCGGGGCTTAGGAGACGGCGCGTGGACCGATTGGGGCTTAGGAGACGGCGCGTGGACCGATCGGTGCTCAGGAAGAGGCGTTTGGACCGATCGGGGCTCAGGAAGCGGCGCCTAGACCGATCGTGGCTCGGAGACGGCGCGTGGAGGCATCGGGGCTAAGAAGACGACGCATGGACCGAGCGGGGCTCAGGAGACGGCGCGAGGAGCGATCGGGGCTCAGGAGAAGACGCGTCAATTGATCGGGGCTCAGAAATCGGCGCGTGGAGCGATCGGGGCTCAGGGGACGACGCGTGGATCGATCGGGGCTCAGGAAACGACTCATCGACCGATCGGGGCTCAGGAGACGGCGCGCGTACCGACCGGGACTCAGGAGCCTCGCGTGGACCGATCACTGCTCGGCGACGGCGCGTGGACGGATCGGGGCTCGGAGACGGCGCGTGGATGGACCGTGGCTTAGAATGCGGCATGCGGACGGATCGGGAATCGGAGACGGCGTGTGGACCGATCGGGGATCAGGAAACGGCAAGTGGAGCGATCGGGGTTGAGGAGGCGGCGCGTGGATCGATCGGGGCTCAGGAGGCGATGCGTCGACGGATCGGGGCTTAGGAGACGACGCGTGGATCGATCGGGCATTAGGGGACGACGCGTGGACCGATCGGTGCTCGGAGACGGCGCGTGGATGGACCGTGGCTTAGAATGCGGCATGCGGACGGATCGGGAATCGGAGACGGCGTGTGGACCAATCGGGGCTCGGAGACGGCGCGTTAACCGATCGGGGCGTAGGAGACGATGCGTAGACCGATCGGGCCTCGGAGACGGCGCGTGGAACGATCGGAGCAAAGGAGACAGCGCGTGCATCGATCGGGGCTTAGGAGGCGGCGCGTGGACCGATTGGGGCTTAGGAGACGGCGCGAGGACCGATCGGGGCTCGGAGACATCGCGTGGAATGATCGGGGCTCAGGAGACGGCGCGTGAACCGATCGGCGCTCGGAGACGGCGCGTGGACGGATCAGGGCTCAGGAGACGGCGCGTGCACCAATCGGCGCTCGGAGACGGCGCGTGGACCGATCGGGGCTTAGGAGACGGCGAGTGCACCGATCGGGGCCCGGAGACGGGTCGTGGACCGATCATGTCTCGGAGACGGCATGTTAACCGATCAGGGCTTAGGAGACGATGCGTGGAGCGATCGGGGCTCAGGAGACGACGCGTGAACCGACCGGGGCTCAGGGGGCCGCGCGTGGACCGATCATGGCTCGGCGACGGCGCGTGGACCGATCAGGGTTCGGATGCGACGCGTGGACCGATCGGGGCTCGGAGACAGCGCGTGGACCAACCGGGGCTCAGGCGGTTGCGCGTGGACCAATTGGGGTTCGGCGACGGCGCGTGTACCTATCGGGGCTCACGAGACTGCGTGTGGGCCGATTGGGGCTCAGGAGACGACGCGTTTACGGATCGGGGATAAGGAGACGACGCGTGGAACGATCCGGGCTCAGGAGACGGAGCGTGGACCGATCGGGGCTTGGAGACGACGCGTGGATCGATCGGGGCTCGGAGACGGGGCGAGGAGGCATCTGGGCTTAGAAGACGACGCGTGGATCGATCGGGGCTCGGAGACGGCGCGTGAACCGACCGGGGCTCAGGAGGCCGCGCGTGGACCGATCGAGACTCGGCGACGGCGCGTGGACCGATCGGAGCTCGGCGACTGCGCGTGGACGTATCGGGGCTTAGGAGGCGGCGCGTGGAACGATCGGACTCGGAGACGACGCGTGGACCGATCGAGGCTCAGGAGACGACGCGTGGATCGAGCGGGGCTCGGAGACGGCGCGTGGAACGATCGCGGCTCAGGAGAAGACGCGTCAATTGATCGGGGATCAGAAATAGGCGCGTGGAGCGATTGGGGCTCAGGAGATGACGCGTGGATCGATCGGGGCTCAGGAAACGACGCGTCGACCGATCGGGGCTCAGGAGACGGCGCGTGGACCGACCGGGGCTCAGGAGCCCCGCGTGGACCGATCATGGCTCGGCGACGGCGCGTGGACCGATCGGGGTTCGGATACGACGCGTGGACCGATCGGGGCTCGGAGACAGCGCGGGGACCAACCGGGGCTCAGGCGGTTCCGCGTGGACCAATTGGGGTTCGGCGACGGCGCGTGGACCGATCGGGGCTCGGAGACAGCGCGTGGGTCGATCGGCGATCCGGAGACGACGCGTGGACCGATAGGCCTCTGGAAGCGGCGCACGGACCGATCGTGGCTCGGAGACGGCGCGTGGAGGCATTGTGGCTTTGAAGACGACGCGTGGACCGAACGGTGCTCAGAAAACGGCGCGTGGAGCGATCGGGGCTGAGGAGACGGCGCGTGGACCGATCGGAGCTCAGGAGACGGCGCGTGGACCGATTGGGGCTCAGGAGGCCGCGCGTGGACCTATCGCGGCTCGGCGCCAGCGCGTGGACCGATCGGGGCTCGGAGACGACGCGTGGACCGATCGGTGCTCGGAGACAGCGCGTGGACCGACTGTGGCTCGGAGACGGCGCGTGGATCTACCGGGGCTCCGGAGACGGCACGTGAACCGATCGGGGCTTAGGAGACGGCGGGTGGACCGATCGGGGCTTAGGAGACGGCGGGTGGACCGATCGGGGCTCAGGAAGCGGCGCCTGCACCGATCGGGGCTCGGAGACGGTGCGTGGAGGCATCGGGGCTTAGAAGACGACGCATGGACCGATCGGGGCTCAGGAGGCGGCGCGTGGACCGATCGGTGCTCGCAGACTGCGCGTGGACGGACCGCGACTTAGAATGCAGCACGCGGACGGATCGGGGATCGGAGACGGCGTATGGACGTATCGGGGCTTAGGAGACGATACGTGGACCGATCGGGGGTCAGGAGACGGCGCGTGGACCGACTGGGGCTCAGGAGATTGCGCCTGGACGAATTGGGGTTCGGCGACGGCGCGTGGACCGACCGGGGCTCAGGAGACCGCGCGTGGACCGATCGGGGCTCGGCGACTACGCGTAGGCGGATCTGGGCTCAGGAGACGGCGCGTACACCGATCGCGGCTCGGCGACGGCGCGTGGACCGATCGAGGGTCGGAGACGACGAGTATACGGATCGGGGATTAGGGGACGACGCGTGGACTGATCCGGGCTCAGGAGACGGCCCGTGGATCGATCAGGGCTCGGAGACGGCGCTTGGAACGATCGGGGCTCAGGAGACGGCGAGTGGACTGATAGGAGCTCGGAGACGGCGCATAGAACGATCGGGGCTCAGGAGATGGTGCGTGAACCAATCGGTGCTCGGAGAAGGCGCTGACCGATCGTGGCTTAGGAGGATACGCCTGGACCGATTGGGGCTTAGGAGACGACGCGTGGACCGATCGGGGCTCAGGAGACGGCGCGTGGGCCGTCCGGGGCTCGGAGACGACGGGTGGAACGATCGGGGCTCAGCAGACGGCGCGTGGACCGATCGGAACTCAGGAGGCCGCGCGTGGACCGATCATGGCTCGGCGACGGCGCGTAGAACGATCGGGGCTCGGAGACGACGCGTCGACCGATCGGGGCTCGGAGACAGCGCGTGGACCGACTGGGGCTCACTCAGGCGGTTGCGCGTGGACCAATTGGGGCTCCGGAGGCGGCGCGTGGACCGATTGGGGAGCAGAAGATGGTGCGTGGACCGATCGGGGCTCGGAGACGGCGGGTGGACCGATCGGAGCTTAGAAGACGACGCGTAGACCGATTCGGGCTCAGGAGACAGCGGGTGGACCGATCGGGGCTCGGAGACGGCGCGTTAACCGATCGGCGCTCGGAGACGGCGCGTCGACCGATCGGGGTTCGGTGACGGCGCGTGAACCGTCCGGGGCTCAGGAGGGGATGCGTGGACCGATCGCGGCTCTGGAGACTGCGCGTGGATCGATCGGGGCTTAGGGAACGACGCGTCGACCGATCGGGGCTCCGGAGACGGCGCGTGAACCGACCGGGGCTCAGGAGACCGCACGTGGACCGATCGCGGCTCAGGAGACCGCGCGTGGACCGTTCGCGGCTCGGCGACGGCGCGTGGACCGATCGGGGCTCAGGAGGCAGCGCGTGGACCCATCGTGGCTCGGCGACGGCGCGTGGACCGATCGGGGCTCGGAGACGACGCGTGAACCGATCGGGGCTCGGAGACAGCGCGTGGACCGACTGGGGGTCAGGCGGTTGCGCGTGGACCAATTGGGGTTCGGCGACGGCGCGCGGACCGATCGGGGCTCGGAGACGGCGCGTTAACCGATTGGGGCTTAGGAGACGATGCGTGGTCCGATCGGGGCTCGAAGACGGCGCGTGGACCGATCGGGGCTCAGGAGAGGGCACGTGGACCGATCGGGGCTTAGGGGCCTCGCGTGGATCCATCGTGGCCCCGGAGACGACCCGTCGACCGATCGGGGCTTAGGAGACGACGCGTGGACCGATCGGGGCTCAGGAGACGGCGCGTGGAACGATCGGGGCTCAGGAGACGGCGCGTGAAACGATCAGCGCTCTGAGACGGCGCGTGGACCGATTGTGGCTTACGAGACGGCGCGTGGAACGATCGGGGTTCAGGAGACGGCGCGTGGACCGATCGGGGCTCAGGAGATGGCGCGCGGACCGACCGGGGCTCAGGCGACTCGCGTGGAACGACCGGGGCTTTGGAGGCGGCGCGTGAACCGATCGGGGCTTAGGAGACGATGCGTGGACCGATCGGGGCTCGGAGACGGCGCGTGGACCGATCGGGGCTCGGCGACTGCGCGTGGACAGATCGACGCTCGGAAACGACGCGTGTACGGATCGGGGCTTTGAAGACGACGCGTGGTCCGATCGTGGCTCAAGAAACGGCGTGGGGAGTGATCGGGGCTCAGGAAACGACGCGTCGACCGATCAGGGCTCAGGTGACGGCGCGTGGACCGACCGGGGCTCAGGAGACAGCGCGTGAAATGATCGGCGTTCGGAGATGGCGCGTGGACCGATTGGGGCTTAAGAGACGACGGGTGGACCGATCGGGGCTTAGGAGACGGTACGTGAATCGATCGGGGCACAGGAGACGGCGCGTGAGCCGGTCGGGGCTTAGGAGACGACGCCTGGACCGATCGAGACTTAGGGGGCGGCGTGTGGAACGATCGGGGCTCAGGAAACGGCCCGTGGAGCAATCGGGGCTCAGGAGACGGCCCGTGGAGCGATCGGGGCTTAGGAGACAGCGCGTGGACTGATCGGGGCTCGGGAAGCGGCGCCTGAACCGATCTGGCTCGGAGACGGCGCGTGGAGGCATCGGGGTTTAGAAGACGACGTATGGACCGATCGGGGCTCAGGAAACGGCGCGTGGACCGATTGGAGCTCGGAGACAACGCGTGGACCGACTGGAGCTCAGGCGGTTGCGCGTGGACCAATTGGGGTTCGGCGACGGCGCGTGGACCGATCGCGGCTCGGAGACGGCGCGTTAACCGATCGGGGCTTAGGAGACGGCGCGTGAACCGATCGCCGCTCGGAGACGGCCCGTGGATCGATCGGGGCTTAGGCGAAGGCGCGTGGACCGATCGGGGCTTAGGAGACAATGCGTGGACCAATCGGGGCTCGGAGACGGCGCCTGGACCGACCGGGGCTAAGCAGGCCGCAGGTGGACCGATCGAGGCTTAGGAGCCGACGCGTGGACCGATCGGGGCTCGGAAACGGCCCGTGGAACGATCGGAGCACAGGAGACGGCGCGTGGAGCGATCGGGGCTGAGGAGACGATGCGTGGATCGGTCGGGGCTCAGGAGACGACGCGTCGACCGATCGGGGCTCAGGAGACGACGCGTGGACCGATCGGGGCTTAGGAGAAAACGCGTGGACCGATCAGGGCTCAGGAAGCGGCGCCTGCACCGATCGTGGTTGGGAGACGGCGCAAGGAGGCATCTGGGCTGAAAAGACGACGCGTGGACCGATCGGGGCTCGGGAAATGGCGCGTGGACCGACCGGGGCTCAGGAGGCCGCGCCTGGACCGATCGGGGATCGGCGACGGCGCGTGGACCGATCGGGGCTCAGGAAACGGGCCTAGGAGCAATCGGGGTTCAGGAGACGACGCGTCGTCCGATCGGGGCTCAGGATGCGGCGCGTGGACCCATCGGAGCTCGGCGACGGCGCGTGGACCGATCGAGGCTCGCAGACGAAGCGTGTACGGATCGGGGATTCGGGGACGACGCGTGGAACGATCCGGGCTCAGGAGACGGCACGTGGACCGATCGGGGCTCAGAGACGGCGCGTGGAACGATCGGGGCTCGGGTGGTGGCGCGTGGACCGATCGAGGCTCAGGAAGCGGCGCCTGGACCGATCGTGGCTCGGAGACGGCGCGAGGAGGCATCTGGGCTCAGAAGACGACGCGTGGATCGATCGGGGCTCGGAGACGGCGCGTGAACCGACCGGGGCTCAGGAGGCCGCGCGTGGACCGATCGAGGCTCGGCGACGGCGCGTGGACCGATCGGGGCTCGGCGACTGCGCGTGAACGTATCGGGGTTCAGGAGACGGCGCGTGGACCGATCGGGGCTCGGAGACGGCACGTGGACCGATCAGGGCTTTGGAGACGACGCGTGGACCGATCGGGGCTCAGGAGACAGCGGGTGAACCGGTCGGGTCTTAGGAGACGACGCGTCGACCGATCGGGGCTCGGACACGACGCTTGTACGGATCGGGGCTTGGTGACGGAGCGTTGACCGATCGCGGTTTAGAGACGGCCCGTGGACGGATCGGGGCTTAGGAGATGGCGTGTGGACCAATCGGGGCTCAGGAGACGGCGCGTAGACCGATCGGCGCTCGTACATGACGCGTCAACCGATCGGGGCTTAGGAGACGATGCGTGGATCGATCGGGGCTCGGAGACTGCGCGTGGACCGACTCGAGCTCAGGAGGTTGCTCGTGGAGTAATTGGGTTTCGGGGGACGGCGCGTGGACCAATTGGGTTTCGGGCGACGGCGCGTGGACCAATTGGGGTTCGGGCGACGGCGCGTGGACCAATCGGTGCTCGGAGAAGGCGCGTGGACCGATCGGGGCGTAGGAGACGACGCGTGTACCTATCGGGGCTCACGAGACAGCGTGTGGACCGATTGGGCCCAGGAGATGGCGCGTGGACCGAGCGGGGCTTAGAGACGGCGCGTGGAACGATCGGGGCTCTGGAGATGGCGCGTGAAATGATGAACTCTCTTAGACGGCGCGTGGGCCGATTGGGGCTTACGAGACGGCGCGTGGGCCGATCGGGGCACAGGACGCAGCGCCTGGAGCGATCGTGGCTCGGAGACGGCGTGTGGAGGCATCGGGGCTCAGAAGACGACGCATGGACCGAGCGGGGCTCAGGAGACGGCGCGAGGAGCGATCGGGGCTCAGGAGAAGACGCGTCAATTGATCGGGGCTCAGGAGACGACGCGGCGACGGATCGGGGCTTAGGAGACGGCGAGTGGACTGATCGGAGCTCGGAGACGGCGCATAGAACGATCGGGGCTCAGGAGACGGTGCATGAACCAATCGACGCTCGGAGACGGCGCTGACCGATAGTGGCTTAGGAGAAGGCGCGTGGAACGATCGGGGCTCGGAGACGGCGCGTTGGACGATCGGGGCTCCGGAGACGGCGCGTGGAACGATCGGGGCTCAGGAGACGGTGCGTGAACCGATCGTCGCTCGGAGACGGCACGTGGACCGATCGGGGCTTAGGAGAAGGCGCGTGGACCGATCGGGGCCTAGGAGACGGCGCGTGGACTGATCGGTGCTCGGAGATGGCGCGTGGAACGATCGAGGCTCAGGAGACGGCGCGTGAACCGATCGGCGCTCGGAGACGGCGCATGGACCGATCGGGGCTTATGAGACGGCGCGTGAACCGATCGGAGATCAGGAGAAGACGCGTTCACCGATCGGGGCTCTGGAAGTGGCGCACGGACCGATCGTGGCTCGGAGGCGGCGCGTGGAGGCATCGGGGCTTTGAAGACGACGCTTGGACCGAACGGTGCTCAGAAAACGCCGCGTGGACCGATGGGGATCAGGAGACGGTGCGTGGACCGATCTGGGCTCGGAGACGCCGCTTGGACCGATCGGGGCTTAGGAGACGGCGCGTGGACCGATTGGGGCTTAGGAGACGGCGCGTGGACCGATCGGGGCTCAGGAAGCGGCGCCGGGACCGATCGGGGCTCAGGAAGCGGCGCGCGGATCGACCGGGGCTTAGGAGCCTCGCGTGGGCCGATCATGGCTCGGCGACGGCACGTGGACCGACTGGGGCTCAGGCGGATGCGCGTGGACCGATCGGGGCTCGGAGACGGCGCGTTAACCGACCGGGGCTCAGGAGACGACGCGTCGACCGGTCGGGGCTTAGGAGACGAAGCCTGGACCGATCGGGGCGTAGGAGGCGGCGCGTGGAACGATCGGGGCTCAGAATACGGCGCGTGAACCGATTGGCGCTCGGTGACGGTGCGAGGAGGCGTCTGGGGTTAGAAAACGACGCGTGGACCGATCGGGGCTCAGGCAACGGCGCGCGGACCGACCGGGGCTCAGGAGACGGCGCGTGAAATGATCGGCCCTCGGAGAGGGCGCGTGGACCGATTGGGGCTTAAGAGACGACGGGTGGACCGATCGGGGCTTAGGAGACGGCACGTGAATCGATCGGGCACAGGAGACGGCGCGTGGACCGACCGGGGCTCAGGAGGCGACGCGTGGACCCATCGGGGCTCGGAGACGGCGTGTGGACCGATCGGGCCTTAGGAGACGATACGTGGACCGATCGGGTCTTAGGAGACGACGCGTGGACCGATCGGTGCTCGGAGACGGCGCGTGGACTGATTGGGGCTTAGGAGCCGACGCGTGGACCCATCGGGGCTCGGAGACGGCGTGTGGACCGATCGGGCCTTAGGAGACGATACGTGGACCGATCGGGTCTTAGGAGACGACGCGTGGACCGATCGGTGCTCGGAGACGGCGCGTGGACCTTTTGGGGCTTAGGAGACGACGCGGCGACGGATCGGGGCTTAGGATACGACGCGTGGACCGATTGGGGCTCAGGAGGCCGCGCGTGGACCGATCGCGGCTCGACGCCGCGCGTGGACGGATCAGGGCTCAGGAGACGGCGCGTGGACCGATCGGGGCGGGGAGACGGCGCGTGAACCGACCGGGGCTCAGGAGGCCGCGCGTGGACAGATCGGGGCTCGGCGACTGCGCGTTGACGTATCGGGGCTCAGGAGACGGCGCGTGGACCGATCGGGGCGGGGAGACGGTGCGTTAACCGATCGGCGCTCGGAGACGGCGCGTGGACCGATCGGGGCTTAGGAGACGATTCGTGGACCGATCGGGGCTCGGAGACGGCGCGTGGACCGACCGGGGCTAAGCAGGCCGCGCGTGGACCGATAGAGGCTTAGGAGCCGACGCGTCGATGGATCGGGGCTTAGGAGCCGACGCGTGGACCGATTGGGGCTCAGGAGACGGCGCGTGGATCGATCGGGGCTGGGAGACGGCGCGTGGATCAATCGGGGCTTAGGAGACGGCGCGTGGACCTATCGAGGCTTAGGAGCCGACGCGTGGACCGATCGGGGCTGAGGAGACGGCGCGTGGACCGAACGGGGCTCGGAGACGGCGCGTGGAACGATCGGGGCTCAGGAGACGGAGCGTCAACCGATCGGCGCTCGGAGACGGCGCGTGGACCGATCGGGGCTTAGGAGACGATTCGTGGACCGATCGGGGCTCGGAGACGGCGCGTGGACCGACCGGGGCTAAGCAGGCCGCGCGTGGACCGATAGAGGCTTAGGAGCCGACGCGTCGATGGATCGGGGCTTAGGAGCCGTCGCGTGGACCGATTGGGGCTCAGGAGACGGCGCGTGGATCGATCGGGGCTGGGAGACGGCGCGTGGATCAATCGGGGCTTAGGAGACGGCGCGTGGACCGATCGGGGCTTAGGAGACGACGCGTGGATCGAGCGGGGCTCGGAGACGGCGCGTGGATGGACCGTGGCTTAGAATGCGGCACGCGGACCGATCGGGGCTCGGAGATGGCGCGTGGAACGATCGGGTCTCAGGAGACGGCGCGTTAAATGATCGGCGCTCGGAGACGGCGCGTGGACCGATCGGGGCTTAGGAGACGATTCGTGGACCGATCGGGGCTCGGAGAGGGCGCGTGGACCGACCGGGGCTAAGCAGGCCGCGCGTGGACCGATAGAGGCTTAGGAGCCGACGCGTGGACCGATCGGGGCTCGGAGACGGCGTGTGGACCGATCGGGCCTCAGGAGACGGAGCGTCAACCGATCGGCGCTCGGAGACGGCGCGTGGACCGATCGGGGCTTAGGAGACGGCGCGTGGACCGATCGGAGATCAGGAGATGACGCGTGGACCGATCGGGGTTGTGGAACCGGCGCACGGACCGATCGTGGCTCGGAGACGGCGCGTGGAGGCATCGGGGCTTTGAAGACGACGCATGGACCGAGCGGGGCTCAGGAGACGGCGCGAGGACCGATCGGGGCTCAGGAGAAGACGCGTCAATTGATCGGGGCTCAGGAGACGACGCGTGGACCGATCGGGGTTCGGCGATGGAGCGTGGACCGATCGGGGCTCGGAGACGACGCGTGTACGGATCGAGGCTTCGAGACGGCGCGTGGACCGATCGGAGCTCGGAGACGGCCCGTGGGCAGATCGGGGCTTAGGAGACGGCGCGTGGACTAATTGGGGCTTAGGAGAACATACGTGGACCGATCGGGGCTCGGAGACAGCGCGTGGACCGATCGGGGTTCGGATACGACGCGTGGACCGATCGGGGCTCGGAGACAGCGCGTGGACCAACCGGGGCTCAGACGGTTGAGCGTGGACCAATTGGGGTTCGGCGACGGCGCGTGGACCGATCCGGGCTCAGGATACGGCGCGTGGACCGATCGGGGCTCGGAGACGGCGCGTGGCGCGATCGGGGCTCAGGAGACGGTGCGTGGACCGATTGGGCCTCGGATACGGCGCGTGAAGCAACCGGGGCTCAGGAGGCCGCGCGTGGACCGATCGCGGCTCGTGCGACGGCGCGTACACCGATCGGCGCTCGGAGACGGCGCTGACCGATCGTGGCTTAGGAGAAGGCGCGTGGAACGATCGGGGTTCAGGAGACGGCGCGTGGACCGATTGGGGCTCGGAGACGGCGCATTAACCGATTGGGGCTTAGGAGACGATGCGTGGATCGATCGGGGCTCAGGATCCTCGCGTGGATCGATCGGGGCTCCGGAGGCGCCTCGTGGACCCATGGGGATCAGGAGACAGTCCGTGGACCCATCGGGGCTCGGAGACGGCGCGTGGACTGATCGGGGCTTAGGAGACGATGCGTAGACCGATCGGGGCTCACGAGACAGCGCGTGGACCGATTGGGGATCAGACGGCCGCGCGGGGACCAATCGGGGTTCAGCGACGGCGGGTGGACCGATCGGGGCTCGGAGACGAAGCGTGTACGGATCGGGGCTGAGGAGACGGCGCGTGGTCCGATCGGTGCTCCGACACTGGCTGTGGACGTATCGGGGCTTAGGAGACGACGCGTAGACCGATGGGGGCTTACGAGACGGCGCGTGGATCGATCGGGGCTCGGAGACGGCGCGTGAACCGACCGGGGCTGAGGAGGCCGCCCGTGGACCGATCATGGCACGGCGACGGCGCGTGGACCGATCGGGGCTCATGAGACGGCGCGTAGACCGATCGGGGCTCCGGCGGCGACGCGTGGACCGATCGGGGCCCAGGAAACGGCGCGTGGATCGATCGGTGCTCGAAGACGACGCGTGGACCGATCGGGGCTCAGGAGCCGATGCGTGAACCGATCGGGGATTAGGAGACGACGCGTGGACCGATCGGGGCTTAGGAGACGACGCGTGGACCGATCGGGGCTTAGAAGACGACGCGTGGACCGATCGGGGCTCAGGAGACGGCGCGTGGACCGACCGGGGCTCAGGAGACTCGCGTGGATCGATCGGGGCTCACGAGGCGACGCGTGGACCCATCGCGGCTCGGAGACGACGTGTGGATGTATCGGGGCTTAGGAGACGACGCGTGGACTGATCGGGGCTCAGGAGAAGGCGCGTGGACCGATCGGGGCTTAGGAGAGGACCCGTCGACCGATCGGGGCTCAGGAGACGGCGCGTGGACGGATCGGTCTCAGGAGACGGCGCGTGAACCGATCGGCACTCGGAGACGGGGCGTGGACCGATCGGGGGTTAGGAGACGGCGCGTGCACCGATCGGGGCCCGGAGACGTGTCGTGGACAGATTGGGGCTTAGGAGACGGCGCGTGGACCGATCGGGGCTCACGAGACGGCGCGTGGACCGATCGGGACTCAGGAGACGGAGCGCAGACCGATCGGGGCGCAGGAGGCGGTGCGTGGACCGATTGGGGTTTAGCAGAGGACGCGTCGACCGATCGGGGCTCAGGAGACAGCGCGTGGATCGATCGGGGCTCACGAGGCGACGCGTGGACCCATCGCGGCTCGGAGACGACGTGTGGATGTATCGGGGCTTAGGAGACGACGCGTGGACTGATCGGGGCTCAGGAGAAGGCGCGTGGACCGATCGGGGCTTAGGAGAGGACCCGTCGACCGATCGGGGCTCAGGAGACGGCGCGTGGACGGATCGGTCTCAGGAGACGGCGCGTGAACCGATCGGCACTCGGAGACGGGGCGTGGACCGATCGGGGGTTAGGAGACGGCGCGTGCACCGATCGGGGCCCGGAGACGTGTCGTGGACAGATTGGGGCTTAGGAGACGGCGCGTGGACCGATCGGGGCTCACGAGACGGCGCGTGGACCGATCGGGACTCAGGAGACGGAGCGCAGACCGATCGGGGCGCAGGAGGCGGTGCGTGGACCGATTGGGGTTTAGCAGAGGACGCGTCGACCGATCGGGGCTCAGGAGACAGCGCGTAGACGGATCGAGTCTCAGGAGACGGCGCGTGAACCAATCGGTGCTCGGAGACGGGGCGTGGACCGATCGGGGCTTAGAATGCGTCACGCGGACCGATCGGGGCTCGGATACGGCGTGTGGACGTATCGGGGCTTAGGAGACGATGCGTGGACCGATCGGGGCTCAGCAGACGGCGCGTGGACCGATAGGGGCTTCGGAGACGGTACGTGGATCGACCGAGGCTCGGAGACGGCGCGTGGACCGACCGGGGCTCAGGAGACGGCGGGTGAACCGGCCGGGGCTCAGGAGCCTAGCGTGGGTCGATCGGGGCTCCGGAGGCGGCGCGTGGACCGATTGGAGAGTAGGAGATGGTGCGTGGACCGATCGGGGCCCGGAGGCGGCGCGTGGACCGATCGGGGCTTAGGAGACGACGCGTGGAGGCATCGGGGCTAAGAAGACGACGCATGGACCGAGCGGGGCTCAGGAGACGGCGCGAGGAGCGATCGGGGCTCTGGAGAAGACGCGTCAATTGATCGGGGCTCAGGAGAAGACGCGGCGACGGATCGGGGCTTAGGAGACGACGCGTGGACCGATTGGGGCTTAGGAGACGACGTGTGGACCGATCGGGGCTTAGGAGACGGCACGAGATTCGATCGGTGCACAGGAGACGGCGCGTGAACCGGTCGGGGCTTAGAAGACGACGCGTCGGCCGATCGGGGCTCAGGACAAGGGGTGTGGACCGTTCGGAGCTCAGGAGACGGCGCGTGGACCGATCGGGGCTCAGGAGACGGCGCGTGGACCGATCGGGGCTCAGGAGACGGCGCGTTTACCGATTGGGGCTCGAATACGGCGCGTGAACCAATCGGCGCTCAGGAGGCCGCGCGTGGACCGATCGCGGCTCGGCGACGGCGCGTGGACCGATCGGGGCTCAGGAGGCCGCGCGTGGACCGATCATGGCTCGGCGACGGCGCGTGGACCGATCGGGGCTCGGAGACGGCGCGTGGACCGATCGTAGCTCGGAGACGGCGCGTGGAGGCATCGGGGTTAAGAAGACGACGCATCGACCGAGCGGGGTTCAGGAGACGGCGCGAGGAGCGATCGGGGCTCAGGAGAAGACGCGTCAATTGATCGGGGCTCAGGACACGACGCGGCGACGGATCGGGGCTTAGAGACGGCGCGTGGACCGATCGGGGCTTAGGAGACCACGCATGGACCGATCGGGGCTCAGGAGACGGCGCGTGGACCGATCGGGACTCAGGAGATTGCGCGTGGATCGATTGGGGCGTGGATACGGCGCGTGACGCGACCGGGGCTCAGGAGGCCGCGCGTGGAGCGATCATGGCTCGGCGACGACGCGTGAACCGATCGGGGCTTAGGAGACGGGGCGTGGACCGATCGGGGCTCGGAGACAGTGCGTGGACCGACTGGGGCTCAGGCGGTTGCGCGTGGACCAATTGGGGTTCGGCGACGGCGCGTGGACCGATCGGGGCTCGGAGACGGCGCGTTAACCGATTGGGGCTTAGGAGACGATGCGTGGTCCGATCGGGGTTCAGGAGCCTCGCCTGGATCGATCGGGGCTCCGGAGGCGCCGCGTTGACCCATGGGGATCAGGAGACAGTGCGTGGACCGATCGGGGCTCGGAGACAGCGCGTGGACCGATCGGGGCTTAGGAGACGACGCGTGGACCGATCGGGGTGTAGGCGACGACGCGTGTACCTATCGGGGCTCAGGAGACATCGCGTGGACCGATCAGGGTTCGGCGAGTGCGCGTCGACGTATCGGGGCTCAGGAGACGGCGCGTGGACCGATCGGGGCTCGGGGACGGCGCGTTAACCGATTGGGGCTTAGGAGACCATGCGTGGACCGATCGGGGCTCGAAGACGGCGCGTGGACCGATCGGGTCTCAGGAGGCCGCGCGTGGACAGATCATGACTCGGCGACGGCGCGTGGACCGATCGGGGCTCGGAGACGACGCGTGGACCGATCGGGGCTCGGAGACAGCGCGTGGACCGATCGGGGCTGGGAGACGGCACGTGGACCAATGGTGGCTTAGGAGATGACTCGTGGACCGATCGGGGCTCAGGAGACGGCGCGTGGACCGATCGGGGCTCAGGAGACGGCGCGTTTACCGATTGGGGCTCGAATACGGCGCGTGAACCAATCGGAGCTCAGGAGGCCGCGCGTGGACCGATCGCGGCTCGGCGACGGCGCGTGGACCGATCGGGGCTCAGGAGGCCGCGCGTGGACCGATCATGGCTCGGCGACGGCGCGTGGACCGATCGGGGCTCGGAGACGGCGCGTGGACCGATCGTAGCTCGGAGACGGCGCGTGGAGGCATCGGGGTTAAGAAGACGACGCATCGACCGAGCGGGGTTCAGGAGACGGCGCGAGGAGCGATCGGGGCTCAGGAGAAGACGCGTCAATTGATCGGGGCTCAGGACACGACGCGGCGACGGATCGGGGCTTAGAGACGGCGCGTGGACCGATCGGGGCTTAGGAGACCACGCATGGACCGATCGGGGCTCAGGAGACGGCGCGTGGACCGATCGGGACTCAGGAGATGGCGCGTGGATCGATTGGGGCGTGGATACGGCGCGTGACGCGACCGGGGCTCAGGAGGCCGCGCGTGGAGCGATCATGGCTCGGCGACGGCGCATGGACCGATCGGGGCTCGGAGACGACGCGTGGAGCGATAGGGGCTCAGGAGACGGCGCGTGGACCGGTCGGGGCTTAGGAGACTCGCGTGGACCGATTGGGACTCAGGCGGTTGCGCGTGGATAAATTGGGGTTCGGCGACCGCGCGTGGACCGATTGCGGCGCGGAGACGGCGCGTTAACCGATCGGGGCATAGGAGACGACGCGTGGACCGATCGGGGCTCAGGAGATGGCGCGTGGAGCGATCGGGGCTCAGGAGAAGACGCGTGGATCGATCGGGTATCAGGAGAGGACGCGTCGACGGATCGGGCCTTAGGAGAGGACGAGTGGACCGATCGGGGCTTAAGACCCGACGCGTGGGCCGATCGGGGCGCAGGAGACGGCGCGTGGACCGATCGAGGCTTAGGTGACGATACGTGGAGCGATCGGGGCTTAGGAGGCGGCGCGTGGATCGATCGGGGCTCAGGAGACGCCGCGTGGACCGATCGCGTATTAGGGGACGACGCTTCGACCGATCGGTGCTCGGAGTCGGCGCGTGGATGGACCATGGCTTAGAATGCGGCACGCGCACCGATCGGGGCTCGGAGATGGCACGTGGACCGATCGGGGCTCGGAGACGGCGCTTTAGGGGATCGGGGCTTAGGAGACGATGCGTGGACCGATCGGGCGTTAGGAGCCGACACTTGGACCGATCCGGGCTCAAAAGGCGGCGCCTGGACCCATCGTGGCTCGGAAACGGCGCGTGGACCGATCGGGGCTTAGGAGACGATGCGTAGACCGATCGGGGCTCACGAGACAGCGCGTGGACCGATTGGGGATCAGACGGCCGCGCGGGGACCAATCGGGGTTCAGCGACGGCGCGTGGACCGTTCGGGGCTTAGGAGACGGCGCGTGCACCGATCGGGGCCCGGAGACGGGTCGTGGACAGATTGGGGATTAGGAGACGGCGCGTGGACCGATCGGGGCTGGGAGACGGGACGTGGACCGATCGGGGCTCGGAGACAGCGCGTGGACCGACTGGGGCTCAGGAGACGACGCGTGGACCGACCGGGGCTCAGGAGACGGCGCGTGCACCGATCGGGGCTCGGAGAAGGCGCGTGGACCGATCGTGGCTCAGGAAGCGGCGCCTGGACCGATCGTGGGCCGGAGACGGCGCGAGAAGGCATCTGGGCTTACAAGACGACGCGTGGATCGATCGGGGCTCGGAGACGGCGCATGAACCGACCGGGGCTCAGGAGACGGCGCGTGGACTGATCGGGGCTCGGAGACGGCGCGTTAACCGATCGGAGCTCAGGAGACGATGCGTGGACCGATCGGGGCTCGGAGACGGCGCGTGGACCGACCGGGGCTAAGGAGGCCGCGCGTGGACCGATCGAGGCTCGGCGACGGCGCGTGGACCGATCGGGGCTCAGGAGACGGCGCGTGGACGGGTCGGGGCTCAGGAAGCGGCACGTGGAGCGATCGGGGCTCAGGGGACGACGCATGGATCGATCGGGGCTCAGGAGACGACACGTGGACCGATCGGGGCTCCCGAAATGGCCCATGGACCAATCGGTGCTCGGAGACGACGCGTGGACCGATCGGGGCTGAGGAGACGGCGCATGGACCGATCGGTGCTTGGACACTGGCTGTGGACGTATCGGGGCTTAGGAGACGACGCGTAGACCGATGGGGGCTTAGGAGACGGCGCGTGGACTGATCGGGGCTCGGAGACGGCGTGTCGACCAATTGGGGCTCGGAGACGGCGCGTTAACCGATCGGGGCTTAGGAGACGACGCGTGTACGGATCGGGGCTTGGAGACGGCGCGTGGAACGATCGGGGCTCGGCGACGCCGCGTGGACCCATCGGGGCTTAGGAGACGACGCCGGACCGATCGGAGCTTAGGTAACACCGCGTGAACTGATCGGCGCTCGGAGACGGTGCATGGACCGATCGGAGCTCAGAAAGCGGCGCCTGGACCGATCGTGGCTCGGAAATGGCGCGTGGAGGCTTCGGGGCTTAACAGACGACGCGTGGACCGATCGGGGCTCAGGAGACGACGCGTGGACCGATCGGGGTTTAGCAGAGGACGCGGCGACCGATCGGGGCTCAGGACACGGCGCGTGGACCCATCGGGGCTTAGGACACGACGCGTGGACCGATCGGTGCTCAGGAAGTGGCGCCTGGACCGATCGTGGCTCGGAGACGGCGCCTGGGGGCATCTGCGCTTGGAAGACGACGCGTGGAGGCATCGGAGCTCAGGAGATGGCGCGTGGAGCGGTCGGGGCTCAGGAGAAGACGCGTGGATCGATCGGGGCTCAGGAGACGACGCGTCGACGGATCGGGGCTTAGGAGACTACGCATGGACCGATCGGGGATTAGGAGCCGACGCGTGGAGCGATCGGGGCTTAGGAGGCGGCGCGTGGAACGATTGGGTCTCGGAGACGGCGCGTGGAATGATCGGGGCTTAAGAGACGGCGCGTGGACCGATCGGGGCTTAGGAGACAACGCGTGGACCGATCGGGGCTCAGGAAGCGGCGCCTGGACCAATCGTGGCTCGGAGACGGCGCGAGCAGGAATCTGTCCTTAGAAGACGACGCGTGGACCGATCGGGGCTCAGGAAACGGCGCGTGGACCGATTGCGGCTCGGAGACGGAGCGTTAACCGATCGGGCTTAGAAGGCGACGCGTGAACCGATCGGCGCTCGGAGACAGCGCGTGGACGGACCGTAGCTTAGAATGCGTCACGCGGAACGATCGGTGCTCGGAGAGGGCGTCTGGACGTATCGGGGCTTAGGAGACGATGCGTGGACCGATCGGGGCTCAGAAGACGGCGCGTGGACCGATCGGAGCTTCGGAGACGGTACGTGAGCCGATCGAGGCTTGGAGACTGCGCGTGGACCGACCGGGGCTCAGGAGGCCGCGCGTGGACCGATCGGCGCTTAGGAGACGATGCGTGGGTCGATCGGGGCTCAGGAGACGACGCGTCGACCGATCGGGGCTCAGAAGGCGGCGCGTGGACCCATCGGGGCTCGGAGACGACACGTGGACCGATCAGGGCTTAGGAGACGACGCGTGGACCGATCGGGGCTTAGGAGAAAACGCGTGGACCGATCGTGGTTCGGAGATGGCGCGAGGAGGCATCTGGGCTTAGAAGACGACGCGCGGACCGATCGGGGCTCAGGAAACGGCTCGTGGAGTGATCCGGGGTCAGAAGACGACGCGTGGATCGATCGGGTCTCAGGAGACGACGCGTGGACCGATCGAGGCTCAGGAGAAGACGCGTGGATCGATCGGGGCTCAGGAGACGACGCGTCGACGGATCGGGGCTCAGGAAACGGCGCGTGGACCGTGTGCGGCTCGGAGACGGAGCGTTAACCGATCGGGCTTAGGAGACGATGCGTGAACCGATCGCGGCTCGGAGACGGCGCGTGGACCGGTCAGGGCTTAGGAGACGACGCCTGGACCGATCGGGGCTTAGGAGCCGCCGCGTGGAACGATCGGGGCTCATGAGACGGCGCGTAGACCGATCGGGGCTCCGGCGGCGACGCGTCGACCGATCGGGGCCCAGGAAACGGCGCGTGGATCGATCGGTGCTGGAAGACGACGCGTGGACCGATCGGGGCTCAGGAGCCGATGCGTGAACCGATCGGGGATTAGGAGACGACGCGTGGACCGATCGGGGCTCGGAGACGACGCGTGTACGGATCGGAGCTCAGGAAACGGCGCGTGGATGCGATCGGGGCTCAGGAGACGACGCGTCGACCGACCGGAGGTCAGGAGGCGACGCGTGGACTCATCGGGGCTCAGAGACGCCACGTGGACCGGTCGGGGCTTAGGAGACTCGCTTGGATCTATCGAGGCTTCGGAGGCGGCGTGTGAACCGATCGGGGATTAGGAGACGGTGCGTGGAGCGATCGAGGCTTAGAAGATGGCGCGTGGACCGATCGGGGCTGGTGAAACGGCGCCTGGACCGATCGTGGCTCGGAGACGGCGCGTGGAGGCATCATGATTTAAAAGACGACGCATGGACCGATCGGGGCTCAGGAAACGGCACGTGGACCGATCGGAGCTCGGAGACGACGCGTGGACCGATCGGGGCTCAGGAGATGGCGCGTGGAGCGATCGGGGCTCAGGAGAAGACGCGTGGATCGATCGGGTATCAGGAGACGACGCGTCGACGGATCGGGCCTTAGGAGAGGACGAGTGGACCGATCGGGGCTTAAGACCCGACGCGTGGGCCGATCGGGGCGCAGGAGACGGCGCGTGGACCGATCGAGGCTTAGGTGACGATACGTGGAGCGATCGGGGCTTAGGAGGCGGCGCGTGGATCGATCGGGGCTCAGGAGACGCCGCGTGGACCGATCGCGTATTAGGGGACGACGCTTCGACCGATCGGTGCTCGGAGTCGGCGCGTGGATGGACCATGGCTTAGAATGCGGCACGCGCACCGATCGGGGCTCGGAGATGGCACGTGGACCGATCGGGGCTCGGAGACGGCGCTTTAGGGGATCGGGGCTTAGGAGACGATGCGTGGACCGATCGGGCCTTAGGAGCCGACACTTGGACCGATCCGGGCTCAAAAGGCGGCGCCTGGACCCATCGTGGCTCGGAAACGGCGCGTGGACCGATCGGGGCTTAGGAGACGATGCGTAGACCGATCGGGGCTCACGAGACAGCGCGTGGACCGATTGGGGATCAGACGGCCGCGCGGGGACCAATCGGGGTTCAGCGACGGCGGGTGGACCGATCGGGGCTCGGAGACGAAGCGTGTACGGATCGGGGCTGAGGAGACGGCGCGTGGTCCGATCGGTGCTCCGACACTGGCTGTGGACGTATCGGGGCTTAGGAGACGACGCGTAGACCGATGGGGGCTTACGAGACGGCGCGTGGATCGATCGGGGCTCGGAGACGGCGCGTGAACCGACCGGGGCTGAGGAGGCCGCCCGTGGACCGATCATGGCACGGCGACGGCGCGTGGACCGATCGGGGCTCATGAGACGGCGCGTAGACCGATCGGGGCTCCGGCGGCGACGCGTGGACCGATCGGGGCCCAGGAAACGGCGCGTGGATCGATCGGTGCTCGAAGACGACGCGTGGACCGATCGGGGCTCAGGAGCCGATGCGTGAACCGATCGGGGATTAGGAGACGACGCGTGGACCGATCGGGGCTTAGGAGACGACGCGTGGACCGATCGGGGCTTAGAAGACGACGCGTGGACCGATCGGGGCTCAGGAGACGGCGCGTGGACCGACCGGGGCTCAGGAGGCGACCCGTGGACCCATCGGGGTTCGGAGACGATGCGTGGAACGATCGGGGCTCAGGAGACGGCGCGTGGACCGATCGGGGCTCGGAGACGGCGCGTGGACCGATCGGGGCTTAGGAGAAGGCGCTTGGACCGATCGGGGCTCAGGAAGCGGCGCCTGCACCGATCGTGGTGGGGAGACGGCGCAAGGAGGCATCTGGGCTTAGAAGACGACGCGTGGACCGATCGGGGCTCAGGAAACGGCGCGTGGACCGACCGCGGCTCAGGAGACCACGCCTGGACCGATCGGGGCTCGGCGACGGGGCGTGGACCGATAGGGGCTTCGGAGACGGTACGTGGATCGACCGAGGCTCGGAGACGGCGCGTGGACCGACCGGGGCTCAGGAGACGGCGGGTGAACCGATGGGTCTCCGAAACGACGGGTTAACCGAGCGGGGCTTACGAGACGATGCGTGGACCGATCGGGGCTCGGAGACAGAGCGTGTACCGACTGGGGCTCAGGAGACCGTGCGTGAACCGATCGGGGCTCGGCGACTGCGCGTGGACAGATCGGGGCTCGGAGACGGCGCGTAGAACGATCGGGGCTCAGGAGACGGCGCGTGAACCGATTGGGGCTTAGGAGACGTTGCGTGGACCGATCGGCGCTCGAAGACGGCGCGTGGACCGATCGGGGCTCAGGAGACTGCGCGTGGATGGATCGGAGCTTAGGGAACGGCGCGTTGACCGATCGGGGCTCAGGAGACGGCGCGTGGACCGAGCATGGCTCAGGAGGCCGCGCGTGGACCGACTGGGGCTCAGGAGGTTGCGCGTGGACCAATTGGGGTTCGGCGACGGGGCGTGGACCGACGGGGGCTCGGAGACGGCGCGTTAACCGATCGGGGCTTAGGAGACGATGCGAGGAGGCATCTGGGTTTACAAGACGACGTGTGGATCGATCGGGGCTCGGAGACGGCGCGTGAACCGACCGGGGCTCAGGAGAAGGCGCGTGGACCGATCGGGGCCCGGAGACGGCACGTTAATCGATCGGGGCTTAGGAGACGATGCGTGGACCGATCGGGCTCGGAACCGGCGCGTGAACCGATCGGGGTTCAGGAGACGGCGCGTGGATCGATTGGGGCTTGGATACGGCGCAAGCCGCGACCGGGGCTCAGGAGGCCGCGCGTGGACCGATCATGGCTCGGCGACGGCGCGTGGACCGACCGGGGCTCGGAGACGGCGCGTGGAGTGATCGGGGCTCAGGAGACGGCGCGTGAACCGATCGGCGCTCGGAGACGGCACGTGGACCGATCGGGGCTTAGGAGATGGCGCGTAGACCAATAGGAGATCAGGAGAGGACGCGTGGACCGATAGGGCTCTGGAAGCGGCGCACGAACCGATCGTGGCTCGGAGACGGCGCGTGGAGGCATCGGGGCTTTGAAGACGACGCGTGGACCGAACGGTGCTCAGAAAACGGCGCCTGGAGCGATCGGGGCTCAGGAGACGACGCGTGGATCGATCGGGGCTCAGGAGACGACGCGTCGACCGATCGGGGCTCCGGAGACGGCGCGCGGACCGACCGGGGCTCAGAAGCCTCGCGTGGATCGATCGTGACTCCGGAGGCGCCGCGTGGACCGATGGGGATCAGGACACGGTGCGTGGACCGATCGGGGCTCGGAGACGGCGCGTGGAACGATCGGGGCTCAGGAGAAGGCGCGTTAACCGATTGGGGCTTAGGAGACGATGCGCGGACCGATCGGGGCTCGAAGACGGCAGGTGGACCGATCGGGGTTCGGAGACAGCGCGTGGACCGACTGGGGCTCAGGCGATTGCGCGTGGACCAATTGGGGTTCGGCGACGGCGCGTGGATCGATCGGGACTTAGGAGACGGCGCGTGCACCGATCGGGGCCCGGAGACGGGTCGTGGACAGATTGGGGCTTTGCAGACGGCGCGTGGACCGATCGTGGCTGGGAGACGGCAGGTCCACCAATCGGGGCTTGGGAGACGACGCGTAGACCGATCGGGGCGCAGGAGACGGTGCGTGGACCGATCGGGGCTCAGGAAACGGCGCGTGGACCGACTGGGGCTCAGGCGGTTGCGCGTGGACGAATTGGGGTTCCGCGACGGCGCGTGGACCGATCGGGGCTCGGAGACGGCACGTTAACCGATCGGGGCTTAGGAGACGATGCGTGGACCGATCGGGCTCGGAGCCGGCGCGTGAACCGATCGGGGCTCGGAGACGACGCGTGTACGGATCAGGGCTTGGTGACGGCGCGTTTAGCGATAGCAGCTCGGAGACGGCCCGTGGACGGATCGGGGCTTAGGAGAAGGCGCGTGGACCGATCGGGGCTTAGGAGACGGCGCGTGGACCGATCGGGGCTCGGAGATGGCGCGTGGAACGATCGGGGCTCAGGAGACGGCGCGTGAACCGATCGGCGCTCGGAGACGGCGCGTGGACCGATCGGGGCTTAGGAGACGACGCGTGGACCGATCGGGGCTTAGAAGACGACGCGTGGACCGATCGGGGCTCAGGAGACGGCGCGTGGACCGACCGGGGCTCAGGAGGCGACGCGTGGACCCATCGGGGCTCGGAGACGGCGTGTGGACCGATCGGGGCTTAGGAGACGATACGTGGACCGATCGGGTCTTAGGAGACGACGCATGGACCCATCGGGGTTCGGAGACGATGCGTGGAACGATCGGGGCTCAGGAGACGGCGCGTGGACCGATCGGGGCTCGGAGACGGCGCGTGGACCGGTCGGGCCTTAGGAGAAGGCGCTTGGACCGATCGGGGCTTAGGAGACGGCGCGTGGGCCGATCGGAGCTCGGAGACGGCGCGTGGAACGATCGGGGCTCAGGAGACGGCGGGTGAACCGATGGGTCTCCGAAACGACGGGTTAACCGAGCGGGGCATACGAGACGATGCGTGGACCGATCGGGGCTCGGAGACAGAGCGTGTATCGACTGGGGCTCAGGAGACCGTGCGTGAACCGATCGGGGCTCGGCGACTGCGCGTGGACGGATCGGAGCACAGGAGACGGCGCGTGAACCGAGCGGCGCTCGGAGACGGCGCGTGGATCGATCGGGGCTTAGGAGACGGCGCGTGGACCGATCGGGGCTCAGGAGACCCCGCGTGGACCGATCGGGGCTCGGCGACTGCGCATGGACGCATCGGGGCCCAGGAGACGGCGCGTGGACCGATCGCGGCTCGGCGACGGCGCATGAACCGACCGGGGCTCATGAGACGGCGCGTAGACCGATCGGGGCTCCGGCGGCGACGCGTGAACCGATCGGGGCCCAGGAAACGGCGCGTGGATCGATCGGTGCTCGAAGACGACGCGTGGACCGACCGGGGCTCAGGAGCCGATGCGTGGATCGATCGGGGCTCAGGAGGCGGCGCGTAGACCCATCGGGGCTCGGAGACGGCACGTGGACCGATCAGGGCTTAGGAGTCGACGCGTGGACCGATCGGGGCTCAGGAGACGGCGCGTGGACCGATCGGTGCTCGGAGACGGCGCGTGGACGGACCGTGGCTTAGAATGCGTCAAGCGGACCGATCGGGGCTCGGATACGGCGTGTAGACGTATCGGGGCTTAGGAGACGATGCGTGAACCGATCGGGGCTTAGGAGGCGGCGCGTGGAACGATCGGGGCTCAGGAGACGGCGCGTGGACCGATCGGGGCACGGAGACGGCGCGTGGAACGATCGGAGCACAGGAGACGGCGCGTGAACCGAGCGGCGCTCGGAGACGGCGCGTGGATCGATCGGGGCTTAGCAGACGGCGCGTGGACCGATCGGGGCTCGGCGACTGCGCATGAACCGACCGGGGCTCATGAGACGGCGCGTAGACCGATCGGGGCTCCGGCGGCGACGCGTGGACCGATCGGGGCCCAGGAAACGGCGCGTGGATCGATCGGTGCTCGAAGACGACGCGTGGACCGACCGGGGCTCAGGAGCCGATGCGTGGATCGATCGGGGCTCAGGAGGCGGCGCGTAGACTCATCGGGGCTCGGAGACGGCACGTGGACCGATCAGGGCTTAGGAGACGACGCGTGGACCGATCGGGGCTCAGGAGACGGCGCATGGACCGATCGGTGCTCGGAGACGACGCGTGGACGGACCGTGGCTTAGAATGCGTCAAGCGGACCGATCGGGGCTCGGATACGGCGTGTAGACGTATCGGGGCTTAGGAGACGATGCGTGAACCGATCGGGGCTCAGGAGACGCCGCGTGGACCGATCGGGGCTCGGAGACGGCGCGTGGAACGATCGGGGCTCAGGAGACGGCGCGTGAAATGATCGGCGCTCTGAGACGGCGCGTGGACCGATTGTGGCTTACGAGACGGCGCGTGGATCGATCTGGGCTCAGGAGACGGCGCGTGTACCTATCGGGGCTCACGAGACTGCGTGTGGGCCGATTGGGGCTCAGGAGACGACGCGTGGACCGTTCGGGGCTCAGGAGGCGGCGCGCGGACCGGCCGGGGCTCAGGAGCCTAGCGTGGATCGATCGGGGCTCCGCAGGCGGCGCGTGGACCGATTGGAGAGCAGGAGATGGTGCGGGGACCGATCGGGGCCCGGAGACGGCGCGTAGACCGATCGGGGCTCAGGAGACGGCGCGTGAACCGATCGGCGCTCGGAGACGGCGCGTGGACCGATCGGGGCTTAGGAGACGGCGCGTGGACCGATCGGGGCTCGGAGACATCGCGTGGAATGATCGGGGCTCAGGAGACGGCGCGTGAACCCATCGGCGCTCGGAGACGGCGCGTGGACGGATCAGGGCTCAGGAGACGGCGCGTGAACCAATCGGCGTTCGGAGACGGCGCGTGGACCGATCGGGGCTTAGGAGACGGCGAGTGCACCGATCGGGGCCCGGAGACGCGTCGTGGACAGATTGGAGCTTAGGAGACGGCGCGTGGACCGATCGGGGCTGGGAGACGGCACGTGGACCAATAGGGGCTTAGGAGACGGCGCGTGGACCGATCGGGGCTTCGGAGACGACGCGTGAATCGAGCGGGGCTCGGAGACGGCGCGTGGATGGACCGTGGCTTAGAATGCGGCACGCGGACCGATCGGGGCTCGGAGACGGCGTGTGGACCGATCGGGGCGCAGGAAGCCGCGCCTGGACCCATCGTGGCTCGGAGACGGCGCGTGGAGGCATCAGGGCTAAGAAGACGACGCATGGACCGAGCGGGGTTCAGGAGATGGCGCGAGGACCAATAGGGGCTTAGGAGACGGCGCGTGGACCGATCGGGGCTTAGGAGACGACGCGTGAATCGAGCGGGGCTCGGAGACGGCGCGTGGATGGACCGTGGCTTAGAATGCGGCACGCGGACCGATCGGGGCTCAGAGACGGCGTGTGGACCGATCGGGGCGCAGGAAGCCGCGCGTGGACCGATCGAGGCTCGGCGACGGGGCGTGGAGCGATCGAGTCTCGGAGACGACGCGTCGACCGATCGGGGCTCAGATGATGGTGCGCGGACCGACCGGGGCTCAGGAGACTCGCGGGGATCGATCGGGGCTCCGGAGACGCCGCGTGGACCGATCGGGGCTTAGGAGACGACGCGTGAATCGAGCGGGGCTCGGAGACGGCGCGTGGATGGACCGTGGCTTAGAATGCGGCACGCGGAACGATCGTGGCTCGGAGACGGCGCGTGGACGCATCGGGGCCCAGGAGACGGCGCGTGGACCGATCGCGGCTCGGAGACGGCGTGTGAACCGACCGGGGCTCAGGAGGCCGCGCGTGGACCGATCGAGGCTCGGCGACGGGGCGTGGAGCGATCGAGTCTCGGAGACGACGCGTCGACCGATCGGGGCTCAGATGATGGTGCGCGGACCGACCGGGGCTCAGGAGACTCGCGGGGATCGATCGGGGCTCCGGAGACGCCGCGTGGACCGATCGGGGCTTAGGAGACGACGCGTGAATCGAGCGGGGCTCGGAGACGGCGCGTGGATGGACCGTGGCTTAGAATGCGGCACGCGGAACGATCGGGGCTCGGAGACGGCGTGTGGACCGATCGGGGATCAGGAAACGGTGCGTGGAGCGATCGGGGCTAAGGAGGCCGCGCGTGGACCGATCGAGGCTCGGCGACGGCGCATAAACCGACCGGGGCTCATGAGACGGCGCGTAGACCGATCGGGGCTCCGGCGGCGACGCGTGGACCGATCGGGGCCCAGGAAACGGCGCGTGGATCGATCGGTGCTCGAAGACGACGCGTGGACCGACGGGGGCTCAGGAGCCGATGCGTGGATCGATCGGGGCTCAGGAGGCGGCGCGTAGACCCATCGGGGCTCGGAGACGGCACGTGGACCGATCAGGGCTTAGGAGACGACGCGTGGACCGATCGGGGCTCAGGAGACGGCGCGTGGACCGATCGGTGCTCGGAGACGCCGCGTTGACGGACCGTGGCTTAGAATGCGTCAAGCGGACCGATCGGGGCTCGGATACGGCGTGTAGACGTATCGGGGCTTAGGAGACGATGCGTGAACCGATCGGGGCTCAGGAGACGCCGCGTGGACCGATCGGGGCTCGGAGACGGCGCGTGGAACGATCGGGGCTCAGGAGACGGCGCGTGAAATGATCGGCGCTCTGAGACGGCGCGTGGACCGATTGTGGCTTACGAGACGGCGCGTGAATCGATCTGGGCTCAGGAAGCGGCGCCTGGACCTATCGTGGCTCGGAGACGAGGCGTGGAGGCATCGGGGCTAAGAACACGACGCATGGACCGAGCGGGGCTCAGGAGACGGCGTGAGGTGCGATCGGGGCTCGGAGACGGCGCGTGGACCGATCGGGGCTTAGGAGACGACGCGTGGACCGATTGTGGCGTAGGACGCGACGCGTGTACCTATCGGGGCTCACGAGACAGCGTGTGGACCGATTGGGGCTCAGGAGACGGCGCCTGGACCGATCGGGGCTCGGAGACGGCGCGTGGAACGATCGGAGCTCGGAGACGGCGCGTGGACCGATCGGGGCTTAGGAGACGGCGCGTGGACCGATCATGGCTCGGCGACGGCGCGTGGGCCGATCGGGGTTTGGATACGACGCGTGGACCGATCGGGGCTCGGAGACAGCGCGTGGACCAACCGGGGCTCAGGCGGTTGAGCGTGGACCAATTGGGGTTCGGCAACGGCGCGTGGACCGATCCGGGCTCAGGAGACGGCGCGTGGACCGATCGGGGCTCGGAGACGGCGCGTGGAGCGATCGGGGCTCAGGAGACGGCGCGTGAACCGATCGGCGCTCGGAGACGGCGCGTGGAGCGATCGGGGCTTAGGAGACGGCGCGTGGACCGATCGGGGCTTAGGAGACGGCGCGTGGACCGATCGGGGCTCGGAGACATCGCGTGGAATGATCGGGGCTCAGGAGACGGCGCGTGAACCGATCGGCGCTCGGAGACGGCGCGTGGACGGATCAGGGCTCAGGAGACGGCGCGTGAACCAATCGGCGCTCGGAGACGGCGCGTGGACCGATCGGGGCTTAGGAGACGGCGAGTGCACCGATCGGGGCCCGGAGACGGGTCGTGGACAGATTGGGGCTTAGGAGACGGCGCGTGGACCGATCGGGGCTGGGAGACGGCACGTGGACCAATAGGGGCTTAGGAGACGGCGCGTGGACCGATCGGGGCTTAGGAGACGACGCGTGAATCGAGCGGGGCTCGGAGACGGCGCGTGGATGGACCGTGGCTTAGAATGCGGCACACGGACCGATCGGGGCTCGGAGACGGCGTGCGGACCGATCGGGGCGCAGGAAGCCGCGCCTGGGCCCATCGTGGCTCGGAGACGGCGCGTGGAGGCATCAGGGCTAAGAACACGACGCATGGACCGAGCGGGGTTCAGGAGATGGCGCGAGGAGCGATCGGGGCTCAGGAGAAGACACGTCAATTGATCGGAGCTCCGGAGACGACGCCTCGACGGAGTGGGGCTCAGGAGGCGGCACGAGAAGCGATCAGGGCTCAAGAGAAGACGCGTCAATTGATCGGGGCTCAGGAGACGACGCGTCGACGAATCGGGGCTTAGGAGACGACGCGTGGACCGATCGGGGCTCAGGAGACGGCGCGTCGACCGACCGGATCTCAGGAGATTCGCGTGGATCGATCGGGGCTCCGTAGGCGGCGCGTGGACCGACCGGGGCTCAGGAGGCCGCGCGAGAACCGATCGCGGCTCGGCGCCGGCGCGTGGACCGATCGGGGCTCAGGAGGCCGCGCGTGGACCGATCATGGCTCGGCGACGGCGCGTAGACCGATCGGGGCTCGGAGACGACGCGTGCACCGATCAGGGCTCGGAGACAGCGCTTGGACCGATCGGGGCTCGGAGACGGTAGGAGGACCGACCGGAGCTCAGGAGATTCGTGTGGATCGATCAGGGCTCCGGAGGCGGCGCATGGACCGATTGGGGAGCATGCGATGGTGCGTGGACCGATCGGGGCTCGGAGACGGCGCACGGACCGATCGGGGCTTAGGAGACGACGCGTGGACCGATTGGGGCTCAGGAGGCCGCGCGTGGACCGATCGGGGTGTAGGAGACGACGCGTGTACCTATCGGGGCTCAGGAGACAGCGCGCGGACCGATCGGGGCTCGGCGACTGCGCGTCGACGTATCGGGGCTCAGGAGACGGCGCGTGGACCGATTGGAGCTTATGAGACGGCGCGTGGACCGATTGGGGCTCGGATACGGCGCGTGAACCGATCGGGGCTTAGGAGACGACGCGTGGACCGATCGGGGCTCAGGTGACGGCGCGTGGACCGATCGGGGCTTCGGAGACGGTACGTGGACCGATCAGGGCTCGGAGACGGTACGAGGACCGACCGGAGCTCAGGAGATTCGCGTGGATCGATCAGGGCTCCGGAGGCGGCGCATGTACCGATTGGGGAGAATGCGATGGTGCGTGGACCGATCGGGGCTCGGAGACGGCGCGTGGACGGACCGCGGCTCAGAATGCGGTACGCGGACCGATCGGGGATGGGACACGGCGTGTGGACCGATCGAGGGTCGGAGACGACGCGTTTAAGGATCGGGAATCAGGAGACGACGCGTGGAACGATCCGGGCTCAGGAGACGAAGCGTGGACCGATCGGGGCTCGGAGACGCCGTGTGGAACGATCGGCACACGGAGACGGCGCGTGGATCGATCGGGGATCGGGGACGGCGCGTGGAACGATCGCGGCTCGGAGTCGACGCGTTAGCCGATCGGGGCTTAGGAGACGATGCGTGGACCGATCGGGGCTCGGAGACGGCGCGTGGACCGATCGGGGCTCAGGAGACGGCGCGTCAACCGATCGGCGCTCGGAGACGGCGCGTGGACCGATCGGGGCTTAGGAGACGGCGCGTGGACCGATCGGAGATCAGGAGATGACGCGTGGACCGATCGGGGTTGTGGAAGCAGCGCACGGACCGATCGTGGCTCGGAGACGGCTCGTGGAGGCATCGGGGCTTTGAAGACGACGCGTGGACGAATCGGGGCTCAGGAAACGGCGTGTGGTGCGATCGGGGCTCAGGAGACGACGCGTGGATCGATCGGGGCTCACGAGACGACGCGTCGAACAATCGGGGCTCAGGAGATGGCGCGCGGACCGACTGGGGCTCAGGAGACTCGCGTGGATCGATCGGGGCTCCAGAGGCGCCGCGTGGACCGATTGGGACCAGGAGACGGTGCGTGAACCGTTCGGGGCTCGGAGACGGCGCGTGGACCGATCGTGGCTTAGGAGAAGGCGCGTGGAATGATCGGGGTTCAGGAGACGGCGCGAGGAGCGATCGGGGCTCAGGAGAAGACGCGTGGACCGATCGGGGCTCGGAGACGACGCGTGGAGCGATAGGGGCTCAGGAGACGGCGCGTGGAGCGGTCGGGGCTTAGGAGACCCGCGTGGACCGATTGGGGCTCAGGCGGTTGCGCGTGGATCAATTGGGATTCGGCGACGGCGCGTGGACCGATCGCGGCGCGGAGACGGCGCGTAAAACCGATCGGGACATAGGAGACGATGCGTGGACCGATCGGGCTCAGGAGACAGCGCGTGGAGCGATCGGGGCTTAGGAGACGAAGCGTGGACCGATCAGAGCGCAGGAGACGGCGCGTGGAGCGATCGGGGCTAAGAAACGGCGGGTGGACCGTCCGGGGCTTAGGAGACGATGCCTGGACCGATCGGGGCTCGGAGACAGCGCGTGGACGGATCGGCGCTCGGAGACGGCGCCTGGACCGATCGGGGCTCAGAAGACGGCGCGTGGACTGATCGACGCTCGGAGACAGTGCGTGGACCGACTGGGGCTCAGGCGGTTGCGCGTGGACCAATTGGGGTTCGGCGACGGCGCGTGGATCGATCGGGGCTTAGGAGACGGCGCGTGCATCGATCGGGGCACGGAGACGGGTCGTAGACAGATGGGGGCTTAGGAGACGGCGCGTGAACCGATCGTGGTTGGGAGACGGCTCGTCCACCAATCGGGGCTTAGGAGACGACGCGTAGATCGATCGGGGCTCAGGAGACGGCGCGTGGACCGATCGGGGCTCAGGAAACGGCGCGTGGACCGATCGTGGCTCGGAGACGGCACGAGGAGGCATCTGGGCTTGGAAGACGACGCGTGGATCGATCGGGGCTCGGAGACGGCGCGTGAACCGACCGGGGCTCAGGAGGCCGCGCGTGGACCGATCGAGGCTCAGGAGGCCACGCCTGGACCGATCGGGGCTCCGCGACGGCGCGTGGACCGATCGAGGCTCGGAGACGACGCGTGTACGGATCGGGGATTCGGCGATGACGCGTGGACGGATTCGGGCTCAGGAGACGGCGCGTGGACGGATCGGGGGTCAGAGACGGCGCGTGGAACGATCGGGGCTCAGGAGACGGCGCGTGAACCGATCGGCGCTCGGAGACGGCGCGTGGACCGATAGGGGCTTAGGAGACGGCGCGTGGACCGATCGGGGCTCGAAGACGGGGCGTGGAATGATCGGGGCTCACGAGACGGCGCGTGAAATGATCGGCGCTCTGAGACGGCGCGTAGACCGATTGGGGCTTACGAGACGGCGCGTGGACCGATCGGAGCTCAGGAAGCGGCGCCTGGACCGATCGTAGCTCGAAGACGGCGCGTGGAGGCATCGGGGCTAAGAAGACGACGCATGGATCGAGCGGTGCTCAGAAAACGGCGCGTGGACCGATCGGTGCTCGGAGACGATATGTGGACCGATCGGGGCTCAGGCAACGGCGTGTGGAGCGGTTGGGGCTCAGGAGACGACGCGTGGATCGATCGAGGCTCAGAAGACGACGCGTCGACCGATCGGGGCTCAGGAGACGGCGCGTGGATCGATCGGGGCTCGGAGACGCCGCGTGGAACGATCGGGACTCAGGAGACGGCGCTTGAACTTATCGGCGCTCAGAGACGGCCCGTGGACCGATCGGGGCTTAGGATACGGCGCGTGGACCGATCGGGGCTCAGGAGACGGCGCGTGGATCGATCGGGGATCGGAGACGGCGCGTGGAACGATCGGGGTCAGGAGACGGCGCGTGAAATGATCGGCGCTCGGAGACGGCGCGTGGACCGATCAGGGCTCAGGAAGCGGTGCCTGGACCGATCGGGGCTTAGGAGAAGGCGCGTGGACCGATCGGGGCTTAGGAGACGGCGCGTAGATCGATCGGAGATCAGGAGACGACGCGTGCACCGATCGGGGCTCTAGAAGCGGCGTGTGGAGGGATCGGGGCTCAGGAGACGATGCGTGGACCGATCGGGGCTCAGGTGACGACGCGTGGATCGATCGGGGCTCGGAGACGGCGCGTGAACCGACCGGGGCTCAGGAGGCCGCGCGTGGACCGATCGGTGCTCGGAGACGGCACGTTGGACGACCGGGGCTCAGGAGACGGCGCGTGGACCGATCGGTGCTCGGAGACGGCACGTTGGACGATCGGGGCTCAGGAGACGGCGCGTGGACGGATCGGGGCTTAGGAGTCGGCGCGTGGAACGATCGGGGCTCAGGAGGCGGTGCGTGGATCGATCGGGGCTCGGAGACAGCCCGTGGACCAACTGGGGCTCAGGAGACGACGCGTCGACCGATCGGGGCTTAGGAGACGACGCGTCGAACGATCGGGGCTTAGGAGACGACGCGTGGACCGATCGGGGCTCGGAGACAGCGCGTGGACCGATTGGGGCTCGGATACGGCGCGTGAACCAATCGGGGCTCAGGAGGCCGCGCGTGGCCCGATCGCGGCTCGGCGACGGCGCGTGGACCGATCGCGGCTCGGCGACGGCGCGTGGACCGATCGGGTCTCAGGAGGCCGCGCGTGGAGAGATCATGACTCGGCGACGGCGCGTGGACCGATCGGGGCTCGGAGACGGCGCATGAACCGACCGGGGCTCAGGAGACGGCGCGTGGACTGATCGGGGCTCGGAGACGGCGCGTTAACCGATCGGGGCTTAGGAGGCCGCGCGTGGACAGATCGAGGCTCGGCGACGGCGCGTGGACCGATCGGGACTCGGAGACGGCGTGTGAACGTATCGGGGCTTAGGAGACGATGCGTTGACCGATCGGGGCTCATGAGACGGCGCGTAGACCGATCGGGGCTCCGGCGGCGACGCGTGGACCGATCGGGGCCCAGGAAACGGCGCGTGGATCGATCGGTGCTCGAAGACGACGCGTGGACCGACCGGGGCTCAGGAGCCGATGCGTGGATCGATCGGGGCTCGGAGACGGCGCGTGTACGGATCGAGGCTTGGAGACGGCGCGTGGACCGATCGGAGCTCGGAAACGGCCCGTGGGCAGATCGGGGCTTAGGAGACGGCGCGTGGTGGCATCGGGGCTAAGAAGACGATGCATGGACCGAGCGGGGCTCAGGAGACGGCGCGAGGAGCGATCGGGGCTCAGGAGAAGACGCGTCACTTGATCGAGGCTCAGGAGACGACGCAGCGACGGATCGGGGCTTAGGAGACGACGCGTGGACCGATTGGGGCTTAGGAGACGACATGTGGACCGATCGGGGCTTAGGAGACGGCACGTGATTCGATCGGTGCACAGGAGACGGCGCGTGAACCGGTCGGGGCTTAGGAGACGACGCGTCGGCCGATCGGGGCTCAGGACAAGGGGTGTGGACCGTTCGGAGGTCAGGAGACGGCGCGTGGACCGATGGGGGTTCGGCGATGGCGCGTGGACCGATCGGGGCTCGGAGACGACGCGTGTACGGATCAGGGCTTGGTGACGGCGCGTTTACCGATAGCAGCTCGGAGACGGCCCGTGGACGGATCGCGGCTTAGGAGACGGCGCGTGGAACGATCGGGGCTCACGAGACGGCGCGTGGACCGGTCGAGGCTCGGAGACGGCACGTGGACCGATCGGGGCTTAGGAGAAGGCGCGTGGACCGATCGGAGCTTAGGAGACGGCGCGTGGACCGATCGGGGCTCGGAGATGGCGCGGGGAACGATCGGGGCTCAGGAGACGGCGCGTGAACCGATCGGCGCTCGGAGCCGGCGCGTGGACCGATCGGGGCTTAGGAGACGGCGCGTCGACCGATTGGGGATTAGGAGACGGCGCGTGGACCGATCGGGGCTCAGGAAGCGACGCCTAGACCGATCGTGGCTCGGATACGGCGGGTGGAGGCATCGGGGCTAAGAAGACGACGCAGGGACCGAGCGGGGCTCAGGTGACGGCGCGAGGAGCGATCGGGGCTCAGGAGAAGACGGGTCAATTGATCGGGGCTCAGAAATCGGCGCGTGGAGCGATCGGGGCTCAAGAGACGACGCGTGGATCGATCGGGGCTCAGGAAACGACGCGTCGACCGATCGGGGATCAGGAGACGGCGCGCAGACCGACCGGGGCTCAGGAGCCTCGCATGGGCCGATCATGGCTCGGCGACGGCGCGTGGACCGATCGGGGCTCGGAGACGACGCGTGGACCGATGGGGGCTCGGATACGGCGCGTGAAGCAACCGGGGCTCAGGAGGCCGCGCGTGGACCGATCATGGCTCGGCGACGGCGCGTAGACCAAACGGTGCTCGGAGGCGACGCGTGGACCGATCGGGACTCGGAGACGGCGTGTGAACGTATCGGGGCTTAGGAGACGATGCGTTGACCGATCGGGGCTCATGAGACGGCGCGTAGACCGATCGGGGCTCCGGCGGCGACGCGTGGACCGATCGGGGCCCAGGAAACGGCGCGTGGATCGATCGGTGCTCGAAGACGACGCGTGGACCGACCGGGGCTCAGGAGCCGATGCGTGGATCGATCGGGGCTCCGGAGGCGGCGCGTGGACCGATTGGGGAGCATGAGATGGTACGTGGACCGATCGGGGCTCGGAGACGGCGCACGGACCGATCGGGGCTTAGGAGACGGCGCGTGGACCGATCGGTGCTCGGAGACGGCGCGTGGACGGACCGTGGCTTAGAATGCGTCACGCGGACCGATCGGGGCTCGGATACGGCGTGTGGACGTATCGGGGCTCAGGAGACGATGCGTGAACCGATCGGGGCTGAGGAGACGCCGCGTGGACCGATCGGGGTTCGGAGACGGCGCGTGGATCGACTGGGGCTCAGGCGGTTGCGCGTGGACCAATTGGGGTTCGGCCACGGCGCGTGGACCGATCGAGGCTCGCAGACGGCGCGTCCACCGCTCGGGGTTCGGAGACGGCGCCTGGACCGTCCGTGGTTCAGGAGGCGATGCGTGGACCGATCGGGGCTCAGGAGACTGCGCGTGGATGGATCGGAGCTTAGGGAACGACGCGTGGACCGATCAGGGCTCAGGAGACGGCGCGTGAACCGATCGGCGCTCGGAGACGGCACGTGGACCGATCGGGGCTTAGGAGACGGCGCGTGGACCAATAGGAGATCAGGAGAGGACGCGTGGACCGATAGGGCTCTGGAAGCGGCGCACGGACCGATCGTGGCTCGGAGACGGCGCGTGGAGGCATCAGGGCTTTGAAGACGATGCGTGGACCGAACGGTGCTCAGAAAACGGCGCCTGGAGCGATCGGGGCTCAGGAGATGGCGCGCGGACGAACCGGGGCTCAGAAGACTCGCGTAGATCGATCGGGGCTCCGGAGGCGCCGCGTGGACCGATGGGGATCAGGACACGGTGCGTGGACCGATCGGGGCTCGGAGACGGCGCGTGGAACGATCGAGGCTCAGGAGACGGCGCGATAACCGATTGGGGCTTAGGAGACGATGAGTGGACCGATCGGGGCTCGAAGACGGCGCGTGGACCGATCGGGGCTCGGAGACAGCGCGTCGACCGATCGGGGTTCGGAGACGGCGCCTGGACCAATTGGGGTTCGGCGACGGCGCGTCGATGGATCGGGGCTTGGGGAACGACGCGTGGACCGATCGGGGCTTAGGAGACGACGCGTGGAACGATCGGGGCTCAGGAGACGGCGCGTCAAATGATCGGCGCTCGGAGACGGCGCGTGGACCGATCGTGGCTTAGGAGAAGGCGCGTGGAACGATCGGGGCTCAGGAGACGGCGCGTGGAGAGATCGGGGCTCAGGAGACGGCGCGTGAATTAATCGGCGCTCCGAGACGGCGCGTGGACCGATCGGGGATGAGGAGACTCACGTTGATCGACTGGGGCTCAGGAGGCGGCGCGTGGACCGATCGGGGCTTAGGAGACTACGCGTGTACCTATCGGGGCTCAGGAGACAGCGCGTGGACCGATTGGGTATCAGGAGACGGCGCGTCGATGGATCGGGGCTTGGGGAACGACGCGTGGACCGATCGGGGCTCAGGAGACGGCGCGTGGATCGATCGGGGCTCGGAGACGGCGCGTGGAACGATCGGGGCTCAGGAGACGGCGCGTGAAATGATCGGCGCTCGGAGACGGCGCGTGGACCGATCGTGGCTTAGGAGAAGGCGCGTGGAACGATCGGGGCTCAGGAGACGGCGCGTGGAGCGATCGGGGCTCAGGAGACGGCGCGTGAACCAATCGGCGCTCCGAGACGGCGCGTGGACCGATCGGGGATGAGGAGAAGGCGTGTGGACCGATCGGGGCTTAGGAGACGGCGCGTGGAGCGATCGGGCTCAGGAGAAGACGCGTCAATTGATCGTGGCTCAGGAGACGACGCGTCGACGGATCGGGGCTTAGGAGACGACGCGTGGACCGATCGGGGCTTAGGAGACGACGCGTGGACCGATCGGGGTTTAGGAGAGGACGCGTCGACCGATCGGGGCACGGGAGACGGCACGTGGACCGATCGGGGCTTAGGAGACTACGCGTGTACATATCGGGGCTCAGGAGACTGCGCGTGGACCGATTGGGCATCAGGAGACGGCGCGTCGATGGATCGGGGCTTGGGGAACGACGCGTGGACCGATCGGGGCTCAGGAGACGGCGCGTGGATCGATCGGGGCTCGGATACGGCGCGTGGAACGATCGGGGCTCAGGAGACGGCGCGAGGAGCGATCGGGCTCAGGAGAAGACGCGTCAATTGATCGTGGCTCAGGAGACGACGCGTCGACGGATCGGAGCTTAGGAGACGACGCGTGGACCGATCGGGGCTTAGGAGACGACGCGTGGAACGATCGGGGCTCAGGAGACGGCGCGTGAAATGATCGGCGCTCGGAGACGGCGCGTGGACCGATCGTGGCTTAGGAGAAGGCGCGTGGAACGATCGGGGCTCAGGAGACGGCGCGTGGAGCGATCGGGGCTCAGGAGACGGCGCGTGAATTAATCGGCGCTCCGAGACGGCGCGTGGACCGATCGGGGATGAGGAGACTCACGTTGATCGACTGGGGCTCAGGAGGCGGCGCGTGGACCGATCGGGGCTTAGGAGACTACGCGTGTACCTATCCGGGCTCAGGAGACAGCGCGTGGACCGATTGGGCATCAGGAGACGGCGCGTCGATGGATCGGGGCTTGGGGAACGACGCGTGGACCGATCGGGGCTCAGGAGACGGCGCGTGGATCGATCGGGGCTCGGAGACGGCGCGTGGAACGATCGGGGCTCAGGAGACGGCGCGTGTAATGATCGGCGCTCGGAGACGGCGCGTGGACCCATCGTGGCTTAGGAGAAGGCGCGTGGAACGATCGGGGCTCAGGAAACGGCGCGTGGACCGATCGAGGCTCGGGCACGCCGCGTGGAACGATCGGGGCTCAGGAGACGGCGCGTGAACCGATCGGCGCTCGGAGACGGCGCGTGGAACGATCGGGGCTCAGGAGACGGCGCGTGAAATGATCGGCGCTCGGAGACGGCGCGTGGACCGATCCGGGCTCAGGAGACGGCGCGTGGACCGATCCAGGCTCGGAGACGGAGCGTGGAGCGATCGGGGCTCAGGAGACGGCGCGTGAACTAATCGGCGCTCGGAGACGGCGCGTGGACCGATCGGGGCTGAGGAGACGGCGCGTGGACCGATCGGGGCTCGGAGACAGGGCGTGGAATGATCGGGGCTCAGGAGACGGCGCGTGAAATGATCGGGGCTCGGAGACGGCGCGTGGACCGATCGGGGCTTAGGAGACAACGCGTGGACCGATGGGGGCTCAGGAAGCAGCGCCTGGAACGATCGTGGCTCGGAGACGGCGCGAGGAGGCATCTGGGCTTGGAAGACGACGCGTGGATCGATCGGGGCTCAGGAGACGCCGCGTGGAACGATCGGGGCTCGGAGACGGCGCGTGGAACAATCGGGGCTCAGGAGACGGCGCGTGGACCGATTGGGGCTCGGATACGGCGCGTGAACCGACCGGGGCTCAGGAGGCCGCGCGTGGACCGATCGCGGCTCGGCGACGGCGCATGGACCGATCGGGGCTCAGGAGGCCGCGCGTGGACTGATCATGGCTCGGCGACGGCGCGTGGACCGATCGGGGCTCGGAGACGACGCGTAGACCGATCGGTGCTCGGAGACAGCGCGTGGACCGACTGGGGCTCGGAGACGGCGCGTGGACCGATCGTGGCTTAGGAGAAGGCGCGTTGAATGATCGGGGCTCAGGAGACGGCGCGTGGACCGATCGTGGCTCGGAGACGGCGCGTGGAGGCATCGGGGCTTAGAAGACGACGCATGGACCGATCGGGGCTAGGAAACGGCGCGTGGACCGATCGGAGCTCGGAGACGACGCGTGGAGCGGTCGGGGCTCAAGAGAAGACGCGTGGATCGATCGGGGCTCAGGAGACGACGCGACGACGGATCGGGGCTTAGGAGACGACGCGTGGACCGATCGGGGCTTAGGAGCCGACGCGTGGACCGATCCGGGCTCAGGAGACGGCGCGTGGACCGATCGGGGCTCGAGGACGGCGCGTGAAACGATCCGGGCTTAGGAGACGGCGCATAGACCGATCGGGGTTCAGGAAAGGACGCGTCGACCGATCGGGGCTCAGGAGACGGCTCGCGGACCGACCGGGGCTCAGGAGCCTCGCGCGGGCCGATCAGGGCTCGGCGACGGCGCGTGGACCGATCGCGGCTCGGAGTCGACGCGTTAGCCGATCGGGGCTTAGGAGACGATGCGTGGACCGATCGGGGCTCGGAGACGGCGTGTGGACCGACCGGGGTTTAGGAGAAGGCGCTTGGACCGAACGGGGCTTAGGAGACGGCGCGTGGACCGATCGGGGCTCGGAGACGGCACGTGGAACGATCGGGGCTCAGGAGACGGCGCGTCAACCGATCGGCGCTCGGAGACAGCGCGTGGACCGACTGGGGCTTGGAGACGGCGCGTGGACCGATCGTGGCTTAGGAGAAGGCGCGTTGAATGATCGGGGCTCAGGAGACGGCGCGTGGACCGATCGTGGCTCGGAGACGGCGCGTGGAGGCATCGGGGTTAAGAAGACGACGCATCGACCGAGCGGGGTTCAGGAGACGGCGCGAGGGGCGATCGGGGCTCTGGAGAAGACGCGTCAATTGATCGGGGCTCAGGACACGACGCGGCGACGGATCGGGGCTTGGAGACGGCGCGTGTACCGATCGGGGCTTAGGAGACGACGCGTGGACCGATCGGGGCTTAGGAGACTACGCGTGTACCTATCGGGGCTCAGGAGACAGCGCGTGGACCGATCGGGGCTCAGGAGGCGGTGCGTGGATCGATCGGGGCTCGGAGACGGCGCGTGGAACGAGCGGGTCTCAGGAAGCGGCGCGTGGACCGATTGGGGCTTAGGAGACGGCGCGTGGACCGATCGGGGCGCAGGAAGCGGCGCCTGGACCGATCGTGGCTCGGAGACGGCGCGTGGAGGCATCCGGGCTAAGAAGACGACGCATGGACCGAGCGGGGTTCAGGAGACGGCGCGAGGCCCGATTGGGGCTCGTACACTGCGCGTGAACCGACCGGGGCTCAGGAGGCCGCCCGAGAACCGATCGCGGCTCGGCGACGGCGCGTGGACCGATCGGGGCTCAGGAGGCCGCGCGTGGACCGATCATGGCTCGGCGACGGCGCGTAGACCGATCGGGGCTCGGAGACGACGTGTGGACTGATCGGGGCTCGAAGACAGTGCGTGGACCGACTGGGGCTCAGGCGGTTGCGCGTGGACCAATTGGGGCTCCGGAGGCGGCGCGTGGACCGATTGTGGAGCAGAAGATGATGCGTGGACTGATCGGGGCTCGGAGACGGCGCCTGGACCGATAGGAGCTTAGAAGACGACGCCTAGACCGATTGGGGCTCAGGAGACAGCGCGTGGACTGATCGGGGCTCGGAGACGGCGCGTTAACCGATCGGCGCTCGGAGACAGCGCGTCGACCGATCGGGGTTCGGTGACGGCGCGTGGACCGTCCGGGGCTCAGGAGGGGATGCGTGGACCGATCGCGGCTCTGGAGACTGCGCGTGGATAGATCGGGGCTTAGGGAACGACGCATGGACCGATCGGGGCTCAGGAGACGGCGCGTGAACCGACCGGGGCTCAGGAGACCGCACGTGGACCGATCGCGGCTCGGCGACGGCGCGTGGACCGATCGGGGCTCAGGAGGCCGCGCGTGGACCGATCGGTGCTCGGAGACAGCGCGTGGATCGACTGGGGCTCAGGCGGTTGCGCGTGGTCCAATTGGGGTTCGGCGACGGCGCGTGGACCGATCGGGGCTTAGGAGGCCGCGCGTGGACCGATCGCGGCTCGGCGACGGCGCGTGGACCGATCGGGGCTCGGCGACGGCGCGTGGACAGATCGAGGCTCGGAGACGACGCGTGTACGGACCGGGGCTTTGAAGACGACGCGTGGACCGATCGTGGCTCAAGAAACGGCGTGTGGAGCGATCGGGGCTCAGGAGACGACGCGTCGACCGATCAGGGCTCGGAGACGGCGCGTGGACCGACCGGGGCTCAGGAGGATACGCCTGGACCGATCGGGGCTCGGAGACGGCGCGTGGACCGATCGGGGCTCACGAGACGGCGCGTCGACCGATCGGGGCTCAGGAGACGGCGCGTGGACGGATCGTTCTCAGGAGACGGCACGTGAACCGATCGGCGCTCGGAGACGGGGCCTGGACCGACCGGGGCTCAGGACACCGCGCGTGGACCCATCGGGGCTCGGAGACGGCGCGTGGAACGATCGGGGCTCGGAGTCGGCGCGTTAACCGATCGGGGCTTAGGAGACGATGCGTGAAATGATCGGCGCTCTGAGACGGCGCGTGGACCGATCGGTGCTCGGAGACGACGCGTGGACCGATCGGGGCTGAGGAGACGGCGCGTGGACCGATCGCGGCTTAGGAGACGGCGCGTGGACCGATCGAGGCTCGGAGACGACGTGTGTGCGGATCGGGGATTCGAGGACGACGGGTGGACCGATCCGGGCTCAGGAGACGACGCGTCGTCCGATCGGGGCTCAGGATGCGGCGCGTGGACCCATCGGGGCTCGGAGACGGCACGTGGACCGATCAAGGCTTAGGACACGACGCGTTGACCGATCGGGACTCAGGAGGCGGCGCGTGGACCGATCGGGGCTCAGGAGGCCGCGCGTGGACCGATCGGGGCTCAGGAGACGGCGCGTGGACCGATTGGGGCTCGGATACGTCGCGTGAACCAATCGGGCCTCAGGAGGCCGCGCGTGGACCGATCGCGGCTCGGCGACGGCGCGTGGATCGATCGGCGCTCAGGAGGCCGCGCGTGGACCGATCATAGCTCGGCGACGGCGCGTGGACCGATCGGGGCTCAGGAGGCTGCGCGTGGATCGATTGGGGCTCATGGAGACGGCGCGTGGACCGCTCGGGGCTCGAAGACGGCGCGTGGAACGATCAGGGCTCAGGAGACGTCACGTGAAATGATCGGCGCTCGGAGACGGCGCGTGGACCGATCGGGGCTCAGGAGAAGGCGCGTGGACCGATCGGGGCGTAGGAGGGGACCCGTCGACCGATCGGGGCTCAGGAGACGATGCGTGGACCGGTCGGTGCTCAGGAAGCGGCGCCTGGACCGATCGGGGCTCCGAGACGACGCGTTAACCGAGCGGGGCTTAGGAGACTATGCGGGGACCGATCGGGGCTCGGAGACAGCGCGTGTACCGACTGGGGCTCAGGAGGTTGCGCGTGGACCAATTGGAGTTCGGCGACGGCGCGTGGACCGACCGGGGCTCAGGAGACCGCGCGAGAACCGATCGAGGCTCGGCGACTGCGCGTGTAGCGATCGGCGCTCAGGAGACGTCGCGTGAACCAATCGGCGCTCGAAGACGGCGCGTGGACCGATCGGGGATGAGGAGAAGGCGCGTGGACCGATCGGGGCTTAGGAGACGGTGCGTAGACCGATCGGGGCTCGGAGACGGCGCGTGGAACGATCGGGGCTCAGGAGACGGCGCGTGAACCGATCGGCGCTCGGAGACGGCGCGTGGACCGATCGGGGCTGAGGAGAAGGCGCGTGGTCCGATCAGGGCTTATGAGACGGTGCGTGGATCGATCGGGGCTCGGAGGTGGCGCGTGGAATGATCGGGGCTTAGGAGATGGCGTGTGGACCGATCGGAGATCAGGAGACGACGCGTGGACCGAGAGGGCTCTGGAAGCGGCGCACGGACGGATCGTGGCTCGGAGACGGCGCGTGGAGGCATCGGGGCTTTGAAGACGACGCGTGGACCAAACGGTGCTCAGAAAACGGTGCGTGGAGCGATCGGGGCTCAGGAGACGGCGCGTGGACCGATCGGGGCTCAGGAGCCGGCGCGTGGACCGATTGGGGCTCGGATACGGCGCGTGAACCAACCGGGACTCAGGAACCCGCGCGTGGACCGATCCCGGCTCGGCGACGGCGCGTGGACCGATGGGGCTCAGGAGCCGCGCGTGGACCGATCATGGCTCGGTGACGGCGCGTGGACCGATCGGGGCTTAGGTGACGATGCGTGGACCGATTGGGGCTCAGGAAGCAGCGCCTGGACCGATCGTGTCTCGGAGACGGCGCGAGGAGGCATCTGGGCTTCGAAGACGACGCGTGGATCGATCGGGGCTCGGAGACGGCGCGTGAACCAACCGGGGCTCAGGAGACCGCGCGTGGACCGATCGAGGCTCAGGAGGCCACGCCTGGACCGATCGGGGCTCCGCGACGGCGCGTGGACCGATCGAGGCTCGGAGACGACGCGTGTACGGATCGGGGATTCGGCGATGACGCGTGGACCGATCGGGGCTCGGAGACGGGGCGTGGAATGATCGGGACTCGGAGACGGCGTGTGAACGTATCGGGGCTTAGGAGACGATGCGTGGACGTATCGGGGCTCAGGAGACGGCGCGTGGACCGATCGGGGCTCGAGGACGGCGCGTTAACCGATTGGGGCTTAGGAGACCATGCGTGGACCGATCGGGGCTCGAAGACGGCGCGTGGACCGATCGGGTGTCAGGATGCCGCGCGTGGACAGATCATGACTCGGCGACGGCGCGTGGACCGATCGGGGCTCGGAGACGACGCGTGGACCGATCGGGTCTAGGAGACAGCGCGTGGACCGACTGGGGCTAAGGCGGTTTCGCGTGGACCAATTGGGGTTCGGCGACGGCGCGTGGACCGATCGGGGCTCAGGAGGCCGCGCGTGGACCGATCGCGGCTCGGCGACGGCGCGTGAACCGATCGGGGCTCGGAGACGATGCATGGACCGATCGAGGTTCGGCGACGGCGCGTGGACCGATCGAGGCTCGGAGACGGCGCGAGGACCGACCGGGGCTCAGGAGACGGCGCGTGGACCGACCGGAGCTCAGGAGATTCGCGTGGATCGATCCGGGCTCCGGAGGCGGCGCGTGGACCGATTGGGGAGCAGGAGATGGGCCGTGGACGGATCGGGGCTCAGGAGACGGCGGTGGACCGATCGGGGCTCGGAGACGGAATGTTAACCGATCGGGGCTTAGGAGACGATACGTGGACCGATCGGGGCTCGGATACGGCGCGTGAACCGACCGGGGCTCAGGAGGCCGCGCGTGGACCGATCGAGGCTCAGGAGGCCACGCCTGGACCGTTCGGGGCTCCGCGGCGGCGCGTGGACCGATAGGGGCTTAGGAGACGGCGCGTGGACCGATCGGGGCTCGGAGACGGGGCGTGGAATGATCGTGGCTCACGAGATGGCGCGTGGACGGGTCGGGGCTTAGGAGACTCGCGTAGATCGATCGGGGCTCCGGAGGCGGCACGTGGACCGATCGGGGATCAGGAGACGGTGCGTGGACCGATCGCGGCTCGGAGATGGCGCGTGGCCCGATCGGCGCTTAGGAGACGACGCGTGGACCGATCGGGGCTTAGGAGACGACGCGTAGACCGATCGGGGCTCACGAGACAGCGCGTGGACTGATTGGGGCTCAGGAAGCAGCGCCTGGACCAATCGTGGCTCGGAGACGGCGCGAGGAGGCATCTGGGCTTGGAAGACGACGCGTGGATCGATCGGGGCTCGGAGACGGCGCGTGATCCGGCCGGGGCTCAGGAGACGGCGCGTGGACCGGTCGGGGCTTAGGAGACGACGCCTGGACAGATCGGAGCTTAGGAGGCGGCGTGTGGAACGATCGGTGCTCAGGAGACGGCGCGTGCACCAATCAGCGCTCGGAGACGGCGCGTGGAGCGATCGGGGCTCGGAGACGGCACGTGGAACGAGCGGGGCCCAGGAGACGGTGCGTGGAGGCATTGGGGCTTAGAAGACCACGCATGGACCGAGCGGGGCTCAGGAGACGGCACGGAGAGCGATCGCGGCTCAGGAGAAGACGCGTCAATTGATCGGGACTCAGGAGACGACGCGGCGACGGATTGGGGCTTAGGAGACGACGCGTGGCCCGATTGGGGCTTTGGAGACGACGTGTGGACCGATCGGGGCTTAGGAGACGGCACGTGAATCGATCGGTGCACAGGAGACGGAGGGTGAACCGGTCGGGTCTAAGGAGACGACGCGTCGACCGATCGGGGCTCAGGGGAAGGGGTGTGGACCGATCGGGGCTCAGGAGACGGCGCCTGGACCGACCGGGGCTCGGCGACTGCGCGTGGACGGATCGGGGCTCAGGAGACGGCGCGTGGGCCGATCGGGGCTCGGAGACGGCGCGTTAACCGATCGGGGCTCGGAGACGGCGCGTTAACCGATCGGGGCTCGGACACGACGCTTGTACGGATCGGGGCTTGGTGACGGAGTGTTGACCGATCGCGGTTTACAGACGGCCCGTGGACGGATCGGGGCTTAGGAGACGGCGTGTGGACCGATCGGGGCTCAGGAGACGGCGCGTAGACCGATCGCGGCTCGTAAATGACGCGTCAACCGATCGGGACTTAGGAGACGATGCGGGGATCGATCGGGGCTCGGCGACTGCGCGTGGACCGACTGGAGCTCAGGAGGTTGCTCGTGGACCAATGGGGGTTCGGGCGACGGCGCGTGGACCAATTGGGGTTCGTGCGACGGCGCGTGGACCAATTGGGGTTCGGGCGACGGCGGGTGGACCAATCGGTGCTCGGAGACGGCGCGTGGACCGATCGGGGCATAGGAGACGACGCGTGGACCGATCGGGGCTCAGGAGATGGCGCGCGGACCGACCGGGGCTCAGGCGACTCGCGTGGAACGACCGGGGCTTTGGAGGCGGCGCGTGAACCGATCGGGGCTTGATGACATCGCGTTTACCGATCGCGGTTCGGAGACGGCCCGTGGACAGATCTGGGCTTAGGAGACGGCGCGTGGACCTAACGGGGCTCAGGAGACGGCGCGTGGACCGGTCGGGGCTTAGGAGACGACGCCTGGACCGATCGGGGCTTAGGAGGCGGCGTGTGGAACGATCGGTGCTCAGGGGACGGCGCGTGCACCAATCGGCGCTCGGAGACGGCGCGTCGAGCGATCGGGGCTCAGGAGACGACGCGTGGACGGACCGTGGCTTAGAATGCGTCACGCGGACCGATCGGCGATCGGATACGGCGTGTGGACGTATCGGGGCTTAGGAGACGATGCGTGGACCGATCGGGGCTCAGGAGACGGCGGGTGATCCGGTCGGGTCTTAGGAGACGACGCGTCGACCGATCGGGGCTCAGGGAAAGGCGTGTGGACCGATCGAGGCTCAGGAGACGGCGCCTGGACCGATCGGGGCTCGGCGACTGCGCGTGGACGGATCGGGGCTCAGGAGACGGCGCGTGGGCCGATCGGGGCTCAGGAGGCCGCGCGTTAACCGATCGGGGCTTAGGAGACGATGCGTGAACCGATCGGGGCTAGGAGACGACGCCTGGACAGATCGGAGCTTAGGAGGCGGCGTGTGGAACGATCGGTGCTCAGGAGACGGCGCGTGCACCAATCGGGGCTAGGAGACGGCACGTGGAACGATCGGGGCTCCAGTGACGGCGCGTGGACCGATCGGGCTCACGAAGCGGCGTCTGGACCGATCGTGGCTCGGAGACGGCGCGAGGAGGCATCTGGGCTTAGAAGACGACGCGTGGACCAAACGGTGCTCAGAAAACGGTGCTTCGAGCGATCGGGGCTCAGGAGACGGCGCGGGGACCGATCGGGGCTCCGGAGCCGGCGCGTGGACCGATTGGGGCTCGGATACGGCGCGTGAACCAACCGGGACTCAGGAGCCCGCGCGTGGACCGATCCCGGCTCGACGACGGCGCGTGGACGGACCGCGGCTTTGAATGCGGCACGCGGACCGATCGGGGATCGGAGACGGCGTGTGGACGTATCGGGGCTTAGGAGACGATGCGTGGACCGATCGGGGCTCAGGAGTTGGCGCGTGGGACGACTGGGGCTCAGGACGTTGCGCGTGGACCAATTGGGGTTCGGCGACGGCGCGTGGACCAACGGGGGCTCAGGAGACCGCGCCTGGACCGATCGGGGCTCGGTGACTGCGCGTGGACGGATCGGGGCTCAGGAGACGGCGCGTTGACCGATCGGGGCTCAGAGACGACGGGTTTACGGATCGGGGATTAGGGGACGTCGCGTGGACCGATCCGGGCTCAGGAGACGGCGCGTGGACCAACCGTGGCTCGGAGATGGTGCGTGTACGGATCAGGGATTCGGGGACGACGCGTGGAATGATCCGGGCTCAGGAGACGGCGCGTGGACCGATCGGGGGTCGGAGACGGCGCGTGGAACGATCGGGGCTCAGGTGCCGGCGCGTGAACTGATCGGCGCTCGGAGACGGCGCGTGGACCGATCGGGGCTCAGGAGACGGCGGGTGATCCGGTCGGGTCTTAGGAGACGACGCGTGGACGGACCGTGGCTTAGAATGCGTCACGCGGACCGATCGGCGATCGGATACGGCGTGTGGACGTATCGGGGCTTAGGAGACGATGCGTGGACCGATCGGGGCTCAGGAGACGGCGGGTGATCCGGTCGGGTTTTAGGAGACGACGCGTCGACCGATCGGGGCTCAGGGAAAGGCGTGTGGACCGATCGGGGCTCAGGAGACGGCGCCTGGACCGATCGGGGCTCGGCGACTGCGCGTGGACGGATCGGGGCTCAGGAGACGACGCGTGGATCGATCGGGGCTCGGAGACGGCGCGTGATCCGGCCGGGGCTCAGGAGACGGCGCGTGGACCGGTCGGGGCTTAGGAGACGACGCCTGGACAGATCGGAGCTTAGGAGGCGGCGTGTGGAACGATCGGTGCTCAGGAGACGGCGCGTGCACCAATCAGCGCTCGGAGACGGCGCGTGGAGCGATCGGGGCTCGGAGACGGCACGTGGAACGAGCGGGGCCCAGGAGACGGTGCGTGGAGGCATTGGGGCTTAGAAGACCACGCATGGACCGAGCGGGGCTCAGGAGACGGCACGGAGAGCGATCGCGGCTCAGGAGAAGACGCGTCAATTGATCGGGACTCAGGAGACGACGCGGCGACGGATTGGGGCTTAGGAGACGACGCGTGGCCCGATTGGGGCTTTGGAGACGACGTGTGGACCGATCGGGGCTTAGGAGACGGCACGTGAATCGATCGGTGCACAGGAGACGGAGGGTGAACCGGTCGGGTCTAAGGAGACGACGCGTCGACCGATCGGGGCTCAGGGGAAGGGGTGTGGACCGATCGGGGCTCAGGAGACGGCGCCTGGACCGACCGGGGCTCGGCGACTGCGCCTGGACGGATCGGGGCTCAGGAGACGGCGCGTGGGCCGATCGGGGCTCGGAGACGGCGCGTTAACCGATCGGGGCTCGGAGACGGCGCGTTAACCGATCGGGGCTCGGACACGACGCTTGTACGGATCGGGGCTTGGTGACGGAGTGTTGACCGATCGCGGTTTACAGACGGCCCGTGGACGGATCGGGGCTTAGGAGACGGCGTGTGGACCGATCGGGGCTCAGGAGACGGCGCGTAGACCGATCGCGGCTCGTAAATGACGCGTCAACCGATCGGGACTTAGGAGACGATGCGGGGATCGATCGGGGCTCGGCGACTGCGCGTGGACCGACTGGAGCTGAGGAGGTTGCTCGTGGACCAATGGGGGTTCGGGCGACGGCGCGTGGACCAATTGGGGTTCGTGCGACGGCGCGTGGACCAATTGGGGTTCGGGCGACGGCGCGTGGACCAATCGGTGCTCGGAGACGGCGCGTGGACCGATCGGGGCATAGGAGACGACGCGTGGACCGATCGGGGCTCAGGAGATGGCGCGCGGACCGACCGGGGCTCAGGCGACTCGCGTGGAACGACCGGGGCTTTGGAGGCGGCGCGTGAACCGATCGGGGCTTGATGACATCGCGTTTACCGATCGCGGTTCGGAGACGGCCCGTGGACAGATCTGGGCTTAGGAGACGGCGCGTGGACCTAACGGGGCTCAGGAGACGGCGCGTGGACCGGTCGGGGCTTAGGAGACGACGCCTGGACCGATCGGGGCTTAGGAGGCGGCGTGTGGAACGATCGGTGCTCAGGGGACGGCGCGTGCACCAATCGGCGCTCGGAGACGGCGCGTCGAGCGATCGGGGCTCAGGAGACGACGCGTGGACGGACCGTGGCTTAGAATGCGTCACGCGGACCGATCGGCGATCGGATACGGCGTGTGGACGTATCGGGGCTTAGGAGACGATGCGTGGACCGATCGGGGCTCAGGAGACGGCGGGTGATCCGGTCGGGTCTTAGGAGACGACGCGTCGACCGATCGGGGCTCAGGGAAAGGCGTGTGGACCGATCGAGGCTCAGGAGACGGCGCCTGGACCGATCGGGGCTCGGCGACTGCGCGTGGACGGATCGGGGCTCAGGAGACGGCGCGTGGGCCGATCGGGGCTCAGGAGGCCGCGCGTTAACCGATCGGGGCTTAGGAGACGACGCGTGGACCGATCGGGGCTCAAGAGACAGCGCGTGGACCGATCGGGACTCAGGAGACGGCGCGTGGATCGATTGGGGCGTGGATACGGCGCGTGACGCGACCGGGGCTCAGGAGGCCGCGCGTGGAGCGATCATGGCTCGGCGACGGCGCATGGACCGATCGGGGCTCGGAGACGACGCGTGGAGCGATAGGGGCTCAGGAGACGGCGCGTGGACCGGTCGGGGCTTAGGAGACTCGCGTGGACCGATTGGGACTCAGGCGGTTGCGCGTGGATCAATTGGCGTTCGGCGACGGCGCGTGGACCGATCGCGGTGCGGAGACGGCCCGTGGAACGATCGGGGCTCGGCGACTGCGCGTGGACGCATCGGGGCCCAGGAGACGGCGCGTGGACCGATCGGGGTTCGGAGACGGCACGTTAACCGATCGGGGCTTAGGAGACGATGCGTGGACCGATCGCGGCTCGGAGACGGCGTGTGAACCGACCGGGGCTCAGGAGGCCGCGCTTGGATCGATCAAGGCTCGGCGACGGGGCGTGGACCGATCGAATCTCGGAGACGACGCGTCGACCGATCGGGGCTCAGATGACGGTGCGCGGACCGACCGGGGCTCAGGAGACTCGCGTGGATCGATCGGGGCTCCGGAGACGCCGCGTGGAGCGATGGGGATCAGGAGACGGTGCACGGACCGATCGGGGCTCGTAGACGGCGCGTGGACCGATCGGGGCTCGGAGACGGCGCGTGAACCGACCGGGGCTCAGGAGGCCGCGCGTGGACCGATCATAGCTCGGCGACGGCGCGTGGACCGATCGGGGTTCGGCTACGACGCGTGGACCGATCGGGGCTCGGAGACAGCGCGTCGACCAACCGGGGCTCAGGCGGTTGTGCGTGGACCAATTGGGGTTCGGCGACGGCGCGTGGACCGATCCGGGCTCAGGAGACGGCGCGTGGACCGATCGGGGCTCGGAGACGGCGCGTGGAGCGATGGGGGCTCGGATACGGCGCGTGAACCAACCGGGGCTCAGGAGGCCGCGCGTGGACCGATCGCAGCACGTCGACGGCGGTGGACCGATCGGGGCTCAGGAGGCCGCGCGTGGACCGATCATGGCTCGGCGACGGCGCGTGGACCGATCGGGGTTCGGATACGACGCGTGGACCGATCGGGGCTCGGAGACAGCGCGGGGACCAACCGGGGCTCAGGCGGTTGCGCGTGGACCAATTGGGGTTCGGCGACGGCGCGTGGACCGATCGGGGCTCGGAGACAGCGCGTGGAGCGATCGGCGATCCGGAGACGACGCGTGGACCGATAGGCCTCTGGAAGCGGCGCACGGACCGATCGTGGCTCGGAGACGGCGCGTGGAGGCATTGTGGCTTTGAAGACGACGCGTGGACCGAACCGTGCTCAGAAAACGGCGCGTGGAGCGATCGGGGCTGAGGAGACGGCGCGTGGACCGATCGGAGCTCAGGAGACGGCGCGTGGACCGATTGGGGCTCAGGAGGCCGCGCGTGGACCTATCGCGGCTCGGCGCCAGCGCGTGGACCGATCGGGGCTCGGAGACGACCTGTGGACCGATCGGTGCTCGGAGACAGCGCGTGAACCGACCGGGGCTCAGGAGACCGCACGTGGACCGATCGCGGCTCAGGAGACCGCGCGTGGACCGATCGCGGCTCGGCGACGGCGCGTGGACCGATCGGGGCTCAGGAGGCCGCGCGTGGACCGATCGTGGCTCGGCGATGGCGCGTGGACCGATCGGGGCTCGGAGACGACGCATGAACCGATCGGGGCTCGGAGACAGCGCGTGGACCGACTGGGGGTCAGGCGGTTGCGCGTGGACCAATTGGGGTTCGGCGACGGCGCGCGGACCGATCGGGGCTCGGAGACGGCGCGTTAACCGATTGGGGCTTAGGAGACGATGCGTGGTCCGATCGGGGCTCGAAGACGGCGCGTGGACCGATCGGGGCTCAGGAGAGGGCACGTGGACCGATCGGGGCTTAGGAGCCTCGCGTGGATCCATCGTGGCCCCGGAGGCGCCGCGTGGACCCATGGGGATCAGGAGACAGTGCGTGGACCGATCGGGGCTCGGAGACGGCACGTTAACCGATTGGGGCTTAGGAGACCATGCGTGGACCGATCGGGGCTCGAAGACGGCGCGTGGACCGATCGGGTCTCAGGGGGCCGCGCGTGGACAGATCATGACTCGGCGACGGCGCGTGGACCGACCGGGGCTCGGAGACGACGCGTGGACCGATCGGGGCTCGGAGACAGCGCGTGGACCGACTGGGGCTCAGGAGACGGCACGTGGACCGATCGGGGCTTAGGAGCCTCGCGTGGATCGATCGGGGCCCCTGCGGCGCCGCGTGGACCCATGGGGATCAGGAGACAGTGCGTGGACCGATCGGGGTTCGGCGACGGCGCGTGGACCGACCGGGGATTAGGAGACGACGCGTCGACCGATCGGGGCTTAGGAGACGACCCGTCGACCGATCGGGGCTTAGGAGACGACGCGTGGACCGATCGGGGCTCAGGAGACGGCGCGTGGAACGATCGGGGCTCAGGAGACGGCGCGTGAAACGATCAGCGCTCTGAGACGGCGCGTGGACCGATTGTGGCTTACGAGACGGCGCGTGGAACGATCGGGGTTCAGGAGACGGCGCGTGGACCGATCGAGGCTCAGGAGACGGTGCGTGGACCGATTGGGCCTCGGATACGGCGCGTGAAGCAACCGGGCCTCAGGAGGCCGCGCGTGGACCGATCGCGGCTCGTGCGACGGCGCGTGCACCGATCGGCGCTCGGAGACGGCCCTGGCCGATCGTGGCTTAGGAGAAGGCGCGTGGAACGATCGGGGTTCAGGAGACGGTGCGTGGACCGATCGGGGCTTGGAGACGGCGCGGGGACGTATCGGCGCTTAGGAGACGGCGCGTGGACCGATCGGGGCTCAGGGAGCGGTGCCTGGACCGATCGTGGCTCGGAGACGGCGCGTGGAGGCATCGGGGCTTACAAGACGACGCGTGGACCGATCGGGTCTCAGGAAACAGCGCGTGGACCGATCGGTGCTCGGAGACGACGCGTGGACCGATCGGGGTTCAGGAGACGGTGCGTGGAGCGATCGGGGCTCGGAGACGGCACGTGGACCGATCGGGGCGTAGGAGATGACGCGTTGACCGATCGAAGCTCAGGAGGCGGCGCGTGGACCGATCGGGGATCAGGTGATGGTGTGTGGACCGATCGGGGCGGGGAGACGGCGCGTGGACCGATCGGGGCTTAGGAGACGACGCGTGGACCGGTCGGGGCTCAGGAGGCGACGCGTGGACCCATCGGGGCTCGGAGACGGCGCGTGGACCGATCGGGGCTTAGGAGACGACGCGTGGACCGATCGGGGCTTAGGAGACGACGCGTGGACCGATCGGGACTCAGGAACCGGCGCGTCGACCGATCGGGGCTTAGGAGACGACGCGTCGACCGATCGTGGCTCGAAGACGTCGCGTGGAGGCATCTGGGCTTAGAAGACGACGCGTGGACCGATCGGGGCTCGGAGACGGTCTGTGGACGTATCGGGGCTCGGAGATGGTGCGTGGACGTATCGGGGCTTAGGAGACTCGCGTGTATCTATCGGGGTGCCGGAGGCGGCGCGTGCACCGATCGCGGATCAGGAGACTGTGCGTGGACCGATCGGGGCTTAGGAGATGACGCGTGGACCGATCGGGGCTTAGCAGACGACGCGTGGACCGATCGGGGCTCAGGGGACGGCGCGTGGAACCGATCGGGGCTTAGGAGACTCGCGTGCATCTATCGGGGTGCCGGAGGCGGCGCGTGGACCGATCGCGGATCAGGAGACGGCGCATGGAACCGATCGGGGCTTAGGAGACTCGCGTGTATCTATCGGGGTGCCGGAGGCGGCGCGTGGACCGATCGCGGATCAGGAGACGGTGCGTGGACCGATCGGGGCTTGGAAGATGACGCGTGGACTGATCGGGGCTTAGCAGACGACGCGTGGACCGATCGGGGCTCAGGAGACGGCGCGTGAACTGATAGGGGCTTAGGAGACTCGCGTGGATCTATCGGGGCTCGGAGACGGTGCTTGGACGTATCGGGGATCAGGAGACGGCGCGTGGACCAACCGGGGCTCAGGAGACGGCGCGTGAACCGATCGGCGCTCGGAGACGGCGCGTGGACCGATCGAAGCGTAGGAGACGACGCGTGGACCATCCGGGGCTCGGGGACGGCGCGTGGAGGTATCGGGGCTTAAAAGACGACGCATAGACCGATCGGGGATCAGGAAACGGCGCGTGGACCGAACGGTGCTCGGAGACGACGCGTGGACCGATCGGGGCTAGGAGACGGCGCGTGGAACGATCGGGGCTTAGGAGAAGGCGCGTGGAACGATCGGGGTTCAGGAGACGGCGCGTGGACCGATTGGGGCTCGGAGACGGCGCGTGGACCGATCGGGGCTTAGGAGACGACGCGTGGACCGATCGGGGCTCAGGAGACGACGCGTGGACCGATCGGGGCTCAGGAGACGACGCGTTAACAGAGCGGGGCTTAGGAAACGATGCGTGGACCGATCGGTGCTCGGAGACAGCGCGTGGACCGACTGGGGCTCAGGAGGTTGCGCGTGGACCAATTGGGGTTCGGCGACGGCGCGTGGACCGACCGGGGCTTAGGAGACGACGCGTCGACCGATCGGGGCTTATGAGGCGGCGCGTGGACCCATCGGGGCTCGGAGACGGCGCGTTAACCGAGCGGGGCTTAGGAGACGATGCGTGGACCGATCGGGGCTCGGAGACGGCGCGTGGACCGACCGGGGCTAAGTAGGCCGCGCGTGGACCGATCGAGGCTCGGCGACGGCGCGTGGACCGATCGGGACTCGAAGACGGCGTGTGAACGTATCGGGGCTTAGGAGACGATGCGTTGACCGATCGGGGCTCAGGAGCCGATGCGTGGATCGATCGCGTCTCGGAGACGGCGCATGGAACCGATCGGGGCTAAGGAGACGGCACGTAGATCGATCGGGGATCAGGAGACGGTGCGTGGACCGATCGGGGCTTGGAGACGGCGCGGGGACGTATCGGCGCTTAGGAGACGGCGCGTGGACCGATCAGGGCTCAGGGAGCGGTGCCTGGACCGATCGTGGCTCGGAGACGGCGCGTGGAGGCATCGGGGCTTACAAGACGACGCGTGGACCGATCGGGTCTGAGGAAACAGCGCGTGGACCGATCGGTGCTCGGAGACGGCGCGTGGACCGATCGGGGCTAGAAGACGGCGCGTGGAACGATCGGGGCTCAGGAGACGGCGCGTGAAACGATCAGCGCTCTGAGACGGCGCGTGGACCGATTGTGGCTTACGAGACGTCGCGTGGATCGATCGGGCCGCAGGAAGCGGCGCCTGGACTTATCGTGGCTCGGAGACGGCGCATGGAGGCATCGGGGCTAAGAAGACGACGCATGGACCGAGCTGGGCTCAGGAGACAGCGCGAGGAGCGATCGGGGCTCAGGAGAAGACGCGTCAATTGATCGGGGCTCAGGAGACGACGCGGCGACGGATCGGGGCTTAGGAGACGACGCGTGGACCGATCGGGGCTTAGGAGACGGCACGTGATTCGATCCGTGCACAGGAGACGGCGCGTAAACCGGTCGGGGCTTAGGAGACGACGCGTCGGCCGATCGGGGCTCAGGACAAGGGGTGTGGACCGTTCGGAGCTCAGGAGACGGCGCGTGGACCGATCGGAGCTCGGAGACGGCCCGTGGGCAGATCGGGGCTTAGGAGACGGCGCGTGGACTAATTGGGGTTTAGGAGAACATACGTGGAGTGATCGGGGCTCGGAGACAGCGCGTTTACCGACTGGAGCTTTAGAGGTTGCGCGTGGACCAATTGGGGTTCGCCGCGGCGTGTGGACCGACCGGAGCTCAGTAGACCGCGCGTGGACCGATCGCGGCTCGGCGACTGCGGGTGGATGGATCGGGGCTCAGGAGACAGCGCGTGGACCGATCGGGGCTCAGGAAGCGGCGCCTGCACCGATCGTGGCTTGGAGACGGCGCGTGGAAGCATCGGGGCTTCGAAGACGACGCATGGACCAATCGGGACTCGGAAACGGCACCTGGACCGATCGGAGCTCGGAGACGACGCCTGGAGCGGTCGGGGCTCAGGAGAAGACGCGTGGATCGATCGGGGCTCAGGAGACGACGCGTCGACGGATCAGGGCTTAGGAGACGACGCGTGGACCGATCGGGGCTTAGGAGACAACGCGTGGACCGATCGGGGCTCAGGAGACGGCGCGTGGACCGATCGGGGCTCGGAGACGGCGCGTGGAATGATCGGGGCTTAGGAGACGGCGCGTGGTCCGAACGGGGCTTAGGAGACAACGCGTGGACCGACCGGGGCTCAAGAAGCGGCGCCTGGACCCATCGTGGCTCGGAGACGGCGCGAGGAGGCATCTGGGCTTAGAAGACGACGCGTGGACCGATCGGGGCTCAGGAAACGGCCCGTGGAGCAATCGGGGTTCAGGAGACGACGCGTGGATCGATCAAGTCTCAGGAGACGACGCGTCGTCCGATCGGGGCTCAGGATGTGGCACGTGGACCCATCGGGGCTCGGAGACGGCACGTGGACCGATCAGGGGTTAGGACACGACGCGTTTACCGATCGGGACTCAGGAGGCGGCGCGTGGACCGATCGGGGATCAGGAAACGGTCCGTGGACCGATCGGGGCTCGGCGACTGCGCGTGGACGCATCGGGGCTCAGGAGACGGCGCGTCTACCGATCGGGGCTCGGAGACGGCACGTTAACCGATTGGGGCTTAGGAGACGATGCGTGGACCGATCGCGGCTCGGAGACGGCGTGTGAAGCGACCGGGGCTCAGGAGGCCGCGCGTGGACCGATCGAGGCTCGGCGACGGCGAGTGGACCCATCGGGGCTCGGAGACGACGCGTGTACGGATCGGGGCTTGATGACGGCGGCTTTATCGATCGCGGCTCGGAGACGGCCCGTGAACCGATCGGCGCTCGGAGACGGCATGTGGACCGATCGGGGCTCAGGAGACGGCGCGAGGAGCGATCGGGCTCAGGAGAAGACGCGTCAATTGATCGTGGCTCAGGAGACGACGCGTGGATCGATCGGGGCTCAGAAGACGACGCGTCGACCGATCGGGGCTCAGGAGACGGCGCGTGGATCGATCGAGGCTCGAAGACGCCGCGTGGAACGATCGGGGCTCAGGAGACGGCGCTTGAACTTATCGGCGCTCGGAGACGGCGCGTGGACCGATCGGGGCTTAGGATACGGCGCATGGACCGATCGGGGCTCAGGAAGCGGCGCCTGGACCGATGGGGGCTTAGGAGACTCACGTTGATCGATTGGGGCTCAGGAGGCCGCGCGTGGACCGATCGAGGCTCGGCGACGGCGCGTGTACCGATCGGGGCTCGGCGACGGCGCGTGGACCGATCGAGGCTCGGAGACGACGCGTGTACGGATCGAGGATTCGGGGACGACGCGTGGAACGATCCGGGCACAGGAGACGGCGCGTGGACCGATCGGGGCTCGGAGACGGCGCGTGGAACGATCGGGGCTCAGGTGACGGCGCGTGAACCGATCCGCGCTCGGAGACGGCGCCTGGACCGATCGGGGCTTAAGAGAAGGCGCTTGGACCGATCGGGGCTTAGGAAACGGCGCGTGGGCCGATCGGAGCTCGGAGACGGCGCGTGGAACGATCGGGGCTCAGGTGACGGCGCGTGAACCGATCCGCGCTCGGAGACGGCGCCTGGACCGATCGGGGCTTAAGAGAAGGCGCTTGGACCGATCGGGGCTTAGGAAACGGCGCGTGGGCCGATCGGAGCTCGGAGACGGCACGTAGATCGATCGGGGATCAGGAGACGGTGCGTGGACCGATCGGGGCTTGGAGACGGCGCGGGGACGTATCGGCGCTTAGGAGACGGCGCGTGGACCGATCAGGGCTCAGGGAGCGGTGCCTGGACCGATCGTGGCTCGGAGACGGCGCGTGGAGGCATCGGGGCTTACAAGACGACGCGTGGACCGATCGGGTCTGAGGAAACAGCGCGTGGACCGATCGGTGCTCGGAGACGGCGCGTGGACCGATCGGGGCTAGAAGACGGCGCGTGGAACGATCGGGGCTCAGGAGACGGCGCGTGAAACGATCAGCGCTCTGAGACGGCGCGTGGACCGATTGTGGCTTACGAGACGTCGCGTGGATCGATCGGGCCGCAGGAAGCGGCGCCTGGACTTATCGTGGCTCGGAGACGGCGCATGGAGGCATCGGGGCTAAGAAGACGACGCATGGACCGAGCTGGGCTCAGGAGACAGCGCGAGGAGCGATCGGGGCTCAGGAGAAGACGCGTCAATTGATCGGGGCTCAGGAGACGACGCGGCGACGGATCGGGGCTTAGGAGACGACGCGTGGACCGATCGGGGCTTAGGAGACGGCACGTGATTCGATCCGTGCACAGGAGACGGCGCGTAAACCGGTCGGGGCTTAGGAGACGACGCGTCGGCCGATCGGGGCTCAGGACAAGGGGTGTGGACCGTTCGGAGCTCAGGAGACGGCGCGTGGACCGATCGGAGCTCGGAGACGGCCCGTGGGCAGATCGGGGCTTAGGAGACGGCGCGTGGACTAATTGGGGTTTAGGAGAACATACGTGGAGTGATCGGGGCTCGGAGACAGCGCGTTTACCGACTGGAGCTTTAGAGGTTGCGCGTGGACCAATTGGGGTTCGCCGCGGCGTGTGGACCGACCGGAGCTCAGTAGACCGCGCGTGGACCGATCGCGGCTCGGCGACTGCGGGTGGATGGATCGGGGCTCAGGAGACAGCGCGTGGACCGATCGGGGCTCAGGAAGCGGCGCCTGCACCGATCGTGGCTTGGAGACGGCGCGTGGAAGCATCGGGGCTTCGAAGACGACGCATGGACCAATCGGGACTCGGAAACGGCACCTGGACCGATCGGAGCTCGGAGACGACGCCTGGAGCGGTCGGGGCTCAGGAGAAGACGCGTGGATCGATCGGGGCTCAGGAGACGACGCGTCGACGGATCAGGGCTTAGGAGACGACGCGTGGACCGATCGGGGCTTAGGAGACAACGCGTGGACCGATCGGGGCTCAGGAGACGGCGCGTGGACCGATCGGGGCTCGGAGACGGCGCGTGGAATGATCGGGGCTTAGGAGACGGCGCGTGGTCCGAACGGGGCTTAGGAGACAACGCGTGGACCGACCGGGGCTCAAGAAGCGGCGCCTGGACCCATCGTGGCTCGGAGACGGCGCGAGGAGGCATCTGGGCTTAGAAGACGACGCGTGGACCGATCGGGGCTCAGGAAACGGCCCGTGGAGCAATCGGGGTTCAGGAGACGACGCGTGGATCGATCAAGTCTCAGGAGACGACGCGTCGTCCGATCGGGGCTCAGGATGTGGCACGTGGACCCATCGGGGCTCGGAGACGGCACGTGGACCGATCAGGGGTTAGGACACGACGCGTTTACCGATCGGGACTCAGGAGGCGGCGCGTGGACCGATCGGGGATCAGGAAACGGTCCGTGGACCGATCGGGGCTCGGCGACTGCGCGTGGACGCATCGGGGCTCAGGAGACGGCGCGTCTACCGATCGGGGCTCGGAGACGGCACGTTAACCGATTGGGGCTTAGGAGACGATGCGTGGACCGATCGCGGCTCGGAGACGGCGTGTGAAGCGACCGGGGCTCAGGAGGCCGCGCGTGGACCGATCGAGGCTCGGCGACGGCGAGTGGACCCATCGGGGCTCGGAGACGACGCGTGTACGGATCGGGGCTTGATGACGGCGGCTTTATCGATCGCGGCTCGGAGACGGCCCGTGAACCGATCGGCGCTCGGAGACGGCATGTGGACCGATCGGGGCTCAGGAGACGGCGCGAGGAGCGATCGGGCTCAGGAGAAGACGCGTCAATTGATCGTGGCTCAGGAGACGACGCGTGGATCGATCGGGGCTCAGAAGACGACGCGTCGACCGATCGGGGCTCAGGAGACGGCGCGTGGATCGATCGAGGCTCGAAGACGCCGCGTGGAACGATCGGGGCTCAGGAGACGGCGCTTGAACTTATCGGCGCTCGGAGACGGCGCGTGGACCGATCGGGGCTTAGGATACGGCGCATGGACCGATCGGGGCTCAGGAAGCGGCGCCTGGACCGATGGGGGCTTAGGAGACTCACGTTGATCGATTGGGGCTCAGGAGGCCGCGCGTGGACCGATCGAGGCTCGGCGACGGCGCGTGTACCGATCGGGGCTCGGCGACGGCGCGTGGACCGATCGAGGCTCGGAGACGACGCGTGTACGGATCGAGGATTCGGGGACGACGCGTGGAACGATCCGGGCACAGGAGACGGCGCGTGGACCGATCGGGGCTCGGAGACGGCGCGTGGAACGATCGGGGCTCAGGTGACGGCGCGTGAACCGATCCGCGCTCGGAGACGGCGCCTGGACCGATCGGGGCTTAAGAGAAGGCGCTTGGACCGATCGGGGCTTAGGAAACGGCGCGTGGGCCGATCGGAGCTCGGAGACGGCGCGTGGAACGATCGGGGCTCAGGTGACGGCGCGTGAACCGATCCGCGCTCGGAGACGGCGCCTGGACCGATCGGGGCTTAAGAGAAGGCGCTTGGACCGATCGGGGCTTAGGAAACGGCGCGTGGGCCGATCGGAGCTCGGAGACGGCGCGTGGAACGATCGGGGCTCAGGAGACGGCGCGTGAACCGATCGGCGCTCGGAGACGGCACGTGGGCCGTTCAGGGCTTAGGAGACGACGCGTCGACCGATCCGGGCTCAGGTGACGGCGCGCGGACCGACCGGGGCTCAGGAGACAGCGCGTGAAATGATCGGCGCTCGGAGATGGCGTGTGGACCGATTGGGGCTTAAGAGACGACGGGTGGACCGATCGGGGCTTAGGAGACGGCACGTGAATCGATCGGGGCACAGGAGACGGCGCGTGAGCCGATCGGGGCTTAGGAGACGATGCGTGAACCGATCGGGGCTCGGAGACGGCGCGTGGACCGAACGGGGCTCGGGTAACGGCGTGTGGAGCGGTTGGGGCTCAGGAGACGACGGGTGGATCGATCGAGGCTCAAAAGACGACGCGTCGACCGATCGGGGCTCAGGAGACGGCGCGTGGATCGATCGGGGCTCGGAGACGCCGCGTGGAACGATCGGGGCTCAGGAGACGGCGCGTGAACTAATCGGCGCTCGTCGACGGCGTGCGGACCGATCGGAGCTCGGAGACGACGCGTGGACCGATCGGGGCTCAGGAGACGGCGCGAGGAGCGATCGGGCTCAGGAGAAGACGCGTCAATTGATCGTGGCTCAGGAGACGACGCGTGGATCGATCGGGGCTCAGAAGACGACGCGTCGACCGATCGGGGCTCAAGAGACGGCGCGTGGATCGATCGAGGCTCGAAGACGCCGCGTGGAACGATCGGGGCTCAGGAGACGGCGCTTGAACTTATCGGCGCTCGGAGACGGCGCGTGGACCGATCGGGGCTTAGGATACGGCGCATGGACCGATCGGGGCTCAGGAAGCGGCGCCTGGACCGATGGGGGCTTAGGAGACTCACGTTGATCGATTGGGGCTCAGGAGGCCGCGCGTGGACCGATCGAGGCTCGGCGACGGCGCGTATACCGATCGGGGCTCGGCGACTGCGTGTGGACGTATCGGGGCTCAGGAGACGGCGCGTGCACCGATCGGGGCCCAGAGACGGGTCGTGGACAGATTGGGACTTAGGAGACGGCGCGTGGACCGACTGGGGCTCAGGAGGTTGCGCGTGGAACGATCGGGGCTCAGGAGACGGCGCGAGGAGCGATCGGGCTCAGGAGAAGACGCGTCAATTGATCGTGGCTCAGGAGACGACGCGTCGACGGATCGGGGCTTAGGAGACGACGCGTGGACCGATCGGGGCTTAGGAGACGACGCGTGGAACGATCGGGGCTCAGGAGACGGCGCGTGAAATGATCGGCGCTCGGAGACGGCGCGTGGACCGATCGTGGCTTAGGAGAAGGCGCGTGGAACGATCGGGGCTCAGGAGACGGCGCGTGGAGCGATCGGGGCTCAGGAGACGGCGCGTGAATTAATCGGCGCTCCGAGACGGCGCGTGGACCGATCGGGGATGAGGAGACTCACGCTGATCGACTGGGGCTCAGGAGGCGGCGCGTGGACCGATCGGGGCTTAGGAGACTACGCGTGTACCTATCGGGGCTCAGGAGACAGCGCGTGGACCGATTGGGCATCAGGAGACGGCGCGTCGATGGATCGGGGCTTGGGGAACGACGCGTGGACCGATCGGGGCTTAGGAGACGACGCGTGGAACGATCGGGGCTCAGGAGACGGCGCGTCAAATGATCGGCGCTCGGAGACGGCGCGTGGACCGATCGTGGCTTAGGAGAAGGCGCGTGGAACGATCGGGGCTCAGGAGACGGCGCGTGGAGAGATCGGGGCTCAGGAGACGGCGCGTGAATTAATCGGCGCTCCGAGACGGCGCGTGGACCGATCGGGGATGAGGAGACTCACGTTGATCGACTGGGGCTCAGGAGGCGGCGCGTGGACCGATCGGGGCTTAGGAGACTACGCGTGTACCTATCGGCGCTCAGGAGACAGCGCGTGGACCGATTGGGCATCAGGAGACGGCGCGTCGATGGATCGGGGCTTGGGGAACGACGCGTGGACCGATCGGGGCTCAGGAGACGGCGCGTGGATCGATCGGGGCTCGGAGACGGCGCGTGGAACGATCGGGGCTCAGGAGACGGCGCGTGAAATGATCGGCGCTCGGAGACGGCGCGTGGACCGATCGTGGCTTAGGAGAAGGCGCGTGGAACGATCGGGGCTCAGGAGACGGCGCGTGGAGCGATCGGGGCTCAGGAGACGGCGCGTGAACCAATCGGCGCTCCGAGACGGCGCGTGGACCGATCGGGGATGAGGAGAAGGCGTGTGGACCGATCGGGGCTTAGGAGACGGCGCGTGGAGCGATCGGGCTCAGGAGAAGACGCGTCAATTGATCGTGGCTCAGGAGACGACGCGTCGACGGATCGGGGCTTAGAAGACGACGCGTGGACCGATCGGGGCTTAGGAGACGACGCGTGGACCGATCGGGGTTTAGGAGAGGACGCGTCGACCGATCGGGGCACAGGAGACGGCACGTGAAATGATCGGCGCTCGGAGACGGCGCGTGGACCGATCGTGGCTTAGGAGAAGGCGCGTGGAACGATCGGGGCTCAGGAGACGGCGCGTGGAGCGATCGGGGCTCAGGAGACGGCGCGTGAATTAATCGGCGCTCCGAGACGGCGCGTGGACCGATCGGGGATGAGGAGACTCACGTTGATCGACTGGGGCTCAGGAGGCGGCGCGTGGACCGATCGGGGCTTAGGAGACTACGCGTGTACCTATCGGGGCTCAGGAGACAGCGCGTGGACCGATTGGGCATCAGGAGACGGCGCGTCGATGGATCGGGGCTTGGGGAACGACGCGTGGACCGATCGGGGCTCAGGAGACGGCGCGTGGATCGATCGGGGCTCGGAGACGGCGCGTGGAACGATCGGGGCTCAGGAGACGGCGCGTGTAATGAGCGGCGCTCGGAGACGGCGCGTGGACCCATCGTGGCTTAGGAGACGGCGCGTGGACCGATCGGGGCTTAGGATACGGCGCATGGAGCGATCGGGGCTCAGGAAGCGGCGCCTGGACCGATGGGGGCTTAGGAGACTCACGTTGATCGATTGGGGCTCAGGAGGCCGCGCGTGGACCGATCGAGGCTCGGCGACGGCGCGTATACCGATCGGGGCTCGGCGACTGCGTGTGGACGTATCGGGGCTCAGGAGACGGCGCGTGCACCGATCGGGGCCCAGAGACGGGTCGTGGACAGATTGGGACTTAGGAGACGGCGCGTGGACCGACTGGGGCTCAGGAGGTTGCGCGTGGAACGATCGGGGCTCAGGAGACGGCGCGAGGAGCGATCGGGCTCAGGAGAAGACGCGTCAATTGATCGTGGCTCAGGAGACGACGCGTCGACGGATCGGGGCTTAGGAGACGACGCGTGGACCGATCGGGGCTTAGGAGACGACGCGTGGAACGATCGGGGCTCAGGAGACGGCGCGTGAAATGATCGGCGCTCGGAGACGGCGCGTGGACCGATCGTGGCTTAGGAGAAGGCGCGTGGAACGATCGGGGCTCAGGAGACGGCGCGTGGAGCGATCGGGGCTCAGGAGACGGCGCGTGAATTAATCGGCGCTCCGAGACGGCGCGTGGACCGATCGGGGATGAGGAGACTCACGCTGATCGACTGGGGCTCAGGAGGCGGCGCGTGGACCGATCGGGGCTTAGGAGACTACGCGTGTACCTATCGGGGCTCAGGAGACAGCGCGTGGACCGATTGGGCATCAGGAGACGGCGCGTCGATGGATCGGGGCTTGGGGAACGACGCGTGGACCGATCGGGGCTTAGGAGACGACGCGTGGAACGATCGGGGCTCAGGAGACGGCGCGTCAAATGATCGGCGCTCGGAGACGGCGCGTGGACCGATCGTGGCTTAGGAGAAGGCGCGTGGAACGATCGGGGCTCAGGAGGCGGCGCGTGGACCGATCGGGGCTTAGGAGACTACGCGTGTACCTATCGGGGCTCAGGAGACAGCGCGTGGACCGATTGGGCATCAGGAGACGGCGCGTCGATGGATCGGGGCTTGGGGAACGACGCGTGGACCGATCGGGGCTTAGGAGACGACGCGTGGAACGATCGGGGCTCAGGAGACGGCGCGTCAAATGATCGGCGCTCGGAGACGGCGCGTGGACCGATCGTGGCTTAGGAGAAGGCGCGTGGAACGATCGGGGCTCAGGAGACGGCGCGTGGAGAGATCGGGGCTCAGGAGACGGCGCGTGAATTAATCGGCGCTCCGAGACGGCGCGTGGACCGATCGGGGATGAGGAGACTCACGTTGATCGACTGGGGCTCAGGAGGCGGCGCGTGGACCGATCGGGGCTTAGGAGACTACGCGTGTACCTATCGGCGCTCAGGAGACAGCGCGTGGACCGATTGGGCATCAGGAGACGGCGCGTCGATGGATCGGGGCTTGGGGAACGACGCGTGGACCGATCGGGGCTCAGGAGACGGCGCGTGGATCGATCGGGGCTCGGAGACGGCGCGTGGAACGATCGGGGCTCAGGAGACGGCGCGTGAAATGATCGGCGCTCGGAGACGGCGCGTGGACCGATCGTGGCTTAGGAGAAGGCGCGTGGAACGATCGGGGCTCAGGAGACGGCGCGTGGAGCGATCGGGGCTCAGGAGACGGCGCGTGAACCAATCGGCGCTCCGAGACGGCGCGTGGACCGATCGGGGATGAGGAGAAGGCGTGTGGACCGATCGGGGCTTAGGAGACGGCGCGTGGAGCGATCGGGCTCAGGAGAAGACGCGTCAATTGATCGTGGCTCAGGAGACGACGCGTCGACGGATCGGGGCTTAGAAGACGACGCGTGGACCGATCGGGGCTTAGGAGACGACGCGTGGACCGATCGGGGTTTAGGAGAGGACGCGTCGACCGATCGGGGCACAGGAGACGGCACGTGAAATGATCGGCGCTCGGAGACGGCGCGTGGACCGATCGTGGCTTAGGAGAAGGCGCGTGGAACGATCGGGGCTCAGGAGACGGCGCGTGGAGCGATCGGGGCTCAGGAGACGGCGCGTGAATTAATCGGCGCTCCGAGACGGCGCGTGGACCGATCGGGGATGAGGAGACTCACGTTGATCGACTGGGGCTCAGGAGGCGGCGCGTGGACCGATCGGGGCTTAGGAGACTACGCGTGTACCTATCGGGGCTCAGGAGACAGCGCGTGGACCGATTGGGCATCAGGAGACGGCGCGTCGATGGATCGGGGCTTGGGGAACGACGCGTGGACCGATCGGGGCTCAGGAGACGGCGCGTGGATCGATCGGGGCTCGGAGACGGCGCGTGGAACGATCGGGGCTCAGGAGACGGCGCGTGTAATGATCGGCGCTCGGAGACGGCGCGTGGACCCATCGTGGCTTAGGAGAAGGCGCGTGGAACGATCGGGGCTCAGGAGACGGCGCGTGGAGCGATCGGGGCTCAGGAGACGGCGCGTGAACCAATCGGCGCTCCGAGACGGCGCGTGGACCGATCGGGGATGAGGAGAAGGCGTGTGGACCGATCGGGGCTTAGGAGACGGCGCGTGGACCGATCGGGTCTCGGAGACGGGGCGTGGAACGATCGGGGCTCAGGTGACGGCGCGTAAACCGATCGGCGCTCGGAGACGGCGCGTGGACCGATCGGGGCTTAGCAGAAGGCGCTTGGACCGATCGGGGCTTAGGAGACGGCGCGTGGACCGATCGGAGCTCGGAGACGGCGCGTGGACCGATCGGGGCTCAGGAGACGGCGCGTGGAGCGATCGGGCTCAGGAGAAGACGCGTCAATTGATCGTGGCTCAGGAGACGACGCGTCGACGGATCGGGGCTTAGGAGACGACGCGTGGACCTATCGGGGCTCAGGAGACTGCGCGTGGACCGATTGGGCATCAGGAGACGGCGCGTCGATGGATCGGTGCTTGGGGAACGACGCGTGGACCGATCGGGGCTCAGGAGATGGCGCGTGGAACGATCGGGGCTCAGGAGACGGCGCGAGAAGCGATCGGGCTCAGGAGAAGACGCGTCAATTGATCGTGGCTCAGGAGACGACGCGTCGACGGATCGAGGCTTAGGAGACGACGCGTGGACCGATCGGGGCTTAGGAGACGACGCGTGGACCGATCCGGGCTCAGGAGACGGCGCGTGGACCCATCGGGGCTCGGAGACGGCGCGTGAACCGACCGGGGCTCAGGAGACGGCACGTGTTCCGATCGGGCTCGGAGCCGGCGCGTGAACCGATCGGGGCTCAGGAGGCCGCGCGTGGACCGATCGAGGCTCGGCGACGGCGCGTGGACCGGTCGGGGCTCGGAGACGACGCGTGTACGGATCAGGGCTTGGTGACGGCGCGTTTACCGATAGTAGCTCGGAGACGGCCTGTGAACGGATCGCGGCTTAGGAGACGGCGCGTGGAATGATCGGGGCTCAGGAGACGGCGCGTGGACCGGTCGAGGCTCGGAGACGACGCGTGTGCGGATCGGGGATTCGAGGACGACGGGTGGACCGATCCGGGCTCAGGAGACGGTGCGTGGACCGATCGGGGCTTAGGAGACGGCGCGTGGACCGATCGGGGCTCGGAGACGGCGATTGAACTTATCGGCGCTCGGAGACGGCGCGTGGACCGATCGGGGCTTAGGATACGGCGCGTGGACCGATCGGGACTCAGGAAGCGGCGCATGGACCGATCGTGGCTCGGAGACCGCGCGTGGAGGCATCGGGGCTAAGAAGACGACGCATGGACCGATCGGAGCTCAGGAAACGGCGTGTGGACTGATCGGAGCTCGGAGACGACGCGTGGATCGATCGGGGCTCAGGAAACGGCGCGAGGAGCGATCGGGCTCAGGAGAAGACGCGTCAATTGATCGTGGCTCAGGAGACGACGCGTCGACGGATCGAGGCTTAGGAGACGACGCGTGGACCGATCGGGGCTTAGGAGACGACGCGTGGACCGATCGGGGCTCAGGAGACGGCGCGTGGACCTACCGGGGCTCAGGAGGCGACGCGTAGACCCATCGGGGCTCGGAGACGGCGTGTGGACCGATCGGGGATTAGGAGACGACGCGTGGACCGATCGGGGTTTAGGAGAGGACGCGTCGACCGATCGGGGCACAGGAGACGGCGCGTGGACCGATCGGGGCTTAGGAGACGACGCGTGGACCGATCGGGGCTCGGAGACGGCACGTGGACCGATCGGGGCTTAGGAGACTCACGTTGATCGATTGGGGCTCCGGAGGCGGCGCGTGGACCGATCGGGGCTTAGGAGACTACGCGTGTACCTATCGGGGTTCAGGAGACGACGCGTGGACCGATCGGGGCTCGGAGACGGCACGTGGACCGATCAGGGCTTTGGAGACGACGCGTGGACCGATCGGGGCTCAGGAGACGGCGCGTGGACCGATCGGTGCTCGGAGACGGCGCGTTGGACGATCGGGGCTCAGGAGACGGCGCGTGGACGGATCGGGGCTCAAGAGACAGCGCGTGGGCCGATCGGGGCTCAGGAGACGGCGGGCGGACCGACCGGGGCTCAGGAGACTCGTGTGGATCGATCGGGACTCCGGAGGCGCCGCGTGGATCGATGGGGATCAGGAGACGGTGCGTGGACCGATCGGGGCTCGGAGACGGCGCGTGGACCGTTCGGGGCTTAGGAGACGACGCGTGGAACGATCGGGGCGTAGGAGACGATACGTGGACCGATCGGGTCTCAGGAGACGGCGCGTGTACGGATCAGGGCTTGGTGACGGCGCGTTTACCGATAGCAGCTCGGAGACGGCCCGTGGACGGATCGCGGCTTAGGAGACGGCTCGTGGAATGATCGGGGCTCAGGAGACGGCACGTGGGCCGGTCGAGGCTCGGAGACGACGCGTGTGCGGATCGGGGATTCGAGGACGACGGGTGGACCGATCCGGGGTCAGGAGACGGGGCGTGGACCGATCGGGGCTCGGAAACGGCGCGTGGACCGATCGGGGCTCAGGAGAAGACGCGTCAATTGATCGGGGCTCAGAAATTGGCGCGTGGAGCGATCGGGGCTCAGGAGACGACGCGTGGATCGATCGCGGCGCAGGAAACGACGCGTCGACCGATCGGGGCTCAGGAGACGGCGCGCGCATCGACCGGGGCTCAGGAGCCTCGCGTGGGCCGATCATGGCTCGGCGACGGCGCGTGGACGGATCGGGGCTCGGAGACGACGCGTGGACCGATGGGGGCTCGGATACGGCGCGTGAACCAACCGGGGCTCAGGAGGTCGGAAGTGGACCGATCGCGGCTCGGTGACGGCGCGTGGACCGATCGGGGTTCAGGAGGCCGCGCGTGGACCGATCGCGGCTCGGCGACGGCGCGTGGACCGATCGGGGCTCAGGAGGCCGCGCGTGGACAGATCATGGCTCGGCGACGGCGCGTGGACCAATCGGTGCTCGGAGACGACGCGTGGACCGATCGGGGCTCGAAGACAGTGCGTGGACCGACTGGGGCTCAGGCGGTTGCGCGTGGACCGATCTGGGCTCGGAGACGGCGCGTTAACCGACCGGGGCTCAGGAGACGACGCGTCGACCGGTCGGGGCTTAGGAGACGAAGCCTGGACCGATCGGGGCTTAGGAGGCGGCGTGTGGAACGATCGGGGCTCAGAATACGGCGCGTGAACCGATCGGCGCTCGGAGACGGCGCGTCGACCGATCGGGGTTCGGAGACGGCACGAGGACCGTCTGGGGCTTAGGAGACGATGCGTGGACCGATCGGGGCTCAGCAGACTGCGCGTGGATGGATCGGGGCTTAGGGAACGACGCGTGGACCGATCGGGGCTCAGGAGACGGCGCGTAGACCGATCGGAGCTCGGAAACGACGCGTTAACCGAGCGGGGCTTAGGCGACGATACGTAGACCGATCGGGGCTCGGAGACAGCGCGTGGACCGACTGGGGCTCAGGGGGTTGCGCGTGGACCGATCGGGGCTCGGAGACGGCGCGTTAACCGACCGGGGCTCAGGAAACGGCGCGTGGATGGACCGTGGCTTAGAATGCGGCACGCGGACCGATCGGGGCTCGGAGACGGCGTGTGGACCGATCGGGGATCAGGAAACGGCACGTGGAGCGATCGGGGCTCAGGAGGCGGCGCGTGGATCAATCGGGGCTCAGGAGGCGACGCGTCGACGGATCGGGGCTTAGGAGAAGACGCGTGGACCGATCGGGGCTCGGAGACGGCGCGTGGAACGATCGGGGCTCAGGAGACGGCGCGTGGACCGATCGGAGATCAGGAGTTGACGCGTGGACCGATCGGGGTTATGGAAGCGGCGCACGGACCGATCGTGGCTCGGAGACGGCGCGTGGAGGCATCGGGGCTTTGAAGACGACGCGTGGACCGATCGGGGCTCAGGAAACGGCGTGTGGCGCGATCGGGGCTCAGGAGACGACGCGTGGATCGATCGGGGCTCAGGAGACCACGCGTCGAAGAATCGGGGCTCAGGAGACGGCGCGCGGACCGACTGGGGCTCAGGAGACTCGCGTGGATCGTTCGGGGCTCCGGAGGCGCCGCGTGGACCGATTGGGATCAGGAGACGGTGCGTGAACCGTTCGGGGCTCGGAGACGGCGTGTCGACCGATCGGGGCTCAGGAGACGGCGCGTGGACCGATCGCGGCTCGGAGACGGCGCGTGGAACGATCGGGGCTCAGGAGACGACGCGTGGACCGATCGGGCGTAGGAGACGACGCGTGTGCCTATCGGGACTCACGACACAGCGTGTGGACCGATTGGGGCTCAGGAGACGCCGCGTGGAACGATCGGGGCTCGGAGACGGCGCGTGGAACAATCGGGGCTCAGGAGACGGCGCGTGGACCGATTGGGGCTCGGATACGGCGCGTGAACCGACCGGGGCTCAGGAGGCCGCGCGTGGACCGATCGCGGCTCGGCGACGGCGCATGGACCGATCGGGGCTCAGGAGACCGCGCGTGGACTGATCATGGCTCGGCGACGGCGCGTGGACCGATCGGGGCTCGGAGACGACGCGTAGACCGATCGGTGCTCGGAGACAGCGCGTGGACCGACTGGGGCTCGGAGACGGCGCGTGGACCGATCGTGGCTTAGGAGAAGGCGCGTTGAATGATCGGGGCTCAGGAGACGGCGCGTGGACCGATCGTGGCTCGGAGACGGCGCGTGGAGGCATCGGGGCTTAGAAGACGACGCATGGACCGATCGGGGCTAGGAAACGGCGCGTGGACCGATCGGAGCTCGGAGACGACGCGTGGAGCGGTCGGGGCTCAAGAGAAGACGCGTGGATCGATCGGGGCTCAGGAGACGACGCGACGACGGATCGGGGCTTAGGAGACGACGCGTGGACCGATCGGGGCTTAGGAGCCGACGCGTGGACCGATCCGGGCTCAGGAGACGGCGCGTGGACCGATCGGGGCTCGAGGACGGCGCGTGAAACGATCCGGGCTTAGGAGACGGCGCATAGACCGATCGGGGTTCAGGAAAGGACGCGTCGACCGATCGGGGCTCAGGAGACGGCTCGCGGACCGACCGGGGCTCAGGAGCCTCGCGCGGGCCGATCAGGGCTCGGCGACGGCGCGTGGACCGATCGCGGCTCGGAGTCGACGCGTTAGCCGATCGGGGCTTAGGAGACGATACGTGGACCGATCGGGGCTCGGAGACGGCGTGTGGACCGACCGGGGTTTAGGAGAAGGCGCTTGGACCGAACGGGGCTTAGGAGACGGCGCGTGGACCGATCGGGGCTCGGAGACGGCACGTGGAACGATCGGGGCTCAGGAGACGGCGCGTCAACCGATCGGCGCTCGGAGACAGCGCGTGGACCGACTGGGGCTTGGAGACGGCGCGTGGACCGATCGTGGCTTAGGAGAAGGCGCGTTGAATGATCGGGGCTCAGGAGACGGCGCGTGGACCGATCGTGGCTCGGAGACGGCGCGTGGAGGCATCGGGGTTAAGAAGACGACGCATCGACCGAGCGGGGTTCAGGAGACGGCGCGAGGGGCGATCGGGGCTCTGGAGAAGACGCGTCAATTGATCGGGGCTCAGGACACGACGCGGCGACGGATCGGGGCTTGGAGACGGCGCGTGTACCGATCGGGGCTTAGGAGACGACGCGTGGACCGATCGGGGCTTAGGAGACTACGCGTGTACCTATCGGGGCTCAGGAGACAGCGCGTGGACCGATCGGGGCTCAGGAGGCGGTGCGTGGATCGATCGGGGCTCGGAGACGGCGCGTGGAACGAGCGGGTCTCAGGAAGCGGCGCGTGGACCGATTGGGGCTTAGGAGACGGCGCGTGGACCGATCGGGGCGCAGGAAGCGGCGCCTGGACCGATCGTGGCTCGGAGACGGCGCGTGGAGGCATCCGGGCTAAGAAGACGACGCATGGACCGAGCGGGGTTCAGGAGACGGCGCGAGGCCCGATTGGGGCTCGTACACTGCGCGTGAACCGACCGGGGCTCAGGAGGCCGCCCGAGAACCGATCGCGGCTCGGCGACGGCGCGTGGACCGATCGGGGCTCAGGAGGCCGCGCGTGGACCGATCATGGCTCGGCGACGGCGCGTAGACCGATCGGGGCTCGGAGACGACGTGTGGACTGATCGGGGCTCGAAGACAGTGCGTGGACCGACTGGGGCTCAGGCGGTTGCGCGTGGACCAATTGGGGCTCCGGAGGCGGCGCGTGGACCGATTGTGGAGCAGAAGATGATGCGTGGATTGATCGGGGCTCGGAGACGGCGCCTGGACCGATAGGAGCTTAGAAGACGACGCCTAGACCGATTGGGGCTCAGGAGACAGCGCGTGGACTGATCGGGGCTCGGAGACGGCGCGTTAACCGATCGGCGCTCGGAGACAGCGCGTCGACCGATCGGGGTTCGGTGACGGCGCGTGGACCGTCCGGGGCTCAGGAGGGGATGCGTGGACCGATCGCGGCTCTGGAGACTGCGCGTGGATAGATCGGGGCTTAGGGAACGACGCATGGACCGATCGGGGCTCAGGAGACGGCGCGTGAACCGACCGGGGCTCAGGAGACCGCACGTGGACCGATCGCGGCTCGGCGACGGCGCGTGGACCGATCGGGGCTCAGGAGGCCGCGCGTGGACCGATCGGTGCTCGGAGACAGCGCGTGGATCGACTGGAGCTCAGGCGGTTGCGCGTGGTCCAATTGGGGTTCGGCGACGGCGCGTGGACCGATCGGGGCTTAGGAGGCCGCGCGTGGACCGATCGCGGCTCGGCGACGGCGCGTGGACCGATCGGGGCTCGGCGACGGCGCGTGGACAGATCGAGGCTCGGAGACGACGCGTGTACGGACCGGGGCTTTGAAGACGACGCGTGGACCGATCGTGGCTCAAGAAACGGCGTGTGGAGCGATCGGGGCTCAGGAGACGACGCGTCGACCGATCAGGGCTCGGAGACGGCGCGTGGACCGACCGGGGCTCAGGAGGATACGCCTGGACCGATCGGGGCTCGGCGACGGCGCGTGGACCGATCGAGGCTCGGAGACGACGCGTGTACGGATCGGAGATTCGGGGACGAGGCGTGGAACGATCGGGGCTCAGGAGACGGCGCATGGACCGATCGGGGCTCGGAGACGGCGCGTGGACCGATCGGGGCTCACGAGACGGCGCGTCGACCGATCGGGGCTCAGGAGACGGCGCGTGGACGGATCGTTCTCAGGAGACGGCACGTGAACCGATCGGCGCTCGGAGACGGGGCCTGGACCGACCGGGGCTCAGGACACCGCGCGTGGACCCATCGGGGCTCGGAGACGGCGCGTGGAACGATCGGGGCTCGGAGTCGGCGCGTTAACCGATCGGGGCTTAGGAGACGATGCGTGAAATGATCGGCGCTCTGAGACGGCGCGTGGACCGATCGGTGCTCGGAGACGACGCGTGGACCGATCGGGGCTGAGGAGACGGCGCGTGGACCGATCGCGGCTTAGGAGACGGCGCGTGGACCGATCGAGGCTCGGAGACGACGTGTGTGCGGATCGGGGATTCGAGGACGACGGGTGGACCGATCCGGGCTCAGGAGACGACGCGTCGTCCGATCGGGGCTCAGGATGCGGCGCGTGGACCCATCGGGGCTCGGAGACGGCACGTGGACCGATCAAGGCTTAGGACACGACGCGTTGACCGATCGGGGCTCAGGAGACGCCGCGTGGACCGATCGGGGCTCGGAGACGGCGCGTGGACCGATCGGGGCTGGGAGACGCCACGTGGACCAATGGGGGCTTAGGAGACGACGTGTGGACCGATCGGGGTGTAGGCGACGACGCGTGTACCTATCGGGGCTCAGGAGACAGCGCGTGGACCGATCAGGGCTCGGCGACTGCGCGTGGACGTATCGGGGCTCAGGAGACGGCGCGTGGACCGATCGGGGCTCGAGGACGGCGCGTTAACCGATTGGGGCTTAGGAGACCATGCGTGGACCGATCGGGGCTCGGCGACGGCGCGTGGACAGATCGAGGCTCGGAGACGACGCGTGTACGGACCGGGGCTTTGAAGACGACGCGTGGACCGATCGTGGCTCAAGAAACGGCGTGTGGAGCGATCGGGGCTCAGGAGACGACGCGTCGACCGATCAGGGCTCGGAGACGGCGCGTGGACCGACCGGGGCTCAGGAGGATACGCCTGGACCGATCGGGGCTCGGCGACGGCGCGTGGACCGATCGAGGCTCGGAGACGACGCGTGTACGGATCGGAGATTCGGGGACGAGGCGTGGAACGATCGGGGCTCAGGAGACGGCGCATGGACCGATCGGGGCTCGGAGACGGCGCGTGGACCGATCGGGGCTCACGAGACGGCGCGTCGACCGATCGGGGCTCAGGAGACGGCGCGTGGACGGATCGTTCTCAGGAGACGGCACGTGAACCGATCGGCGCTCGGAGACGGGGCCTGGACCGACCGGGGCTCAGGACACCGCGCGTGGACCCATCGGGGCTCGGAGACGGCGCGTGGAACGATCGGGGCTCGGAGTCGGCGCGTTAACCGATCGGGGCTTAGGAGACGATGCGTGAAATGATCGGCGCTCTGAGACGGCGCGTGGACCGATCGGTGCTCGGAGACGACGCGTGGACCGATCGGGGCTGAGGAGACGGCGCGTGGACCGATCGCGGCTTAGGAGACGGCGCGTGGACCGATCGAGGCTCGGAGACGACGTGTGTGCGGATCGGGGATTCGAGGACGACGGGTGGACCGATCCGGGCTCAGGAGACGACGCGTCGTCCGATCGGGGCTCAGGATGCGGCGCGTGGACCCATCGGGGCTCGGAGACGGCACGTGGACCGATCAAGGCTTAGGACACGACGCGTTGACCGATCGGGACTCAGGAGGCGGCGCGTGGACCGATCGGGGCTCAGGAGGCCGCGCGTGGACCGATCGGGGCTCAGGAGACGGCGCGTGGACCGATTGGGGCTCGGATACGGCGCGTGAACCAATCGGGCCTCAGGAGGCCGCGCGTGGACCGATCGCGGCTCGGCGACGGCGCGTGGATCGATCGGCGCTCAGGAGGCCGCGCGTGGACCGATCATAGCTCGGCGACGGCGCGTGGACCGATCGGGGCTCAGGAGGCTGCGCGTGGATCGATTGGGGCTCATGGAGACGGCGCGTGGACCGCTCGGGGCTCGAAGACGGCGCGTGGAACGATCAGGGCTCAGGAGACGTCACGTGAAATGATCGGCGCTCGGAGACGGCGCGTGGACCGATCGGGGCTCAGGAGAAGGCGCGTGGACCGATCGGGGCGTAGGAGGGGACCCGTCGACCGATCGGGGCTCAGGAGACGATGCGTGGACCGGTCGGTGCTCAGGAAGCGGCGCCTGGACCGATCGGGGCTCCGAGACGACGCGTTAACCGAGCGGGGCTTAGGAGACTATGCGGGGACCGATCGGGGCTCGGAGACAGCGCGTGTACCGACTGGGGCTCAGGAGGTTGCGCGTGGACCAATTGGAGTTCGGCGACGGCGCGTGGACCGACCGGGGCTCAGGAGACCGCGCGAGAACCGATCGAGGCTCGGCGACTGCGCGTGTAGCGATCGGCGCTCAGGAGACGTCGCGTGAACCAATCGGCGCTCGAAGACGGCGCGTGGACCGATCGGGGATGAGGAGAAGGCGCGTGGACCGATCGGGGCTTAGGAGACGGTGCGTAGACCGATCGGGGCTCGGAGACGGCGCGTGGAACGATCGGGGCTCAGGAGACGGCGCGTGAACCGATCGGCGCTCGGAGACGGCGCGTGGACCGATCGGGGCTTAGTAGAAGGCGCTTGGACCGATCGGGGCTTAGGAGACGACGCGTGGACCGATCGGAGCTCGGAGACGGCGCGTGGAACGATCGGGGCTCAGAAGATGGCGCGTGAACCGATCGGCGCTCGGAGACGGCGCGTGGACCGATCTGGGCTCGGAGACAGCGCGTGGACCGACTGGGGCACATGCGGTGGCGCGTGGACCAATTGGGGTTCGGCGACGGCGCGTGGACCGATCCGGGCTCAGGAGACGGCGCGTGGACCGATCGGGGCTGGGAGACGGAGCGTGGAGCGATGGGGGCTCAGGAGACGGCGCGTGAACTAATCGGCGCTCGGAGACGGCGCGTGGACCGATCGGGGCTGAGGAGAAGGCGCGTGGTCCGATCAGGGCTTATGAGACGGTGCGTGGATCGATCGGGGCTCGGAGGTGGCGCGTGGAATGATCGGGGCTTAGGAGATGGCGTGTGGACCGATCGGAGATCAGGAGACGACGCGTGGACCGAGAGGGCTCTGGAAGCGGCGCACGGACGGATCGTGGCTCGGAGACGGCGCGTGGAGGCATCGGGGCTTTGAAGACGACGCGTGGACCAAACGGTGCTCAGAAAACGGTGCGTGGAGCGATCGGGGCTCAGGAGACGGCGCGTGGACCGATCGGGGCTCAGGAGCCGGCGCGTGGACCGATTGGGGCTCGGATACGGCGCGTGAACCAACCGGGACTCAGGAACCCGCGCGTGGACCGATCCCGGCTCGGCGACGGCGCGTGGACCGATGGGGCTCAGGAGCCGCGCGTGGACCGATCATGGCTCGGTGACGGCGCGTGGACCGATCGGGGCTCGAGGACGGCGCGTTAACCGATTGGGGCTTAGGAGACCATGCGTGGACCGATCGGGGCTCGAAGACGGCGCGTGGACCGATCGGGTGTCAGGATGCCGCGCGTGGACAGATCATGACTCGGCGACGGCGCGTGGACCGATCGGGGCTCGGAGACGACGCGTGGACCGATCGGGTCTAGGAGACAGCGCGTGGACCGACTGGGGCTAAGGCGGTTTCGCGTGGACCAATTGGGGTTCGGCGACGGCGCGTGGACCGATCGGGGCTCAGGAGGCCGCGCGTGGACCGATCGCGGCTCGGCGACGGCGCGTGAACCGATCGGGGCTCGGAGACGATGCATGGACCGATCGAGGTTCGGCGACAGCGCGTGAATCGACTGGGTCTCAAGCGGTTGTGCGTGGACCAATTAGGGGTCGGCGACCGCGCGTGGACCGTTCGGGGCTCGGAGACGGCGCGTTAACCGATCGGAGCTTAGGAGACGATACGTGAACCGATCGGGGCTCGGAGAAGGCGCGTGGACCGATCGGGGCCTAGGAGACAACGCGTGGACCGATCGTGGCTCAGGAAGCGGCGCCTGGACCGATCGTGGACCGGAGACGGCGCGAGAAGGCATCGGGGCTTACAGGACGACGCGTAGATCGAACGGGGGCTCGGAGACGGCGCATGAACCGACCGGGGCTCATGAGACGGCGCGTGGACTGAGCGGGGCTCGGAGACGGCGCGTTATCCGATCGGGGCTTAGGAGACGGCGTGTGAACGTATCGCGGCTTAGGAAAGGATGCGTTGACCGATCGGGGCTCATGAGACGGCGCGTAGACCGATCGGGGCTCAGGAGACGGCGCGTGGACGGACCGTGGCTTAGAATGCGTCACGCGGACCGATCGGGGCTCGGATACGGCGCGTGGACCGATCCGGGCTCAGGAGACGGCGCGTGGACCGATCGGGGCTGGGAGACGGAGCGTGGAGCGATGGGGGCTCAGGAGACGGCGCGTGAACTAATCGGCGCTCGGAGACGGCGCGTGGTCCGATCGGGGCTGAGGAGAAGGCGTGTGGTCCGATCGGGGCTTATGAGACGGTGCGTGGACCGATTGGGGCTCGGATACGGCGCGTGAACCAACCGGGACTCAGGAACCCGCGCGTGGACCGATCCCGGCTCGGCGACGGCGCGTGGACCGATGGGGCTCAGGAGCCGCGCGTGGACCGATCATGGCTCGGTGACGGCGCGTGGACCGATCGGGGCTTAGGTGACGATGCGTGGACCGATTGGGGCTCAGGAAGCAGCGCCTGGACCGATCGTGGCTCGGAGACGGCGCGAGGAGGCATCTGGGCTTCGAAGACGACGCGTGGATCGATCGGGGCTCGGAGACGGCGCGTGAACCAACCGGGGCTCAGGAGACCGCGCGTGGACCGATCGAGGCTCAGGAGGCCACGCCTGGACCGATCGGGGCTCCGCGACGGCGCGTGGACCGATCGAGGCTCGGAGACGACGCGTGTACGGATCGGGGATTCGGCGATGACGCGTGGACCGATCGGGGCTCGGAGACGGGGCGTGGAATGATCGGGACTCGGAGACGGCGTGTGAACGTATCGGGGCTTAGGAGACGATGCGTTGACCGATCGGGGCTCATGAGACGGCGCGTAGACCGATCGGGGCTCCGGCGGCGACGCGTGGACTGATCGGGGCCCAGGAAACGGCGCGTGGATCGATCGGTGCTCGAAGACGACGCGTGGACCGATCGGGGCTCAGGAGCCGATGCGTGGATCGATCGGGGCTCAGGAGGCGGCGCGTGGACCCATCGGGGCTCGGAGACGGCACGTGGACCGATCAGGGCTTAGGAGACGACGCGTGGACCGATCGGGGCTCAGGAGACGGCGCGTGGACCGATCGGTGCTCGGAGACGGCGCGTGGACGGACCGTGGCTTAGAATGCGTCACGCGGACCGATCGGGGCTCGGATACGGCGTGTGGACCGATCGGGTGTCAGGATGCCGCGCGTGGACAGATCATGACTCGGCGACGGCGCGTGGACCGATCGGGGCTCGGAGACGACGCGTGGACCGATCGGGTCTCGGAGACAGCGCGTGGACCGACTGGGGCTAAGGCGGTTTCGCGTGGACCAATTGGGGTTCGGCGACGGCGCGTGGACCGATCGGGGCTCAGGAGGCCGCGCGTGGACCGATCGCGGCTCGGCGACGGCGCGTGAACCGATCGGGGCTCGGAGACGATGCATGGACCGATCGAGGTTCGGCGACAGCGCGTGAATCGACTGGGTCTCAGGCGGTTGTGCGTGGACCAATTAGGGGTCGGCGACCGCGCGTGGACCGTTCGGGGCTCGGAGACGGCGCGTTAACCGATCGGGGCTTAGGAGACGATGCGTGAACCGATCGGGGCTCGGAGAAGGCGCGTGGACCGATCGGGGCCTAGGAGACAACGCGTGGACCGATCGTGGCTCAGGAAGCGGCGCCTGGACCGATCGTGGACCGGAGACGGCGCGAGAAGGCATCGGGGCTTACAGGACGACGCGTGGATCGAACGGGGGCTCGGAGACGGCGCAAGAACCGACCGGGGCTCAGGAGCCCGCGCGTGGACCGATCCCGGCTCGGCGACGGCGCGTGGACCGATGGGGGCTCAGGAGCCGCGCGTGGACCGATCATGGCTCGGTGACGACGCGTGGACCGATCGGGGCTTAGGTGGCGATGCGTGAACCGATCGAGGCTCGGAGACGGCGCGTGGACCGATCGGGGCTTAGGAGACAACGCGTGGACCGATTGGGGCTCAGGAAGCAGCGCTTGGACCGATCGTGGCTCGGAGACGGCGCGTGGACCGATCGAGGCTCGGAGACGGCGCGAGGACCGACCGGGGCTCAGGAGACGGCGCGTGGACCGACCGGAGCTCAGGAGATTCGCGTGGATCGATCCGGGCTCCGGAGGCGGCGCGTGGACCGATTGGGGAGCAGGAGATGGGCCGTGGACGGATCGGGGCTCAGGAGACGGCGGTGGACCGATCGGGGCTCGGAGACGGAATGTTAACCGATCGGGGCTTAGGAGACGATACGTGGACCGATCGGGGCTCGGATACGGCGCGTGAACCGACCGGGGCTCAGGAGGCCGCGCGTGGACCGATCGAGGCTCAGGAGGCCACGCCTGGACCGTTCGGGGCTCCGCGGCGGCGCGTGGACCGATAGGGGCTTAGGAGACGGCGCGTGGACCGATCGGGGCTCGGAGACGGGGCGTGGAATGATCGTGGCTCACGAGATGGCGCGTGGACGGGTCGGGGCTTAGGAGACTCGCGTAGATCGATCGGGGCTCCGGAGGCGGCACGTGGACCGATCGGGGATCAGGAGACGGTGCGTGGACCGATCGCGGCTCGGAGATGGCGCGTGGCCCGATCGGCGCTTAGGAGACGACGCGTGGACCGATCGGGGCTTAGGAGACGACGCGTAGACCGATCGGGGCTCACGAGACAGCGCGTGGACTGATTGGGGCTCAGGAAGCAGCGCCTGGACCAATCGTGGCTCGGAGACGGCGCGAGGAGGCATCTGGGCTTGGAAGACGACGCGTGGATCGATCGGGGCTCGGAGACGGCGCGTGATCCGGCCGGGGCTCAGGAGACGGCGCGTGGACCGGTCGGGGCTTAGGAGACGACGCCTGGACAGATCGGAGCTTAGGAGGCGGCGTGTGGAACGATCGGTGCTCAGGAGACGGCGCGTGCACCAATCAGCGCTCGGAGACGGCGCGTGGAGCGATCGGGGCTCGGAGACGGCACGTGGAACGAGCGGGGCCCAGGAGACGGTGCGTGGAGGCATTGGGGCTTAGAAGACCACGCATGGACCGAGCGGGGCTCAGGAGACGGCACGGAGAGCGATCGCGGCTCAGGAGAAGACGCGTCAATTGATCGGGACTCAGGAGACGACGCGGCGACGGATTGGGGCTTAGGAGACGACGCGTGGCCCGATTGGGGCTTTGGAGACGACGTGTGGACCGATCGGGGCTTAGGAGACGGCACGTGAATCGATCGGTGCACAGGAGACGGAGGGTGAACCGGTCGGGTCTAAGGAGACGACGCGTCCACCGATCGGGGCTCAGGGGAAGGGGTGTGGACCGATCGGGGCTCAGGAGACGGCGCCTGGACCGACCGGGGCTCGGCGACTGCGCGTGGACGGATCGGGGCTCAGGAGACGGCGCGTGGGCCGATCGGGGCTCGGAGACGGCGCGTTAACCGATCGGGGCTCGGAGACGGCGCGTTAACCGATCGGGGCTCGGACACGACGCTTGTACGGATCGGGGCTTGGTGACGGAGTGTTGACCGATCGCGGTTTACAGACGGCCCGTGGACGGATCGGGGCTTAGGAGACGGCGTGTGGACCGATCGGGGCTCAGGAGACGGCGCGTAGACCGATCGCGGCTCGTAAATGACGCGTCAACCGATCGGGACTTAGGAGACGATGCGGGGATCGATCGGGGCTCGGCGACTGCGCGTGGACCGACTGGAGCTCAGGAGGTTGCTCGTGGACCAATGGGGGTTCGGGCGACGGCGCGTGGACCAATTGGGGTTCGTGCGACGGCGCGTGGACCAATTGGGGTTCGGGCGACGGCGCGTGGACCAATCGGTGCTCGGAGACGGCGCGTGGACCGATCGGGGCATAGGAGACGACGCGTGGACCGATCGGGGCTCAGGAGATGGCGCGCGGACCGACCGGGGCTCAGGCGACTCGCGTGGAACGACCGGGGCTTTGGAGGCGGCGCGTGAACCGATCGGGGCTTGATGACATCGCGTTTACCGATCGCGGTTCGGAGACGGCCCGTGGACAGATCTGGGCTTAGGAGACGGCGCGTGGACCTAACGGGGCTCAGGAGACGGCGCGTGGACCGGTCGGGGCTTAGGAGACGACGCCTGGACCGATCGGGGCTTAGGAGGCGGCGTGTGGAACGATCGGTGCTCAGGGGACGGCGCGTGCACCAATCGGCGCTCGGAGACGGCGCGTCGAGCGATCGGGGCTCAGGAGACGACGCGTGGACGGACCGTGGCTTAGAATGCGTCACGCGGACCGATCGGCGATCGGATACGGCGTGTGGACGTATCGGGGCTTAGGAGACGATGCGTGGACCGATCGGGGCTCAGGAGACGGCGGGTGATCCGGTCGGGTCTTAGGAGACGACGCGTCGACCGATCGGGGCTCAGGGAAAGGCGTGTGGACCGATCGAGGCTCAGGAGACGGCGCCTGGACCGATCGGGGCTCGGCGACTGCGCGTGGACGGATCGGGGCTCAGGAGACGGCGCGTGGGCCGATCGGGGCTCAGGAGGCCGCGCGTTAACCGATCGGGGCTTAGGAGACGATGCGTGAACCGATCGGGGCTAGGAGACGACGCCTGGACAGATCGGAGCTTAGGAGGCGGCGTGTGGAACGATCGGTGCTCAGGAGACGGCGCGTGCACCAATCGGGGCTAGGAGACGGCACGTGGAACGATCGGGGCTCCAGTGACGGCGCGTGGACCGATCGGGCTCACGAAGCGGCGTCTGGACCGATCGTGGCTCGGAGACGGCGCGAGGAGGCATCTGGGCTTAGAAGACGACGCGTGGACCAAACGGTGCTCAGAAAACGGTGCTTCGAGCGATCGGGGCTCAGGCGACGGCGCGGGGACCGATCGGGGCTCCGGAGCCGGCGCGTGGACCGATTGGGGCTCGGATACGGCGCGTGAACCAACCGGGACTCAGGAGCCCGCGCGTGGACCGATCCCGGCTCGACGACGGCGCGTGGACGGACCGCGGCTTTGAATGCGGCACGCGGACCGATCGGGGATCGGAGACGGCGTGTGGACGTATCGGGGCTTAGGAGACGATGCGTGGACCGATCGGGGCTCAGGAGTTGGCGCGTGGGACGACTGGGGCTCAGGACGTTGCGCGTGGACCAATTGGGGTTCGGCGACGGCGCGTGGACCAACGGGGGCTCAGGAGACCGCGCCTGGACCGATCGGGGCTCGGTGACTGCGCGTGGACGGATCGGGGCTCAGGAGACGGCGCGTTGACCGATCGGGGCTCAGAGACGACGGGTTTACGGATCGGGGATTAGGGGACGTCGCGTGGACCGATCCGGGCTCAGGAGACGGCGCGTGGACCAACCGTGTCTCGGAGATGGTGCGTGTACGGATCAGGGATTCGGGGACGACGCGTGGAATGATCCGGGCTCAGGAGACGGCGCGTGGACCGATCGGGGGTCGGAGACGGCGCGTGGAACGATCGGGGCTCAGGTGCCGGCGCGTGAACTGATCGGCGCTCGGAGACGGCGCGTGGACCGATCGGGGCTCAGGAGACGGCGGGTGATCCGGTCGGGTCTTAGGAGACGACGCGTGGACGGACCGTGGCTTAGAATGCGTCACGCGGACCGATCGGCGATCGGATACGGCGTGTGGACGTATCGGGGCTTAGGAGACGATGCGTGGACCGATCGGGGCTCAGGAGACGGCGGGTGATCCGGTCGGGTTTTAGGAGACGACGCGTCGACCGATCGGGGCTCAGGGAAAGGCGTGTGGACCGATCGGGGCTCAGGAGACGGCGCCTGGACCGATCGGGGCTCGGCGACTGCGCGTGGACGGATCGGGGCTCAGGAGACGACGCGTGGATCGATCGGGGCTCGGAGACGGCGCGTGATCCGGCCGGGGCTCAGGAGACGGCGCGTGGACCGGTCGGGGCTTAGGAGACGACGCCTGGACAGATCGGAGCTTAGGAGGCGGCGTGTGGAACGATCGGTGCTCAGGAGACGGCGCGTGCACCAATCAGCGCTCGGAGACGGCGCGTGGAGCGATCGGGGCTCGGAGACGGCACGTGGAACGAGCGGGGCCCAGGAGACGGTGCGTGGAGGCATTGGGGCTTAGAAGACCACGCATGGACCGAGCGGGGCTCAGGAGACGGCACGGAGAGCGATCGCGGCTCAGGAGAAGACGCGTCAATTGATCGGGACTCAGGAGACGACGCGGCGACGGATTGGGGCTTAGGAGACGACGCGTGGCCCGATTGGGGCTTTGGAGACGACGTGTGGACCGATCGGGGCTTAGGAGACGGCACGTGAATCGATCGGTGCACAGGAGACGGAGGGTGAACCGGTCGGGTCTAAGGAGACGACGCGTCGACCGATCGGGGCTCAGGGGAAGGGGTGTGGACCGATCGGGGCTCAGGAGACGGCGCCTGGACCGACCGGGGCTCGGCGACTGCGCGTGGACGGATCGGGGCTCAGGAGACGGCGCGTGGGTCGATCGGGGCTCGGAGACGGCGCGTTAACCGATCGGGGCTCGGAGACGGCGCGTTAACCGATCGGGGCTCGGACACGACGCTTGTACGGATCGGGGCTTGGTGACGGAGTGTTGACCGATCGCGGTTTACAGACGGCCCGTGGACGGATCGGGGCTTAGGAGACGGCGTGTGGACCGATCGGGGCTCAGGAGACGGCGCGTAGACCGATCGCGGCTCGTAAATGACGCGTCAACCGATCGGGACTTAGGAGACGATGCGGGGATCGATCGGGGCTCGGCGACTGCGCGTGGACCGACTGGAGCTCAGGAGGTTGCTCGTGGACCAATGGGGGTTCGGGCGACGGCGCGTGGACCAATTGGGGTTCGTGCGACGGCGCGTGGACCAATTGGGGTTCGGGCGACGGCGCGTGGACCAATCGGTGCTCGGAGACGGCGCGTGGACCGATCGGGGCATAGGAGACGACGCGTGGACCGATCGGGGCTCAGGAGATGGCGCGCGGACCGACCGGGGCTCAGGCGACTCGCGTGGAACGACCGGGGCTTTGGAGGCGGCGCGTGAACCGATCGGGGCTTGATGACATCGCGTTTACCGATCGCGGTTCGGAGACGGCCCGTGGACAGATCTGGGCTTAGGAGACGGCGCGTGGACCTAACGGGGCTCATGAGACGGCGCGTGGACCGGTCGGGGCTTAGGAGACGACGCCTGGACCGATCGGGGCTTAGGAGGCGGCGTGTGGAACGATCGGTGCTCAGGGGACGGCGCGTGCACCAATCGGCGCTCGGAGACGGCGCGTCGAGCGATCGGGGCTCAGGAGACGACGCGTGGACGGACCGTGGCTTAGAATGCCTCACGCGGACCGATCGGCGATCGGATACGGCGTGTGGACGTATCGGGGCTTAGGAGACGATGCGTGGACCGATCGGGGCTCAGGAGACGGCGGGTGATCCGGTCGGGTCTTAGGAGACGACGCGTCGACCGATCGGGGCTCAGGGAAAGGCGTGTGGACCGATCGAGGCTCAGGAGACGGCGCCTGGACCGATCGGGGCTCTGCGACTGCGCGTGGACGGATCGGGGCTCAGGAGACGGCGCGTGGGCCGATCGGGGCTCAGGAGGCCGCGCGTTAACCGATCGGGGCTTAGGAGACGACGCGTGGACCGATCGGGGCTCAAGAGACAGCGCGTGGACCGATCGGGACTCAGGAGACGGCGCGTGGATCGATGGGGGCGTGGATACGGCGCGTGACGCGACCGGGGCTCAGGAGGCCGCGCGTGGAGCGATCATGGCTCGGCGACGGCGCATGGACCGATCGGGACTCGGAGACGACGCGTGGAGCGATAGGGGCTCAGGAGACGGCGCGTGGACCGGTCGGGGCTTAGGAGACTCGCGTGGACCGATTGGGACTCAGGCGGTTGCGCGTGGATCAATTGGCGTTCGGCGACGGCGCGTGGACCGATCGCGGTGCGGAGACGGCCCGTGGAACGATCGGGGCTCGGCGACTGCGCGTGGACGCATCGGGGCCCAGGAGACGGCGCGTGGACCGATCGGGGTTCGGAGACGGCACGTTAACCGATCGGGGCTTAGGAGACGATGCGTGGACCGATCGCGGCTCGGAGACGGCGTGTGAACCGACCGGGGCTCAGGAGGCCGCGCTTGGATCGATCAAGGCTCGGCGACGGGGCGTGGACCGATCGAATCTCGGAGACGACGCGTCGACCGATCGGGGCTCAGATGACGGTGCGCGGACCGACCGGGGCTCAGGAGACTCGCGTGGATCGATCGGGGCTCCGGAGACGCCGCGTGGAGCGATGGGGATCAGGAGACGGTGCACGGACCGATCGGGGCTCGTAGACGGCGCGTGGACCGATCGGGGCTCGGAGACGGCGCGTGAACCGACCGGGGCTCAGGAGGCCGCGCGTGGACCGATCATAGCTCGGCGACGGCGCGTGGACCGATCGGGGTTCGGCTACGACGCGTGGACCGATCGGGGCTCGGAGACAGCGCGTCGACCAACCGGGGCTCAGGCGGTTGTGCGTGGACCAATTGGGGTTCGGCGACGGCGCGTGGACCGATCCGGGCTCAGGAGACGGCGCGTGGACCGATCGGGGCTCGGAGACGGCGCGTGGAGCGATGGGGGCTCGGATACGGCGCGTGAACCAACCGGGGCTCAGGAGGCCGCGCGTGGACCGATCGCAGCACGTCGACGGCGGTGGACCGATCGGGGCTCAGGAGGCCGCGCGTGGACCGATCATGGCTCGGCGACGGCGCGTGGACCGATCGGGGTTCGGATACGACGCGTGGACCGATCGGGGCTCGGAGACAGCGCGGGGACCAACCGGGGCTCAGCAGGCCACGCCTGGACCGATCGGGGCTCCGCGACGGCGCGTGGACCGATCGAGGCTCGGAGACGACGCGTGTACGGATCGGGGATTCGGCGATGACGCGTGGACCGATCCGGGCTCAGGAGACGGCGCGTGGACCGATCGGGTCTCGGAGACAGGGCGTGGAATGATCGGGGCTCAGGAGACGGCGCGTGAAATGATCGGCGCTCTGAGACGGCGCGTAGACCGATTGGGGCTTACGAGACAGCGCGTGGAACGATCGGGGCTCAGGAGACGGCGCGTGAACAGATCAGCGCTCGGAGACGTCGCGTGGACCGATAGGGGCTTAGGAGACGGCGCGTGGACCGATCGGGTCTCGGAGACAGGGCGTGGAATGATCGGGGCTCAGGAGACGGCGCGTGAAATGATCGGCACTCTGAGACGGCGCGTAGACCGATTGGGGCTTACGAGACAGCGCGTGGACCGATCGGGGCTCAGGAAGCCGCGCCTGGACCGATCGTGGCTCGGAGACGGCGCGTGGAGGCATCGGGGCTAAGAAGACGACGCATGGATCGAGCGGGGCTCAGGAGACGGCGCGAGGAGCGATCGGGGCTCGGAGACGGCGCGTGGACCGTTCGGGGCTTAGGAGACGACGCGTGGACCGATCGGGGCGTAGGAGACGATACGTGGACCGATCGGGGCTCAGGAGACGGCGCGTGGACCGACTGGGGCTCAGGAGGTTGCCCGTGGACGAATTGGGGTTCGGCGACGGCGGGTGGACCGACCGGGGCTCAGGAGACCGCGCGTGGACCCATCGGTGCTCGGAGACGGGGCGTGAACCGACCGGGGCTCGGAGACGACGCGTGTACGGATCGGGGCTTGGTGACGGAGCGTGGACCGATCGGGGCTCACGAAGAGGCGCCTGAACCGATCGTGGCTCGGACACGGCGCGAGGAGGCATCTGGGCTTAGAAGACGACGCGTGGACCGATCGAGGCTCAGGAGGCCGCGCGTGGACCGATCGAGGCTCGGCGACGGCGCGTGAACCGGTCGGGGCTCGGAGACGACGCGTGTACGGATCAGGGCTTGGTGACGGCGCGTTTACCGATAGCAGCTCGGAGTCGGCCCGTGGACGGATCGCGGCTTAGGAGACGGCGCGTGGAATGATCGGGGCTCAGGAGACGGCGCGTGGACCGGTCGAGGCTCGGAGACGACGCGTGTGCGGATCGGGGATTCGAGGACGACGGGTGGACCGATCCGGGCTCAGGAGACGGCGCGTGGACCCATCGGGGCTCGGAGACGGCGCGTGAACCGACCGGGGCTCAGGAGACGGCACGTGTTCCGATCGGGCTCGGAGCCGGCGCGTGAACCGATCGGGGCTCAGGAGGCCGCGCGTGGACCGATCGAGGCTCGGCGACGGCGCGTGGACCGGTCGGGGCTCGGAGACGACGCGTGTACGGATCAGGGCTTGGTGACGGCGCGTTTACCGATAGTAGCTCGGAGACGGCCTGTGCACGGATCGCGGCTTAGGAGACGGCGCGTGGAATGATCGGGGCTCAGGAGACGGCGCGTGGACCGGTCGAGGCTCGGAGACGACGCGTGTGCGGATCGGGGATTCGAGGACGACGGGTGGACCGATCCGGGCTCAGGAGACGGCGCGTGGACCGATCGGGGCTTAGGAGACGGCGCGTGGACCGATCGGGGCTCGGAGACGGCGCTTGAACTTATCGGCGCTCGGAGACGGCGCGTGGACCGATCGGGGCTTAGGATACGGCGCGTGGACCGATCGGGACTCAGGAAGCGGCGCCTGGACCGATCGTGGCTCGGAGACCGCGCGTGGAGGCATCGGGGCTAAGAAGACGACGCATGGACCGATCGGAGCTCAGGAAACGGCGTGTGGACTGATCGGAGCTCGGAGACGACGCGTGGATCGATCGGGGCTCAGGAAACGGCGCGAGGAGCGATCGGGCTCAGGAGAAGACGCGTCAATTGATCGTGGCTCAGGAGACGACGCGTCGACGGATCGAGGCTTAGGAGACGACGCGTGGACCGATCGGGGCTTAGGAGACGACGCGTGGACCGATCGGGGCTCAGGAGACGACGCGTGGACCGATGGGGGCTCGGATACGGCGCGTGAACCAACCGGGGCTCAGGAGGTCGGAAGTGGACCGATCGCGGCTCGGTGACGGCGCGTGGACCGATCGGGGTTCAGGAGGCCGCGCGTGGACCGATCGCGGCTCGGCGACGGCGCGTGGACCGATCGGGGCTCAGGAGGCCGCGCGTGGACAGATCATGGCTCGGCGACGGCGCGTGGACCAATCGGTGCTCGGAGACGACGCGTGGACCGATCGGGGCTCGAAGACAGCGCGTGGACCGACTGGGGCTCAGGCGGTTGCGCGTGGACCGATCTGGGCTCGGAGACGGCGCGTTAACCGAACGGGGCTCAGGAGACGACGCTTCGACCGGTCGGGGCTTAGGAGACGAAGCCTGGACCGATCGGGGCTTAGGAGGCGGCGTGTGGAACGATCGGGGCTCAGAATACGGCGCGTGAACCGATCGGCGCTCGGAGACGGCGCGTCGACCGATCGGGGTTCGGAGACGGCACGAGGACCGTCTGGGGCTTAGGAGACGATGCGTGGACCGATCGGGGCTCAGCAGACTGCGCGTGGATGGATCGGGGCTTAGGGAACGACGCGTGGACCGATCGGGGCTCAGGAGACGGCGCGTAGACCGATCGGAGCTCGGAAACGACACGTTAACCGAGCGGGGCTTAGGCGACGATACGTGGACCGATCGGGGCTCGGAGACAGCGCGTGGACCGACTGGGGCTCAGGGGGTTGCGCGTGGACCGATCGGGGCTCGGAGACGGCGCGTTAACCGACCGGAGCTCAGGAAACGGCGCGTGGATGGACCGTGGCTTAGAATGCGGCACGCGGACCGATCGGGGCTCGGAGACGGCGTGTGGACCGATCGGGGATCAGGAAACGGCACGTGGAGCGATCGGGGCTCAGGAGGCGGCGCGTGGATCAATCGGGGCTCAGGAGGCGACGCGTCGACGGATCGGGGCTTAGGAGAAGACGCGTGGACCGATCGGGGCTCGGAGACGGCGCGTGGAACGATCGGGGCTCAGGAGACGGCGCGTGGACCGATCGGAGATCAGGAGTTGACGCGTGGACCGATCGGGGTTATGGAAGCGGCGCACGGACCGATCGTGGCTCGGAGACGGCGCGTGGAGGCATCGGGGCTTTGAAGACGACGCGTGGACCGATCGGGGCTCAGGAAACGGCGCGTGGACCGATCGCGGCTCGGAGACGGCGCGTGGAACGATCGGGGCTCAGGAGACGACGCGTGGACCGATCGGACGTAGGAGACGACGCGTGTGCCTATCGGGACTCACGACACAGCGTGTGGACCGATTGGGGCTCAGGAGACGCCGCGTGGAACGATCGGGGCTCGGAGACGGCGCGTGGAACAATCGGGGCTCAGGAGACGGCGCGTGGACCGATTGGGGCTCGGATACGGAGCGTGAACCGACCGGGGCTCAGGAGGCCGCGCGTGGACCGATCGCGGCTCGGCGACGGCGCATGGACCGATCGGGGCTCAGGAGGCCGCGCGTGGACTGATCATGGCTCGGCGACGGCGCGTGGACCGATCGGGGCTCGGAGACAACGCGTAGACCGATCGGTGCTCGGAGACAGCGCGTGGACCGACTGGGGCTCGGAGACGGCGCGTGGACCGATCGTGGCTTAGGAGAAGGCGCGTTGAATGATCGGGGCTCAGGAGACGGCGCGTGGACCGATCGTGGCTCGGAGACGGCGCGTGGAGGCATCGGGGCTTAGAAGACGACGCATGGACCGATCGGGGCTAGGAAACGGCGCGTGGACCGATCGGAGCTCGGAGACGACGCGTGGAGCGGTCGGGGCTCAGGAGAAGACGCGTGGATCGATCGGGGCTCAGGAGACGACGCGACGACGGATCGGGGCTTAGGAGACGACGCGTGGACCGATCGGGGCTTAGGAGCCGACGCGTGGACCGATCCGGGCTCAGGAGACGGCGCGTGGACCGATCGGGGCTCGAGGACGGCGCGTGAAACGATCCGGGCTTAGGAGACGGCGCATAGACCGATCGGGGTTCAGGAAAGGACGCGTCGACCGATCGGGGCTCAGGAGACGGCTCGCGGACCGACCGGGGCTCAGGAGCCTCGCGCGGGCCGATCATGGCTCGGCGACGGCGCGTGGACCGATCGGGGCTCGGAGACGACGCGTGGACCGATGGGGGCTCGGAGACGACGCGTTTAAGGATCGGGAATCAGGAAACGACGCGTGGAACGATCCGGGCTCAGGAGACGAAACGCGGACCGATCGGGGATCGGGGACGGCGCGTGGAACAATCGCGGCTCGGAGTCGACGCGTTAGCCGATCGGGGCTTAGGAGACGATGCGTGGACCGATCGGGGCTCGGAGACGGCGTGTGGACCGACCGGGGTTTAGGAGAAGGCGCTTGGACCGAACGGGGCTTAGGAGACGGCGCGTCAACCGATCGGCGCTCGGAGACAGCGCGTGGACCGACTGGGGCTCGGAGACGGCGCGTGGACCGATCGTGGCTTAGGAGAAGGCGCGTTGAATGATCGGGGCTCAGGAGACGGCGCGTGGACCGATCGTGGCTCGGAGACGGCGCGTGGAGGCATCGGGGTTAAGAAGACGACGCATCGACCGAGCGGGGTTCAGGAGACGGCGCGAGGAGCGATCGGGGCTTAGGAGACGACGCGTGGACCGATCGGGGCTTAGGAGACTACGCGTGTACCTATCGGGGCTCAGGAGACAGCGCGTGGACCGATCGGGGCTCAGGAGGCGGTGCGTGGATCGATCGGGGCTCGGAGACGGCGCGTGGAACGAGCGGGTCTCAGGAAGCGGCGCGTGGACCGATTGGGGCTTAGGAGACGGCGCGTGGACCGATCGGGGCGCAGGAAGCGGCGCCTGGACCGATCGTGGCTCGGAGACGGCGCGTGGAGGCATCCGGGCTAAGAAGACGACGCATGGACCGAGCGGGGTTCAGGAGACGGCGCGAGGCCCGATTGGGGCTCGTACACTGCGCGTGAACCGACCGGGGCTCAGGAGGCCGCCCGAGAACCGATCGCGGCTCGGCGACGGCGCGTGGACCGATCGGGGCTCAGGAGGCCGCGCGTGGACCGATCATGGCTCGGCGACGGCGCGTAGACCGATCGTGGCTCGGAGACGGCGCGTGGAGGCATCGGGGCTTAGAAGACGACGCATGGACCGATCGGGGCTAGGAAACGGCGCGTGGACCGATCGGAGCTCGGAGACGACGCGTGGAGCGGTCGGGGCTCAGGAGAAGACGCGTGGATCGATCGGGGCTCAGGAGACGACGCGACGACGGATCGGGGCTTAGGAGACGACGCGTGGACCGATCGGGGCTTAGGAGCCGACGCGTGGACCGATCCGGGCTCAGGAGACGGCGCGTGGACCGATCGGGGCTCGAGGACGGCGCGTGAAACGATCCGGGCTTAGGAGACGGCGCATAGACCGATCGGGGTTCAGGAAAGGACGCGTCGACCGATCGGGGCTCAGGAGACGGCTCGCGGACCGACCGGGGCTCAGGAGCCTCGCGCGGGCCGATCATGGCTCGGCGACGGCGCGTGGACCGATCGGGGCTCGGAGACGACGCGTGGACCGATGGGGGCTCGGAGACGACGCGTTTAAGGATCGGGAATCAGGAAACGACGCGTGGAACGATCCGGGCTCAGGAGACGAAACGCGGACCGATCGGGGATCGGGGACGGCGCGTGGAACAATCGCGGCTCGGAGTCGACGCGTTAGCCGATCGGGGCTTAGGAGACGATGCGTGGACCGATCGGGGCTCGGAGACGGCGTGTGGACCGACCGGGGTTTAGGAGAAGGCGCTTGGACCGAACGGGGCTTAGGAGACGGCGCGTCAACCGATCGGCGCTCGGAGACAGCGCGTGGACCGACTGGGGCTCGGAGACGGCGCGTGGACCGATCGTGGCTTAGGAGAAGGCGCGTTGAATGATCGGGGCTCAGGAGACGGCGCGTGGACCGATCGTGGCTCGGAGACGGCGCGTGGAGGCATCGGGGTTAAGAAGACGACGCATCGACCGAGCGGGGTTCAGGAGACGGCGCGAGGAGCGATCGGGGCTTAGGAGACGACGCGTGGACCGATCGGGGCTTAGGAGACTACGCGTGTACCTATCGGGGCTCAGGAGACAGCGCGTGGACCGATCGGGGCTCAGGAGGCGGTGCGTGGATCGATCGGGGCTCGGAGACGGCGCGTGGAACGAGCGGGTCTCAGGAAGCGGCGCGTGGACCGATTGGGGCTTAGGAGACGACGCGTGGACCGATCGGGGCTCAGGAGGCCGCGCGTGGACCGATCATGGCTCGGCGACGGCGCGTAGACCGATCGGGGCTCGGAGACGACGTGTGGACTGATCGGGGCTCGAAGACAGTGCGTGGACCGACTGGGGCTCCGGCGGTTGCGCGTGGACCAATTGGGGCTCCGGAGGCGGCGCGTGGACCCATTGTGGAGCAGAAGATGATGCGTGGACTGATCGGGGCTCGGAGACGGCGCCTGGACCGATAGGAGCTTAGAAGACGACGCCTAGACCGATTGGGGCTCAGGAGACAGCGCGTGGACTGATCGGGGCTCGGAGACGGCGCGTTAACCGATCGGCGCTCGGAGACAGCGCGTCGACCGATCGGGGTTCGGTGACGGCGCGTGGACCGTCCGGGGCTCAGGAGGGGATGCGTGGGCCGATCGCGGCTCTGGAGACTGCGCGTGGATAGATCGGGGCTTAGGGAACGACGCGTGGACCGATCGGGGCTCAGGAGACGGCGCGTGAACCGACCGGGGCTCAGGAGACCGCACGTGGACCGATCGCGGCTCGGCGACGGCGCGTGGACCGATCGGGGCTCAGGAGGCCGCGCGTGGACCGATCGGTGCTCGGAGACAGCGCGTGGATCGACTGGGGCTCAGGCGGTTGCGCGTGGTCCAATTGGGGTTCGGCGACGGCGCGTGGACCGATCGGGGCTTAGGAGGCCGCGCGTGGACCGATCGCGGCTCGGCGACGGCGCGTGGACCGATCGGGGCTCAGGAGGCCGCGCGTGGACCGATCGGGGCTCAGGAGACGGCGCGTGGACCGATTGGGGCTCGGATACGGCGCGTGAACCAATCGGGCCTCAGGAGGCCGCGCGTGGACCGATCGCGGCTCGGCGACGGCGCGTGGACCGATCGGGGCTCAGGAGGCCGCGCGTGGACCGATCATAGCTCGGCGACGGCGCGTGGACCGATCGGGGCTCGGAGACGACGCGTGGACCGATCGGGGTTCGGCGACCGCGCGTGAACCGACTGGGGCTCAGGCGGTTGCGCGTGGACCAATTGGGGTTCGGCGACGACGCGTGGACCGTTCGGGGCTCGGAGACGGCGCGTTAACCGATCGGGGCTTAGGAGACGATGCGTGGACCGATCGGGGCTCGGAGACGGCGCGTGGACCGATCGGGGCTCGGCGACGGCGCGTGGACAGATCGAGGCTCGGAGACGACGCGTGTACGGACCGGGGCTTTGAAGACGACGCGTGGACCGATCGTGGCTCAAGAAACGGCGTGTTGAGCGATCGGGGCTCAGGAGACGACGCGTCGACCGATCAGGGCTCGGAGACGGCGCGTGGACCGACCGGGGCTCAGGAGGATACGCCTGGACCGATCGGGGCTCGGCGACGGCGCGTGGACCGATCGAGGCTCGGAAACGACGCGTGTACGTATCGGAGATTCGGGGACGAGGCGTGGAACGATCGGGGCTCAGGAGACGGCGCATGGACCGATCGGGGCTCGGAGACGGCGCGTGGACCGATCGGGGCTCACGAGACGGCGCGTCGACCGATCGGGGCTCAGGAGACGGCGCGTGGACCGATCGGGGCTCAGGAGCCGGCGCGTGGACCGATTGGGGCTCGGATACGGCGCGTGAACCAACCGGGACTCAGGAACCCGCGCGTGGACCGATCCCGGCTCGGCGACGGCGCGTGGACCGATGGGGCTCAGGAGCCGCGCGTGGACCGATCATGGCTCGGTGACGGCGCGTGGACCGATCGGGGCTTAGGTGACGATGCGTGGACCGATTGGGGCTCAGGAAGCAGCGCCTGGACCGATCGTGGCTCGGAGACGGCGCGAGGAGGCATCTGGGCTTCGAAGACGACGCGTGGATCGATCGGGGCTCGGAGACGGCGCGTGAACCAACCGGGGCTCAGAAGACCGCGCGTGGACCGATCGAGGCTCAGGAGGCCACGCCTGGACCGATCGGGGCTCCGCGACGGCGCGTGGACCGATCGAGGCTCGGAGACGACGCGTGTACGGATCGGGGATTCGGCGATGACGCGTGGACCGATCGGGGCTCGGAGACGGGGCGTGGAATGATCGAGACTCGGAGACGGCGTGTGAACGTATCGGGGCTTAGGAGACGACGCGTGGACCGATCGGGGCTCAGGAGACGGCGCGTGGACCGATCGGTGCTCGGAGACGGCGCGTGGACGGACCGTGGCTTAGAATGCGTCACGCGGACCGATCGGGGCTCGGATACGGCGTGTGAACGTATCGGGGCTTAGGAGACGATGCGTGAACCGATCGGGGCTCAGGAGACGCCGCGTGGACCGATCGGGGCTCGGAGACGGCGCGTGGACCGATCGGGGCTGGGAGACGCCACGTGGACCAATGGGGGCTTAGGAGACGACGCGTGGACCGATCGGGGTGTAGGCGACGACGCGTGTACCTATCGGGGCTCAGGAGACAGCGCGTGGACCGATCAGGGCTCGGCGACTGCGCGTGGACGTATCGGGGCTCAGGAGACGGCGCGTGGACCGATCGGGGCTCGAGGACGGCGCGTTAACCGATTGGGGCTTAGGAGACCATGCGTGGACCGATCGGGGCTCGAAGACGGCGCGTGGACCGATCGGGTGTCAGGATGCCGCGCGTGGACAGATCATGACTCGGCGACGGCGCGTGGACCGATCGGGGCTCGGAGACGACGCGTGGACCGATCGGGTCTCGGAGACAGCGCGTGGACCGACTGGGGCTAAGGCGGTTTCGCGTGGACCAATTGGGGTTCGGCGACGGCGCGTGGACCGATCGGGGCTCAGGAGGCCGCGCGTGGACCGATCGCGGCTCGGCGACGGCGCGTGAACCGATCGGGGCTCGGAGACGATGCATGGACCGATCGAGGTTCGGCGACAGCGCGTGAATCGACTGGGTCTCAGGCGGTTGTGCGTGGACCAATTAGGGGTCGGCGACCGCGCGTGGACCGGTCGGGGCTCGGAGACGGCGCGTTAACCGATCGGGGCTTAGGAGACGATGCGTGAACCGATCGGGGCTCGGAGAAGGCGCGTGGACCGATCGGGGCCTAGGAGACAACGCGTGGACCGATCGTGGCTCAGGAAGCGGCGCCTGGACCGATCGTGGACCGGAGACGGCGCGAGAAGGCATCGGGGCTTACAGGACGACGCGTGGATCGAACGGGGGCTCGGAGACGGCGCATGAACCGACCGGGGCTCATGAGACGGCGCGTGGACTGAGCGGGGCTCGGAGACGGCGCGTTAACCGATCGGGGCTTAGGAGACGGCGTGTGAACGTATCGGGGCTTAGGAAAGGATGCGTTGACCGATCGGGGCTCATGAGATGGCGCGTAGACCGATCGGGGCTCAGGAGACGGCGCGTGGACGGACCGTGGCTTAGAATGCGTCACGCGGACCGATCGGGGCTCGGATACGGCGTGTGGACCGATCGGGGCTCGGAGACGGCGCGTGGACCGACCGGGGTTTTGGAGAAGACGCTTGGACCGAACGGGGCTTAGGAGACGGCGCTTGGACCGATCGGGGCTCGGAGACGGTACATGGACCGATCGGGGCTCGGAGACGGCGCGAGGACCGACCGGGGCTCAGGAGACGGCGCGTGGACCGACCGGAGCTCAGGAGATTCGCGTGGATCGATCCGGGCTCCGGAGGCGGCGCGTGGACCGATTGGGGAGCAGGAGATGGGCCGTGGACGGATCGGGGCTCAGGAGACGGCGGTGGACCGATCGGGGCTCGGAGACGGCATGTTAACCGATCGGGGCTTAGGAGACGATACGTGGACCGATCGGGGCTCGGATACGGCGCGTGAACCGACCGGGGCTCAGGAGGCCGCACGTGGACCGATCGAGGCTCAGGAGGCCACGCCTGGACCGTTCGGGGCTCCGCGACGGCGCGTGGACCGATAGGGGCTTAGGAGACGGCGCGTGGAACGATCGGGGCTCGGAGACGGGGCGTGGAATGATCGTGGCTCACGAGATGGCGCGTGGACGGGTCGGGGCTTAGGAGACTCGCGTAGATCGATCGGGGCTCCGGAGGCGGCACGTGGACCGATCGGGGATCAGGAGACGGTGCGTGGACCGATCGCGGCTCGGAGATGGCGCGTGGCCCGATCGGCGCTTAGGAGACGACGCGTGGACCGATCGGGGCTTAGGAGACGACGCGTAGACCGATCGGGGCTCACGAGACAGCGCGTGGACCGATTGGGGCTCAGGAAGCAGCGCCTGGACCAATCGTGGCTCGGAGACGGCGCGAGGAGGCATCTGGGCTTGGAAGACGACGCGTGGATCGATCGGGGATCGGAGACGGCGCGTGATCCGGCCGGGGCTCAGGAGGCCGCGCGTGAACCGATCGAGGCTCAGGAGGCCACGCCTGGACCGATCGGGGCTCCTCGACGGCGCGTGGACCGATAGGGGCTTAGGAGACGGCGCGTGGACCGATCGGGGCTCGGAGACGGGGCGTGGAATGATCGTGGCTCACGAGATGGCGCGTGACATGATCGGCGCTCTGAGACGGCGCGTAGACCGATTGGGGCTTATGAGACGGCGCGTGGACCGAACGGGGCTCGGAGACGACGCACGGACCGATCGGGGCTCGGAAACGGCGCGTGGACCGATCGGGGCTTAGGAGACGGCGCGTGGACCGATCGGGGCTTAGGAGCCGACGCGTGGACCGATCGTGGCTCAGGAGACGTCGCGTGGACCGATCGGTGCTCGGAGACTGCGCGTGGACGGACCGCGGCTTAGAATGCGGCACGCGGACCGATCGGGGATCGGAGACGGCGTGTGGACTTATCGGGGCTTAGGAGACGATGCGTGGACCGATCGGGGCTCAGGAGACGGCGCGTGGACCGGTCGGGGCTTAGGAGACGACGCCTGGACAGATCGGGGCTTAGGAGGCGGCGTGTGGAACGATCGGTGCTCAGGGGACGGCGCGTGCACCAATCGGCGCTCGGAGACGGCGCGTCGAGCGATCGGGGCTCAGGAGACGACGCGTGGACGGACCGTGGCTTAGAATGCGTCACGCGGACCGATCGGCGATCGGATACGGCGCGTCGAGCGATCGGGGCTCAGGAGACGACGCGTGGACGGACCGTGGCTTAGAATGCGTCACGCGGACCGATCGGCGATCGGATACGGCGTGTGGACGTATCGGGGCTTAGGAGACGATGCGTGGACCGATCGGGGCTCAGGAGACGGCGGGTGATCCGGTCGGGTCTTAGGAGACGACGCGTCGATCGATCGGGGCTCAGGGAAAGGCGTGTGGACCGATCGAGGCTCAGGAGACGGCGCCTGGACCGATCGGGGCTCGGCGACTGCGCGTGGACGGATCGGGGCTCAGGAGACGGCGCGTGGGCCGATCGGGGCTCGGAGACGGCGCGTGGACCGATTGGGGCTTACGAGACGGCGCGTGCATCGATCGGGGCCCGGAGACGGGTCGTAGACAGATGGGGGCTTAGGAGACGGCGCGTGAACCGATCGTGGTTGGGAGACGGCTCGTCCACCAATCGAGGCTTAGGAGACGACGCGTAGATCGATCGGGGCTCAGGAGACGGCGCGTGAACCGATCGGCGCTCGGAGACGGCACCTGGACCGATCGGGGCTTAGGAGACGGCGCGTGGACCAATAGGAGATCAGGAGAGGACGCGTAGACCGATAGGGCTCTGGAAGCGGCGCACGGACCGATCGTGGCTCGGAGACGGCGCGTGGAGGCATCGGGGCTTTGAAGACGACGCGTGGACCGAACGGTGCTCAGAAAACGGCACCTGGAGCGATCGGGGCTCAGGAGACGGCGCGCGGACAGACCGGGGCTCAGAAGCCTCGCGTAGATCGATCGGGGCTCCGGAGGCGCCGCGTGGACCGATGGGGATCAGGACACGGTGCGTGGACCGATCGGGGCTCGGAGACGGCGCGTGGACCGATCGGGGCCTAGGAGACGACGCGTGGACTGATCGGGGCGTAGGAAACGACGCGTTCACCTATCGGGGCTCAGGAGACAGCGAGTGGGCCTATTGGGGCTCAGGAGACAGCGAGTGGACCTATTGGGGCTCAGGAGACGGCGCGTGGACGGATCGGGGCTCGGAGACGGCGCGTGGAACGATCGGGGCTCAGGAGACGGCGCGTGAACCGATCGGCGCTCGGAGACGGCGCGTGGACCGATAGGGGCTTAGGAGACGGCGCGTGGACCGATGGGGGCTCGAAGACGGGGCGTGGAATGATCGGGGCTCACGAGACGGCGCGTGAATTGATCGGCGCTCTGAGACGGCGCGTAGACCGATTGGGGCTTACGAGACGGCGCGTGGACCGATCGGGGCTCAGGAAGCGTCGCCTGGACCGATCGTGGCTCGAAGACGGCGCGTGGACGCATCGGGGCTAAGAAGACGACGCATGGATCGAGCGGGGCTCAGGAGACGGCGCGAGGGGCGATCGGGGCTTGGAGACGGCGCGTGGAGGCATCGGGGCTTTGAAGACGACGCGTGGACCGAACGGTGCTCAGAAAGCGGTGCGTGGAGCGATTGGGGCTCAGGAGACGGCGCGTGGACGGATCGGGGCTCAGGAGCCGGCGCGTGGACCGATTGGGGCTCGGATACGGCGCGTGAACCAACCGGGGCTCAGGAGCCCGCGCGTGGACCGATCCCGGCTCGGCGACGGCGCGTGGACCGATGGGGGCTCAGGAGCCGCGCGTGGACCGATCATGGCTCGGTGACGACGCGTGGACCGATCGGGGCTTAGGTGGCGATGCGTGAACCGATCGAGGCTCGGAGACGGCGCGTGGACCGATCGGGGCTTAGGAGACAACGCGTGGACCGATTGGGGCTCAGGAAGCAGCGCTTGGACCGATCGTGGCTCGGAGACGGCGCGTGGACCGATCGAGGCTCGGAGACGGCGCAAGGTCCGACCGGGGCTCAGGAGACGGCGCGTGGACCGACCGGAGCTCAGGAGATTCGCGTGGATCGATCCGGGCTCCGGAGGCCGCGCGTGGACCGATTGGGGAGCAGGAGATGGGCCGTGGACGGATCGGGGCTCAGGAGACGGCGGTGGACCGATCGGGGCTCGGAGACGGCATGGTAACCGATCGGGGCTTAGGAGACGATACGTGGACCGATCGGGGCTCGGATACGGCGCGTGAACCGACCGGGGCTCAGGAGGCCGCGCGTGGACCGATCGAGGCTCAGGAGGCCACGCCTGGACCGTTCGGGGCTCCGCGACGGCGCGTGAACCGATAGGGGCTTAGGAGACGGCGCGTGGACCGATCGGGGCTCGGAGACGGGGCGTGGAATGATCGTGGCTCACGAGCTGGCGCGTGGACGGGTCGGGGCTTAGGAGACTCGCGTAGATCGATCGGGGCTCCGGAGGCGGCACGTGGACCGATCGGGGATCAGGAGACGGTGCGTGGACCGATCGCGGCTCGGAGATGGCGCGTGGCCCGATCGGCGCTTAGGAGACGACGCGTGGACCGATCGGGGCTTAGGAGACGACGCGTAGACCGATCGGGGCTCACGAGACAGCGCGTGGACTGATTGGGGCTCAGGAAGCAGCGCCTGGACCAATCGTGGCTCGGAGACGGCGCGAGGAGGCATCTGGGCTTGGAAGACGACGCGTGGATCGATCGGGGCTCGGAGACGGCGCGTGATCCGGCCGGGGCTCAGGAGACGGCGCGTGGACCGGTCGGGGCTTAGGAGACGACGCCTGGACAGATCGGAGCTTAGGAGGCGGCGTGTGGAACGATCGGTGCTCAGGAGACGGCGCGTGCACCAATCGGCGCTCGGAGACGGCGCGTGGAGCGATCGGGGCTCGGAGACGGCACGTGGAACGAGCGGGGCCCAGGAGACGGTGTGTGGAGGCATTGGGGCTTAGAAGACCACGCATGGACCCAGCGGGGCTCAGGAGACGGCGCGGAGAGCGATCGCGGCTCAGGAGAAGACGCGTCAATTGATCGGGACTCAGGAGACGACGCGGCGACGGATCGGGGCTTAGGAGACGACGCGTGGCCCGATTGGGGCTTTGGAGACGACGTGTGGACCGATCGGGGCTTAGGAGACGGCACGTGAATCGATCGGTGCACAGGAGACGGAGGGTGAACCGGTCGGGTCTAAGGAGACGACGCGTCGACCGATCGGGGCTCAGGGGAAGGGGTGTGGACCGATCGGGGCTCAGGAGACGGCGCCTGGACCGACCGGGGCTCGGCGACTGCGCGTGGACGGATCGGGGCTCAGGAGACGGCGCGTGGGCCGATCGGGGCTCGGAGACGGCGCGTTAACCGATCGGGGCTCGGAGACGGCGCGTTAACCGATCGGGGCTCGGACACGACGCTTGTACGGATCGGGGCTTGGTGACGGAGTGTTGACCGATCGCGGTTTACAGACGGCCCGTGGACGGATCGGGGCTTAGGAGACGGCGTGTGGACCGATCGGGGCTCAGGAGACGGCGCGTAGACCGATCGCGGCTCGTAAATGACGCGTCAACCGATCGGGACTTAGGAGACGATGCGGGGATCGATCGGGGCTCGGCGACTGCGCGTGGACCGACTGGAGCTCAGGAGGTTGCTCGTGGACCAATGGGGGTTCGGGCGACGGCGCGTGGACCAATTGGGGTTCGGGCGACGGCGCGTGGACCAATTGGGGTTCGGGCGACGGCGCGTGGACCAATCGGTGCTCGGAGACGGCGCGTGGACCGATCGGGGCATAGGAGACGACGCGTGGACCGATCGGGGCTCAGGAGATGGCGCGCGGACCGACCGGGGCTCAGGCGACTCGCGTGGAACGACCGGGGCTTTGGAGGCGGCGCGTGAACCGATCGGGGCTTGATGACATCGCGTTTACCGATCGCGGTTCGGAGACGGCCCGTGGACAGATCGGGGCTTGGGAGACGGCGCGTGGACCTAACGGGGCTCAGGAGACGGCGCGTGGACCGGTCGGGGCTTAGGAGACGACGCCTGGACCGATCGGGGCTTAGGAGGCGGCGTGTGGAACGATCGGTGCTCAGGGGACGGCGCGTGCACCAATCGGCGCTCGGAGACGGCGCGTCGAGCGATCGGGGCTCAGGAGACGACGCGTGGACGGACCGTGGCTTAGAATGCGTCACGCGGACCGATCGGCGATCGGATACGGCGCGTCGAGCGATCGGGGCTCAGGAGACGACGCGTGGACGGACCGTGGCTTAGAATGCGTCACGCGGACCGATCGGCGATCGGATACGGCGTGTGGACGTATCGGGGCTTAGGAGACGATGCGTGGACCGATCGGGGCTCAGGAGACGGCGGGTGATCCGCTCGGGTCTTAGGAGACGACGCGTCGACCGATCGGGGCTCAGGGAAAGGCGTGTGGACCGATCGAGGCTCAGGAGACGGCGCCTGGACCGATCGGGGCTCGGCGACTGCGCGTGGACGGATCGGGGCTCAGGAGACGGCGCGTGGGCCGATCGGGGCTCAGGAGGCCGCGCGTTAACCGATCGGGGCTTAGGAGACGATGCGTGAACCGATCGGGGCTAGGAGACGACGCCTGGACAGATCGGAGCTTAGGAGGCGGCGTGTGGAACGATCGGTGCTCAGGAGACGGCGCGTGCACCAATCGGGGCTAGGAGACGGCACGTGGAACGATCGGGGCTCCAGTGACGGCGCGTGGACCGATCGGGCTCACGAAGCGGCGTCTGGACCGATCGTGGCTCGGAGACGGCGCGAGGAGGCATCTGGGCTTAGAAGACGACGCGTGGACCAAACGGTGCTCAGAAAACGGTGCTTCGAGCGATCGGGGCTCAGGAGACGGCGCGGGGACCGATCGGGGCTCCGGAGCCGGCGCGTGGACCGATTGGGGCTCGAATACGGCGCGTGAACCAACCGGGACTCAGGAGCCCGCGCGTGGACCGATCCCGGCTCGACGACGGCGCGTGGACGGACCGCGGCTTTGAATGCGGCACGCGGACCGATCGGGGATCGGAGACGGCGTGTGGACGTATCGGGGCTTAGGAGACGATGCGTGGACCGATCGGGGCTCAGGAGTTGGCGCGTGGGACGACTGGGGCTCAGGACGTTGCGCGTGGACCAATTGGGGTTCGGCGACGGCGCGTGGACCAACGGGGGCTCAGGAGACAGCGCGTGGACCGATCGGGGCTCGGTGACTGCGCGTGGACGGATCGGGGCTCAGGAGACGGCGCGTTGACCGATCGGGGCTCAGAGACGACGGGTTTACGGATCGGGGATTAGGGGACGTCGCGTGGACCGATCCGGGCTCAGGAGACGGCGCGTGGACCAACCGTGGCTCGGAGATGGTGCGTGTACGGATCAGGGATTCGGGGACGACGCGTGGAATGATCCGGGCTCAGGAGACGGCGCGTGGACCGATCGGGGGTCGGAGACGGCGCGTGGAACGATCGGGGCTCAGGTGCCGGCGCGTGAACTGATCGGCGCTCGGAGACGGCGCGTGGACCGATCGGGGCTTAGGAGAAAGCGCTTGGACCGATCGGGGCTTAGGAGACGGCGCGTGGACCGATCGGAGCTCGGAGACGGCGCGTCAAATGATCGGGGCTCAGGAGACGGCGCGTGAACCGATCGGCGTTCGGAGACGGCGCGTGGGCCGATTGGGGCTCGGAGACAGCACGTGGACCGACTAGGGCTCAGGCGGTTGCGCGTGGACCAATTGGGGTTCGGCGACGGCGCGTGGACGGATGCAGGCTCAGGAGACTCATGTGGAACGACCGGGGCTTTGGAGGCGGCGCGTGAACCGATCGGGGCTTGATGACATCGCGTTTACCGATCGCGGCTCGGAGACGGCCCGTGGACAGATCGGGGCTTAGGAGACGGCGCGTGGACCTAACGGGGCTCAGGAGACGGCGCGTGGACCGGTCGGGGCTTAGGAGACGACGCCTGGACCGATCGGGGCTTAGGAGGCGGCGTGTGGAACGATCGGTGCTCAGGAGACGGCGCGTGCACCAATCGGCGCTCGGAGACGGCGCGTCGAGCGATCGGGGCTCAGGAGACGACGCGTGGACGGACCGTGGCTTAGAATGCGTCACACGGACCGATCGGCGATCGGATACGGCGTGTGGACGTATCGGGGCTTAGGAGACGATGCGTGGACCGATCGGGGCTCAGGAGACGGCGGGTGATCCGGTCGGGTCTTAGGAGACGACGCGTGGACGGACCGTGGCTTAGAATGCGTCACGCGGACCGATCGGCGATCGGATACGGCGTGTGGACGTATCGGGGCTTAGGAGACGATGCGTGGACCGATCGGGGCTCAGGAGACGGCGGGTGATCCGGTCGGGTCTTAGGAGACGACGCGTCGACCGATCGGGGCTCAGGGAAAGGCGTGTGGACCGATCGGGGCTCAGGAGACGGCGCCTGGACCGATCGGGGCTCGGCGACTGCGCGTGGACGGATCGGGGCTCAGGAGACGACGCGTGGACCGAGAGGGCTCTGGAACCGGCGCACGGACGGATCGTGGCTCGGATACGGCGCGTGGAGGCATTGGGGCTTTGAAGACGACGCGTGGACCAAACGGTGCTCAGAAAACGGTGCATGGAGCGATCGGGGCTCAGGAGACGGCGCGTGGACCGATCGGGGCTCAGGAGCCGGCGCGTGGACCGATTGGGGCTCGGATACGGCGCGTGAACCAAACGGGGCTCAGGAGCCCGCGCGTGGACCGATCCCGGCTCGGCGACGGCGCGTGGACCGATGGGGGCTCAGGAGCCGCGCGTGGACCGATCATGGCTCGGTGACGACGCGTGGACCGATCGGGGCTTAGGTGACGATGCGTGAACCGATCGGGACTCGGAGACGGCGCGTGGACCGATCGGGGCTTAGGAGACAACGCGTGGACCGATTGGGGCTCAGGAAGCAGCGCCTGGACCGATCGTGGCTCGGAGACGGCGCGAGGAGACATCTGGGCTTGGAAGACGACGCATGGATCGATCGGGGCTCGGAGACGGCGCGTGATCCGACCGGGGCTCAGGAGGCCGCGCGTGGACCGATCGAGGCTCAGGAGGCCACGCCTGGACCGATCGGGGCTCCGCGACGGCGCGTGGACCGATCGAGGCTCGGAGACGACGCGTGTACGGATCGGGGATTCGGCGATGACGCGTGGACCGATCCGGGCTCAGGAGACGGCGCGTGGACGGATCGGGGCTCGGAGACGGCGCGTGGAACGATCGGGGCTCAGGAGACGGCGCGTGAACCGATCGGCGCTCGGAGACGGCGCGTTGACCGATAGGGGCTTAGGAAGCGGTGCCTGGACCGATCGGGGCTTAGGAGAAGGCGCGTGGACCGATCGGGGCTCAGGAGACGGCGCGTGGATCGATCGGGGCTCGGAGACGCCGCGTGGAACGATCGGGGCTCAGGAGACGGCGCTTGAACTTATCGGCGCTCGGAGACGGCGCGTGGACCGATCGGGGCTCAGGAAGCGGTGCCTGGACCGATCGGGGCTTAGGAGAAGGCGCGTGGACCGATCGGGGCTTAGGAGACGGCGCGTAGATCGATCGGAGATCAGGAGACGACGCGTGCACCGATCGGCGCTCGGAAACGGCGTGTGGAACGATTGGGGCTCGGAGACAGCGCGTGGACCGACTGGGGCTCAGGCGGTTGCGCGTGGACCAATTGGGGTTCGGCGACGGCGCGTGGACCGATCCAGGCTCAGGAGACGGCGCGTGGACCGATCGGGGCTCGGAGAGGGCGCGTGGAGCGATCGGGGCTCAGGAGACGGCGCGTGAACCAATCGGCGCCCCGAGACGGCGCGTGGACCGATCGGGGATGAAGAAAAAGCGCGTGGACCGATCGTGGCTTAGGAGAAGGCGCGTTGAATGATCGAGGCTCAGGAGACGGCGCGTGGACCGATCGTGGCTCGGAGACGGCGCGTGGAGGCATCGGGGTTAAGAAGACGACGCATCGACCGAGCGGGGTTCAGGAGACGGCGCGAGGAGCGATCGGGGCTTAGGAGACTCGCTTGTACCGATTGGGACTCAGGCGGTTGCGCGTGGATCAATTGGGGTTCGGCGACGGCGCGTGGACCGATCGCGGCGCGGAGACGGCGCGTTAACCGATCGCGGCATAGGAGACGATGCGTGGACGGATCGGGGCTCGGAGACGGCGAGTGGACCCATCGGGGCTCGGAGACGACGCGTGTACGGATCGGGGCTTGATGACGGCGGCTTTACCAGTCGCGGCTCGGAGACGGCCCGTGGACAGATCGGGGCTTAGGAGACGGCGCGTGGACCGATCGGGGCTCAGGAGACGGCGCGTGGACCGGTCGGGGCTTAGGAGACGACGCCTGGACCGATCGGGGCTTAGGAGGCGGCGTGTGGGACATTCGGGGCTCAGGAGACGGCGCGTGCACCGATCGGCGCTCGGAGACGGCGCGTGGAGCGGTCGGGGCTGAGGAGACGGCGCGTCAACCGATCGGCGCTCGGAGACGGCGAGTGGACCGATCGGGGCTTATGAGACGGCGCGTGGACCGATCGGGGCATATGAGACGGCGCGTGGACCGATCGGAGATCAGGAGAAGACGCGTGCACCGTTCGGGGCTCTGGAAGCGGCGCACGGACCGATCGTGGGTCGGAGACGGCGCGTGGAGGCATCGGGGCTTTGATGACGACGCGTGGACCGAACGGTGCTCAGAAAACGCCACGTGGACCGATGGGGGCTCGGAGACGCCGCTTGGACCGATCGGGGCTTAAGAGACGGCGCGTGGACCGATTGGGGCTTAGGAGACGGCGCGTGGACCGATCGGTGCTCAGGAAGAGGCGTCTGGACCGATCGGGGCTCAGGAAGCGGCGCCTAGACCGATCGTGGCTCGGAGACGGCGCGTGGAGGCATCGGGGCTAAGAAGACGACGCATGGACCGAGCGGGGCTCAGGAGACGGGGCGAGGAGCGATCGGGGCTCAGGAGAAGACGCGTCAATTGATCGGGGCTCAGGAGAAGACGCGTCTGTGACATCCAGAGTGAATGTACATAAATATTTATTAATTTCCCTATTTTTTGCCTACGCCAAGCGCAATAGCACGGGATTGGGAAGAGAAGAGTATTTTGTACGGAATTGAAGTAAGAATAATTCCAAGAATTTATGTAACAAAAATATAACTACTATTTATTTAACGATATACAAAAGTTCTGTTGAAATTTAAAGTGATTTCTGTTTGACATTTCGAGCGCGGTTTACAGTAGTTGCCTTACTTGGATATGAAGTTGTTGTTGTTGTATTGTTGTTGAATCGTTGTCGGTTGGTGTCGATTGATAAAATTGTTGTTGTGTTTTGTTCTGTTGTTGTATGTTGAGTTGTTATTGAAGTGCACTGAATTTTCTGACTAACTATAATAGTGTTTTACAATAAAAGAAGTTATTGATAATCAGAGCCAGAAAGGAATGAATACGAGAACTAGATATGGAAATACTGATTGCTGACTCTGTTGACTGGCTGGAGAAGACTGACTAAAAATTATTCCCTATTGAAAGACAGCGATGTTCTAACAGATTTGGAAGTGCTTATAGTAGGGAGGTTCGCATTCTAATTCGTTACAATTCTTAACATCTATGAAGGGATCATTACTATGATTGGAGGGTTGAGAATTCGGAGGGATGCTAAGATCGTGGGTGGAAGGGATATGTTTTTCTGGGAAAGTAAATGTTATGTAAAACATAAATAAAAGGAATCGGATTACGTCGACGGTCAATAGCCATATGGTTCGTGTTCGTCTTATCCTAGAAAAGACATAAATTTACGGTCCCTTTTCTCGATGCGAAAAAGGGCCTCTCGATAAACATAAGAAATCGACGGGGTACAGCCATGTGGCCCCGCTAGCACTTATCTCGGAAAGCGATAAAATTACGGTCGCTTTCCTGACGGGAAAATCAACTCTCAAAAATATATATGTGCCTAAGAATAATGAAAAGAAATATTAAACTACATCTACGCGGATGTTACACCACCACACTTAGTCGATTGTCAGAGGGCGAAGCGCGGTTGACAATTGATCTCGGTAGAGATGGAAATCGTTACATTACATTGATTTCGTTATGTATAAATGAAATCAATTTTGAAATTAAAATTGACAGAATAGTTATAATTGTAAGTTTCGTGTATGTATATAACAGAAAGAAAATCGACTTACTCGCAAAAATATAAGAAAGGAAACTAGGTTTAGGTGATTGAACGGAGTGAAGGGTAGAATGAGGGTACAACTCTTGACAACCAGCTTGTTCGGTGGAGTCCTTCAGATTCACCTCTGGCTCTGGAGCTGAAGGTTGATCGTTGTGAATTTGTTCCAATCCAGTTTCTACATCCTTTTCCCTTGGTCGCTTGGCTAGATGGATCAAAAGATGCGTCATAGAATCCCATATGGCGCCGAGCAGATATATGGACCATCCGTAGACCGTATGAAGAGCATATCCATGGATCATGGTGTCAACTACGAGTTTTACACCTCGAATGATAAGAACGATGCCGATGATACCAGCACTAGCCGTTCCGAATTGCACGAATCGTCCCCACGTATGATTCCAGGTTGATTCAGCAAGATGCTGTAGAGATTTCTCATCCAATAGATTGAGGAATCGTTCCCCTTGATTGATGGTGTGTTGACCACTAATGCCTCGTACTATATTATTTAGCACAGCTGGTTTTTCCACGGGGAACATGATGTGTTCTCGTAGTTTTTCGATGTCTTCTTTAGTATAGATCCCACTGGATGCTAAGGATGCTGGATTTATGTAACGCCGCGTAGGCTTCGTCATTGGTTTCATCGTTGCTGGTGCTATGGCTTCGACTGGAGTAGGCGTGAATCTATACCACGCATCTCCAAAAAGATAATACGGTGGAAGAAGAGCGTTGCAAGTTGTTTGTGTCCCCTTTTTGGATAGGATATGGGTTCGTGGAGTGAGGAAAAAGGTTTCATTTCCGCGAGTGACTGGTAACTGGTTGTAACATTCGGTTAGTCTAAGTAACGTAACTTCTACTGGTATACATTTTATTATATGTACTACTTCGCCGGCTAACACTGCCATATAACCGGGCCCCTTCATTAATCTATACGCAAATTCGTCAGGAGCCTGTGTTGCAAGAGACAAACTATTTTGCAAAATTTGACGTTCCCTGTTACATTGTTGAACTAGTATATCGTGATACAGAGATTTCATTTGTTGTCTGATGTGTCGTTCCACATATATAAATTTCGAATTGACATAAGCGAATATATCTAAATTGGCAATGGGCACTTTTCCTTTGATAGCAAATGAATTAGATCTGGTTGTTTCGAATATAAATAACTTAGGGTGTTCTGTGCTGATGATAGTATAACCACAGATTTTATCCATTTCTCCACTTCTAAGTGCGAAAGTCACATCTCCTGAGGTTACTGAATAAATACTTCGGAGTACTCCTGATTCGGTTTCCATGATTTTATCGGCTATACCAGTATAAAGAATTCCGTAACGGTCAAATCCGCAATTTTCGCGCGGTCTTGTTTTCCAGAAGGTATGTCCACCGTCAGGATCTTCGCAGGTAGCTTCTAACAATGGGCAAATGGTGCCAGATCGTAAGTGTATACGGTTAGAATCTAGACTTATTTGAGCGGAATAACTTCGTAAAGATATTTTAACCGTGCCTTGCACTATTACGTTATCCCATGTTCCGTATGGGTCAGAATACGATGCGCCACTACAATGGCCGTCATCCTTCATATTACCAGCTAGTGTAAGACTGCTTATGGTTGTTCGATTGACTTTAATTCCCGTTATTATAACATGTCCAATACGAGTCGATCCATATTTATGCATCTCTTGGCAAGCTTCACGACTCACGGTCTCAAGATATTCCGTTTGACCATTATTAACAATCGAGACGTGAGAATGCATACCACAATAATAAATTATCCGTAGTATCTCGATTTTACATTGAATGACTTGGGTTTCGGTATATTCGTTTAATTGAAGTAGTTGTATGAATTGTTTGGTTACTTCTACATTAGGAATGGGTATACTACACTCGACGACATCGAGTAAGGATAGGGTAGTTATATTGGTTGCGCTTGATCCACAATCGTAACCCACCATGGAAAAAACGGGATGAATTATGCATAGAATCCATATTAAACGGCAGAGTGCCATTTGCCTTCTGTAAAAGGAAATTAGTATTAGAATATTGTTAAAATTATGTATATATATATATATATATATATAATTATTCTTAGAAATCGGAATCTTCGTTCGCTTCCCTTTTGCATTTCCGTTTTGGTTTGTTCGCGCTTTCCGAGCTGATGTACGAAGTTCGCAAACGATTTTCATGAACAATGCGGGTAGCCTTGTTATATTGGATTTTCACATTGCCCTTGTTCAATTTTTCTATGACCTTGTGTGGTCCTGAATATTGATCTCCCAGTTTACCGGGTTTCGTTCCCTTAAGGAGATAAACATAATCGCCAATCTTGAAATTTCGAGGATTCGCATTTTTGTCATAATATTTTTTTGATCGATGCTTTGAATTGACAAGATTCTCATAAGCGAGACTACGAATACCGTTTATTCGAGTTATTAAGTCTATTAAATAACCTTGGTAAGTTGGCAATTGATCACACTCACGTAGAGGTTCGCTTGAGGGTGTCCTGGCCAATCTTCCAAAGACAACTTCGTAAGGAGTATGTTTCGTACTTTCGTGAATACTCGTGTTGTACGAAAACATTGCTAGTTCCAACCATTGATCCCATTCGTGATCTTGGTTTGTATACTGTTTTAAAAATTCTCCTAAGACGTGATGCGATCTTTCAAGTGACCCATTCGACTGTGGGTGGTATGCTGTTGTCCGATACTTTTTAATTCGAAAACGTTTCGCTATCCGTTGCATCAGGCTGCTCAAAAAATTACTGCCTTGATCTGTTAACATTGCCTTTGGTGCTCCGAACACGCAAATAAAACGCTTAATAAATGCGTCCGCAATAGTTGTTGCTAAAGCGTTCGGCAAAGCGATTGCTAGACAATATTTAGACAGTTGGTCCTGAATGGTAAGTATATACTCGTTCTTGCTTGTCGTAGGTTTCATTGGCCCTACTATATCTAATGAAATTTTTTCAAAAACTGTACCTGGTGTGTCAGTTATTATCATTGGTTGCTTGGTTTTGACACGAACTAGTTTCTTTATTTGGCAGTCTAAGCACTGTTGAATTCGCCTCTGAACATCTGCTTTAAGATTCTCCCAATAATACTCGCGTTTGATTCGATTATAAGTTTTGGAAACCCCTTTATGACCTCCTATCGGAGCTTTATGTAATTCGTAAAATACCATATCTCGATTTTCAAGCGGTACATACTTCAATGTCCCTGAACAGATGAGGATCTTAGTCTTGCAGTCCTTAAAGGTGGTTTTGAGAAGATTCATAACTTCTTCCCACATCAAATTCTCAATGTGAGTATTTTGAGCAATGCTAAATGATTCAAGTTGGTGGCTTTCGCAGATTTCCTTCAATTGTTCGAAGGTTTGGTGTATATTTGCGGTTAATACCGTCAACGATTCTTCTTCTTCACCGCGTATTACCAGAGCAATATGAAATTTTTTTCGAAGCTTGAATGTGTGTGCCTTACCAACAGTTAAATTTTTCCAGACGGGTAATTTTCCTACGTGATTTAATTTCTGAGATCCGATGTCACATGGTTGTCCAAGAGAGTTGACAAAATAGACCAAGTTGTCATTTCGAAAATGAAGGAATTCTTTAGTACTGACGATATTTGATAGTTTGAATTGCGACGTTGTAATTTGATTTTCGGGTGTTTCCCCATTATCTGACAGCTGTGAATCATCGTCGCTTATATCTGTACCTTGTGATTCGCCTGAGCTAGAGTAAGTGTCAGATTTCTGTGGACCTTGGGTTGTGGAATCCCTACGAACGTTTGTTATTTCCTTCGTGCTTGAATGGATTTCTCTATTGAGTACTGATTGATTCGGATCGATTTCGCGAATGGCTGCTTCTACTTCATCGTCACTACTTTCTTCATAATTGACCTGTTGGCGTGCTCGTCGTTTATACCTACTAGGTTCGCGACGAATTTCGGCGTGTACCGTACTTGTTTTCTGTGCTTCTGCTTCACTGTCACTAGTTTCCGCTAATTGTCGAGCTAAGTCTTGTAACTCGTCTTCGTGTGTTTTTTTTTGTTGTGCACGCGTCACTACATTCACACGCTCTGAGGATTCTACAGGGTTCCGCGATAAAGCATCAGCGTTTACATTTAACTTCCCTGGTTTGTAAACTACATCATAGTCGTATTCAGAAAGTTTGAGGCGCCATTTTAATACCCGAGTGTTCGCATCTTTCGCGGTTTTGAACCAAACTAATGGCTTGTGGTCAGTGACAAGTGTGAATCTCCTACCGCAAATATATGGCCGAAAAGCCTTCACGCTATGGATTATTGCCATTGCTTCTTTCTCGTAGGTATCGTAACGGAGTGGAGCACCTCGCAATACACATGATGTATATGCAATCGGCTTATCCTTACCGATTTCCCCTTGTGATAAAACTCCACCTAAGGCGAAGCCTAAGGCATCCGTTGTTATTATGAATGGTTTATCGAAATCAGGATACTGAAGTATCGGAGCCGTGCATAATTTGTTTTTTAAAATATCAAAAGCTTTCTGCGTCTCGGTATCCCATGTAAAGTCCATATCATTCTCTAAAAGTCGAGTCAGTGGTTTTGCAATTTTTGAGAAATCCTTGATAAATCTACGATAATACCCTGTCAAACCTAAAAATTGACGAATATTTTTAGCTGTTTTCGGAACCGGGAATTTCTCCACTGCTATTAATTTTTTTGGATCAGGTTTTAAGCCTTCCTTGCTGATTGTGTGGCCAAGATAATTCACTTCCGGCCGGAGAAATTCACACTTGTCCGGCTGAAGCTTGAGTTTAGCAGCGCGCAATCGATTCATTAACTCATTAATCTTTGATTCATGCTCTGCAAGAGTTTTCGCGTAAATTACGATATCATCAAGGTATACAAAGAGGGAGACCCCTTGCAGTCCACTAAGTACAATATCCATCAGGCGTTGGAATGTAGCTGGCGCATTTTTTAACCCAAATGGCATCCGCGAAAATTCATAATGTCCGTGGGGCGTAGAGAATGCTGTTTTATGTTTATCTTTTGAATCCATTTCGATCTGGTGGAAACCAGATGCTAGATCGAAAACTGAAAAGTAATTCGCGTTACCCAGTTGATCCAAAATATCGACGATACTGGGTAGCGGATACGAATCACCGATAGTTTTCTCATTAAGCGCTCGGAAATCTATAACCATTCTCCACCGTTTGTTGCCGTTTGAATCAGGCTTTTTGGGTACTATCCACACAGGACTATTGCTTGGAGATTCTGATGGGTTTATTACCCCTGTATCTAATAATTCTGTTACTTGACGCTGAACTTCACCCTTTAGGATCTGTGGATATCTATATTGTTTCGCATTGATGGGCTGTTCATCAATGGTTGGGATTCTGTGCTTTAGAACATGGGTGGCTTCTAATTTTTCGCCAGGTATATGGAATCGATCTGCATATGACTCGATTATTTTGTACACATGATTCAATTCCTCGTTTCCAAGATGATCTAACCGCAAGAGACTCTTTATCGCCTCGATGCGTTCCGAATTGTATTCGATCTTCACTGATTTGGAAATAGTAAAGTTTGGAATTGTGATCGGACTTGGATCGGAATTCGGGATTGAATTTGGGTTGAATTTAGAAGTTGAATTAGCATTGGATTTGGAAGTTGCATTAGCATTGGATGTAGAATTCGTATTAGGATTGGATTTAGAAATTGAATTAGCATTGGATTTAGAATTTGAATTAGTATTGGATTTAGAATTTGAATTAGGATTGGATTTAGAAATTGAATGAGGATTGGATTTAGAAAATGAATTATCCTGATTCACATTGAATACGTCTTGGCCGTGGCATCTTTCGCCTACATGCCGTTGAATATTTAATTCAGTCGCTTTTTCTTTTTCTTGATTTTTGCTCCGATTCTGATCAAGATTTAAATTTGAATTTTGATTTTCATCTGACCCAAGGTCGAAATCTTGTAATGGTAACGTTGGGACTTGAACCCGCAAATTATCATTCGTGGTATTGAAAACCTTAATAAACGCCTTTCCGTTTCGGTTCGTTACAAGGCAATCCCCGCCATAAAGTCCTTTGTGCAACGTTAAAGGAGGTATAAAACCCTCTTTTATGTCTACATTTTGAACGTTCACTTTAAAAACGGCCTCTGATCGAGCCGGAATATCAATTACCTCGACCGCCGCAGGTGGTTTTTCGAAAGAATACGATTTTTCACCGAGTTCTAGACTTTCTGTTTCGAAATTTATATTTGCTTTTGCTGCAAAGAAAAACTGTGAGCCTAAAAGACCTGAGTAGGGCAACAACATTTCATCGGGGATTATGTGAAATAGAGTTGTAACCCCGAATACATTTATCTGAACGGTGCCGAGTGTGAAAATAGGAAGTTCTGAAATTCCTCTTAATTCTACAATTTCCTTTTCGTCAATGCCCAAAAGATTCTGACTGAATTTATTTTTGATCAGATTGGGAACAGCACCTGAATCGAGCAACATTACCAATTTTTCGTCATCTGAATTTTTTCCAATGCAGATGGATGGCAATGTACTGAATGTTTCAGGATCGATTACGAACACAGGAAATCGCCTGATTTGTTCGCCTCGGTTACTATGTTCACCGGACGCTCTTGAGTCGTAGGGGGTCCTCTCCGTGCGTCCGCTCGGAAAGTCCCCTGATCGTTTCCCTGATTCGTTCGTGTGTTATTGAATTTTCGTTTGCGACAATCTTCAATATTATGACCAATGTTTTTACAATATCGGCACTGCTTTTGCTCGCCCATTTTTGGAGCTGCGTTTAAATTTCCGTTACACCTATCAGCTGTGTGACCGGATTGTCGACATAACTGACACTGTACACTTAAATTCTTAAATCTCGATATCGTGGAACATTGATTGGCAGAATGGCCAGTCAGGTTACACAATTGGCATGTTGTTTTTATTTTATTTGGATTCAAATTGCAGTTTTTTGCCGTGTGATTGCCTTTTCCGCATAATTGACACATAACGGAGGTTTGTGAATTTGAATTCTTATAACATCTATCCGCGCTGTGGCCTTGTTTTTTACAATTTTGACAGTGAATATTCCTGAGTCTACATGAGTCGGCGGTATGGTTATTTTTTGCGCATATAGTGCATGTGTTGACGGGTTCAACGTGGGTTTTTTTATGTCGATTTTCAGTCGAACCTGAGCGCAATTGCCGCTGTGCTATAATTTTTCTTTCGGTTTTAATCGCGTTGTCAACTGCGTCCTCGATTGTGGCGCAAAAAGGGAGTCGCTGCTCTATTTCGGGCTTCAGTCCGTTTAGAAAAGATGTCAAGCAGCACTCTTTTAGCGATGTCTGGAATTCTTCATTATTCGCACCGTCTTCAGATAGCTTACGTGTTTCGAGAATTTCTTTGGCCTTTTTCTTTATTTTCGCGGCGAAGGCTATAGTATTTTCAGTTTCCTTTTGAAAAATGGATCCGAGTTCCCCCATTAATTGCATCTCAGACTTATTTGGTGAATATATTCTCTTTAGAAATGTTATGAAATCCGAGAGCTTTTCGAATTTATTCCCGTGAATCGAGTCCCTAACCTCGCCTTTCAGTTTATTGCGAATTAACTTGACTAGGTTTTTCTCCGCTTCTTTGGGAAGCATCTCTAATGCATCTTCGCAACCTATTACGAAATCGGATAACGGCACAGACTTGCCATCAAATTCTGGAACGCATTCCATCGCGTCCTTAAGTGATACTAATTGATTCGTACCGAGAGTCGCCATTTCGTTGACCTTTTGAAATTTCTGAGTCTCTTGTTTTATTTTCAAAGTTTTTATCGACGAATTCCTCGAAAAGTCAAGTCCTGGCAATAAAATTGAACTAGAGCTTCTTAAAGAATATGAGGTATCGTCGTTTTGTTGACTAACATCGTGATCCAAGGAACTTGCTTCTAGTGAAAGATCGTGTTCCTTTGACATCGATCTTTCTAAAATAATAACTTATTCGAATACCTTTGATGCGAATTGAAAACGACCAATCAGAAATCACTAAATTTAATTTGTTTCATTTGAAATCATTGAAAAGAGAAAAAGAAAAGTTTTTCTATTGATAGTAGAATTATTCTTGAGATAGAAATAATACTCTTCTTTAAGGATATCCCGGACGAGCCCCCAAAAATTATTATGTGACATCCAGAGTGAATGTACATAAATATTTATTAATTTCCCTATTTTTTGCCTACGCCAAGCGCAATAGCACGGGATTGGGAAGAGAAGAGTATTTTGTACGGAATTGAAGTAAGAATAATTCCAAGAATTTATGTAACAAAAATATAACTACTATTTATTTAACGATATACAAAAGTTCTGTTGAAATTTAAAGTGATTTCTGTTTGACATTTCGAGCGCGGTTTACAGTAGTTGCCTTACTTGGATATGAAGTTGTTGTTGTTGTATTGTTGTTGAATCGTTGTCGGTTGGTGTCGATTGATAAAATTGTTGTTGTGTTTTGTTCTGTTGTTGTATGTTGAGTTGTTATTGAAGTGCACTGAATTTTCTGACTAACTATAATAGTGTTTTACAATAAAAGAAGTTATTGATAATCAGAGCCAGAAAGGAATGAATACGAGAACTAGATATGGAAATACTGATTGCTGACTCTGTTGACTGGCTGGAGAAGACTGACTAAAAATTATTCCCTATTGAAAGACAGCGATGTTCTAACAGATTTGGAAGTGCTTATAGTAGGGAGGTTCGCATTCTTATTCGTTAAAATTCTTAACATCTATGAAGGGATCATTACTATGATTGGAGGGTTGAGAATTCGGAGGGATGCTAAGATCGTGGGTGGAAGGGATATGTTTTTCTGGGAAAGTAAATGTTATGTAAAACATAAATAAAAGGAATCGGATTACGTCGACGGTCAATAGCCATATGGTACGTGTTCGTCTTATCCTAGAAAAGACATAAATTTACGGTCCCTTTTCTCGATGCGAAAAAGGGCCTCTCGATAAACATAAGAAATCGACAGGGTACAGCCATGTGGCCCCGCTAGCACTTATCTCGGAAAGCGATAAAATTACGGTCGCTTTCCTGACGGGAAAATCAACTCTCAAAAATATATATGTGCCTAAGAATAATGAAAAGAAATATTAAACTACATCTACGCGGATGTTACACATCGGTCCACGCGGCGCCTCCGGAGTCCCGATCGATCCACGCGAGGCTTCTGAGCCCCGGTCGGTCCGCGCGCCGTCTCCTGAGCCCCGATCGGTCGACACGTCGTCTCCTGAGCCCCGATCGATCCACGCGTCGTCTCCTGAGCCCCGGTCGGTTCACGCGCCGTCTCCGAGCCCCGATCGATCCACGCGTCGTCTTGTAAACCCAGATGCCTCCTCGCATCGTCTCCTAAGCCCCGATCGGTTAACGCGCCGTCTCCGAGCCCTGATCGGTACACGCCCCGTTGCCGAACCCCAATTGGTCCACGCGCAACCTCCTGAGCCCCAGTCGGTCCACGCGCGGCCTCCTGAGCCATGCTCGGTCCACGCGCCGTCTCCTGAGCCCCGATCGGTCAACGCGCCGTTCCCTAAGCTCCGATCCATCCACGCGCAGTCTCCTGAGCCCCGATCGGTCCACGCGCCGTCTTCGAGCGCCGATCGGTCCACGCAACGTCTCCTAAGCCCCAATCGGTTCACGCGCCGTCTCCTGAGCCCCGATCGTTCTACGCGCCGTCTCCGAGCCCCGATCCGTCCACGCGCAGTCGCCGAGCCCCGATCGGTTCACGCGCGGTCTCCTGAGCCCCAGTCGGTACACGCTCTGTCTCCGAGCCCCGATCGGTCCACGCATCGTCTCGTAAGCCCCGCTCGGTTAACGCGTCGTTTCGGAGACCCATCGGTCTACGCGCCATCTCCGAGCCGCGATCGGCCCACGCATCGTCTCCTAAGCCGCGATCGGTTAACATGCCGTCTCCTGAGCCCCTATCGGTCCACGCGCCGTCTGCTGAGCCCCGATCGGTCCACGCATCGTCTCCTAAGCCCCGATACGTCCACACGCCGTATCCGAGCCCCGATCGGTCCGCGAGACGCATTCTAAGCCCCGATCGGTCCACGCGACGTCTACAAAGCCCTGATCGGTCCACGTGCCGTCTCCGAACCCCGATCGGTTCACGCGCCGTCTCCTGAACCCCGATACGTGCACGCGCAGTCGCCGAGCCCCGATCGGTCCACGCGCCGTCGCCGAGCCTCGATAGGTCCACGCGCGGCCTCCTGAGCCCCGGTCGGTTCACGGGCCGTCTCCGAGCCCCGATCGATCCACGCGTCGTCTTCTAAGCCCAGATGCCTCCTCGCGCCGTCTCCGAGCCACGATCGGTCCAGGCGCCGCTTCCTGAGCCCCGATCGGTTAACGCGCCGATTCCGAGCCCCGATCGTTCCACGCGCCGTCTCCGAGCCCCGATGGGTCCTCGCGCGGTGTCCTGAGCCCCGGTCGGTCCAGGCCCCGTCTCCGAGCGCCGATCGGTTCACGCGCCGTCTCCTGAGAACGATCCGTCCACGCGCCGTCTCCTGAGCCCCGATCGGTCGACGCGCCGTCTCGTGAGCCCCGATCGGTCCACGCGCCGTCTCCGAGCCCCGATCGGTCCACGCGCCGTCTCCTGAACCTCGATCGGTCCACGCGTCGTTCCCGAAGCCCCGATCCATCCACGCGCATTCTCCCGAGCCCCAATCGGTCCGAGCGCCGTCTCCTGAGCCCCAATCGGTCCACGCGCCGTCTCCGAGCCCCGATAAGTTCACGCGCCGTCTCCTGAACCCCGATACGTGCACGCGCAGTCGCCGAGCCCCGATCGGTCCACGCGCCGTCGCCGAGCCTCGATAGGTGCACGCGCGGCCTCCTGAGCCCCGGTCGGTTCACGCGCCGTCTCCGAGCCCCGATCGATCCACGCGTCGTCTTCTAAGCCCAGATGCCTCCTCGCGCCGTCTCCGAGCCACGATCGGTCCAGGCGCCGCTTCCTGAGCCCCGATCGGTTAACGCGCCGACTCCGAGCCCCGATCGTTCCACGCGCCGTCTCCGAGCCCCGATGGGTCCACGCGCGGTGTCCTGAGCCCCGGTCGGTCCAGGCCGCGTCTCCGAGCCGCGATGGGTCCACGCGTCGCCTCTTGAGCCCCGATCGATCCACGCGAGTCTCCTGAGCCCCGGTCGGTCCTCGCGCCGCCTCCTGCGCTCTGATCGGTCCACGCGCCGTCTCCTGAGCCCCGATCGGTCGACGCGCCGTCTAGTGAGCCCCGATCGGTCCACGCGCCGTCTCCTGAGCCCCGATCGTTCCACGCGTCGTTCCCTAAGCCCCGATCCATCCACGCGCAGTCTCCCGAGCCCCAATCGGTCCACGCGCCGTCTCCTGAGCCCCGATCGGTCCACGCGCCGTCTCCTCAGCCCCGATCGGTCCACGCGTCGTCTCCGAGCACCGATCGGTCCACGCGCCGTCTCAGAGCGCCGATCATTTCACGCCCCGTTTCCTGAGCTCCGATCGTTCCACGCGCCGTCTCCTGAGTCCCGATCCGTCCACTCACTGTCTCCTGAGCCCCGATCGGTCGACGCGTCCTCTGCTAAACCTCGATCGGTCCACGCGTCGTCTCCTGAGCCCCGATCGGTCGACGGGTCCTCTCCTAAGCCCCTATCGGTCCACGCGTCTTCTCCTGAGCTCCGATCAGTCCACGCGTCGTCTCCTAAGCCCCGATACGTCCACACGCCGTATCCGAGCCCCGATGGGTCCCCGCGTTGCCTCCTTAGCCCCGATCGATCCACGCGAGTCTCCTGAGCGCCGATTGGTCCACGCGCCGTCTCCTAAGCCCCAATCGGTCCATGCACCGCCTCCTGCGCCCTAATCGGTCCACGCGCCGCCTCCTGCGCCCCGATCGGTCTGCGCGCCGTCTCCTGAGCCCCGATCGGTCAACGCGTCTTCTCCTGAGCCCCGATCAGTCCACGCGTCGTCTCCGAAGCCCAGATACATCCACATGCCGTCTCCGAGCCGCGATGGGTCCACGCGTCGCCTCCTGAGCCCCGATCGATCCACACGAGTCTCCTGAGCCCCGGTCGGTCCGCGCGCCGTCTCCTGAGCCCCAATCGGTCCACGCGCCGTCTCCTGAGCCCCAATCGGTCCACGCGCCGTCTTTTCAGCCCCGATCGGTCCACGCGCCGTCTCCGAGCCCCGATCGGTCCACGCGCCGTCTCCTAAGCCCCAATCTGTACACGCCCCGTCTCCGAGCGCCGACGGGTTCACGCGCCGTCTCCTGAGACCCGATCCGTCCACGCGCCGTCTCCTGAGCCCCGATCGGTCGACGCGTCCTCTGCTACACCTCGATCGATCCACGCGTCGTCTCCTGAGCCCCGATCGGTCGACGGGTCCTCTCCTAAGCCCCGATCGGTCCACGCGTCTTCTCCTGACCCCCGATCAGTCCACGCGTCGTCTCCTAAGCCCCGATACGTCCACACGCCGTCTCCGAGCCGCGATGGGTCCACGCGTCGCCTCTTGAGCCCCGATCGATCCACGCGAGTCTCCTGAGCCCCGGTCGGTCCTCGCGCCGCCTCCTGCGCTCCGATCGGTCCACGCGCCGTCTCCTGAGCCCCGATCGGTCGACGCGCCGTCTCGTGAGCCCCGATCGGTCCACGCGCCGTCTCCTGAGCCCCGATCGTTCCACGCGTCGTTCCCTAAGCCCCGATCCATCCACGCGCAGTCTCCCGAGCCCCAATCGGTCCACGCGCCGTCTCCTGAGCCCCGATCGGTCCACGCGCCGTCTCCTCAGCCCCGATCGGTCCACGCGTCGTCTCCGAGCACCGATCGGTCCACGCGCCGTCTCCGAGCCCCGATCGGTCCACGCGCCGTCTCCTGAGCCCCGATCGGTCGACGCGCCGTCTCGTGAGCCCCGATCGGTCCACGCGCCGTCTCCTGAGCCCCGATCGTTCCACGCGTCGTTCCCTAAGCCCCGATCCATCCACGCGCAGTCTCCCGAGCCCCAATCGGTCCACGCGCCGTCTCCTGAGCCCCGATCGGTCCACGCGCCGTCTCCTCAGCCCCGATCGGTCCACGCGTCGTCTCCGAGCACCGAGCGGTCGACGCGCCGTCTCCGAGCCCCGATCGGTCCACGCGCCGTCGCCGAACCCCAATTGGTCCACGCGCAACCGCCTGAGCCCCAGTCGGTTCACGCGCCGTCTCCGAACCCCGATCGGTCCACGCGGCGTCTCCTGAGCCCCCATCGGTTCACGCATCGTCTCCTGAGCCCCGATACGTCCACACGCCGTCTCCGAGCCCCGATCGATCCACGCGTCTTCTTGTAAACCCAGATGCCTCCTCGCATCGTCTCCTAAGCCCCGATCGGTTAACGCGCCGTCTCCGAGCCCCGATGGGTCCACGCGCCGCCTCCTGAGCCCCGATCGATCCACGCATCGACTCCTGAGCCCCGATCGGTCCACGCGTCGTCTTCGAGCACCGATCGATCCACGCGCCGTTTCCTGGGCCCCGATCACTCCACGCGTCGCCGCCGGAGCCCCGATCGGTCTACGCGCCGTCTCATGAGCCCCGATCGGTCAACGCATCGTCTCCTAAGCCCCGATACGTTCAAACGCCGTCTCCGAGTCCCGATCGGTCCACGCGCCGTCTCCTGAGCCCCGATCGGTCCACGCGTCGTCTCCTAAGCCCCCATTGGTCCACGTGCCGTCTCCCAGCCCCGATCGGTCCACGCGCCGTCTCCTAATCCCCAATCTGTCCACGACCCGTCTACGGGCCCCGATCGGTGCACGTGCCGTCTCCTAAGCCCCGATCGGTCCACGCGCCTTCGCCGAACCCCAATTGTTCCACGCGAAACCGCCTGAGCCCCAGTCGGTCCACGCGCTGTCTCCGAGCCCCGGTCGGTCCAGGCCGCGTCTCCGAGCCGCGATGGGTCCACGCGTCGCCTCTTGAGCCCCGATCGATCCACGCGAGTCTCCTGAGCCCCGGTCGGTCCTCGCGCCGCCCCCTGCGCTCTGATCGGTCCACGCGCCGTCTCCTGAGCCCCGATCGGTCGACGCGCCGTCTAGTGAGCCCCGATCGGTCCACGCGCCGTCTCCTGAGCCCCGATCGTTCCACGCGTCGTTCCCTAAGCCCCGATCCATCCACGCGCAGTCTCCCGAGCCCCAATCGGTCCACGCGCCGTCTCCTGAGCCCCGATCGGTCCACGCGCCGTCTCCTCAGCCCCGATCGGTCCACGCGTCGTCTCCGAGCACCGATCGGTCCACGCGCCGTCTCAGAGCGCCGATCATTTCACGCCCCGTTTCCTGAGCTCCGATCGTTCCACGCGCCGTCTCCTGAGTCCCGATCCGTCCACTCACTGTCTCCTGAGCCCCGATCGGTCGACGCGTCCTCTGCTAAACCTCGATCGGTCCACGCGTCGTCTCCTGAGCCCCGATCGGTCGACGGGTCCTCTCCTAAGCCCCTATCGGTCCACGCGTCTTCTCCTGAGCTCCGATCAGTCCACGCGTCGTCTCCTAAGCCCCGATACGTCCACACGCCGTATCCGAGCCCCGATGGGTCCCCGCGTTGCCTCCTTAGCCCCGATCGATCCACGCGAGTCTCCTGAGCGCCGATTGGTCCACGCGCCGTCTCCTAACCCCCAATCGGTCCATGCACCGCCTCCTGCGCCCTAATCGGTCCACGCGCCGCCTCCTGCGCCCCGATCGGTCTGCGCGCCGTCTCCTGAGCCCCGATCGGTCAACGCGTCTTCTCCTGAGCCCCGATCAGTCCACGCGTCGTCTCCGAAGCCCAGATACATCCACATGCCGTCTCCGAGCCGCGATGGGTCCACGCGTCGCCTCCTGAGCCCCGATCGATCCACACGAGTCTCCTGAGCCCCGGTCGGTCCGCGCGCCGTCTCCTGAGCCCCAATCGGTCCACGCGCCGTCTCCTGAGCCCCAATCGGTCCACGCGCCGTCTTTTCAGCCCCGATCGGTCCACGCGCCGTCTCCGAGCCCCGATCGGTCCACGCGCCGTCTCCTAAGCCCCAATCTGTACACGCCCCGTCTCCGAGCGCCGACGGGTTCACGCGCCGTCTCCTGAGACCCGATCCGTCCACGCGCCGTCTCCTGAGCCCCGATCGGTCGACGCGTCCTCTGCTACACCTCGATCGATCCACGCGTCGTCTCCTGAGCCCCGATCGGTCGACGGGTCCTCTCCTAAGCCCCGATCGGTCCACGCGTCTTCTCCTGACCCCCGATCAGTCCACGCGTCGTCTCCTAAGCCCCGATACGTCCACACGCCGTCTCCGAGCCGCGATGGGTCCACGCGTCGCCTCTTGAGCCCCGATCGATCCACGCGAGTCTCCTGAGCCCCGGTCGGTCCTCGCGCCGCCTCCTGCGCTCCGATCGGTCCACGCGCCGTCTCCTGAGCCCCGATCGGTCGACGCGCCGTCTCGTGAGCCCCGATCGGTCCACGCGCCGTCTCCTGAGCCCCGATCGTTCCACGCGTCGTTCCCTAAGCCCCGATCCATCCACGCGCAGTCTCCCGAGCCCCAATCGGTCCACGCGCCGTCTCCTGAGCCCCGATCGGTCCACGCGCCGTCTCCTCAGCCCCGATCGGTCCACGCGTCGTCTCCGAGCACCGATCGGTCCACGCGCCGTCTCAGAGCGCCGATCATTTCACGCCCCGTTTCCTGAGCTCCGATCGTTCCACGCGCCGTCTCCGAGCCCCGATCGGTCCACGCGTCGTCTCCTGAGCCCCGATCGGTCGACGCGCCGTCTCGTGAGCCCCGATCGGTCCACGCGCCGTCTCCTGAGCCCCGATCGTTCCACGCGTCGTTCCCTAAGCCCCGATCGATCCACGCGTCTTCTTGTAAACCCAGATGCCTCCTCGCATCGTCTCCTAAGCCCCGATCGGTTAACGCGCCGTCTCCGAGCCCCGATGGGTCCACGCGCCGCCTCCTGAGCCCCGATCGATCCACGCATCAACTCCTGAGCCCCGATCGGTCCACGCGTCGTCTTCGAGCACCGATCGATCCACGCGCCGTTTCCTGGGCCCCGATCACTCCACGCGTCGCCGCCGGAGCCCCGATCGGTCTACGCGCCGTCTCATGAGCCCCGATCGGTCAACGCATCGTCTCCTAAGCCCCGATACGTTCACACGCCGTCTCCGAGTCCCGATCGGTCCACGCGCCGTCTCCTGAGCCCCGATCGGTCCACGCGTCGTCTCCTAAGCCCCCATTGGTCCACGTGCCGTCTCCCAGCCCCGATCGGTCCACGCGCCGTCTCCTAATCCCCAATCTGTCCACGACCCGTCTACGGGCCCCGATCGGTCCACGCGTCGTCTCCGAGCCCCGATCGGTCCACGCACTGTCTCCTGATCCCCATGGGTCCACGCGGCGCCTCCGGGGCCCCGATCGATCCACGCGAGGCTCCTAAGCCCCGATCATTCCACGCGCCATCTCCGAGCCCCGATCGGTCCACGCGCCGTCTCCGAGCGCCGATTAGTTCACGCGCCGTCTCCTGAGCCCCCATCGCTCCACGCTCCGTCTCCCAGCCCCGATCGGTCCACGCGTTGTCGCCTTAGCCCCGATCGGTCCACGCGCCGTCTCCGAGCCCCGATCGTTCCACGCGGCGTCTCCGGAGCCCCAATCGGTCCACACGCTGTGTCGGGAGCCCCGATAGGTACACGCATCGTCTCCTACGCCCGATCGGTCCACGCGTCGTCTCCTGAGCCCCGATCGTTCCACGCGCCGTCTCCGTGCCGCGATCGGTCCACGCGCCGTCTCCGAGCGCCGAGCGGTCCACGCGCCGTCGCCGAACCCCAATTGGTCCACGCGCAACCGCCTGAGTCCCAGTCGGTCCACACGCTGTCTCCGAGCCCCGATCGGTCCACGCGCCGTCGCCGAGCCATGATCGGTCAACGCGCGGCCTCCTGAGCCCCAATCAGTCCACGAGCCGTCGCCGATCCACGATCGGTCCGTGCGCCGTTTCCAGAGCCCTATCGGTCCACGCATCGTCTCCTGATCTCCGAACGGTCCACGCGCCGTCTCCTAAGCCCCGATCGGTCCACGCACCGTCTCCCAGCGCCGATCGGTTCACGTGCCGTCTCCTGAGCCCCGATCAGTCTACGCGCTGTCTCCGAGCCCCGATCGGTCCGCGCGTTGTCGCCTTAGCCCCGATCGGTCCACGCGCCGTCTCCGAGCGCCGAGCCGTCCACGCGCCGTCGCCGAACCCCAATTGGTCCACGCGCAACCGTCTGAGCCCCAGTCGGTCCACGCGCTGTCTCCGAGCCCCGATCTGTCCACGCGCCGTTGCGCGAACTATGATCGGTCCACGCGCGGTCTCCTGAGCCCCGATCGGTCCACGTGCCGTCTCCAAGCCCCGATCGGTCCATGCATCGTTTCCTAAGCCCCGATCGGTTAACGCGCTGTCTCCGAGCGCCGATCGGTCCACGCGCCGTCGCCGAACCCCAAATGGTCCACGCGCAACCGCCTGAGCCCCGATCGGTCCACGCGTCGTCTCCGAATACCGATCGGTCCACGCGCCGTCGCCGAGCCATGATCGGTCCACACGAGGCTCCTGAGCCCCGAAGGGTCCACGCGCAGCCTCCTGAGCCCCGATCGGTCGACGCGTCGTCTCCTGAGCCCCGATCGATCCATGGGTCTTCCCCTGAGCCCCGACCGCTCCACGCGCCGTCTCCTGAGCCCGGATCGGTCCACGCGTCGTCTCCGAGCCCCGATCGGTCCACGCGCCGTCCCCGAGCCCCGATCGGCCCACGCGTCGTCTCCTGAGCCCCAATTAGTCCATGCGCCGTCTCCTAAGCCCCGATCCGTCCACGGGCCGTGTCCGAGCTCCGATCGGTCCACGCGTCGTCTCCGAGCCCTGATCGGTCCACGCGCCATCGCCGAGCCCCGATCGGTCCACGCGCCATCGCCGAGCCCCGATCGGTCCACGCGCCGTCTCCTGAGCCCCGATCTGTCCACACCCCTTCTCCTGAGCCCCGATCTGTCGACGCGCCGTCTCCTAAGCCCCGACCGGTGCACGCGCCGTCTCCTGAGCCCAGATTGTCCACACGCTGTCTCGTGAGCCCCGATAGGTACACGCGACGTCTCCTACGCCCCGATCGGTCCACGCGTCGTCTCCTAAGCCCTGCTCGGTTAACGCGCCGTCTCCTGAGCCCCGAACGGTCGACGCGTCGTCTCCTGAGCCTCGATCGATCCACGCGCCGTCTCTTAAGCCCCGATCGGTCCACGCGCCGTCTCCTAATCCCCAATCTGTCCACGACCCGTCTCCGGGCCCCGATCGGTGCACGCGCCGTCTCCTAAGCCCCGATCGGGCCACGCGCCCCCTCCGAGCGCCGATCATTTCACGCGCCGTCTCCTCAGCCCCGGTCGGTCCGCGCGCCGTCACCTGAGCCCCGATCGGTCGACGCGTCGTCTTCTGAGCACCGATCGACCCACGCGTCGTCTCCTGAGCCCCGACCGCTCCACACGCCCTTTCCTGAGCCCCGATCGGTCCACGCATCGTCTCCGAGCGCCAATCGGTTCACGCGCCGTCTCCTGAGCCCCGATCGTTCCACGCGCCGACTCCGAGCTCCGATCGGCCCACGCGCCGTCTCCTGAGCCCCGACCGGTCCACGTATCGTCTCCTACGCCCCGATCGGTCCACGCGTCGTCTCCTAAGCCCCGAACGGTCCACGCGCCGTCTCCGAGCCCCGATCGGTCCACGCACCGTCTCCTGATCCCCATCGGTCCACGCGGCGCCTCCGGAGCCCCGACCGATCCACACGAGTCTCCTGAGCCCCGGTCGCTCCACGCGCCGTCTCCGAGCGCCGATTGGTGCACGCGCCGTCTCCTGAGCACCGATCGTTCCACACGCCGCCTCCTAAGCCCCGATCTGTCCAGGCGTCGTCTCCTAAGCCCCGACCGGTCCACGCGCCGTCCCCTGAGCCCCGTTCGGCCGACGCGCCGTCTCCTGAGCCCCGATCTGTCCACACCCCTTCTCCTGAGCCCCGATCTGTCGACGCGTCGTCTCCTAAGCCCCGACCGGTCCACGCGCTGTCTCCTGAGCCCAAATTGTCCACACGCTGTCTCGTGAGCCCCGATAGGTCCACGCGACGTCTCCTACGCCCCGATCGGTCCACGCGTCGTCTCCTAAGCCCTGCTCGGTTAACGCGTCGTTTCCGAGCCCCGATCGGTCCACGCGTCGTCTCCTGAGCCCCAATTAGTCCACGCGCCGTCTCCTAACTCCTGATCCGTCCACGGGCCGTGTCCGAGCTCTGATCTGTTCATGCGCCGTCTCCAAACCTCGATCCGTACACGCGTCGTCTCCGAGCCCTGATCGGTCCACGCGCCATCGCCGAGCCCCGATCGGTCCACGCGCCATCGCCGAGCCCCGATCGGTCTACGCGCCCTCTCCGAGCGCCGATCATTTCACGCTCCGTCTCCTAAGCCCCGATCGGTCCACACCACTTCTCCTGAGCCCCGATCGATTCACGTGCCGTCTCCTAAGCCCCGATCGGTTCACCCGTCGTCTCTTAAGTCCCAATCGGTCCACGCGCCCCCTCCGAGTACCGATCATTTCACGTGCCGTCTCCTAAGCCCCGATCTGTCCACACGCCGTCTCCTGAGCCCCGATCGGTCCACGCGCCGTCTCCAAGCCCCGAACGGTTCACGCACCATCTCCTGATCCCAATCGGTCCACGCGGCGCCTCCGGAGCCCCGATCGATCCACGCGAGTCTCCTGAGCCCCAGTCGGTCCGCGCGCCGTCTCCTGAGCCCCGATTGTTCGACGCGTCGTCTCCTGAGCCCCGATCGGTCCACGCGTCGTCTTCAAAGCCCCGATGCCTCCACGCGCCGTCTCCGAGCCACGATCGGTCCGTGCGCCGCTTCCACAACCCCGATCGGTCCACGCATCAACTCCTGATCTCCGATCGGTACACGCGCCGTCTCCTAAGCCCCGATCGGTCCACGCGCCGTCTCCAAGCGCCGATCGGTTCACGCGCCGTCTCCTGAGCCCCGATCGTTCCACGCGCCGACTCCGAGCTCCGATCGGTTCACGCGCCGTCTGCTGAGCCCCGATCGCTCCACGCGACTTCTCCGAGCCCCGATCGGTCCACGCGCCGTCTCCTGAGCCCGGATCGGTCCACGCGCCGTTGCCGAACCCCAATTGGTCCACGCTCAACCGCCTGAGCCCCGGTTGGTCCACGCGCAGTCGCCGAGCCCCGATCGGTCCACGCGGGGTCTCCTGAGCCCCGATCGGTCCACGCGCCGTCTCCTAAGCCCCGATCGATCCACGCGCCGTCTCCGAGCGCCGCTCGGTTCACGCGCCGTCTCCTGTGCTCCGATCGTTCCACGCGCCGTCTCCGAGCCCCGATCGGTCCACGCGCCGTCTCCTGACCCCCGATCGTTCCACACGCCGCCTCCTAAGCCCCGATCCGTCCAGGCGTCGTCTCCTAAGCCCCGACCGGTCCACGCGCCGTCTCCTGAGCCCCGATCGGTCCACGTGCCGTCTCCTAAGCCCCGATCTGTCCACGCGCCGTCTCCTGAGCCCCGATCGGTCCACGCGCCGTCTCCGAGCCCCGAACGGTTCACGCACCGTCTCCTGATCCCAATCGGTCCACGCGGCGCCTCCGGAGCCCCGATCGATCCACGCGAGTCTCCTGAGCCCCAGTCGGTCCGCGCGCCGTCTCCTGAGCCCCGATTGTTCGACGCGTCGTCTCCTGAGCCCCGATCGATCCACGCGTCGTCTCCTGAGCCCCGATCGCGCCACACGCCGTTTCCTGAGCCCCGATCGGTCCACGCGTCGTCTTCAAAGCCCCGATGCCTCCACGCGCCGTCTCCGAGCCACGATCGGTCCGTGCGCCGCTTCCACAACCCCGATCGGTCCACGCGTCAACTCCTGATCTCCGATCGGTCCACGCGCCGTCTCCTAAGCCCCGATCGGTCCACGCGCCGTCTCCGAGCGTCGATCGGTTGACGCGCCGTCTCCTGAGCCCCGATCGTTCCACGCGCCGTCTCCGAGTCCCGATCGGTCCACGCGCCGTCTCCTAAGCCCCGTTCGGTCCAAGCGCCTTCTCCTAAACCCCCGTCGGTCCACGCGCCGTCTCCGAGCCCCGATCTTTCCACGCATCGTCTCCTAAGCCCCGATCGGCTAACGCGTCGACTCCGAGCCGCGATCGTTCCACGCGCCGTCCCCGATCCCCGATTGATCCACGCGCCGTCTCCGAGCGCCGATCGGTTCACGCGCCGTCACCTGAGCCCCGATCGTTCCACACGCCGTCTCCGAGCCCCGATCGGTCCACGCTTCGTCTCCTGAAACCGGATCGTTCCACGCGTCGTCTCCTGATCCCCGATCTGTAAACGCGTCGTCTCCGAGCCTGGATCGGTCCACACGCCGTGTCCGATCCCCGATCGGTCCGCGTACTGCATTCTGAGCCGCGGTCCGTCCACGCGCCGTCATCTGAGTCCCGATCGGTCGACGCGTCGTCTCCGAGACTCGATCGGTCCACGCGCCGTCGCCGAGCCCCGATCGGTCCAGGCGTGGCCTCCTGAGCCGCGGTCGGTCCACGCGCCGTTTCCTGAGCCCCGATCGGTCCACGCGTCGTCTTCTAAGCCCAGATGCCTCCTTGCGCCGTCTCCCAACCACGATCGGTGCAGGCGCCGCTTCCTGAGCCCCGATCGGTCCACGCGTTTTGTCCTAAGCCCCGATCGGTCCACGCGTCGTCTCCTCAGCCCCGATCGGTCGACGCGTCGTCTCCTGAGCCCCGATCGATCCACGCGTCGTCTCCTCAGCCCCGATCGCTCCACGCGCCGTCTCCGAGCGCCGATCGGTGCACGCGCCGTCTCCTGAGCCCCGATCGTTCCACACGCCGCCTCCTAAGCCCCGATCGGTCCAGGCGCCGACTCCAGAACCCCGATCGGTCCACGCGCCGTCTCCTAAGCCCCGATTGATCTACGCGCCGTCTCCGAGCGCCGATCGCTTCACGCGCCGTCTCCTGTGCTCCGATCGTTCCACGCGCCGTTTCCTGAGCCCCGATACGTCCACGCGCAGTCGCCGAGCCCCGGTCGGTCCAGGCGCCGTCTCCTGAGCCCCGATCGGTCCACACCCCTTCCCCTGAGCCCCGATCGGTCGATGCGTCGTCTCCTAAGACCCGACCGGTTCACCCGCCGTCTCCTAAGCCCCAATCGGGCCACGCGTTGTCTCCTAAGCCCCGATCCGTCGCCGCGTCATCTCCTGAGCCCCGATCAATTGACGCGACCTCTCCTGAGCCCCGATCGCTCCTCGCGCCGTCACCTGAGCCCCGCTCGTTCCATGCGTCGTCTTCTAAGCCCCCATGCCTCCACGCACCATCTCCTGAGCCTCGATCGTTCCACGTGCCGTCTCCGAGCCCCGATCGCTCCACGCGCCGTCTCCGAGCCCCGATCGGTCCACGCGCGGTCTCCTGAGCCCCGATCTGTCCACGCGCCGTCTCCGAGCCCCGATCGGTCCACGCGCCGTCTCCGAGCCCTGATCGGCCCACGCGTCGTCCCCGAATCCCCGATCCGTACACGCGTCGTCTGCGAGCCACGATCGGTCCGTGCGCCGCTTCCAGAGCCCCGATCGGTCCACGCGTCATCTCCCGATCTCCGGTCGGTCGACGCGCCGTCGCCTGAGCCCCGATCGTTCCACGCGCCGTCTCCGAGCTCTGATCGGCCCACGCGCCGTCTCCTAAGCCCCGATCGGTCCAAGCGCCTTCTCCTAAGCCCCGATCGGTCCACGCGCCGATTCCGAGCGCCGATCGGTTCACGCCCCGTCACCTGAGCCCCGATCATTCGAAGCGCATTCTCCGAGCCCCAATCGGTCCACGCACCGTCTCCTGAGCCCGGATCGTTCCACACGTCGTCCCCGAATCCCCGATCCGTACACGCGTCGTCTCCGAGCCTCGATCGGTCCACGCGCCATCGCCGAACCCCAATTGGTCCACGCGAAACCGCCTGAGCCCCAGTCGGTCCACGCGCTGTCTCCGAGCCCCGATCGGTCCACGCGCCGTCTCCGAGCCCCGATCGGTCCACGCATTGTCTCCTGATCCCTATGGGTCAACGCGGCGCCTCCGGAGCCCCGATCGATCCACGCGAGGCTCCTGAACCCCGATCGGACCACGCATCGTCTCCTAAGCCCCAATCGGTTAACGCGCCGTTGCCTGAGCCCCGATCGGTCCACGCGTCGTCTTCTAACCCCAGACGCCTCCTCGCACCGTCTCCAAGGGCCGATCGGTTCACGCGCCGTCTCCTGAGCCCCGATCGTTCCACGCATCGTCTCCGAACCCCGATGGGTCCACGCTTCGTCTCCTAAGACCCGATCGGTCCACGTATCGTCTCCTAAGCCCCGATCGGTCCACACGCCGTCTCCGAGCCCCGATGGGTCCACGCGTCGCCTCCTGAGCCCCGGTCGGTCCACGTGCCGTCTCCTGAGCCCCGATCGGTCCACGCGTCGTCTTCTAAGCCCCGATCGGTCTACGCGTCGTCTCCTAAGCCCCGATCGGTGAACGCGCCGTCTCCGAGCGCCGATAACTTTACGCGCCGTCTCCTGAGCCCCTATCGTTCGACGCGCCGTCTCCGAGCCCCGATCGATCCACGCGCCGTCTCCTGAGGCCAAATCGGTCCACACGCTGTCTCGTGAGCCCCGATAGGTACACGCGTCGTCTCCTACGCCCCGATCGGTCCACGCGTAGTCTCCTAAGCCCCGCTCGGTTAACGCGCCGTCTCCTGAGCCCCGAACGGTCGACGCGTCGTCTCCTGAGCCCCGATCGATCCACGCGCCGTCTCCTAAGCCCCGATCGGTCCACGCGCCGTCTCCTAATCCCCAATCTGTCCACGACCCGTCTCCGGGCCCCGATCGGTGCACGCGCCGTCTCCTAAGCCCCGATCGGGCGACGCGCCGTCGCCGAACACCAATTGGTCCACGCGAAACCGCCTGAGCCCCAGTCGGTCCACGCGCTGTCTCCGAGCCCCGATCGGTCCACGCGTCGTCTCCGAGCCCCGATCGGTCCACGCGCCGTCGCCGAGTCATGATCTGTCCACGCGCGGCCACCTGAGACCCGATCGGTCCACGCGCCGCCGGCGAGCCGCGATCGGTCCACGCGCGGCCTCCTGAGCCCCGATTGGTTCACGCGCCGTATCCGAGCCCCAATCGGTCCACGCGCTGTCTCCGAGCCCTGATCGGTCCACGCGCGGCCTCCTGAGCCCCGATCGGTCCACGCGCCGTCGCCGAGCCGCGATCGGTTCTCGCGCGGCCTCCTGAGCCCCGGTCGGTCCACGCGCCGCCTACGGAGCCCCGATCGATCCACTCGATTCTCCTGAGCTCCGGTCGGTCGACGCGCCGTCTCCTGAGCCCCGATCGGTCCACGCGTCGTCTCCTAAGCCCCGATTCGTCGACGCGTCGTCCCCTGAGCCCCGATCAATTTACGCGTCTTCTCCTGAGCCCCGATCGCTTCTCGTGCCGCCTCCTGAGCCCCACTCCGTCGAGGCGTCGTCTCCGGAGCCCCGATCAATTGACGTGTCTTCTCCTGAGCCCCGATCGCTCCTCGCGCCGTCTCCTGAACCCCGCTCGGTCAATGCGTCGTCTTCTTAGCACGGATGCCTCTACGCGCCGTCTCCGAGCCACGATGGGTCCAGGCGCCCCTTCCTGCGCCCCGATCGGTCCACGCGCCGTCTCCTAAGCCCCAATCGGTCCACGCGGCGTCTCCGAGCGCCGATCATTTAACGCGCCGTCTCCTGAGACCCGATCGTTCCACGCGCCGTCTCCTGAGACCCGATCGTTCCACGTGCCGTCTCCGAGCCCCGATCGGTCCGCGTGCCGCATTCTAAGCCACGGTCCATCCACGCGCCGTCTCCGAGCCCCGCTCCATCCACGCGTCGTCTCCTAAGCCCCGAACGGTCCACGCGCCGTCTCCTAAGCCCCGATTGATCCACGCGCCCTCTCCCAGCCCCGATCGATCCACGCGCCGTCTCATGAGCCCCAATCGGTCCACGCGTCGGCTCCTAAGCCCCGATCCATCAACGCGCCGTCTGCTGAGCCCCGATCGCTCCACGCGACTTCTCCGAGCACCGATCGGTCCACGCGCCGTCTCCTGAGCCCGGATCGGTCCACGCGCCGTTGCCGAACCCCAATTGGTCCACGCTCAACCGCCTGAGCCCCGGTTGGTCCAATCGCAGTCGCCGAGCCCCGATCGGTCCACGCGGGGTCTCCTGAGCCCCGATCGATCCACGCGCCGTCTCCGAGCGCCGCTCGGTTCACGCGCCGTCTCCTGTGCTCCGATCGTTCCACGCGCCGTCTCCGAGCCCCGATCGGTCCACGCGCTGTCTCCTGAGCCCCGATTGTTCCACACGCCGCCTCCTAAGCCCCGATCTGTCCACGGGCCGTCTCCTAAGCCCCGATCGGTACACGCGCCGTCTCCTTAGCCCCTATCGCTCCACGCGTCGTCTCCGAGCCCCGATCGGTCCATGCGCCGTCGCCGAGCCATGATCGCTCCACGCGCGGCCTCCTGAGCCCCGGTCGCGTCACGCGCCGTATCCACGCCCCAATCGATCCACGCGCCGTCTCCTGAGTCCCGATCGGTCCACGCGCCGTCTCCTGAGCCCCGATCGGTCCACGCGTCGTCTCCTAAGCCCCGATCGGTCCACGCGCCGTCTCCGAGCCACGATCGGTCCACGCGCCGTCTCCTGAGCCCCGATCATTCAACGCGCCTTCTCCTAAGCCACGATCGGTCCACGCGCCGTCTCCGAGCCCCAGTCGGTCCACGCTCGGTCTCCGAGCACCGATCGGTCTACGCGTCGTCTCCTAGCCCCGATCGGTCCACGCGCCGTCGCCGAGCCGCGATCGGTCCACGCGCGGCCTCCTGAGCCCCGGTCGGTTCACGCGCCGTATCCGAGCCTCAATCGGTTCACGCGCCGTCTCCTGAGCCCCGATTGTTCCACGCGCCGTCTCCGAGCCCCGATCGTTCCACGCGGCGTCTCCTGAGCCCCAATCGGTCTACACGCTGTGTCGTGAGCCCCGATAGGTACACGCGTCGTCTCCTACGCCCGATCGGTCCACGCGTCGCCTCCTGAGCCCCGATCGTTCCACGCGCCGTCTCCGAGCCACGATCGGTCCACGCGCCGTCTCCTGAGCCCCGATCGGTCCACGCGCCGTCTCCGAGCCCCGAACGGTTCACGCACCGTCTCCTGATCCCAATCGGTCCACGCCGCGCCTCCGGAGCCCCGATCGATCCACGGGAGTCTCCTGAGCCCCAGTCGGTCCGCACGCCGTCTCCTGAGCCCCGATTGTTCGACGCGTCGTCTCCTGAGCCCCGATCGATCCACGCGTCGTCTCCTGAGCCCCGATCGCGCCACACGCCGTTTCCTGAGCCCCGATCGGTCCACGCGTCGTCTTCAAAGCCCCGATGCCTCCAGGCACCGTCTCCGAGCCACGATCGGTCCGTGCGCCGCTTCCACAACCCCGATCGGTCCACGTGTCAACTCCTGATCTCCGATCGGTCCACGCGCCGTCTCCTAAGCCCCGATCGGTCCACGCGCCGTCCCCGAGCGCCGATCGGTTGACGCGCCGTCTCCTAAGCCCCGTTCGGTCCAAGCGCCTTCTCCTAAACCCCCGTCGGTCCACGCGCCGTCTCCGAGCCCCGATCGGTCCACGCATCGTCTCCTAAGCCCCGATCGGCTAACGCGTCGACTCCGAGCCGCCATCGTTCCACGCGCCGTCCCCGATCCCCGATTGATCCACGCGCCGTCTCCGAGCGCCGATCGGTTCACGCGCCGTCACCTGAGCCCCGATCGTTCCACACGCCGTCTCCGAGCCCCGATCGGTCCACGCTTCGTCTCCTGAAACCGGATCGTTCCACGCGTCGTCTCCTGATCCCCGATCCGTAAATGCGTCGTCTCCGAGCCTGGATCGGTCCACACGCCGTGTCCGATCCCCGATCGGTCCGCGTACCGCATTCTGAGCCGCGGTCCGTCCACGCGACGTCTCCGAGCCCCGGTCGGTCCGCGCACCGTCTCCTGATCCCCATCGCTCCACGCGGCGTCTCCGGAGCCCCGATCGATCCACGCGTGGCCTCCTGAGCCGCGGTCGGTCCACGCGCCGTTTTCTGGGCCCCGATCGGTCCACGCGTCGTCTTCTAAGCCCAGATGCCTCCTTGCGCCGTCTCCCAACCACGATCGGTGCAGACGCCGCTTCCTGAGCCCCGATCGGTCCACGCGTTTTGTCCTAAGCCCCGATCGGTCCACGCGTCGTCTCCTCAGCCCCGATCGGTCGACGCGCCGTCTCCTGAGCCCCGATCGATCCACGCGTCGTCTCCTCAGCCCCGATCGCTCCACGCGCCGTCTCCGAGCGCCGATCGGTGCACGCGCCGTCTCCTGAGCCCCGATCGTTCCACACGCCGCCTCCTAAGCCCCGATCGGTCCAGGCGCCGACTCCAGAACCCCGATCGGTCCACGCGCCGTCTCCTAAGCCCCGATTGATCTACGCGCCGTCTCCGAGCGCCGATCGCTTCACGCGCCGTCTCCTGTGCTCCGATCGTTCCACGCGCCGTCTCCTGAGCCCCGATACGTCCACGCGCAGTCGCCAAGCCCCGATCGGTCCACGCATCGTCTCCTAAGCCCCGAACCATCGACGCGTAATTTCCTGAGCCCCGATCGCTCCACGCGCCGTTTTCTGAGCACCGTTCGGTCCACGCGTCGTCTTCAAAGCCCCGATGCCTCCACGCGCCGTCTCCGAGCCACGATCGGTCCGTGCGCCGCTTCCAGAGCCCTATCATTCCAGCTGTCCTCTCCAGATCTCCGATCGGTCCACGCGCCGTCTCCTAAGCCCCGATCGGTCGACGCGTCGTCTCCTGAGCCCCGATCGATCCACGCGTCGTCTCCTGAGCCCCGATCGCTCCACGTACCGTCTCCGAAGCCCCGATCGGTCCACGCGCGGCCTCCTGAGCCCCGATCGGTGCACGCGCCGTCTCCTGAGCCCCGATCGGTCCACGCGTCGTCTGCTGAGCCCCGATCGGTCCACGCGCCGTCTCCTGAGCCCCGATCGGTCCACGCGCCGTCGCCGAACCCCAATTGGTCCACGCGAAACCGCCTGAACCCCAGTCGGTCCACGCGCTGTCTCCGAGCCCCGATCGGTCCACGTGCCGTCTCCCAGCCCCGATCGGTCCACGCGCCGTCTCCTAATCCCCAATCTGTCCACGACCCGTCTCCGGGCCCCGATCGGTGCACGCGCCGTGTCCTACGCCCCGATCGGTCTGCGCAGCGTCTCCTGATCCCCATCGGTCCACGCGGTGCCTCCGGAGCCCCGATCGATCCACGCGCCGTCTCCGAGCGCCGATCGGTGCACGCTCCGTCGCCGAACCCGAATTGGTCCACGCGCAACCGCCTGAGCCCCAGTCGGTCCACGGGCTGTCTCTGAGCCCCGATCGGTCCACGCGCCTTTGCCGAGCTATGATCGGTCCACGCGCGGTCTCCTGAGCCCCGATCGGTCCACGCGCCGTTGCCGAGCTATGATCGGTCCACGCGCGGTCTCCTGTCCTCCGATCGGTCCACGCGCCGTCTCCTAAGCCCCGACCGTTCCACGCGCTGTCTCCAAGCGCCGATCGGTCCACGCGTCGTCTCCTGAGCCCCGATCGGTCCACGCGCCGTCTCCAAGCCCCGATTGGTCCACGCGCCGTCTCCGAGCCCCGATGGGTCCACGCGTCGCCTCCTGAGCCCCGGTCGGTCCACGCGCCGTCTCCTGAGCCCCGATCGGTCCACGCGTCGTCTTCTAAGCCCCGATCGGTGCACGCGTCGTCTCCTAAGCCCCGATCGGTCCACGCGCCGTCTCCGAGGGCCGATATCTTTACGCGCCGTCTCCTGAGCCCCGATCGTTCGACGCGCCGTCTCCGAGCCCCGATCGATCCACGCGCCGTCTCCTGAGGCCAAATCGGACCACACGCTGTCTCGTGAGCCCCGATAGGTACACGCGTCGTCTCCTACGCCCCGATCGGTCCGCGCGTAGTCTCCTAAGCCCCGCTCGGTTAACGCGTCGTTTCCGAGCCCCGATCGGTCCACGCGTCGTCTCCTGAGCCCCAATTAGTCCATGCGCCGTCTCCTAAGCCCCGATCCGTCCACAGGCCGTGCCCGAGCTCCGATCGGTCCACGCGTCGTCTCCGAGCCCTGATCGGTCCACGCGCCATCGCCGAGACCCGATCGGTCCACACCCCTTCTCCTGAGCCCCGATCTGTCGACGCGTCGTCTCCTAAGCCCCGACCGGTGCACGCGCCGTCTCCTGTGCCCCGATCGATTCACGTGCCGTCTCCTAAGCCCCGATCGGTTCACCCGTCGTCTCTTAAGCCCCAATCGGTCCACGCGCCCACTCCGAGCGCCGATCATTTCACGCGCCGTCTCCTGAGCCCCGGTCGGTCCGCGCGCCGTCACCTGAGCCCCGATCGGTCGACGCGTCGTCTTCTGAGCCCCGATCGGTCCACGCGCCGTCTCCGAGCTCTGATCGGCCCACGCGCCGTCTCCTAAGGCCCGATCGGTCCAAGCGCCTTCTCCAAAGCCCCGATCGGTCCACGCGCCGTCTCCGAGCGCCGATCGGTTCACGCTCCGTCACCTGAGCCCCGATCATTCGAAGCGCCGTCTCCGAGCCCCGATCGGTCCACGCGCCGTCTTCTGAGTCCGGATCGTTCCACGCGTCGTCCCCGAATCCCCGATCCGTACACGCGTCGTCTCCGAGCCTCGATCGGTCCACGCGCCGTCGCCGAACCCCAATTGGTCCACGTGAAACCGCCTGAGCCCCAGTCGGTCCACGCGCTGTCTCCGAGCCCCGATCGGTCCACGCGTCGTCTCCGAGCCCCGATCGGTCTACGCGCCGTCGCCGAGTCATGATCTGTCCACGCGCGGCCTCCTGAGACCCGATCGGTCCACGCGCCGTCTTCGAGCCCCGATCGGTCCACGCATGGTCTCCTAACCCCAATCGGTTAACGCGCCGTCCCCGAGCCCCGATCGGTCCACGCGCCGTCTCCTGAGCCCCGATACGTCCACGCGCAGTCGCCGAGCTCTGATCGGTCCACGCGCTGTCTCCTGAGCCCCGATAGGTACACGCGTCGTCGCCTACACCCCAATCGGTCCACGCGCCGTCTCCGAGCCCCGATCGGTCCACGCACTGTCTCCTGATCCCCATGGGTCCACGCGGCGCCTCCGGGGCCTCGATCGATCCACGCGAGGCTCCTAAGCCCCATCGGTCCACGTGCCGTCTCCTGAGCCCCGATCGTTACACGCGCCGTCTCCGAGCCCCGATCGGTCCACGCGCCGTCTCCGAGCCCCGATGGGTCCACGCGTCGTCTTCTAAGCCCCGATCGGTCCACGCGTAGTCTCCTAAGCCCCGCTCGGTTAACGCGTCGTTTCCGAGCTCCGATCGGTCCACGCGTTGTCTCCTGAGTCCCAATGAGTCCATGCGCCGTCTCCTAAGCCCCGATACGTCCAGGGGCCGTCTCCGAGCCCCGATCGGTCCACGCGTCGTCTCCTAAGACCCGATCGGTCCACGCGTCGTCTCCTAAGCCCCGATCGGTCCACGCGCCGTCTCCGAGCGCCGATAACTTTACGCGCCGTCTCCTGAGCCCCGATCGTTCCACGCGCCGTCTCCGAGCCCCGATCGATCCACGCGCCGTCTCCTGAGCCCAAATCGGTCCACACGCTGTCTCGTGAGCCCCGATAGGTACACGCGTCGTCTCCTACGCCCCGATCGGTCCACGCGTAGTCTCCTAAGCCCCGCTCGGTCCACGCGCCGTCGCCGAGCCGCGATCGGTTCTCGCGCGGCCTCCTGAGCCCCGATCGCTTCTCGTGCCGCCTCCTGAGCCCCGATCCGTCGAGGCGTCGTCTCCGGAGCCCCGATCAATTGACGTGTCTTCTGCTGAGCCCCGATCGCTCCTCGCGCCGTCTCCTGAACCCCGCTCGGTCCATGCGTCGTCTTCTTAGCCCGGATGCCTCCACGCGTCGTCTCCGAGCCCCGAGCGGTCTACGCGCCGTCGCCGAGCCATGATGGGTCCACGCGCGGCCTCCTGAGCCCCGATCGGTCCACGCGCCGTTGCCGATCCGCGATCGGTTCTCGCGCCGCCTCCTAAGCCCCGATCGATCCACGCGTCGTCTCCGAACGCCAATCGGTTCACGCGCCGTCTCCTTTGCTCCGATCGTTCCACGCGCCGTCTCCGAGGCCCGATCGATCCACGCGCCGCCTCCTCAACCCCGATCGCTCCACGTGCCGTTTCCTGATCCCCGATCGGTCCACACGCCTTCTCCGAGCCCCGATCGGTCCGCGTGCCGCATTCTAAGCCACGGTCCATCCACTCGCCATCTCCGAGCCCCGCTCGATCCACGCGTCGTCTCCTAAGCCTCGATCGGTCCACGCGCCGTCTCCGAGCGCCGATCGGGGCACCCGCCGTCTTCTGAGTCCCGATCGTTCCACGCGCCGCCTCCTAAACACTGATCGGTCCAGGCTTCGTCTCCTAAGCACCGACCGGTCGACGCGTCGTCTCCTGAGCCCCGGTCGGTTCACGCGCCGTCTCCGAGCCCGATCGGTCAACGCATCGTCTCCTAAGCCCCTATCGGTTAACGCGCCGTCTCCGAGCCCCGATCGGTTCCCGCGCAACCGCCTGAGCCCCAGTTGGTCCACGCGCTGTCTCCGAGCCCCGATCGGTCCACGCGTCGTCTCCGAGCACCGATCGGTCCACGCGCCGTCGCCGAGCCATGATCGGTCCATGCGCGGCCTCCTGAGCCCCAATCGGTCCACGCGCCGTCGCCGAGCCGCGATCGGTCCACGCGCGGCCTCCTGCGCCCCGATTGGTCCACGCGCCGTCGCCGAGCCGCGATCGGTCCACGCGCGACCTCCTGAGCCCCGGTTGGTTCACGCGCCGTATCCGAGCCCCCATCGGTCCACGCGTCGTCTCCGAGCCCCGATCCGTCCACGCGCCGTCGCCGAGCAGTGATCGGTCCACGCGAGACTCCTGAGTCCGGGTCGGTACGCGCGCCGTCTCCTGAGCCCCGATCGGTCGACGAGTCGTTTCCTGAGCCCCGATCGATCCACGCGTCGTCCCCTGAGCCCCGATCGCTCCACGCGCCGATTTCTGAGCCCCGATCAATTGACGCATCTTCTCCTGAGCCCCGATCGCTCCTCGCGCCGTCTCCTGAGCCCCGATCGGTCCAGACACCGCTTCCTGAGCCCCGATCGGTCCACGCGCCGTCTCCTAAGCCCTAATCGGTCCACGCGCCGTCTCCTAAGACCCGATCGGTCCACGCGTCGTCTCCTAAGCCCCGATCGGTCCACGCGCCGTCTCCGAGCGCCGATAACTTTACGCGCCGTCTCCTGAGCCCCGATCGTTCCACGCGCCGTCTCCGAGCCCCGATCGATCCACGCGCCGTCTCCTGAGCCCAAATCGGTCCACACGCTGTCTCGTGAGCCCCGATAGGTACACGCGTCGTCTCCTACGCCCCGATCGGTCCACGCGTAGTCTCCTAAGCCCCGCTCGGTCCACGCGCCGTCGCCGAGCCGCGATCGGTTCTCGCGCGGCCTCCTGAGCCCCGATCGCTTCTCGTGCCGCCTCCTGAGCCCCGATCCGTCGAGGCGTCGTCTCCGGAGCCCCGATCAATTGACGTGTCTTCTGCTGAGCCCCGATCGCTCCTCGCGCCGTCTCCTGAACCCCGCTCGGTCCATGCGTCGTCTTCTTAGCCCGGATGCCTCCACGCGTCGTCTCCGAGCCCCGATCGGTCTACGCGCCGTCGCCGAGCCATGATGGGTCCACGCGCGGCCTCCTGAGCCCCGATCGGTCCACGCGCCGTTGCCGATCCGCGATCGGTTCTCGCGCGGCCTCCTGAGCCCCGGTCGGTTCACGCGCCGTATCCGAGCCCCAATCGGGCCACGCGCCGTCTCCTGAGTCCCGATCGGTCCACGCGTCGTATCCGAACCCCGATCGGTCCACGCACCGTCGCCGAGCCATGATCGGTCCACGCGCGGTCTCCTGAGCCCCGGTTGGTTCACGCGCCGTATCCGAGCCCCCATCGGTCCACGCGTCGTCTCCGAGCCTCGATCGGTCCACGCGCCGATTTCTGAGCCCCGATCAATTGACGCGTCTTCTCCTGAGCCCCGATCGCTCCTCGCGCCGTCTCCTGAGCCCCACTCGGTCCCTGCGTCGTCTTCTTAGCCCCGATGCCTCCACGCGCCGTCTCCGAGCCACGATCGGTCTAGGCGTCGCTTCCTGAGCCCCGATCGGTCATCGCGCCGTCTCCTAAGCCCCAATCGGTCCACGCGCCGCCTCCTAAGCCCCGATCGATCAACGCGTCGTCTCCGAACGCCAATCGGTTCACGCGCCGTCTCCTTTGCTCCGATCGTTCCACGCGCCGTCTCCGAGGCCCGATCGATCCACGCGCCGCCTCCTCAACCCCGATCGCTCCACGTGCCGTTTCCTGATCCCCGATCGGTCCACACGCCTTCTCCGAGCCCCGATCGGTCCGCGTGCCGCATTCTAAGCCACGGTCCATCCACTCGCCATCTCCGAGCCCCGCTCGATCCACGCGTCGTCTCCTAAGCCTCGATCGGTCCACGCGCCGTCTCCGAGCGCCGATCGGGGCACCCGCCGTCTTCTGAGTCCCGATCGTTCCACGCGCCGCCTCCTAAACACTGATCGGTCCAGGCTTCGTCTCCTAAGCACCGACCGGTCGACGCGTCGTCTCCTGAGCCCCGGTCGGTTCACGCGCCGTCTCCGAGCCCGATCGGTCAACGCATCGTCTCCTAAGCCCCTATCGGTTAACGCGCCGTCTCCGAGCCCCGATCGGTCCCCGCGCAACCGCCTGAGCCCCAGTTGGTCCACGCGCTGTCTCCGAGCCCCGATCGGTCCACGCGTCGTCTCCGAGCACCGATCGGTCCACGCGCCGTCGCCGAGCCATGATCGGTCCATGCGCGGCCTCCTGAGCCCCAATCGGTCCACGCGCCGTCGCCGAGCCGCGATCGGTCCACGCGCGGCCTCCTTAGCCCCGATCGCTCCACGCGCCGATTTCTGAGCCCCGATCAATTGACGCATCTTCTCCTGAGCCCCGATCGCTCCTCGCGCCGTCTCCTGAGCCCCGATCGGTCCAGACACCGCTTCCTGAGCCCCGATCGGTCCACGCGCCGTCTCCTAAGCCCTAATCGGTCCACGCGCCGTCTCCTAAGCCCCGATCGGTCCAAGCGGCGTCTCCGAGCCCCCATCGGTCCACGCGGCGTTTTCTGAGCACCGTTCGGTCCACGCGTCGTCTTCAAAGCCCCGATGCCTCCACGCGCCGTCTCCGAGCCACGATCGGTCCGTGCGCCGCTTCCAGAGCCCCGAACGGTGCACGCGTCTTCTCCTGATCTCCGATCGGTCCACGCGCCGTCTCATATGCCCCGATCGGTCAACGCGCCGTCTCATAAGCCCCGATCGGTCCACTCGCCGTCTCCGAGCGCCGATCGGTTCACGCGCCGTCTCCTGAGCCCCGATCGTTCCACGCACCGTTTCCGAGCCCCGATCGGTCCACGCGCCGTCTCCTGAGCCCGGATCGGTCCACCCGTCGTCCGCGAATCCCCGATCCGTACACGCGTCGTCTCCGAGCCTCGATCGGTCCACGCGTCGTCTCCTAAGCCCCGACCGGTCCACGCGCCGTCTCCTGAGCCCCGATCGTTCCACGCGCCGTCTCCTATGCCGCGATCCGTCCACGGGCCGTCTCCCAGCTGCTATCGGTAAACGCGCCGTCACCAAGCCCTGATCCGTACACGCGTCGTCTCCGAGCTCCGATCGGTCCACGCGCCGTCGCCGAGCCCGATCGGTCCACGCATCGTCTCCTAAGCCCCGATCGGTTAACGTGCCGTCTCCGAGCCCCGACCGGTCCACGCGCCGTCTCCTGAGCCCCGGTCGGTTCACGCGCCGTCTCCGAGCCCCGATCGGTCCACGCATCGTCTCCTAAGCCCCGCTCTGTTAACGCGTCGTCTCCTGAGCACCGATCGGTCAACGCGCCGTTTCCTGAGCCCTGATCGGTCCATGCGTCGTCTTTTAAGCCCCGATACCTCCACGCGACGTCTCCGAGTCACGATCGGTCCAGGCGACGCTTCCTGAGCCCCAATCGGCCCACGCGTCTTCTCCTAAGCCCCGATCGGTCCACGCGCCGTCTCCTAAGCCCCGACTGATCCACGCGCCGTCTCCGAGCGCCGATCGGTTCACGCGCCATCTCCTGTGCTCCGATCGTTCCACGCGCCGTCTCCTGAGCCCCAATCGGTCCACGCGTCGGCTCCTAAGCCTCGATCGGTCCACGCGCGTCCTCCTTAGCCCCGGTCGGTCCACGCGCCATCTCCGAGCCCCGATCGGTCCACGCATCGTCTCCTAATCCCCGATCGGTTAACGCGCCGTCTCCGCGCCCCGATTGGTCCACACGCCGTCTCCGAGCCCCGACCGGTCCGCGTGCCGCATTCTAAGCCACGGTCCATCCACGCGCCGTCTCCGAGCCCCGCTCGATCCACGCGTCGTCTCCTAAGCCTCGATCGGTCAACGCGCCGTCTCCGAGCGCCGATCGGTTCAGGCGCCGTCTTCTAAGCCCCGATCGTTCCACGCGCCGTCTCCTGAGCCCCGATACATCCACGCGCAGTCGCCGAGACCCGGTCGGTCCACGCGCGGTCTCCTGAGCCCCGGGCGGTCCACGCGCCGTCTCCGAGGCCCGATCGGTCCACGCATCGTCTCCTAAGCCCCGATCGGTTAACGCGCCGTCTCCGAGCCCTGATTGGTCCACACGCCGTCTCCGAGCCCCGACCGGTCCGCGTGCCGCATTCTAAGCCACGGTCCATCCACGCGCCGTCTCCGAGCCCCGCTCGATCCACGCGTCGTCTCCTAAGCCTCGATCGGTCAACGCGCCGTCTCCGAGCGCCGATCGGTTCAGGCGCCGTCTTCTAAGCCCCGATCGTTCCACCCGCCGCCTCCTAAGCCCCGATCGGTCCAGGCTTCGTCTGCTAAGCCCCGACCGGTCCACGCTTCGTCTCCTGAGCCCCTGTCAGTTCCCGCGCCGTCTCCGAGCCCGATCGGTCCACGCATCGTCTCCTAAGCCCCTATTGGTTAACGCGCCGTCTCCGAGCCCCGATCGGTCCACGCCGCGCCTCCGGAGCCCCGATCGATCCACGCGCAGTCTCCTGAGCCCCGATCGGTCCACGCACCGCCCCCTGAGCCCCGGACGGTCCAGGCGCCGTCTCCGAACCCCGATCGGTCGACGCGCCGTCTCCGAGCCCCGATCATTCCACGCGCCGTCTCCGAGCCCCGATCGGTCCACGCGCCGTCTCCTGAGCCCGGATCGGTCCACGCGCCGTCTCCTACGTCCCGATCGGTCCACGCGCCGCCTTCGTGCCCCGATCGGTCCACGCACCGCCTCCTGATCCCCATCGGTCCACGCGCCGTCTCCTGAGCCACGATCGATCCACAGGCCGTCTCCGAGCCCCGATCGGTCCGCGTGCCGCATTCTAAGCCACGGTCCATCCACGCGCCGTCTCCGAGCCCCGATCGGTCCACGCGTCGTCTCCTCAGCCCCGATCGGTCCACGCGCCGTCTCCGAGCGCCGATTAGTTCACGCGCCGTCTCCTGAGCCCCGATCGCTCCACTCTCCGTCTCCGAGCCCCGATCGGTACACGCGCCGTCTCCTGAGCCCGGATCGGTCCACGCGCCGTCTCCGAGCGCCGATCATTTCACGCGTCGTCTCCTGAGCCCCGATCGGTCCACGCGCCGTCTCCTAAGCCCCGATCGGTCCAAGCGCCTTCTGCTAAGCCCCGATCGGTCCACGCGCCGTCTCCGAGCGCCGATCGGTTCACGCGCCGTCACCTGAGCCCCGATCGTTCCACGCCCCGTCTCCGAGCCCCGATCGGTCCACGCGCCGTCTCCTAAGCCCCGATCGGTCCACGCGCCTTCTCCTCATCCCCGATCGGTCCACGCGCCGTCTCGGAGCGCCGATTGGTTCACGCGCCGTCTCCTGAGCCCCGATCGCTCCACGCGCCGTCTCCTGAGCCCCGATCGTTCCACGCGCCTTCTCCTAAGCCACGATCGGTCCATGCGCCGTCTCCGAGCGCCGATCGGTTCACGCGCCGTCTCCTACGCCCCGATCGTTCCACGCGCCGCTTCCAATCCCCGATCGGTCCACGCGCCGTCTCCTGAGCCCGGATCGGTCCACGCGTCGTCCTCGAATCCCCGATCCTCACACGCGTCGTCTCCGAGCCTCGATCGGTCCTCGCGTCGTCTCCTAAGCCCCGACTGGTCCACGCGCCTTATCCTGAGCCCTGGTCGGTTCACGCGCCGTCTCCGAGCCCCGATCGATCCACGCGTCGTCTTGTAAGCCCAGATGCCTCCACGCGCCGTCTCCGAGCCACGATCGGTCTAGGCGCCGCTTCCTGAGCCCCGATCGGTCCACACGCCGTCTCCTAAGCCCCAATCGCTCCACGCGCCGTCTCCGAGCGCCGATCATTTCACCCGCTGTCTCCTGAGTCCCGATCGTTCCACGCGCCGTACCCGAGCCCCGATCGATCCACGCGCAGTCTCCTGAGCCCCGATCGCTCCACGCACCGTTTTCTGAGCTCCGTTTGTTCCACGCGTCGTCTTCAAAGCTCCGATGCCTCCACGCGCCGTCTCCGAGCCACGATCCGTCCGTGCGCCGCTTCCAGAGCTCTCTCGGTCCATGCGTCGTCTCCTTATCTCCGATCGGTCCACACGCCATCTCCTTAGCCCCGATCATTCCACGCGCCATCTCCGAGCCCCGATCGGTCCACGCGCCGTCTCATAAGCCCCGATCGGACCACGCGCCTTCTCCTCAGCCCCGATCGGTCCACGCGCCGTCTCCGAGCGCCGATCGGTCCACGCGCCGTCTCCTGAGCCCGGATCGGTCCACGCGCCGTCTCCGAGCGCCGATCATTTCACGCGCCGTCTCCTGAGCCCCGATCGGTCCACGCGCCGTCTCCTAAGCCCCGATCGGTCCAAGCGCCTTCTGCTAAGCCCCGATCGGTCCACGCGCCGTCTCCGAGCGCCGATCGGTTCACGCGTCGTCACCTGAGCCCCGATCGTTCCACGCCCCGTCTCCGAGCCCCGATCGGTCCACGCGCCGTCTCCTAAGCCCCGATCGGTCCACGCGCCTTCTCCTCATCCCCGATCGGTCCACGCGCCGTCTCGGAGCGCCGATTGGTCCACGCGCCGTCTCCGAGCGCCGATCATTTCACGCGCCGTCTCCGAGCTCCGATCGGTCCACACGCCGTCTCCGAGCCCCGATGGGTCTACGCGTCGCCTCCTGAGCCCCGGTCGGTCCACGTGCCGTCACCTGAGCCCCGATCGTTCGACGCGTCGGCTTCTGAGCCCCGATCGACCCACGCGTCGTCTCCTGAGCCCCGACCGCTCCACACGCCCTTTCCTGAGCCCCGATCGGTCCATGCATCGTCTCCGACCGCCGATCGGTTCACGCGCCGTCTCCTGAGCCCCGATCGTTCCACGCGTCGTCCCCTAATCCCCGATCCATACACGCGTCGTCTCCGAGCCTCGATCGGTCCACGCGCCGTCGCCGCGTCCCGATCGGTCCACGCGCGGCCTCCTGAGCCACTGTCCGTCCACGCGCCGTCTCCGAGCACCGATCAGTCCACGCGCCGTCTCCTGAGCCCCGATCGGTTCACGCGTCGTCTCCGAGCCCCGATCGGTCCACGCGCCGTCGCCGAGCTGCGATCGGTCCACGCGCGGCCTCCTGAGCCCCGGTCGGTCCACGCGCCGTCGCCGATCCACGATCGGTCCGTGCGCCGCTTCCAGAGCCCTATCGGACCACGCATCGTCTCCTGATCTCCGATCGGTCCACGCGCCGTCTCCTAAGACCCGATCGGTCCACACGCCGTCTCCGAGCCCCGATGGGTCCACGCGTCGCCTCCTGAGCCCCGGTCGGTCCACGCGCCGTCTCCTGAGCCCCGATCGGTCCACGCGTCGTCTTCTAAGCCCCGATCGGTCCACGCGTCGTCTCCTAAGCCCCGATCGGTCCACGCGCCGTCTCCGAGCGCCGATAACTTCACGCGCCGTCTCCTGAGCCCCGATCGTTCCACGCGCCGTCTCCGAGCCCCGATCGATCCACGCGCCGTCTCCTGAGCCCAAATCGGTCCACACGCTGTCTCGTGAGCCCCGATAGGTACACGCGTCGTCTCCTACGCCCCGATCGGTCCACGCGTAGTCTCCTAAGCCCCGCTCGGTTAACGCGTCGTTTCCGAGCCCCGATCGGTCCACGCGTCGTCTCCTGAGCCCCAATTAGTCCACGCGCCGTCTCCTAAGCCCTGATCCGTCCACGGGCCGTGTCCGAGCTCCGATCGGTTCACGCGCCGTCTCCAAACCTCGATCCGTACACGCGTCGTCTCCGAGCCCTGATCGGTCCACGCGCCATCGCCGAGCGCCGATCGGTCCACGCGCCATGGCCGAGCCCCGATCGGTCCACGAGCCGTCTCCTGAGCCCCGATCGGTCCACACCCCTTCTCCTGAGCCCCGATCGGTCGACGCGTCGTCTCCTAAGCCCCGACCGGTCCACGCGCCGTCTCCTGTGCCCCGATCGATTCACGTGCCGTCTCCTAAGCCCCGATCGGTTCACCCGTCGTCTCTTAAGTCCCAATCGGTCCACGCGCCGTCTCCGAGCCCCGATCGGTCCACGCACTGTCTCCTGATCCCCATGGGACCACGCGGCGCCTCCGGGGCCCCGATCGATCCACGCGAGGCTCCTAAGCCCTGATCGGTCCACGTGCCGTCTCCGAGCCCGATCGGTCCACGCATCGTCTCCTAAGCCCCTATCGGTTAACGCGCCGTCTCTGAGCCCCGATCGGTCCACGCGCAACCGCCTGAGCCCCAGTCGGTCCACGCGCTGTCTCCGAGCCCCGATCGGTCTACGCGTCGCCTCCGAGCACCGATCGGTCCACGAGCCGTCTCCAAGCCACGATCGGTCTAGGCGCCGCTTCCAGAGCCCCGATCGGTTCAGGCGCCGCTTCCTGAGCCCCGATCGGTCCACGCACCGTCTCCTAAGCCGCGATCCGTCCACGGGCCGTCTCCGAGCTGCTATCGGTAAACGCGCCGTCACCAAGCCCTGATCCGTACACGCGTCGTCTCCGAGCCCCGACCGGTCCACGCGCCGTCGCCGAGCCTCGATCGGTCCACGCGCGGCCTCCTGATCCCCGATCGGTTGACGCGCCGGCTCCGAGCCCGATCGGACCACGTGCCGTCTCCTGAGCTCCGGTCGGTTCACGCGCCGTCTCCGAGCCCCGATGGGTCCACGCGCCGTCTCCTGAGCCCGGATCGGTCCACCCGTCGTCCTCGAATCCCCGATCCGCACACACGTCGTCTCAGAGCCTCGACCGGTCCACGCGCCGTCTCCTGAGCCCCGATCATTCCACGCGCCGTCTCCTAAGCCGCGATCCGTCCACGGGCCGTCTCCGAGCTGCTATCGGTAAACGCGCCGTCACCAAGCCCTGATCCGTACACGCGCCGTCGCCCGAACCCCAATTGGTCCAGGCGCCGTCGCCCGAACCCCAATTGGTCCACGAGCAACCTCCTGAGCTCCAGTCGGTCCACGCGCAGTCGCCGAGCCCCGATCGATCCCCGCATCGTCTCCTAAGCCCCGATCGGTTGACGCGTCATTTACGAGCCCCGATCGGTCTACGCGCCGTCTCCTGAGCCCCGATCGGTCCACACGCCGTCTCCTAAGCCCCGATCGCTCCACGCGCCGTCTCCGAGCGCCGACTGGTGCACGAGCCGTCTCCTGAGCACCGATCGGTCCACTCGCTGTCTCCTGAGCCCCGATAGGTACACGCGTCGTCTCCTACGTCCCGATCGGTCCACGCGCCGTCTCGTGACTCCCAATCGGTCCACGCGACGCCTCCTGAGCCCCGATGGGTCGACGCGTCGTCTCCAGAGCCCCGATCGATCCACGCGTCGTCTCCTGAGCCCCGACCGCTCCACACGCCCTTTCCTGAGCCCCGATCGGTTCACGCGCCGTCTCGTGACTCCCAATCGGTCCACGCGCCGCCTCCTGAGCCCCGATGGGTCGACGCGTCGTCTCCAGAGCCCCGATCGATCCACGCGTCGTCTCCTGAGCCCCGACCGCTCCACACGCCCTTTCCTGAGCCCCGATCGGTTCACGCGCCGTCTCCTGAGCCCCAATCGTTCCAAGCATCGTCCCCTAATACCCGATCCATACACGCGTCGTCTCCGAGCCTCGATCAGTCCACGCGTCGTCGCCGAGTCCCGATCGGTCCACGCGCGGCCTCCTGAGCACGGGTCGGTCCACGCGCCGTCTCCGAGCCTCGATCGGTCCACGTACCGTCTCCGAAGCCCCGATCGGTCTACGCGCCGTCTCCTGAGCGCCGATCGGTCCACGCGCCGTCTCCGAGCCACGATCGGTCCGTGCGCCGCTTCCAGAGCCCCGATCGGTCCACGCGTCATCTCCTGATCTCCGATCGGTCCACGCGCCGTCTCCTAAGCCCCGATCGGTCCACGCGCCGTCTCCGAGCCCCGATCGGTTCACGTGCCGCCTCGTGAGCCCCGATCGTTCCAGGCGCCGTCTCCGAGCCCCGATCGGTCCACGCTCCGTCTCCAGAGCCCGAATCGTTCCACGCGTCGTCTCCTGATCCCCGATCCGTTAACGCGTCGTCTCCGAGACTCGATCGGTCCACACGCCGTGTCCGATCCCCGATCGGTCCGCGTGCCGCATTCTAAGCCGCGGTCCGTCCACGCGCCGTCTCCGAGCACCGATCGGTCCACGCGCCGTCTCAAAGCGCCGATCATTTCACGCGCTGTCTCCTGAGCCCCGATCGTTCCACGCGCCGTCTCCGAGCGCCGATCGGTTCACGCGCCGTCACCTGAGCCCCGATAGTTCCACGCCCCGTCTCCGAGCCCCGATCGGTCCACGCGCCGTCTCCTAAGCCCCGATCGGTCCACGCGCCTTCTCCTCATCCCCGATCGGTCCACGCATCGTCTCCGAGCACCGATCGGTCCACGCGCCGTCCCCTAAGCCCCGATCGGTCCACGCGCCGTCTCCGAGCGCCGATCGGTTCACGCGCCGTCTCCTGAGCCCCGATCGTTCCACGCGCCGTCTCCGAGCTCCGATCGGCCCACGCGCCGCCTCCTAAGCCGCGATAGGTACACGCGTAGTCTCCTAAGCCCCGATCGGTCCACGCGCCGCCTCCGGAGCCCCAATCGATCAACGTGAGTCTCCTAAGCCCCGACCGGTCCACGCGCCGTCTCCTGAGCCCCGAGCGGTCCACGTATCGTCTCCTAAGCCCCGATCGGTCCACTCGTCGTCTCCTAAGCCCCGATCGGTCCACGCGCCGTCTCCGAGCCCCGATCGGTCCACGCGTCGTCTCCTAAACCCCGATCGGTCTACGCGCCGTCTCCTGTGCCCCGATCGGTCGACGCGTCCTCTCCTAAACCCCGATCGGTCCACGCGTCGTCTCCTAAGCCCCGATCGGTCCACGCGTCGTCTTCTAAGCCCCGATCGGTCCACGCGTCGTCTCCTAAGCCCCGATCCGTCGACGCGTCGTCTCCTGAGCCACGATCAATTGACGCGTCTTCTCCTGAGCCCGATCGCTCCTCGCGCCGTCTCCTGAGCCCCGATCGGTCCACGCGTCGTCTCCGAGCTCCGATCGGTCCAAACGCCGTTTCCTGAGCCCCGATCGGTTCATGCGTCGTCTTCTTAGCCCCGATGCCTCCACGCGCCGTCTCCGAGCTCTGATCGGTCCACGCGCTGTCTCCTGAGCCCCGATAGGTACACGCGTCGTCGCCTACACCCCAATCGGTCCACGCGCCGTCTCCGAGCCCCGATCGGTCCACGCACTGTCTCCTGATCCCCATGGGTCCACGCGGCGCCTCCGGGGCCTCGATCGATCCACGCGAGGCTCCTAAGCCCCATCGGTCCACGTGCCGTCTCCTGAGCCCCGATCGTTACACGCGCCGTCTCCGAGACCCGATCGGTCCACGCGCCGTCTCCGAGCCCCGATGGGTCCACGCGTCGTCTTCTAAGCCCCGATCGGTCCACGCGTAGTCTCCTAAGCCCCGCTCGGTTAACGCGTCGTTTCCGAGCTCCGATCGGTCCACGCGTTGTCTCCTGAGCCCCAATGAGTCCATGCGCCGTCTCCTAAGCCCCGATCCGTCCAGGGGCCGTCTCCGAGCCCCGATCGGTCCACGCGTCGTCTCCTAAGACCCGATCGGTCCACGCGTCGTCGCCTAAGCCCCGATCGGTCCACGCGCCGTCTCCGAGCGCCGATAACTTTACGCGCCGTCTCCTGAGCCCCGATCGTTCCACGCGCCGTCTCCGAGCCCCGATCGATCCACGCGCCGTCTCCTGAGCCCAAATCGGTCCACACGCTGTCTCGTAAGCCCCGATAGGTACACGCGCCGTCTCCTGAGCCCCGATCCGTCCACGCGTCGTCTCCTAAGCCCCGATTCGTCGACGCGTCGTCTCCTGAGCCCTGATCATATGACGCGTCTTCTCCTGAGCCCCGATCGCTTCTCGTGCCGCCTCCTGAGCCCCGATCCGTCGAGGCGTCGTCTCCGGAGCCCCGATCAATTGACGTGTCTTCTGCTGAGCCCCGATCGCTCCTCGCGCCGTCTCCTGAACCCCGCTCGGTCCATGCGTCGTCTTCTTAGCCCGGATGCCTCCACGCGTCGTCTCCGAGCCCCGATCGGTCTACGCGCCGTCGCCGAGCCATGATGGGTCCACGCGCGGCCTCCTGAGCCCCGATGCCTCCACGCGCCGTCTCCGAGCCACGATCGGTCTAGGCGTCGCTTCCTGAGCCCCGATCGGTCATCGCGCCGTCTCCTAAGCCCCAATCGGTCCACGCGCCGCCTCCTAAGCCCCGATCGATCCACGCGCCGCCTCCTCAACCCCGATCGCTCCACGTGCCGTTTCCTGATCCCCGATCGGTCCACACGCCTTCTCCGAGCCCCGATCGGTCCGCGTGCTGCATTCTAAGCCACGGTCCATCCACTCGCCATCTCCGAGCCCCGCTCGATCCACGCGTCGTCTCCTAAGCCTCGATCGGTCCACGCGCCGTCTCCGAGCGCCGATCGGGGCACGCCCCGTCTCCGAGCCCCGATCGGTCCACGCGCCTTCTCCTCATCCCCGATCGGTCCACGCGCCGTCTCGGAGCGCCGATTGGTCCACGCGCCGTCTCCTGAGCCCCGATCGGTTCACGCGTCGTCTCCGAGCCCCGATCGGTCCACGCGCCGTCGCCGAGCTGCGATCGGTCCACGCGCGGCCTCCTGAGCCCCGGTCGGTCCACGCGCCGTCGCCGATCCACGATCGGTCCGTGCGCCGCTTCCAGAGCCCTATCGGACCACGCATCGTCTCCTGATCTCCGATCGGTCCACGCGCCGTCTCCTAAGACCCGATCGGTCCACACGCCGTCTCCGAGCCCCGATGGGTCCACGCGTCGCCTCCTGAGCCCCGGTCGGTCCACGCGCCGTCTCCTGAGCCCCGATCGGTCCACGCGTCGTCTCCTAAGCCCCGATGGGTCCACGCGCCGTCTCCGAGCGCCGATAACTTCACGCGCCGTCTCCTGAGCCCCGATCGTTCCACGCGCCGTCTCCGAGCCCCGATCGATCCACGCGCCGTCTCCTGAGCCCAAATCGGTCCACACGCTGTCTCGTGAGCCCCGATAGGTACACGCGTCGTCTCCTACGCCCCGATCGGTCCACGCGTATTCTCCTAAGCCCCGCTCGGTTAACGCGTCGTTTCCGAGCCCCGATCGGTCCACGCGTCGTCTCCTGAGCCCCAATTAGTCCACGCGCCGTCTCCTAAGCCCTGATCCGTCCACGGGCCGTGTCCGAGCTCCGATCGGTTCACGCGCCGTCTCCAAACCTCGATCCGTACACGCGTCGTCTCCGAGCCCTGATCGGTCCACGCGCCATCGCCGAGCGCCGATCGGTCCACGCGCCATGGCCGAGCCCCGATCGGTCCACGAGCCGTCTCCTGAGCCCCGATCGGTCCACACCCCTTCTCCTGAGCCCCGATCGGTCGACGCGTCGTCTCCTAAGCCCCGACCGGTGCACGCGCCGTCTCCTGTACCCCGATCGATTCACGTGCCGTCTCCTAAGCCCCGATCGGTTCACCCGTCGTCTCTTAAGTCCCAATCGGTCCACGCGCCGTCTCCGAGCCCCGATCGGTCCACGCACTGTCTCCTGATCCCCATGGGTCCACGCGGCGCCTCCGGGGCCCCGATCGATCCACGCGAGGCTCCTAAGCCCTGATCGGTCCACGTGCCGTCTCCGAGCCCCGATGTGTCCACGCGCCGCCTCCTGAGCCCCGATCGATCCACGCATCGGCTCCTGAGCCCCGATCGCTCCACGCGCCGATTTCTGAGCCCCGATCAATTGACGCGTCTTCTCCTGAGCACCGATCGCTCCTCGCGCCGTCTCCTGAGCCCCGCTCGGTCCCTGCGCCGTCTTCTTAGCCCCGATGCCTCCACGCGCCGTCTCAGAGCCACGATCGGTCTATGCGTCGCTTCCTGATCCCCGATCGGGCCTCGCGCCATCTCCTAAGCCCCAATCGGTCCACGCGCCGTCTCCTAAGCCCCGATCGATCCACGCGCCGTCTCCGAGCGCCGATCTGTTCACGCGCCGTCTCCTTTACTCCGATCGTTCCACGCGCCGTCTCCGAGGCCCGATCGGTCCACGCATCGTCTCCTAAGCCCCGATCGGTTAACGCGCCGTCTCCGAGCCCCGACTGGTCCACACGCCGTCTCCGAGCCCCGATCGGTCCGCATGCCGCATTCTAAGCCACGGTCCATCTACGCGCCGTCTCCTGAGCCCCGGTCGGTCCACGCGCCGTCGCCGAACCCCAATTGGTCCACACGCAACCTCCTAAGCCCCAGTCGGTACACGCGCTGTCTCCGAGCCGCGATCGGTCCACGTATCGTCTCCTAAGCCCCGCTCGGTTAACGCGTCGTTTCCGAGCCCCGATCGGTCTACGCGCCGTCTCCTGAGCCCCGATCGGTCCACGCGTCGTTCCCTAAGCCCCGATCCATCCACGCGCAGTCTCCTGAGCCCCGATCGGTCCACGCATCGTCTCCGAAGCCCCAGACGGTCCTCGTGCCGTCTCCGAACCCCGATCGGTCGACGCGCCGCCTCCGAGCGCCGATCGGTTCACGCGCCGTATTCTGAGCCCCGATCGTTCCACGCGCCGCCTCCTAAGCCCCGATCGGTCCAGGCTTCGTCTCCTAAGCCCCGACCGGTCGACGCGTCGTCTCCTGAGCCCCGGTCGGTTAACGCGCCGTCTCCGAGCACCGATTGGTCCACGCGCCGTCGCCGAGCCATGATCGGTCCACGCGCAACCGCCTGAGCCCCGGTCGGTCCACGCGTCGTCTCCGAGCCCCGATCCGTCCACGCGCCGTCGCCGAGCCATGATCGGCCCACGCGAGGCTCCTGCGCGCCGATCGGTCATCGCGCCGTCTCCTAAGCCCCAATCGGTCCACGCGCCGCTTCCTAAGCCCCGATCGATCCACGCGTCGTCTCCGAACGCCGATCGGTTCACGCGCCGTCTCCTTTGCTCCGATCGTTCCACGCGCCGTCTCCGAGGCCCGATCGGTCCACGCATCGTCTCCTACGCCCCGATCGGTTAACGTGCCGTCTCCGAGCCCCGATTGGTCCACACGCCGTCTCCGAGTCCCGATCGGTCCGCATGCCGCATTCTAAGCCACGGTCCATCCTCGCGCCGTCTCCGAGCACCGATCGGTCCACGCGTCGTCCCCTAATACCCGATCGGTCCACGCGTCGTCTCCTAAGCCCCGATCCGTCGACGCGTCGCCTCCTGAGCCCCGATCGCTCCACGTGCCGTTTCATGATCCCCGATCGGTCCACACGCCTTCTCCGAGCCCCGATCGGTCCGCGTGCCGCATTCTAAGCCACGATCCATCCACTCGCCATCTCCGAGCCCCGCTCGATCCACGCGTCGTCTCCTAAGCCTCGATCGGTCCACGCGCCGTCTCCGAGCCCCGATCGGTCCACGCGCCGTCTCCTAAGCCGCGATCCGTCCACGGGCCGTCTCCGAGCTGCTATCGGTAAACGCGCCGTCACCAAGCCCTGATCCGTACACGCGTCGTCTCCGAGCCCCGACCGGTCCACGCGCCGTCGCCGAGCCTCGATCGGTCCACGCGCGGCCTCCTGATCCCCGATCGGTTGACGCGCCGGCTCCGAGCCCGATCGGACCACGTGCCGTCTCCTGAGCTCCGGTCGGTTAACGCGCCGTCTCCGAGCCCCGATGGGTCCACGCGCCGTCTCCTGAGCCCGGATCGGTCCACCCGTCGTCCTCGAATCCCCGATCCGCACACGCGTCGTCTCCGAGCCTCGACCGGTCCACGCGCCGTCTCCTGAGCCCCGATCATTCCACGCGCCGTCTCCTAAGCCGCGATCCGTCCACGGGCCGTCTCCGAGCTGCTATCGGTAACCGCGCCGTCACCAAGCCCTGATCCGTACACGCGCCGTCGCCCGAACCCCAATTGGTCCAGGCGCCGTCGCCCGAACCCCAATTGGTCCACGAGCAACCTCCTGAGCTCCAGTCGGTCCACGCGCAGTCGCCGAGCCCCGATCGATCCCCGCATCGTCTCCTAAGCCCCGATCGGTTGACGCGTCATTTACGAGCCCCGATCGGTCTACGCGCCGTCTCCTGAGCCCCGATCGGTCCACACGCCGTCTCCTAAGCCCCGATCGCTCCACGCGCCGTCTCCGAGCGCCGACTGGTGCACGAGCCGTCTCCTGAGCACCGATCGGTCCACTCGCTGTCTCCTGAGCCCCGATAGGTACACGCGTCGTCTCCTACGTCCCGATCGGTCCACGCGCCGTCTCGTGACTCCCAATCGGTCCACGCGACGCCTCCTGAGCCCCGATGGGTCGACGCGTCGTCTCCAGAGCCCCGATCGATCCACGCGTCGTCTCCTGAGCCCCGACCGCTCCACACGCCCTTTCCTGAGCCCCGATCGGTTCACGCGCCGTCTCGTGACTCCCAATCGGTCCACGCGCCGCCTCCTGAGCCCCGATGGGTCGACGCGTCGTCTCCAGAGCCCCGATCGCTCCACGCGCGGCCTCCTGAGCACCGGTCGGCCCACGCGCCGTCTCCGAGCCTCGATCGGTCCACGTACCGTCTCCGAAGCCCCGATCGGTCTACGCGCCGTCTCCTGAGCGCCGATCGGTCCACGCGCCGTCTCCGAGCCACGATCGGTCCGTGCGCCGCTTCCAGAGCCCCGATCGGTCCACGCGTCATCTCCTGATCTCCGATCGGTCCACGCGCCGTCTCCTAAGCCCCGATCGGTCCACGCGCCGTCTCCGAGCCGCGATCGGTTCACGTGCCGCCTCGTGAGCCCCGATCGTTCCACGCGCCGTCTCCGAGCCCCGATCAGTCCACGCTCCGTCTCCAGAGCCCGAATCGTTCCACGCGTCGTCTCCTGATCCCCGATCCGTAAACGCGTCGTCTCCGAGACTCGATCGGTCCACACGCCGTGTCCGATCCCCGATCGGTCCGCGTGCCGCATTCTAAGCCGCGGTCCGTCCACGCGCCGTCTCCGAGCACCGATCGGTCCACGCGCCGTCTCAAAGCGCCGATCATTTCACGCGCTGTCTCCTGAGCCCCGATCGTTCCACGCGCCGTCTCCGAGCGCCGATCGGTTCACGCGCCGTCACCTGAGCCCCGATAGTTCCACGCCCCGTCTCCGAGCCCCGATCGGTCCACGCGCCGTCTCCTAAGCCCCGATCGGTCCACGCGCCTTCTCCTCATCCCCGATCGGTCCACGCGCCGTCTCGGAGCGCCGATTGGTTCACGCGCCGTCTCCTGAGCCCCGATCGCATCCACGCGCCGTCTCCTGAGCCCCGATCGTTCCACGCGCCTTCTCCTAAGCCACGATCGGTCCACGCGCCGTCTCCGAGCGCCGATCATTTCACGCGCCGTCTCCGAGCTCCGATCGGTCCACACGCCGTCTCCGAGCCCCGATGGGTCTACGCGTCGCCTCCTGAGCCCCGGTCGGTCCACGCGCCGTCACCTGAGCCCCGATGGGTCTACGCGTCGCCTCTTGAGCCCCGGTCGGTCCACGCGCCGTCTCCTGAGCTCCGGTCGGTTAACGCGCCGTCTCCGAGCCCCGATGGGTCCACGCGCCGTCTCCTGAGCCCGGATCGGTCCACCCGTCGTCCTCGAATCCCCGATCCGCACACGCGTCGTCTCCGAGCCTCGACCGGTCCACGCGCCGTCTCCTGAGCCCCGATCATTCCACGCGCCGTCTCCTAAGCCGCGATCCGTCCACGGGCCGTCTCCGAGCTGCTATCGGTAACCGCGCCGTCACCAAGCCCTGATCCGTACACGCGCCGTCGCCCGAACCCCAATTGGTCCAGGCGCCGTCGCCCGAACCCCAATTGGTCCACGAGCAACCTCCTGAGCTCCAGTCGGTCCACGCGCAGTCGCCGAGCCCCGATCGATCCCCGCATCGTCTCCTAAGCCCCGATCGGTTGACGCGTCATTTACGAGCCCCGATCGGTCTACGCGCCGTCTCCTGAGCCCCGATCGGTCCACACGCCGTCTCCTAAGCCCCGATCGCTCCACGCGCCGTCTCCGAGCGCCGACTGGTGCACGAGCCGTCTCCTGAGCACCGATCGGTCCACTCGCTGTCTCCTGAGCCCCGATAGGTACACGCGTCGTCTCCTACGTCCCGATCGGTCCACGCGCCGTCTCGTGACTCCCAATCGGTCCACGCGACGCCTCCTGAGCCCCGATGGGTCGACGCGTCGTCTCCAGAGCCCCGATCGATCCACGCGTCGTCTCCTGAGCCCCGACCGCTCCACACGCCCTTTCCTGAGCCCCGATCGGTTCACGCGCCGTCTCGTGACTCCCAATCGGTCCACGCGCCGCCTCCTGAGCCCCGATGGGTCGACGCGTCGTCTCCAGAGCCCCGATCGCTCCACGCGCGGCCTCCTGAGCACCGGTCGGCCCACGCGCCGTCTCCGAGCCTCGATCGGTCCACGTACCGTCTCCGAAGCCCCGATCGGTCTACGCGCCGTCTCCTGAGCGCCGATCGGTCCACGCGCCGTCTCCGAGCCACGATCGGTCCGTGCGCCGCTTCCAGAGCCCCGATCGGTCCACGCGTCATCTCCTGATCTCCGATCGGTCCACGCGCCGTCTCCTAAGCCCCGATCGGTCCACGCGCCGTCTCCGAGCCGCGATCGGTTCACGTGCCGCCTCGTGAGCCCCGATCGTTCCACGCGCCGTCTCCGAGCCCCGATCAGTCCACGCTCCGTCTCCAGAGCCCGAATCGTTCCACGCGTCGTCTCCTGATCCCCGATCCGTAAACGCGTCGTCTCCGAGACTCGATCGGTCCACACGCCGTGTCCGATCCCCGATCGGTCCGCGTGCCGCATTCTAAGCCGCGGTCCGTCCACGCGCCGTCTCCGAGCACCGATCGGTCCACGCGCCGTCTCAAAGCGCCGATCATTTCACGCGCTGTCTCCTGAGCCCCGATCGTTCCACGCGCCGTCTCCGAGCGCCGATCGGTTCACGCGCCGTCACCTGAGCCCCGATAGTTCCACGCCCCGTCTCCGAGCCCCGATCGGTCCACGCGCCGTCTCCTAAGCCCCGATCGGTCCACGCGCCTTCTCCTCATCCCCGATCGGTCCACGCGCCGTCTCGGAGCGCCGATTGGTTCACGCGCCGTCTCCTGAGCCCCGATCGCATCCACGCGCCGTCTCCTGAGCCCCGATCGTTCCACGCGCCTTCTCCTAAGCCACGATCGGTCCACGCGCCGTCTCCGAGCGCCGATCATTTCACGCGCCGTCTCCGAGCTCCGATCGGTCCACACGCCGTCTCCGAGCCCCGATGGGTCTACGCGTCGCCTCCTGAGCCCCGGTCGGTCCACGCGCCGTCACCTGAGCCCCGATCGGTCGACGCGTCGGCTTCTGAGCCCCGATCGACCCACGCGTCGTCTCCTGAGCCCCGACCGCTCCACACGCCCTTTCCTGAGCCCCGATCGGTCCACGCATCGTCTCCGAGCACCGATCGGTCCACGCGCCGTCCCCTAAGCCCCGATCGGTCCACGCACCGTCTCCGAGCGCCGATCGGTTCACGCGCCGTCTCCTGAGCCCCGATCATTCCACGCGCCGTCTCCTAAGCCGCGATCCGTCCACGGGCCGTCTCCGAGCTGCTATCGGTAAACGCGCCGTCACCAAGCCCTGATCCGTACACGCGTCGTCTCCGAGCCCCGACCGGTCCACGCGCCGTCGCCGAGCCTCGATCGGTCCACGCGCGGCCTCCTGAGCCCCGATCGGTTCACGCGCCGGCTCCGAGCCCGATCGGACCACGTGCCGTCTCCTGAGCACCGGTCGGTTCACGCGCCGTCTCCGAGCCCCGATGGATCCACGCGCCGTCTCCTGAGCCCGGATCGGTCCACGCGCAACCGCCTGAGCCCCAGTCGGTCCACACGCTGTCTCGTGAGCCCCGATAGGTACACGCGTCGTCTCCTACGCCCCGATCGGTCCACGCGTAGTCTCCTAAGCCCCGCTCGGTTAACGCGTCGTTTCCGAGCCCCGATCGGTCCACGCGTCGTCTCCTGAGCCCCAATTAGTCCACGCGCCGTCTCCTAAGCCCTGATCCGTCCACGGGCCGTGTCCGAGCTCCGATCGGTTCACGCGCCGTCTCCAAACCTCGATCCGTACACGCGTCGTCTCCGAGCCCTGATCGGTCCACGCGCCATCGCCGAGCGCCGATCGGTCCACGCGCCATGGCCGAGCCCCGATCGGTCCACGAGCCGTCTCCTGAGCCCCGATCGGTCCACACCCCTTCTCCTGAGCCCCGATCGGTCGACGCGTCGTCTCCTAAGCCCCGACCGGTGCACGCGCCGTCTCCTGTGCCCCGATCGATTCACGTGCCGTCTCCTAAGCCCCGATCGGTTCACCCGTCGTCTCTTAAGTCCCAATCGGTCCACGCGCCGTCTCCGAGCCCCGATCGGTCCACGCACTGTCTCCTGATCCCCATGGGTCCACGCGGCGCCTCCGGGGCCCCGATCGATCCACGCGAGGCTCCTAAGCCCTGATCGGTCCACGTGCCGTCTCCGAGCCCCGATGTGTCCACGCGCCGCCTCCTGAGCCCCGATCGATCCACGCATCGGCTCCTGAGCCCCGATCGCTCCACGCGCCGATTTCTGAGCCCCGATCAATTGACGCGTCTTCTCCTGAGCACCGATCGCTCCTCGCGCCGTCTCCTGAGCCCCGCTCGGTCCCTGCGCCGTCTTCTTAGCCCCGATGCCTCCACGCGCCGTCTCAGAGCCACGATCGGTCTATGCGTCGCTTCCTGATCCCCGATCGGGCCTCGCGCCGTCTCCTAAGCCCCAATCGGTCCACGCGCCGTCTCCTAAGCCCCGATCGATCCACGCGCCGTCTCCGAGCGCCGATCTGTTCACGCGCCGTCTCCTTTACTCCGATCGTTCCACGCGCCGTCTCCGAGGCCCGATCGGTCCACGCATCGTCTCCTAAGCCCCGATCGGTTAACGCGCCGTCTCCGAGCCCCGACTGGTCCACACGCCGTCTCCGAGCCCCGATCGGTCCGCATGCCGCATTCTAAGCCACGGTCCATCTACGCGCCGTCTCCTGAGCCCCGGTCGGTCCACCCGCCGTCGCCGAACCCCAATTGGTCCACACGCAACCTCCTAAGCCCCAGTCGGTACACGCGCTGTCTCCGAGCCGCGATCGGTCCACGTATCGTCTCCTAAGCCCCGCTCGGTTAACGCGTCGTTTCCGAGCCCCGATCGGTCTACGCGCCGTCTCCTGAGCCCCGATCGGTCCACGCGTCGTTCCCTAAGCCCCGATCCATCCACGCGCAGTCTCCTGAGCCCCGATCGGTCCACGCATCGTCTCCTAAGCCCCAGACGGTCCTCGTGCCGTCTCCGAACCCCGATCGGTCGACGCGCCGCCTCCGAGCGCCGATCGGTTCACGCGCCGTATTCTGAGCCCCGATCGTTCCACGCGCCGCCTCCTAAGCCCCGATCGGTCCAGGCTTCGTCTCCTAAGCCCCGACCGGTCGACGCGTCGTCTCCTGAGCCCCGGTCGGTTAACGCGCCGTCTCCGAGCACCGATTGGTCCACGCGCCGTCGCCGAGCCATGATCGGTACACGCGCAACCGCCTGAGCCCCGGTCGGTCCACGCGTCGTCTCCGAGCCCCGATCCGTCCACGCGCCGTCGCCGAGCCATGATCGGCCCACGCGAGGCTCCTGCGCGCCGATCGGTCATCGCGCCGTCTCCTAAGCCCCAATCGGTCCACGCGCCGCTTCCTAAGCCCCGATCGATCCACGCGTCGTCTCCGAACGCCGATCGGTTCACGCGCCGTCTCCTTTGCTCCGATCGGTCCACGCATCGTCTCCTACGCCCCGATCGGTTAACGTGCCGTCTCCGAGCCCCGATTGGTCCACACGCCGTCTCCGAGTCCCGATCGGTCCGCATGCCGCATTCTAAGCCACGGTCCATCCTCGCGCCGTCTCCGAGCACCGATCGGTCCACGCGTCGTCCCCTAATACCCGATCGGTCCACGCGTCGTCTCCTAAGCCCCGATCCGTCGACGCGTCGCCTCCTGAGCCCCGATCGATCCACGCGCCGCCTCCTCAACCCCGATCGCTCCACGTGCCGTTTCATGATCCCCGATCGGTCCACACGCCTTCTCCGAGCCCCGATCGGTCCGCGTGCCGCATTCTAAGCCACGATCCATCCACTCGCCATCTCCGAGCCCCGCTCGATCCACGCGTCATCTCCTAAGCCTCGATCGGTCCACGCGCCGTCTCCGAGCCCCGATCGGTCCACGCGCCGTCTCCTAAGCCGCGATCCGTCCACGGGCCGTCTCCGAGCTGCTATCGGTAAACGCGCCGTCACCAAGCCCTGATCCGTACACGCGTCGTCTCCGAGCCCCGACCGGTCCACGCGCCGTCGCCGAGCCTCGATCGGTCCACGCGCGGCCTCCTGATCCCCGATCGGTTGACGCGCCGGCTCCGAGCCCGATCGGACCACGTGCCGTCTCCTGAGCTCCGGTCGGTTAACGCGCCGTCTCCGAGCCCCGATGGGTCCACGCGCCGTCTCCTGAGCCCGGATCGGTCCACCCGTCGTCCTCGAATCCCCGATCCGCACACGCGTCGTCTCCGAGCCTCGACCGGTCCACGCGCCGTCTCCTGAGCCCCGATCATTCCACGCGCCGTCTCCTAAGCCGCGATCCGTCCACGGGCCGTCTCCGAGCTGCTATCGGTAAACGCGCCGTCACCAAGCCCTGATCCGTACACGCGCCGTCGCCCGAACCCCAATTGGTCCAGGCGCCGTCGCCCGAACCCCAATTGGTCCACGAGCAACCTCCTGAGCTCCAGTCGGTCCACGCGCAGTCGCCGAGCCCCGATCGATCCCCGCATCGTCTCCTAAGCCCCGATCGGTTGACGCGTCATTTACGAGCCCCGATCGGTCTACGCGCCGTCTCCTGAGCCCCGATCGGTCCACACGCCGTCTCCTAAGCCCCGATCGCTCCACGCGCCGTCTCCGAGCGCCGACTGGTGCACGAGCCGTCTCCTGAGCACCGATCGGTCCACTCGCTGTCTCCTGAGCCCCGATAGGTACACGCGTCGTCTCCTACGTCCCGATCGGTCCACGCGCCGTCTCGTGACTCCCAATCGGTCCACGCGACGCCTCCTGAGCCCCGATGGGTCGACGCGTCGTCTCCAGAGCCCCGATCGATCCACGCGTCGTCTCCTGAGCCCCGACCGCTCCACACGCCCTTTCCTGAGCCCCGATCGGTTCACGCGCCGTCTCGTGACTCCCAATCGGTCCACGCGCCGCCTCCTGAGCCCCGATGGGTCGACGCGTCGTCTCCAGAGCCCCGATCGCTCCACGCGCGGCCTCCTGAGCACCGGTCGGCCCACGCGCCGTCTCCGAGCCTCGATCGGTCCACGTACCGTCTCCGAAGCCCCGATCGGTCTACGCGCCGTCTCCTGAGCGCCGATCGGTCCACGCGCCGTCTCCGAGCCACGATCGGTCCGTGCGCCGCTTCCAGAGCCCCGATCGGTCCACGCGTCATCTCCTGATCTCCGATCGGTCCACGCGCCGTCTCCTAAGCCCCGATCGGTCCACGCGCCGTCTCCGAGCCGCGATCGGTTCACGTGCCGCCTCGTGAGCCCCGATCGTTCCACGCGCCGTCTCCGAGCCCCGATCAGTCCACGCTCCGTCTCCAGAGCCCGAATCGTTCCACGCGTCGTCTCCTGATCCCCGATCCGTAAACGCGTCGTCTCCGAGACTCGATCGGTCCACACGCCGTGTCCGATCCCCGATCGGTCCGCGTGCCGCATTCTAAGCCGCGGTCCGTCCACGCGCCGTCTCCGAGCACCGATCGGTCCACGCGCCGTCTCAAAGCGCCGATCATTTCACGCGCTGTCTCCTGAGCCCCGATCGTTCCACGCGCCGTCTCCGAGCGCCGATCGGTTCACGCGCCGTCACCTGAGCCCCGATAGTTCCACGCCCCGTCTCCGAGCCCCGATCGGTCCACGCGCCGTCTCCTAAGCCCCGATCGGTCCACGCGCCTTCTCCTCATCCCCGATCGGTCCACGCGCCGTCTCGGAGCGCCGATTGGTTCACGCGCCGTCTCCTGAGCCCCGATCGCATCCACGCGCCGTCTCCTGAGCCCCGATCGTTCCACGCGCCTTCTCCTAAGCCACGATCGGTCCACGCGCCGTCTCCGAGCGCCGATCATTTCACGCGCCGTCTCCGAGCTCCGATCGGTCCACACGCCGTCTCCGAGCCCCGATGGGTCTACGCGTCGCCTCTTGAGCCCCGGTCGGTCCACGCGCCGTCACCTGAGCCCCGATCGGTCGACGCGTCGGCTTCTGAGCCCCGATCGACCGACGCGTCGTCTCCTGAGCCCCGACCGCTCCACACGCCCTTTCCTGAGCCCCGATCGGTCCACGCATCGTCTCCGAGCACCGATCGGTCCACGCGCCGTCCCCTAAGCCCCGATCGGTCCACGCGCCGTCTCCGAGCGCCGATCGGTTCACGCGCCGTCTCCTGAGCCCCGATCATTCCACGCGCCGTCTCCTAAGCCGCGATCCGTCCACGGGCCGTCTCCGAGCTGCTATCGGTAAACGCGCCGTCACCAAGCCCTGATCCGTACACGCGTCGTCTCCGAGCCCCGACCGGTCCACGCGCCGTCGCCGAGCCTCGATCGGTCCACGCGCGGCCTCCTGAGCCCCGATCGGTTCACGCGCCGGCTCCGAGCCCGATCGGACCACGTGCCGTCTCCTGAGCACCGGTCGGTTCACGCGCCGTCTCCGAGCCCCGATGGATCCACGCGCCGTCTCCTGAGCCCGGATCGGTCCACGCGCCGCCGCCGAGCCGCGATCGGTCCACGCGCGGCCTCCTGAACCCCGATCGGTCCACGCGCCGTCACCGAGCCGCGATCGGTCCACGCGCGACCTCCTGAACCCCGGTTGGTTCACGCGCCGTATCCGAGCCCCCATCGGTCCACGCGTCGTCTCCGAGCCCCGATCCGTCCACGCGCCGTCGCCGAGCCAGGATCGGTCCACGCGAGGCTCCTGAGCCCCGGTCGGTCCGCGCGCCGTCTCCTGAGCCCCGATCGGTCGACGCGTCGTTTCCTGAGCCCCGATCGATCCACGCGTCGTCTCCTAAGCCCCGATCGGTCCACGCGCCGTCTCCGAGCCCCGATCGGTCCGCGCACCGTCTCCTGATCCCCATCGCTCCACGTGGCGTCTCCGGAGCCCCGATCGATCCACGCGGTTCTCCTGCGCCCCGGTCGGTCCGCGCGCCGTCATCTGAGCCCCGATCGGTCGACGCGTCGTCTCCGAGACTAGATCGGTCGATGCGCCGTCGCCGAGCCGCGATCGGTCCAGGCGTGGCCTCCTGAGCCGCGGTCGGTCCACGCGCCGTTTCCTGAGCCCCGATCGGTCCACGCGTCGTCTTCTAAGCCCAGATGCCTCTTTGCGCCGTCTCCCAACCACGATCGGTGCAGGCGCCGCTTCCTGAGCCCCGATCGGTCCACGCGTTTTCTCCTAAGCCCCGATCGGACCACGCGTCGTCTCCTCAGCCCCGATCGGTCGACGCGTCGTCTCCTGTGCCCCGATCGATCCACGCGTCGTCTCCTCAGCCCCGATCGCTCCACGCGCCGTCTCCGAGCGCCGATCGGTGCACGCGCCGTCTCCTGAGCCCCGATCGTTCCACACGCCGCCTCCTAAGCCCCGATCGGTCCAGGCGTCGTCTCCTAAGCCCCGACCGGTCCAGGCGCCGCCTCCTGAGCCCCGATCGGTCCACGCGCCGTCTCCTAAGCCCCGATCGGTCCACGCGCCTTCTCCTCATCCCCGATCGGTCCACGCGCCGTCTCGGAGCGCCGATTGGTTCACGCGCCGTCTCCTGAGCCCCGATCGGTCCACGCGCCGTCTCCGAGCGCCGATCGGTTCACGCGCCGTCACCTGAGCCCCGATCGTTCCACGCCCCGTCACCGAGCGCCGATCGGTTCACGCGCCGTCTCCTACGCCCCAATCGTTCCACGCGCCGCTTCCGATCCCCGATCGGTCCACGCGCCGTCTCCTGAGCCCGGATCGGTCCACGCGTCGTCCTCGAATCCCCGATCCTCACACGCGTCGTCTCCGAGCCTCGATCGGTCCTCGCGTCGTCTCCTAAGCCCCGACTGGTCCACGCGCCTTATCCTGAGCCCTGGTCGGTTCACGCGCCGTCTCCGAGCCCCGATCGATCCACGCGTCGTCTTGTAAGCCCAGATGCCTCCACGCGCCGTCTCCGAGCCACGATCGGTCTAGGCGCCGCTTCCTGAGCTCCGATCGGTCCACGCGCCGTCTCCTAAGCCCCAATCGCTCCACGCGCCGTCTCCGAGCGCCGATCATTTCACCCGCTGTCTCCTGAGTCCCGATCGTTCCACGCGCCGTATCCGAGCCCCGATCGATCCACGCGCAGTCTCCTGAGCCCCGATCGCTCCGCGCACCGTTTTGTGAGCACCGTTTGTTCCACGCGTCGTCTTCAAAGCCCCGATGCCTCCACGCGCCGTCTCCGAGCCACGATCGGTCCGTGCGCCGCTTCCAGAGCCCTATCAGTCCAGGCGTCCTCTGCTGATCTCCGATCGGTCGACGCGCCATCTCCTAAGCCCCGATCGATCCACGCACCGTCGCCGAGCGCCGATCGGTCCACGCGTTGTCTCCTAAGCCCCGATCGGTCCACGCGCCTCCTCCGAGCGCCGAGCGGTCCACGCGCCGTCACCGAACCCGAATTGGTCTACGCGCAACCGCCTGAGCCCCAGTCGGTCCACGCGCTGTCTCCGAGCGCCGATCGGTCCACGCGCCGTTGCCGAGCTATGATCGGTCCACGCGCGGTCTCCTGAGCCCCGATCGGTCCACGCGCCGTCGCCGATCCACGATCGGTCCGTGCGCCGCTTCCAGAGCACTATCGGACCACGCATCGTCTCCTGATCTCCGATCGGTCCACGCGCTGTCTCCTAAGACCCGATCGGTCCACACGCCGTCTCCGAGCCCCGATGGGTCCACGCGTCGTCTCCTGAGCCCCGGTCGGATCACGCGCCGTCGCCGAGCCCGATCGGTCCACGCATCGTCTCCTAAGCCCCTATCGGTTAACGCGCCGTCTCCGAGCCCCGATCGGTCCACGCGCAACCGCCTGAGCCCCAGTCGGTCCACGCGCTGTCTCCGAGCCCCGATCGGTCCACGCGTCGTCTCCGAGCACCGATCGGTCCACGAGCCGTCTCCAAGCCACGATCGGTCTAGGCGCCGCTTCCAGAGCCCCGATCGGTTCAGGCGCCGCTTCCTGAGCCCCGATCGGTCCACGCGCCGTCTCCTAAGCCGCGATCCGTCCACGGGCCGTCTCCGAGCTGCTATCGGTAAACGCGCCGTCACCAAGCCCTGATTCGTACACGCGTCGTCTCCGAGCCCCGACCGGTCCACGCGCCGTCGCCGAGCCTCGATCGGTCTACGCGCGGCCTCCTGAGCCCCGATCGGTTGACGCGCCGGCTCCGAGCCCGATCGGACCACGTGCCGTCTGCTGAGCTCCGGTCGGTTCACGCGCCGTCTCCGAGCCCCGATGGGTCCACGCGCCGTCTCCTGAGCCCGGATCGGTCCACCCGTCGTCCTCGAATCCCCGATCCGCACACGCGTCGTCTCCGAGCCTCGACCGGTCCACGCGCCGTCTCCTGAGCCCCGATCATTCCACGCGCCGTCTCCTAAGCCGCGATCCGTCCACGGGCCGTCTCCGAGCTGCTATCGGTAAACGCGCCGTCACCAAGCCCTGATCCGTACACGCGTCGTCTCCGAGCCCCGATCGGTCCACGCGCCGTCTCCGAGCACCGATTGGTCCACGCGCCGTCGCCCGAACCCCAATTGGTCCAGGCGCCGTCGCCCGAACCCCAATTGGTCCACGAGCAACCTCCTGAGCTCCAGTCGGTCCACGCGCAGTCGCCGAGCCCCGATCGATCCCCGCATCGTCTCCTAAGCCCCGATCGGTTGACGCGTCATTTACGAGCCCCGATCGGTCTACGCGCCGTCTCCTGAGCCCCGATCGGTCCACACGCCGTCTCCTAAGCCCCGATCGCTCCACGCGCCGTCTCCGAGCGCCGATTGGTGCACGAGCCGTCTCCTGAGCACCGATCGTTCCACACGCCGCCTCCGAGCCCCGATCGGTCCACGCGCCGTCTCCTAAGCCGCGATCCGTCCACGGGCCGTCTCCGAGCTGCTATCGGTAAACGCGCCGTCACCAAGCCCTGATCCGTACACGCGTCGTCTCCGAGCCCCGACCGGTCCACGCGCCGTCTCCTGAGCCCCGATCATTCCACGCGCCGTCTCCTAAGCCGCGATCCGTCCACGGGCCGTCTCCGAGCTGCTATCGGTAAACGCGCCGTCACCAAGCCCTGATCCGTACACGCGTCGTCTCCTACGTCCCGATCGGTCCACGCGCCGTCTCGTGACTCCCAATCGGTCCACGCGACGCCTCCTGAGCCCCGATGGGTCGACGCGTCGTCTCCGAGACTAGATCGGTCGACGCGCCGTCGCCGAGCCCCGATCGGTCCAGGCGTGGCCTCCTGAGCCGCGGTCGGTCCACGCGCCGTTTCCTGAGCCCCGATCGGTCCGCGCGTCGTCTTCTAAGCCCAGATGCCTCCTTGCGCCGTCTTCCAACCACGATCGGTGCAGGCGCCGCTTCCTGAGCCCCCATCGGTCCACGCGTTTTCTCCTAAGCCCCGATCGGTCCACGCGTCGTCTCCTCAGCCCCGATCGGTCCACGCGCCGTCTCATGAGCCCCGATCGGTCCACGCGTCGGCTCCTAAGCCTTGATCGGTCCACGCGCGGCCTCCTTAGCCCCGGTCGGTCCACGCGCCGTCTCCTGAGCCCCGATACGTCCACGCGCAGTCGCCGAGCCCCGATCGGTCCACGCATCGTCTCCTAAGCCCCGATCCATCGACGCGTCATTTCCTGAGCCCCGATCGCTCCACGCGCCGTTTTCTGAGCACCGTTCGGTCCACGCGTCGTCTTCAAAGCCCCGATGCCTCCACGCGCCGTCTCCGAGCCACGATCGGTCCGTGCGCCGCTTCCAGAGCCCTATCAGTCCAGGCGTCCTCTGCTGATCTCCGATCGGTCGACGCGCCGTCTCCTAAGCCCCGATCGATCCACGCACCGTCTCCGAGCGCCGATCGATCCACGCGTTGTCTCCTAAGCCCCGATCGGTCCACGCGCCTCCTCCGAGCGCCGAGCGGTCCACGCGCCGTCGCCGAACCCGAATTGGTCCACGCGCAACTGCCTGAGCCCCAGTCGGTCCACGCGCTGTCTCCGAGCGCCGATCGGTCCACGCGCCGTTGCCGAGCTATGATCCGTCCACGCGCGGTCTCCTGAGCCCCGATCGGTCCACGCGCCGTCGCCGATCCACGATCGGTCCGTACGCCGCTTCCAGAGCCCTATCGGACCACGCATCGTCTCCTGATCTCCGATCGGTCCACGCGCCGTCTCCTAAGCCCCGATCGGTCCTCGCGCTGTCTCCGAGCGCCGATCGGTTCACGCGCCGTCTCCTGAGCCCCGATCATTCCACGCGCCATCTCCGAGCCCGGATCGGTCCACGCGTCGTCTCCTGAGCCCCGATCGATCCACGCGTCGTCTCCTCAGCCCCGATCGCTCCACGCGCCGTCTCCGAGCGCCGATCGGTCCACGCGCGGCCTCCTGAGCCCCGATCGGTCCACGCGCCGTCTCCGAGCGCCGATCGATTCGCGGGCCGTCTCCGAGCCGCGATCGACGAAGCCGCCGTCATCAAGCCCCGATGGGTCCACGCGTCGTCTCCGAGCCCCGATGGGTCCACTCGCCGTCGCCGAGCCTCGATCGGTCCACGCGCGGCCTCCTGAGCCCCGGTCGGTTCACACGCCGTCTCTGAGCCGCGATCGGTCCACGCATCGTCTCCTAATCCCCGATCGGTTAACGTGCCGTCTCCGAGCCCCGATCGGTCCACGCGCCGTCTCCTGAGCCCCGATGCGTCCACGCGCAGTCGCCGAGCCCCGATCGGTCCACGCGGGGTCTCCTGAGCCCGGATCGGTCCACGCGCCGTCTCCGAGCGCCGATCGGTTCACGCGCTGTCACCCGAGTCTCGATCGTTCCACACGCCGTCTCCAAGCCCCGATCGGTCCACGCTCCGTATCCTGAGCCCGGATCGTTCCACGCGTCGTCTCCTGATCTCCGATCTGTAAACGCGTCGTCTCCGAGCCTCGATCGGTCCACACGCCGTGTCCGATCCCCGATCGGTCCGCGTACCGCATTCTAAGCCGCGGTCCGTCCACGCGCCGTGTCCGAGCGCCGATCGCTTCACGCGCCGTCTCCTATGCTCCGATCGTTCCACGCGCCGTCTCCGAGCCCCGATCGGTCCACGCGCCGTCTCATGAGCCCCGATCGGTCCACGCGTCGGCTCCTAAGCCTTGATCGGTCCACGCGCGGCCTCCTTAGCCCCGGTCGGTCCACGCGCCGTCTCCTGAGCCCCGATACGTCCACGCGCAGTCGCCGAGCCCCGATCGGTCCACGCATCGTCTCCTAAGCCCCGATCCATCGACGCGTCATTTCCTGAGCCCCGATCGCTCCACGCGCCGTTTTCTGAGCACCGTTCGGTCCACGCGTCGTCTTCAAAGCCCCGATGCCTCCACGCGCCGTCTCCGAGCCACGATCGGTCCGTGCGCCGCTTCCAGAGCCCTATCAGTCCAGGCGTCCTCTGCTGATCTCCGATCGGTCGACGCGCCATCTCCTAAGCCCCGATCGATCCACGCACCGTCTCCGAGCGCCGATCGATCCACGCGTTGTCTCCTAAGCCCCGATCGGTCCACGCGCCTCCTCCGAGCGCCGAGCGGTCCACGCGCCGTCGCCGAACCCGAATTGGTCCACGCGCAACTGCCTGAGCCCCAGTCGGTCCACGCGCTGTCTCCGAGCGCCGATCGGTCCACGCGCCGTTGCCGAGCTATGATCCGTCCACGCGCGGTCTCCTGAGCCCCGATCGGTCCACGCGCCGTCGCCGATCCACGATCGGTCCGTACGCCGCTTCCAGAGCCCTATCGGACCACGCATCGTCTCCTGATCTCCGATCGGTCCACGCGCTGTCTCCTAAGCCCCGATCGGTCCTCGCGCTGTCTCCGAGCGCCGATCGGTTCACGCGCCGTCTCCTGAGCCCCGATCATTCCACGCGCCATCTCCGAGCCCGGGTCGGTCCACGCGTCGTCTCCTGAGCCCCGATCGGTCCACGCGCCGTCTCCAAGCCCCGATCGGTCCATGCATCGTTTCCTAAACCCCGATCGGTTAACGCGCTGTCTCCGAGCGCCGATCGGTCCACATGCCGTCGCCGAACCCCAAATGGTCCACGCGCAACCGCCTGAGCCCCGGTCGGTCCACGCGTCGTCTCTGAACACCGATCGGTCCACGCGCCCTTGCCGAGCCATGATCGGTCCACGCGCGGCCTCCTGAGCCCCGATCGGTCCACGCGCCGCCGCCGAGCCGCGATCGGTCCGCGCGCGGCCTCCTGAGCCCCGATACGTCCACGCGCAGTCGCCGAGCCCCGATCAGTCCACGCGCGGCCTCCTGAGCCCCGGTCGGTTCACGCGCCGTCTCCCCGCCCCGATCGGTCCACGCGCCGTCTCCTAAACCCCGCTCTGTTAACGCGTCGTCTCCTGAGCCCCGATCGCTCCACGCGCCGTCTCCTGAGCCCCGATCGGTCCACGCGTCGTCTCCGAGCCCCGGTCGGTCCACGTACCGTCTCCGAAGCCCCGATCGGTCCACGCGCCGTCTCCTGTGCCCCGATCGGTCCACGCATCGTCTTCGAGCACCGATCGATCCACGCGCCGTTTCCTGGGCCCCGATCGGTCCAGGCGTCGCCGACGGAGCCCCGATCGGTCTACGCGCCGTCTCATGAACCCCGATCGGACAACGCATCGTCTCCTAAGCCCCGATCAGTCCACGCGCCGTCTTCTAAGCCCCGATCGATCCACGCGCCGTCTCCTGAGCCCCGATACGTCCACGCGCAGTCGCCGAGCCCCGATCGGTCCACGCGCCGTCTCCTGAGCCCCGATCGGTCCACGCGTCGTCTCCTAAGCCCCGATCGGTTCACGCGCCGTATCCGAGCCCCAATCGGTCCACGCGCCGTCTCCTAAGCTCCAATCGGTCCACGCGCCGTCTCCTGAGCCCCGATACGTCGACGCGCAGTCGCCGAGCCCCGATCGGTCCACGCGCTGTCTCCTGAGCCCCGATCCATCCACGCGCCGTCTCCGAGCCCCGGTGGGTCCACGCGCCGCCTCCTAAGCCCCGATCGGTCCACGCGTCGTCTCCTAAGCCCCGATCGGTCGACGGGTCGTCTCCTGAGCCCCGATCGGTCGACGCGTCGTCTCCTAATCCCCGGTCGGTCCACGCGCCGTCGCCGAACCCCAATTGGTCCACGCGCCACCTCCTGAGCCCCAGTCGGTCCACGCGCTGTCTCCGAGCACCGATCGGTCTACGCATCGTCTCCTAAACCCCGCTCTGTTAACGCGTCGTCTCCTGAGCCGCGATCGCTCCACGCGCCGTTTCCTGAGCCCCGATCGGTCCATCCGTCGTCTTTTAAGCCCCGATACCTCCACGCGCCGTCTCCGAGCCCCGATCGGTCCACGCATCGTCTCCTAAGCCCCGATCGGTTAACGCACCGTCTCCCCGCCCCGATCGGTCCACGCGCCGTCTCCTGAGCCCCGATACGTCCACGCGCAGTCGCCGAGCCCCGATCAGTCCACGCGCGGCCTCCTGAGCCCCGGTCGGTTCACGCGCCGTCTCCCCGCCCCGATCGGTCCACGTGCCGTCTCCTGAGCCCTGACCCGTCCACGCGCGGCGTCGAGCCGCGATCGGTCCACGCGCGGCGTCGAGCCGCGATCGGTCCACGCGCGGCCTCCTGAGCCCCAATCGGTCCACGCTACGTCTCCTAAGCCCCGATCGGTCCGTGCGCCATCTCCGAGCCCCGATCGGTCGACGCACCATCGCATGCTCCCCAATCGGTCCATGCGCCGCCTCCGGAGCCCTGATCGATCCACGCGAATCTCCTGAGCTCCGGTCGGTCCTCGTACCGTCTCCGAGCCCCGATCGGTCCACGTACCGTCTCCGAAGCCCCGATCGGTCCACGCGCCGTCTCCTGAGCCCCGATCGGTCCACGCGTCGTCTCCTAAGCCCCGATCGGTTCACGCGCCGTATCCGAGCCCCAATCGGTCCACGCGCCGTCTCCTAAGCTCCAATCGGTCCACGCGCCGTCTCCTGAGCCCCGATACGTCGACGCGCAGTCGCCGAGCCCCGATCGGTCCACGCGCTGTCTCCTGAGCCCCGATAGGTACACGCGTCGTCTCCTACACCCCGATCGGTCCACGCGCGGCCTCCTGAGCCCCAATCGGTCCACGCGTCGTCTCCTGAGCCCCGATCAATTGACGCGTCTTCTCCTGAGCCCCGATCGCTCCTCGCGCCTTCTCCTGAGCCCCGCTCGGTCCATGCGTCGTCTTCTTAGCCCCGATGCCTCCACGCGCCATCTCCGAGCCACGATAGGTCCAGGCGCCACTTCCCGAGCCCCGATCGATCCACGCGCCGTCTCGTAAGCCACAATCGGTCCACGCGCCGTCTCAGAGCGCTGATCATTTCACGCGCCGTCTCCTGAGCCCCGATCGTTCCACGCGCCGTCTTCGAGCCCCGGCCGGTCCACGCAACGTCTCCTAAGTCCCAATCGGTTAACGCGCCGTCGCCTGAGCCCCGATCGTTCCACGCGCCGTCTCCGAGCTCTGATCGGCCCACGCGCCGTCTCCTAAGCCCCGATCGGTCCACGCGCCGTCTCGTGAGCCCGGATCGTTCCACGCGTCGTCCCCGAATCCCCGATCCGTACACGCGTCGTCTCCGAGCCTCGATCGGTCCACGCGCCGTCGCCGAACCCCAATTGGACCACGCGAAACCGCCTGAGCCCCAGTCGGTTCACGCGCTGTCTCCGAGCCCCGATCGGTCCACGCGTCGTCTCCGAGCCCCGATCGGTCCACGCGCCGTCGCCGAGTCGTGATCTGTCTACGCGCGGCCTCCTGAGACCCGATCGGTCCACGCGCCGTCTTCGAGCCCCGATCGGTCCACGCATGGTCTTCTAAGCCCCAATCGGTTAACGCGCCGTCGCCGAGCCCCGATCGGTCCACGCGCCGTTTCCTGAGCCCCGATACGTCCACGAGCAGTCGCCGAGCCCTGATCGGTCCACGCCCTGTCTCCTGAGCCCCGATAGGTACACGCGTCGTCTTCTAAGCCCCGATCGGTCCACGCGTAGTCTCTTAAGCCCCGCTCGGTTAACGCGTCGTTTCCGAGCCCCGATCGGTCCACGCACTGTCTCCTGATCCCTATGGGTCAACGCGGCGCCTCCGGAGCCCCGATCGATCCACGCGAGGCTCCTGAGCCCCGATCGGACGACGCATCGTCTCCTAAGCCCCAATCGGTTAACGCGCCGTTGCATGAGCCCCGATCGGTCCACGCGTCGTCTTCTAACCCCAGACGCCTCCTCGCACCGTCTCCGAGGGCCGATCGGTTCACGCGCCGTCTCGTAAGCCCCGATCGTTCCACGCATCGTCTACGAACCCCGATATGTCCACGCGTCGGCTACTAAGCCCCGATCAGTCCACGCGCCGTCTCCGAGCCCCGATCGGTCCACGCGTCGTCTCCTAAGACCCGATCGGTCCACGCGCCGTCTCCTGAGCCCGGATCGGTCGACGCGTCGTCTCCTAAGCCCCGATCGGTTAATGCGCCGTCTCCGAGCCCCGATCGGTCCACGCGCCGTCGCCGAACCCCAATTGGTCCACGCGCAACCGCCTGAGCCCCAGTCGGTCCACGCGCTGTCTCCGAGCCCCGATCGGTCCACGCGTCGTCTCCGAGCCCCTATCGATCCACGCGCAGTCTCCAGAGGCGCGATCGGTCCACGCATCCCCTCCTGAGCCCCGGACGGTCCACGGGCCGTCACCGAACCCCGATGGGTCGACGCGCCGTCTCCGAGCGCCGATCGGTCCACACGCCGTCGCCGAGTCATGATCTGTCCACGCGCGGCCTCGTGAGACCCGATCGGTCCACGCGCCGTCTTCGAGCCCCGATCGGTCCACGCATGGTCTCCTAAGCCCCAATCGGTCCACGCGCCGCCTCCGGAGCCCCAATTGGTCCACGCGCAACCGCCTGAGCCCCAGTCGGTCCACGCTCTGTCTCCGAGCCCCGATCGGTCCACGCGTCGTCTCCGAGCCCCGATCGGTCTACGCGCCGTCGCCGAGCCATGATGGGTCCACGCGCGGCCTCCTGAGCCCCGGTCGGTTCACGCGCCGTATCCGAGCCCCAATCGGGCTACGCGCCGTCTCCGAGCCCCGATCCGTCCACGCGCCGTCGCCGAGCAGTGATCGGTCCACGCGAGACTCCTGAGTCCCGGTCGGTACGCGCGCCGTCTCCTGAGCCCCGATCGGTCGACGAGTCGTTTCCTGAGCCCCGATCGGTCCAAGCGGCGTCGCCGAGCCGCGATCGGTCCACGCGCGGCCTCCTGAGCCCCGATTGGTCCACGCGCCGTCACCGAGCAGCGATCGGTCCACGCGCGACCTCCTGAGCCCCGGTTGGTTCACGCGCCGTATCCGAGCCCCCATCGGTCCACGCGTCGTCTCCGAGCCCCGATCCGTCCACGCGCCGTCGCCGAGCAGTGATCGGTCCACGCGAGCCTCCTGAGTCCCGGTCGGTACGCGCGCCGTCTCCTGAGCCCCGATCGGTCGACGAGTCGTTTCCTGAGCCCCGATCGATCCACGCGTCGTCCCCTGAGCCCCGGTCGCTCCACGCGACGATTTCTGAGCCTGGATCAATTGACGCGTCTTCTCCTGAGACCCGATCGCTCCTCGCGCCGTCTCCTGAGCCCCGCTCGGTCCATGCGTCGTCTTCTTAGCGCCGATGCCTCCACGCGCCGTCTCCGAGCCACGATCGGTCTAGGCGCCGCTTTCTGAGCCCCGATCGGTCCAGACGCCGCTTCCTGAGCCCCGATCGGTCCACGCGCCGTCTCCTAAGCGCCAATCGGTCCACGCGCAGTCTCCTAAGCCCCGATCGGTCCAAGCGGCGTCTCCGAGCCCCCATCGGTCCACGCGGCGTTTTCTGAGCACCGTTCGGTCCACGCGTCGTCTTCAAAGCTCCGATGCCTCCACGCGCGGTCTCCGAGCCACGATCGGTCCGTGCGCCGCTTCCAGAGCCCCGAACGGTGCACGCGTCTTCTCCTGATCTCCGATCGGTCCACGCACCGTCTCATATGCCCCGATCGGTCCACGCGCCGTCTCATAAGCCCCGATCGGTCCACTCGCCGTCTCCGAGCGCCGATCGGTTCACGCGCCGTCTCCTGAGCCCCGATCGTTCCACGCACCGTTTCCGAGCCCCGATCGGTCCACGCGCCGTCTCCTGAGCCCGGATCGGTCCACCCGTCGTCCGCGAATCCCCGATCCGTACACGCGTCGTCTCCGAGCCTCGATCGGTCCACGCGTCGTCTCCTAAGCCCCGACCGGTCCACGCGCCGTCTCCTGAGCCCCGAACGTTCCACGCGCCGTCTCCTTTGCCGCGATCCGTCCACGGGCCGTCTCCGAGCTGCTATCGGTAAACGCGCCGTCACCAAGCCCTGATCCGTACACGCGTCGTCTCCGAGCCCCGATCGGTCCACGCGCGGTCGCCGAGCCCGATCGGTCCACGCATCATCTCCTAAGTCCCGAACGGTTAACGTGCCGTCTCCGAGCCCCGATCGGTCCACGCGCCGTCTCCTGAGCCCCGGTCGGTTCACGCGCCGTCTCCGAGCCCCGATCGGTCCACGCATCGTCTCCTAAGCCCCGCTCTGTTAACGCGTCGTCTCCTGAGCACCGATCGGTCAACGCGCCGTTTCCTGAGCCCTGATCGGTCCATGCGTCGTCTTTTAAGCCCCGATACCTCCACGCGCCGTCTCCGAGCCACGATCGGTCCAGGCGACGCTTCCTGAGCCCCGATCGGCCCACGCGTCTTCTCCTAAGCCCCGATCGGTCCACGCGCCGTCTCCTAAGCCCCGATTGATCCACGCGCCGTCTCCGAGCGCCGATCGGTTCACGCGCCATCTCCTGTGCTCCGATCGTTCCACGCGCCGTCTCCGAGCCCCGATCGGTACACGCGCCGTCTCCTGAGCCCCAATCGGTCCACGCGTCGACTTCTAAGCCTCGATCGGTCCACGCGCGTCCTCCTTAGCCCCGGTCGGTCCACGCGCCATCTCCGAGCCCCGATCGGTCCACGGATCGTCTCCTAAGCCCCGATCGGTCCACGCGCCGTCTCCTGAGCCCCGATACATCCACGCGCAGTCGCCAACCCCGATCGGTCCACGCGCGGTCTCCTGAGCCCCGGTCGGTCCACGCGCCGTCTCCGAGCCCCGATCGGTCCGCGCACCGTCTCCTGATCCCCATCGCTCCACGCGGCGTCTCCGGAGCCCCGATCGATCCACGCGAGTCTCCTGAGCCCCGATCGGTCCGCGCGCCGTCATCTGAGCCCCGATCGGTCGACGCGTCGTCTCCGAGACTCGATCGGTCCACGCGCCGTCGCCGAGCCCCGATCGGTCCAGGCGTGGCCTCCTGAGCCCCGGTCGGCCCACGCGCTGTCTCCGAGCCCCGATCGGTCTACGCGTCGTCTCCTAAGCCCCGATCGGTCCACGCGCCGTCTCCCTGAGCCCGATCTGTCCACGCGCTGTCTCCGAGCCCCGATCGGTTCACGGATCGTCTCCTAAGCCCCGATCGGTTAACGCGCCGTCTCCGAGCCCCGATCGGTCCACGCGCCGTCGCCGAATCCCAATTGGTCCACGCGCAACCGCCTGCGCCCCAGTCGGTCCATGCGCGGTCTCCGAGCCCCGATCGGTCCACGCGCCGTCTCCGAGCGCCGATCGGTTTACGCGCCGTCTCCTGAGCCCCGATCGTTCCACGCGCCGTCTCCGAGCTCCGATAGGTAAACGCGTCGTCGCCTACACCCCGATCGGTCCACGCGTCGTCTCCTAAGCCCCGATCGGTCCACGCGGCGTCTCCGAGCCCCGATCGGTCCACGCGTCGTCTCCTAAGCCCCGATCGGTCCACGCACCGTCTCCTGAGCCCCGATCGGTCCACGCGCCGTCTCCTGAGCCCCAATCGCTCCACGCGCCGTTTTCTGAGCACCGTTTGGTCCACGCGTCGTCTCCTAAGCCCCGATCGGTCCACGCGTCGTCTCCTAAGCCCCGATCCGTCGACGCGTCAACTCCCGAGCCACGATCAATTGACGCGTCTTCTCCTGAGCCCGATCGCTCCTCGCGCCGTCTCCTGAACCCCGCTCGGTCCATGCGTCGTCTTCTTAGCCCGGATGCCTCCACGCGCCGTCTCCGAGCCCCGATCGGTCCACGCGTCGTCTCCTAAGCCCCGATTCGTCCACGCGGCGTCTCCGGGCGCCGATGATTTTACGCGCCGTCTCCTGAGACCCGATCGTTCCACGCGCCGTCTCCGAGACCCCATCGATCCACGCGCCGCCTCCTGAGCCCCGATCGGTCCACGCGCCGTCGCCGAACCCCAATTGGTCCACGCGCAACCGCCTGAGCCCCAGTCGGTCCACGCACTGTGTTCGAGCCCCGATCGGTCCACGCGCCGTCTCCGAGCGCCGATCGGTCCACGCAACGTCTCCTAAGCCCCAATCGGTTAACGCGCCGTCTCCTGAGCCCCGATCGTTCTACGCGCCGTCTCCGAGCCCCGATCGGTCCACGCACTGTCTCCTGATCCCCATGGGTCCACGCGGCGCCTCCGGGGCCCCGATCGATCCACGCGAGGCCCCTAAGCCCCGATCGGTCCACACGCAACCGCCTGAGCCCCAGTCGGTCGACGCGCTGTCTCCGAGCCCCGATCGGTCCACGCGTCGTCTCCGAGCCCCGATCGGTCCCCGCGCCGTCGCCGAGCCACGATCGGTCCACGCGCGGCCTCCTGAGCCCCGATCGGTCCACGGGCCGTCGCCGAGCCGCGATCGGTCCACGCGCGGTCTCCTGAGGCCCGGTCGGTTCACGCGCTCTCTCCTGAGCCCCGACCGGTCCACGCGTCGTCTCCTAAGCCCCACTCGGTCCACGCGCCGCCTACGGAGCCCCGATCGATCCACGCGGCGTCTTCTAAGCCCCAATCGGTCCACGCGCCGCCTACGGAGCCCCGATCGATCCACGCGAATCTCCTGAGCTCCGGTCGGTCGACGCGCCGTCTCCGGAGCCCCGATCGGTCCACGCGTCGTCTCCTAAGCCCCGATTTGTCGACGCGTCGTCTCCTGAGCCCCTATCAATTGACGCGTCTTCTCCTGAGCCCCGATCGCTTCTCGTGCCGCCTCCTGAGCCCCGATCCGTCGAGGCGTCGTCTCCGGAGCCCCGATCAATTGACGTGTCTTCTCCTGTGCCCCGATCGCTCCTCGCGCCGTCTCCTGAACCTCGCTCGGTCCATGCGTCGTCTTCTTAGCCCGGATGCCTCCACGCGCCGTCTCCGAGCCACGATCGGTCCAGGCGCCGTCTCCGGAGCCCCGATCGGTCCACACGTCGTCTCCTAAGCCCCGATTCGTCCACCCGGAGTATCCGGGCGCCGATGATTTCACGCGCCGTCTCCTGAGACCCGATCGGTCCACGCGCCGTCGCCGAACCCCAATTGGTCAACGCGCAACCGCCTGAGCCCCAGTCGGTCCACGCACTGTGTCCGAGCCCCGATCGGTCCACGCGCCGTCTTCGAGCGCCGATCGGTCCACGCAACGTCTCCTAAGCCCCAATCGGTTAACGCGCCGTCTCCTGAGCCCCGATCGTTCTACGCACCGTCTCCGAGCCCCGCTCCGTCCACGCGCAGTCGCCGAGCCCCGATCGGTCCACGCGCGGCCTCCTGAGCCCCGGTTGGTTCACGCGCCGTATCCGAGCCCCCATCGGTCCACGCGTCGTCTCCGAGCCCCGATCGGTCCACGCGCCGTCGCCGAGCCATGATCGGCCCACGCGAGGCTCCTGAGCCCCGGTCGGTCCGCGAGCCGTCTCCTGAGCCCCGTCCGCTCCACGCGTCGTCTCCGAGCTCCGATCGGTCCATGCGCCGTTTCCGAGCCCCGATCGGTCCATACGTCGTCTTCTAAGCCCCGATGCCTCCACGCGCCGTCTCCGAGCCACGATCGGTGCAGGCGCCGCTTCGTGAACCCCGATCGGTCCACGCGCCGTCTCCTGAGCCCCGATCGTCCAACGTGCCGTCTCCGAGCACCGATCGGTCCACGCGTCGCCTCCTGAGCTCCGGTCGGTCCACGCGCCGTCTCCTGAGCCCCGATCGGTCCACGCGTCGTCTCCTAAGCCCAGATCGGTCCACGCGTCGTCTCCTAAGCCCCGATCCGTCGACGCGTCGTCTCCCGAGCCACGATCAATTGACGCCTCTTCTCCTGAGCCCGATGGCTCCTCGCGCCGTCTCCTGAGCCCCGATCGGTCCACGCGTCGTGTCCGAGCGCCGATCGGTCCATACGCCGTTTCCTGAGCCCCGAACGGTCCATGCGTCGTCTTCTTAGCCCCGATGCCTCCACGCGCCGTCTCCGAGCCACGATCGGTCCAGGCGCCGCTTCCTGAGCCCCGATCGGTCCACGCGCCGTATCCTAAGCCCCGATCGGTACACGGGCCGTCTCTGAGCGCCGATAAGTTCAAGCGCCTTCTCCTGAGCCCCGATCGTTCCACGCGGCGTCTCCGAGCCCCGATCGATCCACGCGCCATCTCCTGAGCCCCGATCGGTCGACGCGTCGTCTTCTGAGCCTCGATCGATCCACGCGTCGTCTCCTGAGCCCCAACCGCTCCACACGCCGTTACCTGAGCCCCGATCGGTCCACGCATCGTCTCCGAGCACCGATCGGTCCACGCGCCGTTTTCTGAGCACCGTTTGGTCCACGCGTCGTCTTCAAAGCCCCGATGCCTCCACGCGCCGTCTCCAAGCCCCGATCGCCCCTCGCGCCGTCTCCTGAGCCCCGCTCGATCCATGCGTCGTCTTCTTAGCCCCGATGCCTCCACGCGCCGTTTTCGAGACACGATCGGTCCAGGCGCCGCTTCCTGAGCCCCGATCGGTCCACGCGCCGTCTCCTAAGCCCCTATCGGTCCACGCGCCGTCTCCGAGCGCCGATCGGTTCACGCGCTGTCTCCTGAGCCCCGATCGTTCCACGCGCCGTCTCCGAGCCCCGATCCGTCCACGCGCCGTTTCCTGAGCCCGGATCGGTCCACGCGCCGTCGCCGAGCCACGATCGGTCCACGCGCGGCCTCCTGAGCCCCGATCGGTCCACGCGCCGTCGCCGAGCCGCGATCGGTCCACGCGCGGTCTCCTGAGCCCCGGTCGGTTCACGCGCCGTCTCCTGAGCCCCGATCGGTCCACGCGTCGTTCCCTAAGCCCCGATCGATCCACGCGCAGTCTCCAGAGCCCCGATGCGTCCACGCGCAGTCGCCGAGCCCCGATCGGTCCACGCGGGGTCGCCTGAGCCCCGATCGGTCCACGCGCCGTCTCCTAAGCCCCGATCGATCCACGCGCCGACTCCGAGCGCCGCTCGGTTCACGCGCCGTCTCCTGTGCTCCGATCGTTCCACGCGCCCTCTCCGAGCCCCGATCGGTCCACGCGCCGTCTCCTGAGCCCCGATCGTTCCACACGCCGCCTCCTAAGCCCCGATCGGTCCAGGCGTCGTCTCCTAAGCCCCGACCGGTCCACGCGCATTCTCCTCATCCCCGATCGGTCCACGCGTCGTCTCGGAGCCCCGATCGGTCCAGACGCCGCTTCCTGAGCACCGACCGGTCCACGCGTCGTCTCCTGAGCCCCGATCGGTCGACGGGTCCCCTCCTAAGCCCCGATCGGTCCACGCGCCTTCTCCTGAGCCCCGATCGGTCCACGCGCCGTCTCCGAGCGCCGATCATTTCACGTGACGTCTCCTGAGCCCTGATCGTTCCAGGCGTCGTCTTCGAGCCCCGAGCGTTCCACGCGCCGTCTCCTGAGCCCCGGTCGGTCCACGCGCAGTCTCCGAGCCCCGATCGGTGCACGTGCCGTATCCTAAGCCCCGATCGGTACACGGGCCGTCTCTGAGCGCCGATAAGTTCAAGCGCCTTCTCCTGAGCCCCGATCGTTCCACGCGGCGTCTCCGAGCCCCGATCGATCCACGCGCCATCTCCTGAGCCCCGATCGGTCGACGCGTCGTCTTCTGAGCCTCGATCGATCCACGCGTCGTCTCCTGAGCCCCAACCGCTCCACACGCCGTTACCTGAGCCCCGATCGGTCCACGCATCGTCTCCGAGCACCGATCGGTCCACGCGCCGTTTTCTGAGCACCGTTTGGTCCACGCGTCGTCTTCAAAGCCCCGATGCCTCCACGCGCCGTCTCCAAGCCCCGATCGCCCCTCGCGCCGTCTCCTGAGCCCCGCTCGATCCATGCGTCGTCTTCTTAGCCCCGATGCCTCCACGCGCCGTTTTCGAGACACGATCGGTCCAGGCGCCGCTTCCTGAGCCCCGATCGGTCCACGCGCCGTCTCCTAAGCCCCTATCGGTCCACGCGCCGTCTCCGAGCGCCGATCGGTTCACGCGCTGTCTCCTGAGCCCCGATCGTTCCACGCGCCGTCTCCGAGCCCCGATCCGTCCACGCGCCGTTTCCTGAGCCCGGATCGGTCCACGCGCCGTCGCCGAGCCACGATCGGTCCACGCGCGGCCTCCTGAGCCCCGATCGGTCCACGCGCCGTCGCCGAGCCGCGATCGGTCCACGCGCGGTCTCCTGAGCCCCGGTCGGTTCACGCGCCGTCTCCTGAGCCCCGATCGGTCCACGCGTCGTTCCCTAAGCCCCGATCGATCCACGCGCAGTCTCCAGAGCCCCGATGCGTCCACGCGCAGTCGCCGAGCCCCGATCGGTCCACGCGGGGTCGCCTGAGCCCCGATCGGTCCACGCGCCGTCTCCTAAGCCCCGATCGATCCACGCGCCGACTCCGAGCGCCGCTCGGTTCACGCGCCGTCTCCTGTGCTCCGATCGTTCCACGCGCCCTCTCCGAGCCCCGATCGGTCCACGCGCCGTCTCCTGAGCCCCGATCGTTCCACACGCCGCCTCCTAAGCCCCGATCGGTCCAGGCGTCGTCTCCTAAGCCCCGACCGGTCCACGCGCATTCTCCTCATCCCCGATCGGTCCACGCGTCGTCTCGGAGCCCCGATCGGTCCAGACGCCGCTTCCTGAGCACCGACCGGTCCACGCGTCGTCTCCTGAGCCCCGATCGGTCGACGGGTCCCCTCCTAAGCCCCGATCGGTCCACGCGCCTTCTCCTGAGCCCCGATCGGTCCACGCGCCGTCTCCGAGCGCCGATCATTTCACGTGACGTCTCCTGAGCCCTGATCGTTCCAGGCGTCGTCTTCGAGCCCCGAGCGTTCCACGCGCCGTCTCCTGAGCCCCGGTCGGTCCACGCGCAGTCTCCGAGCCCCGATCGGTGCACGTGCCGTCTCCCAGCCCCGATCGGTCCACGCGCCGTCTCCTAAGCCCCGATCGGTGAACGCGCCGTCTCCCCGCCTCGATCGGTCCACGCGCCGTCTCCTGAGCCCCGATCGGTCCACGCGCCGTCTCCGAGCCCCGATCGGTGCACGTGCCGTCTCCCAGCCCCGATCGGTCCACGCGCCGTCTCCTAAGCCCCAATCTGTCCACGACCCGTCTCCGAGCCCCGATCGGTGCACTCGCCGTCTCCTAAGCCCCGATCGGTCCACGCGCCGTCTCCGAGCCCCGATCGGTGCACGCGCCGTCTCCTAAGCCCCGATCGGTCCACCCGTCGTCTCCTGAGCCCCGATCGCGCCACACGCCGTTTCCTGAGCCCCGATCGGTCCACGCGTCGTCTTCAACGCCCCGATGCCTCCACGGGCCGTCTCCGAGCCACGATCGGTCCGTGCGCCGCTTCGACAACCCCGATCGGTCCACGCGTCATCTCCTGATCTCCGATCGGTCCACGCACCGTCTCCTATGCCCCGATCGGTCCATGCGCCGTCTCCGAGCGCCGATCGGTTGACGCGCCGTCTCCTGAGCCCCGATCGTTCCACGCGCCGTCTCCTGAGCCCCAATCGGTCCACACGCTGTGTCGTGAGCCCCGATAGGTACACGCGTCGTCTCCTACGCCCGATCAGTCCACGCGTCGTCTCCTGATCCCAATCGGTCCACGCGGCGCCTCCGGAGCCCCGATCGATCTACGCGAGTCTCCTGAGACCCGATCGTTCCACGCGCCGTCTCCGAGCCCCGATCGGCCCGCGTGCCGCATTCTAAGCCACGGTCCATCCACGCGCCGTCTCCGAGCCCCGCTCCATCCACGCGTCGTCTCCTAAGCCCCGATCGGTCTACGCGCCGTCTCCTAAGCCCCGATTGATCCACGCGCCGTCTCCCAGCCCCGATCGATCCACGCGCCGTCTCCTAAGCCCCAATCGGTCCACGCGTCGGCTCCTAAGCCCCGATCCATCGACGCGTCGTCTCCTGAGCCCCGATCGATCCACGCGCCGCCTCCTGAGCCCCGATCGCTCCACGCACCGTTTCCTGATCCCCGATCGGTCCACACGCCGTCTCCGAGCCCCGATCGGTCCGCGTGCCGCATTCTAAGCCACGGTCCATCTACGCACCGTCTCCGAGCCCCGCTCGATTCACGCGTCGTCTCCTAAGCCCCGATCGGTCCGTGCGCCGCTTCCAGAGGCCTATCGGTCCACGCGTCTTCTCCTGATCTCCGATCGGTCCACGCACCGTCTCCTAAGCCCCGATCATTCCACGCGCCGTCTCCGAGCCCCGATCGGTCCACGCGCCGTCTCCTAAGCCCCGATCGGTCAACGCGCCTTCTCCTCAGCCCCGATCGGTCCACGCGCCGTCGTCGAGCCATGATCGGCCCACGCGAGGCTCCTGAGCCCCGGTCGGTCCGCGAGCCGTCTCCTGAGCCCCGATCGGTCGACGCGTCGTTTCCTGAACCCCGATCAGTCCACGCGCCGTCTCCTAAGCCCGGATCGTTCCACGCGCCGTCCTCGAGCCCCGATCGGTCCACGCGCCGTCTCCTGAGCCCGGATCGGTCCACGCGTCGGCTCCTAAGCCCCGATTGGTCCACGCGTCGTCTCCTAAGCCCCGATCCGTCGACATGGCGTCTCCTGAGCCCCGATCGATCCACGCGTCTTCTCCTGAGCCCCGACCGCTCCACGCGTCGTCTTCCAGCTCCGATCGGTCCATGCGCCGTTTCCGAGCCCCGATCGGTCCATGCGTCGTCTTCTAAGCGCCGATGCCTCCACGCGCCGTCTCCGAGCCACGATCGGTGCAGGCGCCGCTTCGTGAACCCCGATCGGTCCACGCGCCGTCTCCTGAGCCCCGATCGTCCAACGTGCCGTCTCCGAGCACCGATCGGTCCACGCGTCGCCTCCTGAGCTCCGGTCGGTCCACGCGCCGTCTCCTGAGCCCCGATCGGTCCACGCGTCGTCTCCTAAGCCCCGATCGGTCCACGCGTCGTCTCCTAAGCCCCGATCCGTCGACGCGTCGTCTCCCGAGCCACGATCAATTGACGCCTCTTCTCCTGAGCCCGATGGCTCCTCGCGCCGTCTCCTGAGCCCCGATCGGTCCACGCGTCGTGTCCGAGCGCCGATCGGTCCATACGCCGTTTCCTGAGCCCCGAACGGTCCATGCGTCGTCTTCTTAGCCCCGATGCCTCCACGCGCCGTCTCCGAGCCACGATCGGTCCAGGCGCCGCTTCCTGGGCCCCGATCGGTCCACGCGCCGTATCCTAAGCCCCGATCGGTACACGGGCCGTCTCTGAGCGCCGATAAGTTCAAGCGCCTTCTCCTGAGCCCCGATCGTTCCACGCGGCGTCTCCGAGCCCCGATCGATCCACGCGCCATCTCCTGAGCCCCGATCGGTCGACGCGTCGTCTTCTGAGCCTCGATCGATCCACGCGTCGTCTCCTGAGCCCCAACCGCTCCACACGCCGTTACCTGAGCCCCGATCGGTCCACGCATCGTCTCCGAGCACCGATCGGTCCACGCGCCGTTTTCTGAGCACCGTTTGGTCCACGCGTCGTCTTCAAAGCCCCGATGCCTCCACGCGCCGTCTCCAAGCCCCGATCGCCCCTCGCGCCGTCTCCTGAGCCCCGCTCGATCCATGCGTCGTCTTCTTAGCCCCGATGCCTCCACGCGCCGTTTTCGAGCCACGATCGGTCCAGGCGCCGCTTCCTGAGCCCCGATCGGTCCACGCGCCGTCTCCTAAGCCCCTATCGGTCCACGCGCCGTCTCCGAGCGCCGATCGGTTCACGCGCTGTCTCCTGAGCCCCGATCGTTCCACGCGCCGTCTCCGAGCCCCGATCCGTCCACGCGCCGTCTCCTGAGCCCGGATCGGTCCACGCGCCGTCGCCGAGCCACGATCGGTCCACGCGCGGCCTCCTGAGCCCCGATCGGTCCACGCGCCGTCGCCGAGCCGCGATCGGTCCACGCGCGGTCTCCTGAGCCCCGGTCGGTTCACGCGCCGTCTCCTGAGCCCCGATCGGTCCACGCGTCGTTCCCTAAGCCCCGATCGATCCACGCGCAGTCTCCAGAGCCCCGATGCGTCCACGCGCAGTCGCCGAGCCCCGATCGGTCCACGCGGGGTCGCCTGAGCCCCGATCGGTCCACGCGCCGTCTCCTAAGCCCCGATCGATCCACGCGCCGACTCCGAGCGCCGCTCGGTTCACGCGCCGTCTCCTGTGCTCCGATCGTTCCACGCGCCCTCTCCGAGCCCCGATCGGTCCACGCGCCGTCTCCTGAGCCCCGATCGTTCCACACGCCGCCTCCTAAGCCCCGATCGGTCCAGGCGTCGTCTCCTAAGCCCCGACCGGTCCACGCGCCTTCTCCTCATCCCCGATCGGTCCACGCGTCGTCTCGGAGCCCCGATCGGTCCAGACGCCGCTTCCTGAGCACCGACCGGTCCACGCGTCGTCTCCTGAGCCCCGATCGGTCGACGGGTCCCCTCCTAAGCCCCGATCGGTCCACGCGCCTTCTCCTGAGCCCCGATCGGTCCACGCGCCGTCTCCGAGCGCCGATCATTTCACGTGACGTCTCCTGAGCCCTGATCGTTCCAGGCGTCGTCTTCGAGCCCCGAGCGTTCCACGCGCCGTCTCCTGAGCCCCGGTCGGTCCACGCGCAGTCTCCGAGCCCCGATCGGTGCACGTGCCGTCTCCCAGCCCCGATCGGTCCACGCGCCGTCTCCTAAGCCCCGATCGGTGAACGCGCCGTCTCCCCGCCTCGATCGGTCCACGCGCCGTCTCCTGAGCCCCGATCGGTCCACGCGCCGTCTCCGAGCCCCGATCGGTGCACGTGCCGTCTCCCAGCCCCGATCGGTCCACGCGCCGTCTCCTAAGCCCCAATCTGTCCACGACCCGTCTCCGAGCCCCGATCGGTGCACTCGCCGTCTCCTAAGCCCCGATCGGTCCACGCGCCGTCTCCGAGCCCCGATCGGTGCACGCGCCGTCTCCTAAGCCCCGATCGGTCCACGCGTCGTCTCCTGAGCCCCGATCGCGCCACACGCCGTTTCCTGAGCCCCGATCGGTCCACGCGTCGTCTTCAACGCCCCGATGCCTCCACGGGCCGTCTCCGAGCCACGATCGGTCCGTGCGCCGCTTCGACAACCCCGATCGGTCCACGCGTCATCTCCTGATCTCCGATCGGTCCACGCACCGTCTCCTATGCCCCGATCGGTCCATGCGCCGTCTCCGAGCGCCGATCGGTTGACGCGCCGTCTCCTGAGCCCCGATCGTTCCACGCGCCGTCTCCTGAGCCCCAATCGGTCCACACGCTGTGTCGTGAGCCCCGATAGGTACACGCGTCGTCTCCTACGTCCGATCAGTCCACGCGTCGTCTCCTGATCCCAATCGGTCCACGCGGCGCCTCCGGAGCCCCGATCGATCTACGCGAGTCTCCTGAGACCCGATCGTTCCACGCGCCGTCTCCGAGCCCCGATCGGCCCGCGTGCCGCATTCTAAGCCACGGTCCATCCACGCGCCGTCTCCGAGCCCCGCTCCATCCACGCGTCGTCTCCTAAGCCCCGATCGGTCTACGCGCCGTCTCCTAAGCCCCGATTGATCCACGCGCCGTCTCCCAGCCCCGATCGATCCACGCGCCGTCTCCTAAGCCCAAATCGGTCCACGCGTCGGCTCCTAAGCCCCGATCCATCGACGCGTCGTCTCCTGACCCCGATCGATCCACGCGCCGCCTCCTGAGCCCCGATCGCTCCACGCACCGTTTCCTGATCCCCGATCGGTCCAGACGCCGTCTCCGAGCCCCGATCGGTCCGCGTGCCGCATTCTAAGCCACGGTCCATCTACGCACCGTCTCCGAGCCCCGCTCGATTCACGCGTCGTCTCCTAAGCCCCGATCGGTCCGTGCGCCGCTTCCAGAGGCCTATCGGTCCACGCGTCTTCTCCTGATCTCCGATCGGTCCACGCACCGTCTCCTAAGCCCCGATCATTCCACGCGCCGTCTCCGAGCCCCGATCGGTCCACGCGCCGTCTCCTAAGCCCCGATCGGTCAACGCGCCTTCTCCTCAGCCCCGATTGGTCCACGCGCCGTCTCCGAGCGCCGATCGGTTCACGCGCCGTCTCCTGAGCCCCGATCGCTCCACGCGCCGTCTCCGAGCACTGATCGGTCCACGCGCCGTCTCCTGAGCCCGGATCGGTCCACGCGCCGTCGCCGAACCCCAATTGGTCCACGCGCAACCGTCTGAGCCCCGGTTGGTCCACGCGCTGTCTCCGAGCCCCGATCGGTCCACGCGTCGTATCCGAACCCCGATCGGTCCACGCGCCGTCGCCGAGCCATGATCGGTCCACGCGCGGCCTCCTGAGCCCCGGTTGGTTCACGCGCCGTATCCGAGCCCCCATCGGTCCACGCGTCGTCTCCGAGCCCCGATCGGTCCACGCGCCGTCGTCGAGCCATGATCGGCCCACGCGAGGCTCCTGAGCCCCGGTCGGTCCGCGAGCCGTCTCCTGAGCCCCGATCGGTCCACGCGCCGTCTCCTGAGCTCCGAACGGTCCACACCCCTTGTCCTGAGCCCCGATCGGCCGACCCGTCGTCTCCTAAGCCCCGACCGGTTCACGCGCCGTCTCCTGTGCACCGATCGAATCTCGTGCCGTCTCCTAAGCCCCGATCGGTCCACACGTCGTCTCCTAAGCCCCAATCGGTCCACGCGTCGTCTCCTATGCCCCGATCCGTCGCCGCGTCGTCTCCTGAGCCCCGATCAATTGACGCGTCTTCTCCAGAGCCCCGATCGCTCCTCGCGCCGTCTCGTGAGCCCCGCTCGGTCCATGCGTCGTCTTCTTAGCCCCGATGCCTCCACGCGTCGTCTCCTAAGCCCCGATCTGTCCACGCGCCGTCTCCGGGCCCCGATCGGTCCACGCTAGGCTCCTGAGCCCCGGCCGGTCCGCGCGCCGTCTCCTGAGCCCCGAACGGTCGACGCGTCGTCTCCTGAGCCCCGATCGATCCACGCGCCGTCTTCTAAGCCCCGATCGGTCCAGGCGCCGTCTCCTAATCCCCAATCTGTCCACGACCCGTCTCCGGGCCCCGATCGGTGCACGCGCCGTCTCCTAAGCCCCGATTGGTCCACGCGCCGTCTCCGAGCGCCGATCGGTGCACGCGTCGTCTCCTGATCTCCGATCGGTCCACGCGCCGTCTCCTGAGCCCCGATTGCTCCACGCGCCGTTTTCTGAGCACCGTTCGGTCCATGCGTCGTCTTCTAAGCCCCGATGCCTCCACGCGCCGTCTCCGAGCCACGATCGGTGCAGGCGCCGCTTCCTGAGCACCGATCGGTCCACGCGCTGTCTCCTGAGCCCCGATACATCCACGCGCCGTCTCCTGAGCCCCGATCATTCCACGCGCCGTATCCGAGCCCCAATCGGTCCACGCGCCGTCTCCTGAGCCCCGATCGTTCCACGCGCCGTCTCCGAGCCCCGATCGTTCCACGCGGCGCCTCCGGAGCCCCCATCGATCCACGCGAGTCTCCTGAGCCCCAGTCGGTCCGCGCGCCGTCTCCTGAGCCCCGATTGTTCGACGCGTCGTCTCCTGAGCCCCGATCGATCCACGCGTCGTCTCCTGAGCCCCGATCGCGCCACACGCCGTTTCCTGAGCCCCGATCGGTAAACGCGCCGTCACCAAGTCCCGATCCGTACACGCGTCGTCTCCGAGCCCCGATGGGTCCACGCGCCGTCGCCGAGCCTCGATCGGTCCACGCGCAGCCTCCTAAGCCCCGGTCGGTTCACGCGCGATCTCCGAGCCGCGATCGGTCCACGCGCCGTCTCCTGAGCCCCGATACGTCCACGCGCAGTCGCCGAGCCCCGATCGGTCCACGCGCGGTCTCCTGAGACCCAATCGGTCCACTCGCTGTCTCCTGATCCCCGATAGGTACACGCGTCGTCTCCTACGCCCCGATCGGTCCACGCGCCGCCTTCGTGCCCCGATCGGTCCACGCACCGCCTCCTGATCCCCATCGGTCCACACGCCGTCTCCTGAGCCACGATCGATCCACATGCCGTCTCCGAGCCCCGATCGGTCCGCGTGCCGCATTCTAAGCCACGGTCCATCCACGCGCCGTCTCCGAGCCCCGATCGGTCCACGCGTCGTCTCCTAAGCCCTGATCGGTCCTCGTGCCTTCTGCGAGCCCCGAAGGGTCCACGCGCAGCCTCCTGAGCTCCGATCGGTCGACGCGTCGTCTCCTGAGCCCCGATCGATCCACGGGTCTTCCCCTGAGCCCCGACCGCTCCACGCGCCGTCTCCTGAGCCCGGATCGGTCCACGCGTCGTCTCCGAGCCCCGATCGGTCCACGCGCCGTCCCCGAGCCCCGATCGGTCCACGCGCTGTTTCCTGAGCCCCGATACGTCCACGCGCATTCGCCGAGCCCTGATCGGTCCACGCGCTGTCTCCTGAGCCCCGATAGGTACACGCGTCGTCTTCTAAGCCCCGATCGATCCACGCGTCGTCTCCTGAGCCCCGATCGCGCCACACGCCGTTTCCTGAGCCCCGATCGGTTAACGCGCCGTCTCCCCGCCCCGATCGCTCCACGCGCGGCCTCCTGACCCCCGATCATTCCACGCGCCGTCTCCGAGCCCCGATCCGTCCACGCGCCGTCTCCTAAGCCCCGTTCGGTCCAAGCGCCTTCTCCTAAAGCCCGGTCGGTCCACGCGCCGTCTCCGAGCCCCGATCGGTCCACGCATCGTCTCCTAAGCCCCGATCGGCTAACGCGTCGACTCCGAGCCGCGATCGTTCCACGCGCCGTCCCCGATCCCCGATCGATCCACGCGCCGTCTCCGAGCGCCGATCATTCCACGCCCCGTCTCCGAGCCCCGATCGGTCCACGCGCCGTCTCCTAAGCCCCTATCGGTCCACGCGCCGTCTGCGAGCGCCGATCGGTTCACGCGCCGTCTCCTGAGCCCCGATCGTTCCACGCGCCGTCTCCGAGCCCCGATCCGTTCACGCGCCGTCTCCTGAGCCCGGATCGGTCCACGCGTCATCGCCGAATCCCCGATCCGTACACGCGTCGTCTCCGAGCCTCGATCGGTCCACGCGCCGTCGCGGAGCCCCGATCGGTCCAGGCGTGGCCTCCTGAGCCTCGATTGGTCCACGCGCGGCCTCCTGAGCCCCGGTCGGTTCACGCGCCGTCTCCGAGCCCCGATCGGTCCACGCACTGTCTCCTGATCCCCATGGGTCCACGCGGCGCCTCCGGGGCCCCGATCGATCCACGCGAGGCTCCTAAGCCCCGATCGGTCCACGCGCAACCGCCTGAGCCCCAGTCGGTCGACGCGCTATCTCCGAGCCCCGATCGGTCCACGCGTCGTCTCCGAGCCCCGATCGGTCCACGCGCCGTCGCCGAGCCACGATCGGTCCACGCGCGGCCTCCTGAGCCCCGATCGGTCCACGCGCCGTCGCCGAGCCGCGATCGGTCGACGCCCGGTCTCCTGAGCCCCGGTCGGTTCACGCGCTCTCTCCTGAGCCCCGACCGGTCCACGCGTCGTCTCCTAAGCCCCACTCGGTCCACGCGCCGCCTACGGAGCCCCGATCGATCCACGCGTCGTCTTCTAAGCCCCAATCGGTCCACGCGCCGCCTACGGAGCCCCGATCGATCCACGTGAATCTCCTGAGCTCCGGTCGGTCGACGCGCCGTCTCCGGAGCCCCGATCGGTCCACGCGTCGTCTCCTAAGCCCCGATTCGTCGACGCGTCGTCTCCTGAGCCCCGATCAATTGACGCGTCTTCTCCTGAGCCCCGATCGCTTCTCTTGCTGCCTCCTGAGCCCCGATCCGTCGAGGCGTCGTCTCCGGAGCCCCGATCAATTGACGTGTCTTCTCCTGTGCCCCGATCGCTCCTCGCGCCGTCTCCTGAACCCCGCTCGGTCCGTGCGTCGTCTTCTTAGCCCCGATGCCTCCACGCGCCGTCTCCGAGCCACGATCGGTCCAGGCGCCGCTTCCTGAGCCCCGATCGGTCCATGCGCCGTATCCTAAGCCCCGATCGGTCCACGTGCCGTTTCTGAGCGCCGATAAGTTCAAGCGCCGTCTCCTGAGCCCCGATCGTTCCACGCGGCGTCTCCGAGCCCCGATTCGTCCACCCGGCGTATCCGGGCGCCGATGATTTCACGCGCCGTCTCCTGAGACCCGATCGGTCCACGCGCCGTCGCCGAACCCCAATTGGTCAACGCGCAACCGCCTGAGCCCCAGTCGGTCCACGCACTGTGTCCGAGCCCCGATCGGTCCACGCGCCGTCTCCGAGCCACGATCGGTCCAGGCGCCGTCTCCGGAGCCCCGATCGGTCCACGCGTCGTCTCCTAAGCCCCGATTTGTCGACGCGTCGTCTCCTGAGCCCCTATCAATTGACGCGTCTTCTCCTGTGCCCCGATCGCTCCTCGCGCCGTCTCCTGAACCTCGCTCGGTCCATGCGTCGTCTTCTTAGCCCGGATGCCTCCACGCGCCGTCTCCGAGCAACGATCGGTCCAGGCGCCGTCTCCGGAGCCCCGATCGGTCCACGCGTCGTCTCCTAAGCCCCGATTCGTCCACCCGGCGTATCCGGGCGCCGATGATTTCACGCGCCGTCTCCTGAGACCCGATCGGTCCACGCGCCGTCGCCGAACCCCAATTGGTCAACGCGCAACCGCCTGAGCCCCAGTCGGTCCACGCACTGTGTCCGAGCCCCGATCGGTCCACGCGCCGTCTTCGAGCGCCGATCGGTCCACGCAACGTCTCCTAAGCCCCAATCGGTTAACGCGCCGTCTCCTGAGCCCCGATCGTTCTACGCACCGTCTCCGAGCCCCGCTCCGTCCACGCGCAGTCGCCGAGCCCCGATCGGTTCACGCGCGGTCTCCTGAGCCCCGGTCGGTCCACGCGCCGTGTCCTGAGCCCCGATCGGTCCACGCGTCGTCTCCTAAGCCCTGATCGGTCCACGCGTCGTCTCCTAAGCCCCGATCCGTCGACGCGTCGTCTCCTGAGCCACGATCAATTGACGCGTCTTCTCCTGAGCCCCATCGCTCCTCGCGCCGTCTCCTGAGCCCCGATCGGTCCACGCGTCGTGTCCGAGCTCCGATCGGTCCATACGCCGTTTCCTGAGCCCCGATCGGTCCATGCGTCGTCTTCTTAGCCCCGATGCCTCCACGCGCCGTCTCCGAGCCACGATCGGTCCAGGCGCCGCTTCCTGAGCCCCGATCGGTCCACGCGCCGTCTCCTAAGCCCCGCTCGATCCATGCGTCGTCTTCTTAGCCCCGATGCCTCCACGCGCCGTTTTCGAGCCACGATCGGTCCAGGCGCCGCTTCCTGAGCCCCGATCGGTCCACGCGCCGTCTCCTAAGCCCCTATCGGTCCACGCGCCGTCTCCGAGCGCCGATCGGTTCACGCGCTGTCTCCTGAGCCCCGATCGTTCCACGCGCCGTCTCCGAGCCCCGATCCGTCCACGCGCCGTCTCCTGAGCCCGGATCGGTCCACGCGCCGTCGCCGAGCCACGATCGGTCCACGCGCGGCCTCCTGAGCCCCGATCGGTCCACGCGCCGTCGCCGAGCCGCGATCGGTCCACGCGCGCTCTCCTGAGCCCCGGTCGGTTCACGCGCCGTCTCCTGAGCCCCGATCGGTCCACGCGTCGTTTCCTAAGCCCCGATCGATCCACGCGCAGTCTCCAGAGCCCCGATGCGTCCACGCGCAGTCGCCGAGCCCCGATCGGTCCACGCGGGGTCGCCTGAGCCCCGATCGGTCCACGCGCCGTCTCCTAAGCCCCGATCGATCCACGCGCCGACTCCGAGCGCCGCTCGGTTCACGCGCCGTCTCCTGTGCTCCGATCGTTCTACGCGCCCTCTCCGAGCCCCGATCGGTCCACGCGCCGTCTCCTGAGCCCCGATCGTTCCACACGCCGCCTCCTAAGCCCCGATCGGTCCAGGCGTCGTCTCCTAAGCCCCGACCGGTCCACGCGCCTTCTCCTCATCCCCGATCGGTCCACGCGTCGTCTCGGAGCCCCGATCGGTCCAGACGCCGCTTCCTGAGCACCGACCGGTCCACGCGTCGTCTCCTGAGCCCCGATCGGTCGACGGGTCCCCTCCTAAGCCCCGATCGGTCCACGCGCCTTCTCCTGAGCCCCGATCGGTCCACGCGCCGTCTCCGAGCGCCGATCATTTCACGTGACGTCTCCTGAGCCCTGATCGTTCCAGGCGTCGTCTTCGAGCCCCGAGCGTTCCACGCGCCGTCTCCTGAGCCCCGGTCGGTCCACGCGCAGTCTCCGAGCCCCGATCGGTGCACGTGCCGTCTCCCAGCCCCGATCGGTCCACGCGCCGTCTCCTAAGCCCCGATCGGTGAACGCGCCGTCTCCCCGCCTCGATCGGTCCACGCGCCGTCTCCTGAGCCCCGATCGGTCCACGCGCCGTCTCCGAGCCCCGATCGGTGCACGTGCCGTCTCCCAGCCCCGATCGGTCCACGCGCCGTCTCCTAAGCCCCAATCTCTCCACGACCCGTCTCCGAGCCCCGATCGGTGCACTCGCCGTCTCCTAAGCCCCGATCGGTCCACGCGCCGTCTCCGAGCCCCGATCGGTGCACGCGCCGTCTCCTAAGCCCCGATCGGTCCACGCGTCGTCTCCTGAGCCCCGATCGCGCCACACGCCGTTTCCTGAGCCCCGATCGGTCCACGCGTCGTCTTCAACGCCCCGATGCCTCCACGGGCCGTCTCCGAGCCACGATCGGTCCGTGCGCCGCTTCGACAACCCCGATCGGTCCACGCGTCATCTCCTGATCTCCGATCGGTCCACGCACCGTCTCCTATGCCCCGATCGGTCCATGCGCCGTCTCCGAGCGCCGATCGGTTGACGCGCCGTCTCCTGAGCCCCGATCGTTCCACGCGCCGTCTCCTGAGCCCCAATCGGTCCACACGCTGTGTCGTGAGCCCCGATAGGTACACGCGTCGTCTCCTACGTCCGATCAGTCCACGCGTCGTCTCCTGATCCCAATCGGTCCACGCGGCGCCTCCGGAGCTCCGATCGATCTACGCGAGTCTCCTGAGACCCGATCGTTCCACGCGCCGTCTCCGAGCCCCGATCGGCCCGCGTGCCGCATTCTAAGCCACGGTCCATCCACGCGCCGTCTCCGAGCCCCGCTCCATCCACGCGTCGTCTCCTAAGCCCCGATCGGTCTACGCGCCGTCTCCTAAGCCCCGATTGATCCACGCGCCGTCTCCCAGCCCCGATCGATCCACGCGCCGTCTCCTAAGCCCCAATCGGTCCACGCGTCGGCTCCTAAGCCCCGATCCATCGACGCGTCGTCTCCTGAGCCCCGATCGATCCACGCGCCGCCTCCTGAGCCCCGATCGCTCCACGCACCGTTTCCTGATCCCCGATCGGTCCAGACGCCGTCTCCGAGCCCCGATCGGTCCGCGTGCCGCATTCTAAGCCACGGTCCATCTACGCACCGTCTCCGAGCCCCGCTCGATTCACGCGTCGTCTCCTAAGCCCCGATCGGTCCGTGCGCCGCTTCCAGAGGCCTATCGGTCCACGCGTCTTCTCCTGATCTCCGATCGGTCCACGCACCGTCTCCTAAGCCCCGATCATTCCACGCGCCGTCTCCGAGCCCCGATCGGTCCACGCGCCGTCTCCTAAGCCCCGATCGGTCAACGCGCCTTCTCCTCAGCCCCGATTGGTCCACGCGCCGTCTCCGAGCGCCGATCGGTTCACGCGCCGTCTCCTGAGCCCCGATCGCTCCACGCGCCGTCTCCGAGCACCGATCGGTCCACGCGCCGTCTCCTGAGCCCGGATCGGTCCACGCGCCGTCGCCGAACCCCAATTGGTCCACGCGCAACCGTCTGAGCCCCGGTTGGTCCACGCGCTGTCTCCGAGCCCCGATCGGTCCACGCGTCGTATCCGAACCCCGATCGGTCCACGCGCCGTCGCCGAGCCATGATCGGTCCACCCGCGGCCTCCTGAGCCCCGGTTGGTTCACGCGCCGTATCCGAGCCCCCATCGGTCCACGCGTCGTCTCCGAGCCCCGATCGGTCCACGCGCCGTCGTCGAGCCATGATCGGCCCACGCGAGGCTCCTGAGCCCCGGTCGGTCCGCGAGCCGTCTCCTGAGCCCCGATCGGTCGACGCGTGGTTTCCTGAACCCCGATCAGTCCACGCGCCGTCTCCTAAGCCCGGATCGTTCCACGCGCCGTCCTCGAGCCCCGATCGGTCCACGCGCCGTCTCCTGAGCCCGGATCGGTCCACGCGTCGGCTCCTAAGCCCCGATTGGTCCACGCGTCGTCTCCTAAGCCCCGATCCGTCGACATGTCGTCTCCTGAGCCCCGATCGATCCACGCGTCTTCTCCTGAGCCCCGACCGCTCCACGCGTCGTCTTCCAGCTCCGATCGGTCCATGCGCCGTTTCCGAGCCCCGATCAGTCCATGCGTCGTCTTCTAAGCGCCGATGCCTCCACGCGCCGTCTCCGAGCTCCGATCGGTCCACGCGCCGTCTCGAAGCCTCGATCCGTACACGCGTCGTCTCCGAGCCCCGATCGGTCCACGCGCCATCGCCGAACCCCGATCGGTCCACGCGCCGTCTCCTGAGCTCCGAACGGTCCACACCCCTTGTCCTGAGCCCCGATCGGCCGACCCGTCGTCTCCTAAGCCCCGACCGGTTCACGCGCCGTCTCCTGTGCACCGATCGAATCTCGTGCCGTCTCCTAAGCCCCGATCGGTCCACACGTCGTCTCCTAAGCCCCAATCGGTCCACGCGTCGTCTCCTATGCCCCGATCCGTCGCCGCGTCGTCTCCTGAGCCCCGATCAATTGACGCGTCTTCTCCAGAGCCCCGATCGCTCCTCGCGCCGTCTCGTGAGCCCCGCTCGGTCCATGCGTCGTCTTCTTAGCCCCGATGCCTCCACGCGTCGTCTCCTAAGCCCCGATCTGTCCACGCGCCGTCTCCGGGCCCCGATCGGTCCACGCTAGGCTCCTGAGCCCCGGCCGGTCCGCGCGCCGTCTCCTGAGCCCCGAACGGTCGACGCGTCGTCTCCTGAGCCCCGATCGATCCACGCGCCGTCTTCTAAGCCCCGATCGGTCCAGGCGCCGTCTCCTAATCCCCAATCTGTCCACGACCCGTCTCCGGGCCCCGATCGGTGCACGCGCCGTCTCCTAAGCCCCGATTGGTCCACGCGCCGTCTCCGAGCGCCGATCGGTGCACGCGTCGTCTCCTGATCTCCGATCGGTCCACGCGCCGTCTCCTGAGCCCCGATTGCTCCACGCGCCGTTTTCTGAGCACCGTTCGGTCCATGCGTCGTCTTCTAAGCCCCGATGCCTCCACGCGCCGTCTCCGAGCCACGATCGGTGCAGGCGCCGCTTCCTGAGCACCGATCGGTCCACGCGCTGTCTCCTGAGCCCCGATACATCCACGCGCCGTCTCCTGAGCCCCGATCATTCCACGCGCCGTATCCGAGCCCCAATCGGTCCACGCGCCGTCTCCTGAGCCCCGATCGTTCCACGCGCCGTCTCCGAGCCCCGATCGTTCCACGCGGCGCCTCCGGAGCCCCCATCGATCCACGCGAGTCTCCTGAGCCCCAGTCGGTCCGCGCGCCGTCTCCTGAGCCCCGATTGTTCGACGCGTCGTCTCCTGAGCCCCGATCGATCCACGCGTCGTCTCCTGAGCCCCGATCGCGCCACACGCCGTTTCCTGAGCCCCGATCGGTAAACGCGCCGTCACCAAGCCCCGATCCGTACACGCGTCGTCTCCGAGCCCCGATGGGTCCACGCGCCGTCGCCGAGCCTCGATCGGTCCACGCGCAGCCTCCTAAGCCCCGGTCGGTTCACGCGCGATCTCCGAGCCGCGATCGGTCCACGCGCCGTCTCCTGAGCCCCGATACGTCCACGCGCAGTCGCCGAGCCCCGATCGGTCCACGCGCGGTCTCCTGAGACCCAATCGGTCCACTCGCTGTCTCCTGATCCCCGATAGGTACACGCGTCGTCTCCTACGCCCCGATCGGTCCACGCGCCGCCTTCGTGCCCCGATCGGTCCACGCACCGCCTCCTGATCCCCATCGGTCCACACGCCGTCTCCTGAGCCACGATCGATCCACATGCCGTCTCCGAGCCCCGATCGGTCCGCGTGCCGCATTCTAAGCCACGGTCCATCCACGCGCCGTCTCCGAGCCCCGATCGGTCCACGCGTCGTCTCCTAAGCCCTGATCGGTCCTCGTGCCTTCTGCGAGCCCCGAAGGGTCCACGCGCAGCCTCCTGAGCTCCGATCGGTCGACGCGTCGTCTCCTGAGCCCCGATCGATCCACGGGTCTTCCCCTGAGCCCCGACCGCTCCACGCGCCGTCTCCTGAGCCCGGATCGGTCCACGCGTCGTCTCCGAGCCCCGATCGGTCCACGCGCCGTCCCCGAGCCCCGATCGGTCCACGCGCTGTTTCCTGAGCCCCGATACGTCCACGCGCATTCGCCGAGCCCTGATCGGTCCACGCGCTGTCTCCTGAGCCCCGATAGGTACACGCGTCGTCTTCTAAGCCCCGATCGATCCACGCGTCGTCTCCTGAGCCCCGATCGCGCCACACGCCGTTTCCTGAGCCCCGATCGGTTAACGCGCCGTCTCCCCGCCCCGATCGCTCCACGCGCGGCCTCCTGACCCCCGATCATTCCACGCGCCGTCTCCGAGCCCCGATCCGTCCACGCGCCGTCTCCTAAGCCCCGTTCGGTCCAAGCGCCTTCTCCTAAAGCCCGGTCGGTCCACGCGCCGTCTCCGAGCCCCGATCGGTCCACGCATCGTCTCCTAAGCCCCGATCGGCTAACGCGTCGACTCCGAGCCGCGATCGTTCCACGCGCCGTCCCCGATCCCCGATCGATCCACGCGCCGTCTCCGAGCGCCGATCATTCCACGCCCCGTCTCCGAGCCCCGATCGGTCCACGCGCCGTCTCCTAAGCCCCTATCGGTCCACGCGCCGTCTCCGAGCGCCGATCGGTTCACGCGCCGTCTCCTGAGCCCCGATCGTTCCACGCGCCGTCTCCGAGCCCCGATCCGTTCACGCGCCGTCTCCTGAGCCCGGATCGGTCCACGCGTCATCGCCGAATCCCCGATCCGTACACGCGTCGTCTCCGAGCCTCGATCGGTCCACGCGCCGTCGCGGAGCCCCGATCGGTCCAGGCGTGGCCTCCTGAGCCTCGATTGGTCCACGCGCGGCCTCCTGAGCCCCGGTCGGTTCACGCGCCGTCTCCGAGCCCCGATCGGTCCACGCACTGTCTCCTGATCCCCATGGGTCCACGCGGCGCCTCCGGGGCCCCGATCGATCCACGCGAGGCTCCTAAGCCCCGATCGGTCCACGCGCAACCGCCTGAGCCCCAGTCGGTCGACGCGCTATCTCCGAGCCCCGATCGGTCCACGCGTCGTCTCCGAGCCCCGATCGGTCCACGCGCCGTCGCCGAGCCACGATCGGTCCACGCGCGGCCTCCTGAGCCCCGATCGGTCCACGCGCCGTCGCCGAGCCGCGATCGGTCGACGCCCGGTCTCCTGAGCCCCGGTCGGTTCACGCGCTCTCTCCTGAGCCCCGACCGGTCCACGCGTCGCCTCCTAAGCCCCACTCGGTCCACGCGCCGCCTACGGAGCCCCGATCGATCCACGCGTCGTCTTCTAAGCCCCAATCGGTCCACGCGCCGCCTACGGAGCCCCGATCGATCCACGTGAATCTCCTGAGCTCCGGTCGGTCGACGCGCCGTCTCCGGAGCCCCGATCGGTCCACGCGTCGTCTCCTAAGCCCCGATTCGTCGACGCGTCGTCTCCTGAGCCCCGATCAATTGACGCGTCTTCTCCTGAGCCCCGATCGCTTCTCTTGCCGCCTCCTGAGCCCCGATCCGTCGAGGCGTCGTCTCCGGAGCCCCGATCAATTGACGTGTCTTCTCCTGTGCCCCGATCGCTCCTCGCGCCGTCTCCTGAACCCCGCTCGGTCCGTGCGTCGTCTTCTTAGCCCCGATGCCTCCACGCGCCGTCTCCGAGCCACGATCGGTCCAGGCGCCGCTTCCTGAGCCCCGATCGGTCCATGCGCCGTATCCTAAGCCCCGATCGGTCCACGTGCCGTTTCTGAGCGCCGATAAGTTCAAGCGCCGTCTCCTGAGCCCCGATCGTTCCACGCGGCGTCTCCGAGCCCCGATTCGTCCACCCGGCGTATCCGGGCGCCGATGATTTCACGCGCCGTCTCCTGAGACCCGATCGGTCCACGCGCCGTCGCCGAACCCCAATTGGTCAACGCGCAACCGCCTGAGCCCCAGTCGGTCCACGCACTGTGTCCGAGCCCCGATCGGTCCACGCGCCGTCTCCGAGCCACGATCGGTCCAGGCGCCGTCTCCGGAGCCCCGATCGGTCCACGCGTCGTCTCCTAAGCCCCGATTTGTCGACGCGTCGTCTCCTGAGCCCCTATCAATTGACGCGTCTTCTCCTGTGCCCCGATCGCTCCTCGCGCCGTCTCCTGAACCTCGCTCGGTCCATGCGTCGTCTTCTTAGCCCGGATGCCTCCACGCGCCGTCTCCGAGCAACGATCGGTCCAGGCGCCGTCTCCGGAGCCCCGATCGGTCCACGCGTCGTCTCCTAAGCCCCGATTCGTCCACCCGGCGTATCCGGGCGCCGATGATTTCACGCGCCGTCTCCTGAGACCCGATCGGTCCACGCGCCGTCGCCGAACCCCAATTGGTCAACGCGCAACCGCCTGAGCCCCAGTCGGTCCACGCACTGTGTCCGAGCCCCGATCGGTCCACGCGCCGTCTTCGAGCGCCGATCGGTCCACGCAACGTCTCCTAAGCCCCAATCGGTTAACGCGCCGTCTCCTGAGCCCCGATCGTTCTACGCACCGTCTCCGAGCCCCGCTCCGTCCACGCGCAGTCGCCGAGCCCCGATCGGTTCACGCGCGGTCTCCTGAGCCCCGGTCGGTCCACGCGCCGTGTCCTGAGCCCCGATCGGTCCACGCGTCGTCTCCTAAGCCCCGATCGGTCCACGCGTCGTCTCCTAAGCCCCGATCCGTCGACGCGTCGTCTCCTGAGCCACGATCAATTGACGCGTCTTCTCCTGAGCCCCATCGCTCCTCGCGCCGTCTCCTGAGCCCCGATCGGTCCACGCGTCGTGTCCGAGCTCCGATCGGTCCATACGCCGTTTCCTGAGCCCCGATCGGTCCATGCGTCGTCTTCTTAGCCCCGATGCCTCCACGCGCCGTCTCCGAGCCACGATCGGTCCAGGCGCCGCTTCCTGAGCCCCGATCGTTCCACGCGGCGTCTCCGAGCCCCGATCGATCCACGCGCCGTCTCCTGAGTCCCGATCGGTCGACGCGTCGTCTTCTGAGCCTCGATCGCTCCTCGCGCCGTCTCCTGAACCCCGCTCGGTCCATGCGTCGTCTTCTTAGCCCGGATGCCTCCACCCGCTGTCTCCGAGCCACGATCGGTCCAGGCGCCGTCTCCGGAGCCCCGAACGGTCCACGCGCCGTCGCCGAACCCCAATTGGTCCACGCGCAACCGCCTGAGCCCCAGTCGGTCCACGCACTGTGTCCGAGCCCCGATCGGTCCACGCGCCGTCTTCGAGCGCCGATCGGTCCACGCAACGTCTCCTAAGCCCCAATCGGTTAACGCGCCGTCTCCTGAGCCCCGATCGTTATACGCACCGTCTCCGAGCCCCGATCCGTCCACGCGCAGTCGCCGAGCCCCGATCGGTTCACGCGCGGTCTCCTGAGCCCCAGTCGGTACACGCGCTGTCTCCGAGCCCCGATCGGTCCACGCGTCGTCTACTAAGCCCCGATCTTTCGACGCGTCGTCTCCTAAGCCCCGATCGGTTGACGCGTCGTCTCCTGAGCCCCAGTTGGTCCACGGGCTGTCTCCGAGCCCCGATCGATCCACGCACCGCCTCCTGACCTCCCATCGGTCGACGCGCCGACTCCTAAGCCCCGATCCGTCCACGCGCCGTCTCCTGAGCCCCGATCGTCCAACGTGCCGTCTCCGAGCACCGATCGGTCCACGCGCCGCTTCCTGAGCCCCTATCGGTCCACGCGCCGTCTCCTAAGCCCCTATCGGTCCACGCGCCTTCTCCGAGCGCCGATCGGTTCACGCGCCGTCTCCTGAGCCCCGATCGGTCCACGCGCCGTCTCCTAAGCCCCGATCGATCCACGCGCCGACTCCGAGCGCCGCTCGGTTCACGCGCCGTCTCCTGTGCTCCGATCGTTCCACGCGCCCTCTCCGAGCCCCGATCGGTCCACGCGCCGTCTCCTGAGCCCCGATCGTTCCACACGCCGCCTCCTAAGCCCCGATCGGTCCAGGCGTCGTCTCCTAAGCCCCGACCGGTCCACGCGCCTTCTCCTCATCCCCGATCGGTCCACGCGTCGTCTCGGAGCCCCGATCGGTCCAGACGCCGCTTCCTGAGCACCGACCGGTCCACGCGTCGTCTCCTGAGCCCCGATCGGTCGACGGGTCCCCTCCTAAGCCCCGATCGGTCCACGCGCCTTCTCCTGAGCCCCGATCGGTCCACGCGCCGTCTCCGAGCGCCGATCATTTCACGTGACGTCTCCTGAGCCCTGATCGTTCCAGGCGTCGTCTTCGAGCCCCGAGCGTTCCACGCGCCGTCTCCTGAGCCCCGGTCGGTCCACGCGCAGTCTCCAGAGCCCCGATGCGTCCACGCGCAGTCGCCGAGCCCCGATCGGTCCACGCGGGGTCTCCTGAGCCCGATCGCTCCTCGCGCCGTCTCCTGAGCCCCGATCGGTCCACGCGTCGTGTCCGAGCTCCGATCGGTCCATACGCCGTTTCCTGAGGCCCGATCGGTCCATGCGTCGTCTTCTTAGTCCCGATGCCTCCACGCGCCGTCTCCGAGCCACGATCGGTCCAGGCACCGCTGCCTGAGCCCCGATCGGTCCACGCGCCGTATCCTAAGCCCCGATCGGTCCACGGGCCGTCTCTGAGCGCCGATAAGTTCAAGCGCCGTCTCCGGAGCCCCGATCGTTCCACGCGGCGTCTCCGAGCGCCGATCATTCCACGCCCCGTCTCCGAGCCCCGATCCGTCCACGCCCCGTCTCCTAAGCCCCTATCGGTCCACGCGCCGTCTCCGAGCGCCGATCGGTTCACGCGCCGTCTCCTGAGCCCCGATCGTTCCACGCGCCGTCTCCGAGCCCCGATCCGTCCACGCGCCGTCTCCTGAGCCCGGATCGGTCCACGCGTCATCGCCGAATCCCCGATCCGTACACGCGTCGTCTCCGAGCCTCGATCGGTCCACGCGCCGTCGCGGAGCCCCGATCGGTCCAGACGTGGCCTCCTGAGCCTCGATCGGTCCACGCGCGGCCTCCTGAGCCCCGGTCGGTTCACGCGCCGTCTCCGAGCCCCGATCGATCCACGTGTCCTCTTCGAAGCCCAGATGCCTCCTCGCGCCGTCTCCGAGCCACGATCGGTCCAGGCGCTGCTTCCTGAGCCCCAATCGGTCCACGCATCGTCACCTAAGCCCCGATGGGTCCACGCGCCGTCACCGAGCCATGATCGGTCCACGCGCGGCTCCTGAGCCCCATCGGTCCACGCGCCGTCTCCGAGCGCCGATCGGTTCACGCGCCGTCTCCTGAGCCCCGATCGTTCCACGCGCTGTCTCCGAGCTCCGATCGGTCCACGCGTCGTCTCCTAAGCCCCGATCGGTCCAAGCGCCTTCTACTAAGCCCCGATCGGTCCACGCGCCGTCTCCGAGCGCCGATCGGTTCACGCGCCGTCACCTGAGCCCCGATCGTTCCACGCGCCGTCTCCGAGCCCCGTTCGGTCTACGCGCCGTCTCCTAAGCCCCGATCGGTCCACGCGCCTTCTCTTCATCCCCGATCGGACCACGCGCCGTCTCGGAGCGCCGATTGGTTCACGCGCCGTCTCCTGAGCCCCGATCGCTCCACGCGCAGTCGCCGAGCCTCGATCGGTTCACGCGCGGTCTCCTGAGCCCCGGTCGGTCCACGCGCCGTCGCCGAACCCCAATTGGTCCACGCGCAACCTCCTGAGCCCAAGTCGGTACACGCGCTGTCTCCGAGACCCGATCGGTCCCCGCATAGTCTCCTAAGCCCCGCTCGGTTAACGCGTCGTCTCGGAGCCCCGATCGGTCCAGGCGCCGCTTCCTGAGCACCGACCGGTCCACGCGTCGTCTCCTGAGCCCCGATCGGTCGACGGGTCCCCTCCTAAGCCCCGATCGGTCCACGCGCCTTCTCCTGTGCCCCGATCGGTCCACGCGCCGTCTCCGGGCGCCGATCTTTTCACGTGACGTCTCCTGAGCCCTGATCGTTCCACGCGCCATCTTCGAGCCCCGAGCGGTCCACGCGCCGTCTCCTGAGCCCCAATCGATCCACGCGCAGCCTCCTGAGCCCCGATCGGTCCACGCGCCGTCGCCGAGCCGCGATCGTTCTACGCGCCGCTCCGGGCCCGGATCGGTCCACGCGCCGTCGCCGAGCTATGATCGGTCCATGCGCGGCCTCCTGAGCCCCGATCGGTCCACGCGCCGTCGCCGAGCCGCGATCGGTCCACGCGCGGCCTCCTGAGGCCCGATTGGTTCACGCGCCGTATCCGAGCCCCAATCGGTCCACGCGCCGTCTCCTGAGCCCCGATCGGTCCACGCGCGGCCTCCTGAGCCCCGATCGGTCCACGCGCCGTCGCTGAGCCGCGATCGGTCCACGCGCGGCCTCCTAAGCTCCGATCGGTCCACGCGCCGTCGCCGAACCCCAATTGGTCCACACGAAACCGCCTGAGCCCCAGTCGGTCCACGCGCTGTCTCCGAGCCCCGATCGGTCCACGCGTCGTCTCCGAGCCCCGATCGGTCCACGCGCCGTCTTCGAGCCCCGATCGGTCCACGCATGGTTTCCTAAGCCCCAATCGGTTAACGCGCCGTCTCCGAGCCCCGATCGGTCCACGCGCCGTCGCCGAACCCCAATTGGTCCACGCGCAACCGCCTGAGCCCCAGTCGGTCCACGCGCTGTCACCGAGCCCCGATCGGTCCACGTGTGGTCTCCGAGCCCCTATCGGTCCACGCGCCGTCGCCGAGCTACGATCGGTCCACGCGCGGCCTCCTGAGCCCCGATCGGTCCACGCGCCGTCGCCGAGCCACGATCGGTCCACGCGCGGCCTCCTGAGCCCCGATCGGTCCACACGCCGTCTCCGAGCCGCGATCGGTCCACGCATCGTCTCCTAAGCCCAGATCGGTTAACGTGCTGTCTCCGAGCCCCGATCGGTCCACGCGCCGTCTCCTGAACCCCGATGGGTCCACTCGCCGTCTCCTGAGCCCGGATCGTTCCACGCGTCGTCTCCTGATCCCCGATCCGTAAACGCGTCGTCTCCGAGCCTCGATCGGTCCGCACGCCGTGTCCGATCCCCGATCGGTCCGCGTACCGCATTCTGAGCCGCGGTCCGTCCACGCGCCGTCTCCGAGCACCGATCGGTCCACGCGCCGTCTCAGAGCGCCGATCATTTCACGCCCCGTCTCCTGAGCTCCGATCGTTCCACGCGCCGTCTCCGAGCCCCGATCGGTCCACGCGCCGTCTCCTGAGCCCCAATCGGTCCACACGCTGTCTCGTGAGCCCCGATAGGTACACGCGTCGTGTCCTACGCCCCGATCGGTCCACGCGTCGTCTCCTAAGCCCCGATCGGTCCACGCGCCGTCTCCTGAGCCCCGGCCGGTTCGTGCGCCGTCTCCGAGCCCCGTTCGATCTACGCGTCGTCTTGTAAGCCCAGATGCCTTCTCGCGCCGTCTCCGGGCCACGATCGGTCCAGGCGCCGCTTCCTGAGCCACGATCGGTCCACGCGTTGTCTCCTAGGCCCCGATCGGTGCACGCGTCGTCTCCGAGCCCCGATCGGTCCACGCGCCGTCGCCGAGCCATGATCGGCCCACGCGAGGCTCCTGAGCCCCAGTCGGTCCGCGAGCCGTCTCCTGAGCCCCGATCGGTCGACGCGTCGTTTCCTGAACCCCGATCAGTCCACGCGCCGTCTCCTAAGCCCGGATCGTTCCACGCGCCGTCCTCGAGCCCCGATCGGTCCACGCGCCGTCTCCTGAGCCCGGATCGGTCCACGCGTCGTCTCCTAAGCCCCGATCCGTCGCCGCGTCGTCTCCTGAGCCCCGATCAATTGACGCGTCTTCTCCAGAGCCCCGATCGCTCCTCGCGCCGTCTCCTGAGCCCCGCTCGGTCCATGCGTCGTCTTCTTAGCCCCGATGCCTCCACGCGTCGTCTCCTAAGCCCCGATCGGTCCACGCGCCGTCTCCGGGCCCCGGTCGGTCCACGCACCATCTCCTGCTCTCCAATCGGTCCACGCGCCGGCTCCGGAGCCCCGATCGATCCACGCTAGGCTCCTGAGCCCCTGCCGGTCCGCGCGCCGTCTCCTGAGCCCCGAACGGTCGACGCGTCGTCTCCTAAGCCCCGATCCGTCGCAGCGTCGTCCCCTGAGCCCCGATCAATTGACGCGCGGCCTCCTTAGCCCCGGTCGGTCCACGCGCCGTCTCCGAGCCCCGATCAGTCCACGCATCGTCACCTGAGCTCCGATCGGTTAACGCGCCGCCTCCGAGCCCCGATCAGTCCACGCGCCGTCTCCTGAGCCCCGGTCGGTCCAGGCGCCGCTTCCTGAGCCACGATCGGTCCACGCGCCTTCTCCGAGCCCCGATCGGTGCACGCGCCGTCTCCTGAGCCCCGATCGGTCCACGCGTCGTCTCCTGAGCCCCGATCGGTCCACGCGCCGTCTTCTGAGCCCCGATCGGTCCACGCGCCGTCGCCGAACCCCAATTGGTCCACGCGAAACCGCCTGAGCCCCAGTCGGTCCACGCGCTGTCTCCGAGCCCCGATCGGTCCACGTGCCGTCTCCCAGCCCCGATCGGTCCACGCGCCGTCTCCTAATCCCCAATCTGTCCACGACCCGTCTCCGGGCCCCGATCGGTGCACGCGCCGTCTCCTAAGCTCCGATCGGGCCACGCAGCGTCGCCGAACACCAATTGGTCCACGCGAAACCGCCTGAGCCCCGATCGGTCCACGCGTCGTCTCCGAGCCCCGATCGGTCCACGCGCCGTCGCCGAGCCCCGATCGGTCCGCGTGCCGCATTCTAAGCCACGGTCCATCCACGCGCCGTCTCCGAGCCCCGCTCGATTCACGCGTCGTCTCCTAAGCCCCGATCGGTCCACGCGCCGTCTCCTAAGCCCCTCTTGGTCCACGTGCCGTCTCCCAGCCCCGATCGGTCCACGCGCCGTCTCCTAAGCCCCAATCTGTCCACGACCCGTCTCCGAGCCCCGATCGGTGCACTCGCCGTCTCCTAAGCCCCGATCGGTCCACGCGCCGTCTCCGAGCCCCGATCGGTGCACGCGCCGTCTCCTAAGCCCCGATCGGTCCACGCGTCGTCTCCTGAGCCCCGATCGCGCCACACGCCGTTTCCTGAGCCCCGATCGGTCCACGTGTCGTCTTCAACGCCCCGATGCCTCCACGCGCCGTCTCCGAGCCACGATCGGTCCGTGCGCCGCTTCGACAACCCCGATCGGTCCACGCGTCATCTCCTGATCTCCGATCGGTCCACGCGCCGTCTCCTATGCCCCGATCGGTCCATGCGCCGTCTCCGAGCGCCGATCGGTTGACGCGCCGTCTCCTGAGCCCCGATCGTTCCACGCGCCGTCTCCTGAGCCCCAATCGGTCCACACGCTGTGTCGTGAGCCCCGATAGGTACACGCGTCGTCTCCTACGCCCGACCGGTGCACGCGCCGTCTCCTGAGCCCAAATTGTCCACACGCTGTCTCGTGAGCCCCGATAGGTACACGCGACGTCTCCTACGCCCCGATCGGTCCACGCGTCGTCTCCTAAGCCCTGCTCGGTTAACGCGTCGTTTCCGAGCCCCGATCGGTCCACGCGTCGTCTCCTGAGCCCCAATTAATCCACGCGCCGTCTCCTAAGCCCTGATCCGTCCACGGGCCGTGTCCGAGCTCCGATCTGTTCATGCGCCGTCGCCAAACCTCGATCCGTACACGCGTCGTCTCCGAGCCCTGATCGGTCCACGCGCCATCGCCGAGCCCCGATCGGTCCACGCGCCATCGCCGAGCCCCGATCGGTCCACGCACCCTCTCCGAGCGCCGATCATTTCACGCTCCGTCTCCTGAGCCCCGGTCGGTCCGGCGCCGTCACCTGAGCCCCGATCGGTCGACGCGTCGTCTTCTGAGCCCCGATCGACCCACGCGTCGTCTCCTGAGCCCCGACCGCTCCACACGCCCTTTCCTGAGCCCCGATCGGTCCACGCATCGTCTCCGAGCGCCAATCGGTTCACGCGCCGTCTCCTGAGCCCCGATCGTTCCACGCGCCGACTCCGAGCTCCGATCGGCCCACGCGCCGTCTCCTAATCACCGATCGGTCCAAGCGCCGTCTCCGAGCCCCGATCGGTCCACGCGTCGTCTCCTAAGACCCGATCGGTCCACGTATCGTCTCCTAAGCCCCGATCGGTTCACACGCCGTCTCCGAGCCCCGATGGGTCCACGCGTCGCCTCCTGAGCCCCGGTCGGTCCACGCGCCGTCTCCTGAGCCCCGATCGGTCCACCCGTCGTCTTCTAAGCCCCGATCGGTCCACGCGTCGTCTCCTAAGCCCCGATCGGTCCACGCGCCGTCTCTGAGCGCCGATAACTTTACGCGCCGTCTCCTGAGCCCCGATCGTTCCACGCGCCGTGTCCGAGCCCCGATCGATACACGCGCCGTCTCCTGAGCCCAAATCGGTCCACACGCTGTCTCGTGAGCCCCGATAGGTACAGGCGTCGTCTCCTACGCCCCGATCGGTCCACGCGTAGTCTCCTAAACCCCGCTCGGTTAACGCGTCGTTTCCGAGCCCCGATCGGTCCACGCGTCGTCTCCTGAGCCCCAATTAGTCCATGCGCCGTCTCCTAAGCCCCGATCCGTCCACGGGCCGTGTCCGAGCTCCGATCGGTCCACGCGTCGTCTCCGAGCCCTGATCGGTCCACGCGCCATCGCCGAGACCCGATCGGTCCACACCCCTTCTCCTGAGCGCCGATCTGTCGACGCGTCGTCTCCTAAGCCCCGACCGGTGCACGTGCCGTCTCCTAAGCCCCGATCGGTCCACCCGTCGTCTCTTAAGCCCCAATCGGTCCACGCGCCCTCTCCGAGCGCCGATCATTTCACGCGCCGTCTCCTGAGCCCCGGTCGGGCCGCGCGCCGTCAACTGAGCCCCGATCGGTCGACGCGTCGTCTTCTGAGCCCCGATCGGTCCACGCGCCGTCTCCGAGCGCCGATCGGTTCACGCGCCGTCTCCTGAGCCCCGATCGTTCCACGCGCCGTCTCCGAGCTCCGATCGGCCCACGCGCCGTCTCCTAAGCCCCGATCCGTCCAAGCGCCTTCTCCTAAGCCCCGATCGGTCCACGCGCCGTCTCCGAGCCCCGATCGGTCCACGCGCCGTCTCCTAAGCCCCGATCGGTCCAAGCGCCTTCTCATAAGCCCCGATCGGTCCACGGGCCGTCCCCGAGCGCCGATCGGTTCCCGCCCCGTCACCTGAGCCCCGATCATTCGAAGCGCCGTCTCCGAGCCCCGATCGGCCCACGCGCCGTCTCCTGAGCCCGGATCGTTCCACGCGTCGTCCCCGAATCCCCGATCCGTACACGCGTCGTCTCCGAGCCTCGATCGGTCCACGCGCCGTCGCCGAACCCCAATTGGTCCACGCGAAACCGCCTGAGCCCCAGTCGGTCCACGCGCCGTCTCCTGAGCCCCGATACGTCCACGCGCAGTCGCCGAGCCCTGATCGGTCCACGCGCTGTCTCCTGAGCCCCGATAGGTACACGCGTTGTCGCCTACACCCCGATCGGTCCACGCGTCGTCTCCTAAGCCCTCATTGGACCACGTGCCGTCTCCCAGCCCCGATCGGTCCACGCGCCGTCTCCTAATCCCCAATCTGTCCACGATCCGTCTCCGGGCCCCGATCGGTGCACGCGCCGTCTCCTAAGCCCCGATCGGTCCACGCGCCGTCGCCGAACCCCAATTGGTCCACGCGAAACCGCCTGAGCCCCAGTCGGTCCACGCGCTGTCTCCGAGCCCCGATCGGTCCACGCGTCGTCTCCGAGCCCCGATGGGTCCACGCGCCGCCTCCTGAGCCCCGATCGATTCACGCATCGGCTCCTGAGCCCCGATCGATCCACGCTTCGTCTTCGAGCCCGGATCGATCCACGCGCCGTCTCGTAAGCCACAATCGGTCCACGCGCCGTCTCAGAGCGCCGATCATTTCACGCGCCGTCTCCTGAGCCCCGATCGTTCCACGCGCCGTCTCCGAGCCCCGATCCGTCCACGCGGCGTCTCCTGAGCCCCGATCGGTTCACGCATCGTCTCCTAAGCCCCGATACGTCCACACGCCGTATCCGAGCCCCGATCGGTCCGCGTGACGCATTCTAAGCCACGGTCCGTCCACGCGCCGTCTTCGAGCCCCGATCGGTCCACGCATGGTCTCCTAAGCCCCAATCGGTTAACGCGCCGTCCCCGAGCCCCGATCGTTCCACGCGCCGTCCCCGATCCCCGATCGATCCACCCGCCGTCTCCGAGCGCCGATCGGTTCACGCGCCGTCACCCGAGCCCCGATCGTTCCACACGCCGTATCCGAGTCCCGATCGGTCCACGCTCCGTCTCCTGAGCCCGGATCGTTCCACGCGTCGTCTCCTGATCCCCGATCCGTAAACGCGTCGTCTCGGAGCCTCGATCGGTCCACACGCCGTGTCCGATCCCCGATCGGTCCGCGTACCGCATTCTGAGCCGCGGTCCGTCCACGCGCCGTCTCCGAGCACCGATCGGTCCACGCGCCGTCTCAGAGCGCCGATCATTTCACGCCCCGTCTCCTGAGCTCCGATCGTTCCACGCGCCGTCTCCGAGCCCCGATCGGTCCACGCGCCGTCTCCTGAGCCCCGATCGGTCCACGCGCCGTCGCCGAACCCCAATTGGTCCACGCGAAACCGCCGGAGCCCCAGTCGGTCCACGCGCTGTCTCCGAGCCCCGATCGGTCCACGCGTCGTCTCCGAGCCCCGATGGGTCCACGCGCCGCCTCCTGAGCCCCGATCGATTCACGCATCGGCTCCTGAGCCCCGATCGGTCCACGCGTCGTCTTCGAGCCCGGATCGATCCACGCGCCGTCTCGTAAGCCACAATCGGTCCACGCGCCGTCTCAGAGCGCCGATCATTTCACGCGCCGTCTCCTGAGCCCCGATCGTTCCACGCGCCGTCTCCGAGCCCCGATCGGTCCACGCGGCGTCTCCTGAGCCCCGATCGGTTCACGCATCGTCTCCTAAGCCCCGATACGTCCACGCGCCGTCTCCGAGCCACGATCCGTCCGTGCGCCGCTTCCAGAGCCCTCTCGGTCCACGCGTCGTCTCCTGATCTCCGATCGGTCCACACGCCATCTCCTAAGCCCCGATCATTCCACGCGCCGTCTCCTAATCCCCAATCTGTCCACGATCCGTCTCCGGGCCCCGATCGGTGCACGCGCCGTCTCCTAAGCCCCGATCGGTCCACGCGCCGTCGCCGAACCCCAATTGGTCCACGCGTCGTCTCCTAAGCCCTCATTGGACCACGTGCCGTCTCCCAGCCCCGATCGGTCCACGCGGCGTCTCCTGAGCCCCGATCGGTTCACGCATCGTCTCCTAAGCCCCGATACGTCCACACGCCGTATCCGAGCCCCGATCGGTCCGCGTGACGCATTCTAAGCCACGGTCCGTCCACGCGCCGTCTTCGAGCCCCGATCGGTCCACGCATGGTCTCCTAAGCCCCAATCGGTTAACGCGCCGTCCCCGAGCCCCGATCGTTCCACGCGCCGTCCCCGATCCCCGATCGATCCAGCCGCCGTCTCCGAGCGCCGATCGGTTCACGCGCCGTCACCCGAGCCCCGATCGTTCCACACGCCGTATCCGAGTCCCGATCGGTCCACGCTCCGTCTCCTGAGCCCGGATCGTTCCACGCGTCGTCTCCTGATCCCCGATCCGTAAACGCGTCGTCTCGGAGCCTCGATCGGTCCACACGCCGTGTCCGATCCCCGATCGGTCCGCGTACCGCATTCTGAGCCGCGGTCCGTCCACGCGCCGTCTCCGAGCACCGATCGGTCCACGCGCCGTCTCAGAGCGCCGATCATTTCACGCCCCGTCTCCTGAGCTCCGATCGTTCCACGCGCCGTCTCCGAGCCCCGATCGGTCCACGCGCCGTCTCCTGAGCCCCGATCGGTCCACGCGCCGTCGCCGAACCCCAATTGGTCCACGCGAAACCGCCGGAGCCCCAGTCGGTCCACGCGCTGTCTCCGAGCCCCGATCGGTCCACGCGTCGTCTCCGAGCCCCGATGGGTCCACGCGCCGCCTCCTGAGCCCCGATCGATTCACGCATCGGCTCCTGAGCCCCGATCGGTCCACGCGTCGTCTTCGAGCCCGGATCGATCCACGCGCCGTCTCGTAAGCCACAATCGGTCCACGCGCCGTCTCAGAGCGCCGATCATTTCACGCGCCGTCTCCTGAGCCCCGATCGTTCCACGCGCCGTCTCCGAGCCCCGATCGGTCCACGCGGCGTCTCCTGAGCCCCGATCGGTTCACGCATCGTCTCCTAAGCCCCGATACGTCCACGCGCCGTCTCCGAGCCACGATCCGTCCGTGCGCCGCTTCCAGAGCCCTCTCGGTCCACGCGTCGTCTCCTGATCTCCGATCGGTCCACACGCCATCTCCTAAGCCCCGATCATTCCACGCGCCATCTCCGAGCCCCGATCGCTCCACGCTCCGTCTCCCAGCCCCGATCGGTCCACGCGCCGTCTCCTGAGCCCGGATCGGTCCACGCGCCGTCGCCGAACCCCAATTGGTCCACGCGCCATCGCCTGTGCCCCAGTCGGTCCACGCGCCGTCTCCGAGCGCCGATCGGTTCACGCGCCGTCTCCTGAGCCCCGATCGTTCCACGCGCCGTCTCCGAGCTCCGATCGGTCCACGCGCCGTCTCCTAATCCCCGATCGGTTCAAGCGCCTTCTGCTAAGCCCCGATCGGTCCAAGCGCCTTCTGCTAAGCCCCGATCGGTCCACGCGCCGTCTCCGAGCGCCGATCGGTTCACGCGCCGTCACCTGCGCCCCGATCGTTCCACGCGCCGTCTCCGAGCCCCGATCGGTCTACGCGCCGTCTCCTAAGCCCCGATCGGTCCACGCGCCGTCTCGGAGCGCCGATTGGTTCACGCGCCGTCTCCTGAGCCCCGATCGCTCCACGCGCAGTCGCCGAGCCTCGATCGGTCCACGCGCCGTCTCCTAAGCCCCGATTGGTGCAAGCGCCTTCTGCTAAGCCCCGATCGGTCCAAGCGCCTTCTGCTAAGCCCCGATCGGTCCACGCGCCGTCTCCGAGCGCCGATCGGTTCACGCGCCGTCACCTGAGCCCCGATCGTTCCACGCGCCGTCTCCGAGCCCCGATCGGTCTATGCGCCGTCTCCTAAGCCCCGATCAGTCCACGCGCCTTCTCCTCATCCCCCATCGGTCCACGCGCCGTCTCCGAGCGCCGATCGGTTCACGCGCCGTCTCCTGAGCTCCGATCGTTCCACGCGCCGTCTCCGAGCCCCGATCCGTCCACGCGCCGTCTCCTGAGCCCGGATCGGTCCACGCGTCATCGCCGAATCCCCGATCCGTACACGCGTCGTCTCCGAGCCTCGATCGGTCCACGCGCCGTCGCGGAGCCCCGATCAGTCCAGGCGTGGCCTCCTGAGCCTCGATCGGTCCACGCGCCGTCTCCTAATCCCCAATCTGTCCACGATCCGTCTCCGGGCCCCGATCGGTGCACGCGCCGTCTCCTAAGCCCCGATCGGTCCACGCGCCGTCGCCGAACCCCAAGTGGTCCACGCGAAACCGCCTGAGCCCCAGTCGGTCCACGCGCTGTCTCCGAGCCCCGATCGGTCCACGCGTCGTCTCCGAGCCCCGATGGGTCCACGCGCCGCCTCCTGAGCCCCGATCGATTCACGCATCGGCTCCTGAGCCCCGATCGGTCCACGCGCCGTCTCCTAAGCCCCTCTTGGTCCACGTGCCGTCTCCCAGCCCCGATCGGTCCACGCGCCGTCTCCTAAGCCCCAATCTGTCCACGACCCGTCTCCGAGCCCCGATCGGTGCACTCGCCGTCTCCTAAGCCCCGATCGGTCCACGCGCCGTCTCCGAGCCCCGATCGGTGCACGCGCCGTCTCCTAAGCCCCGATCGGTCCACGCGTCGTCTCCTGAGCCCCGATCGCGCCACACGCCGTTTCCTGAGCCCCGATCGGTCCACGTGTCGTCTTCAACGCCCCGATGCCTCCACGCGCCGTCTCCGAGCCACGATCGGTCCGTGCGCCGCTTCGACAACCCCGATCGGTCCACGCGTCATCTCCTGATCTCCGATCGGTCCACGCGCCGTCTCCTATGCCCCGATCGGTCCATGCGCCGTCTCCGAGCGCCGATCGGTTGACGCGCCGTCTCCTGAGCCCCGATCGTTCCACGCGCCGTCTCCTGAGCCCCAATCGGTCCACACGCTGTGTCGTGAGCCCCGATAGGTACACGCGTCGTCTCCTACGCCCGACCGGTGCACGCGCCGTCTCCTGAGCCCAAATTGTCCACACGCTGTCTCGTGAGCCCCGATAGGTACACGCGACGTCTCCTACGCCCCGATCGGTCCACGCGTCGTCTCCTAAGCCCTGCTCGGTTAACGCGTCGTTTCCGAGCCCCGATCGGTCCACGCGTCGTCTCCTGAGCCCCAATTAATCCACGCGCCGTCTCCTAAGCCCTGATCCGTCCACGGGCCGTGTCCGAGCTCCGATCTGTTCATGCGCCGTCGCCAAACCTCGATCCGTACACGCGTCGTCTCCGAGCCCTGATCGGTCCACGCGCCATCGCCGAGCCCCGATCGGTCCACGCGCCATCGCCGAGCCCCGATCGGTCCACGCACCCTCTCCGAGCGCCGATCATTTCACGCTCCGTCTCCTGAGCCCCGGTCGGTCCGGCGCCGTCACCTGAGCCCCGATCGGTCGACGCGTCGTCTTCTGAGCCCCGATCGACCCACGCGTCGTCTCCTGAGCCCCGACCGCTCCACACGCCCTTTCCTGAGCCCCGATCGGTCCACGCATCGTCTCCGAGCGCCAATCGGTTCACGCGCCGTCTCCTGAGCCCCGATCGTTCCACGCGCCGACTCCGAGCTCCGATCGGCCCACGCGCCGTCTCCTAATCACCGATCGGTCCAAGCGCCGTCTCCGAGCCCCGATCGGTCCACGCGTCGTCTCCTAAGACCCGATCGGTCCACGTATCGTCTCCTAAGCCCCGATCGGTTCACACGCCGTCTCCGAGCCCCGATGGGTCCACGCGTCGCCTCCTGAGCCCCGGTCGGTCCACGCGCCGTCTCCTGAGCCCCGATCGGTCCACCCGTCGTCTTCTAAGCCCCGATCGGTCCACGCGTCGTCTCCTAAGCCCCGATCGGTCCACGCGCCGTCTCTGAGCGCCGATAACTTTACGCGCCGTCTCCTGAGCCCCGATCGTTCCACGCGCCGTGTCCGAGCCCCGATCGATACACGCGCCGTCTCCTGAGCCCAAATCGGTCCACACGCTGTCTCGTGAGCCCCGATAGGTACAGGCGTCGTCTCCTACGCCCCGATCGGTCCACGCGTAGTCTCCTAAACCCCGCTCGGTTAACGCGTCGTTTCCGAGCCCCGATCGGTCCACGCGTCGTCTCCTGAGCCCCAATTAGTCCATGCGCCGTCTCCTAAGCCCCGATCCGTCCACGGGCCGTGTCCGAGCTCCGATCGGTCCACGCGTCGTCTCCGAGCCCTGATCGGTCCACGCGCCATCGCCGAGACCCGATCGGTCCACACCCCTTCTCCTGAGCGCCGATCTGTCGACGCGTCGTCTCCTAAGCCCCGACCGGTGCACGTGCCGTCTCCTAAGCCCCGATCGGTCCACCCGTCGTCTCTTAAGCCCCAATCGGTCCACGCGCCCTCTCCGAGCGCCGATCATTTCACGCGCCGTCTCCTGAGCCCCGGTCGGGCCGCGCGCCGTCAACTGAGCCCCGATCGGTCGACGCGTCGTCTTCTGAGCCCCGATCGGTCCACGCGCCGTCTCCGAGCGCCGATCGGTTCACGCGCCGTCTCCTGAGCCCCGATCGTTCCACGCGCCGTCTCCGAGCTCCGATCGGCCCACGCGCCGTCTCCTAAGCCCCGATCCGTCCAAGCGCCTTCTCCTAAGCCCCGATCGGTCCACGCGCCGTCTCCGAGCCCCGATCGGTCCACGCGCCGTCTCCTAAGCCCCGATCGGTCCAAGCGCCTTCTCATAAGCCCCGATCGGTCCACGGGCCGTCCCCGAGCGCCGATCGGTTCCCGCCCCGTCACCTGAGCCCCGATCATTCGAAGCGCCGTCTCCGAGCCCCGATCGGCCCACGCGCCGTCTCCTGAGCCCGGATCGTTCCACGCGTCGTCCCCGAATCCCCGATCCGTACACGCGTCGTCTCCGAGCCTCGATCGGTCCACGCGCCGTCGCCGAACCCCAATTGGTCCACGCGAAACCGCCTGAGCCCCAGTCGGTCCACGCGCCGTCTCCTGAGCCCCGATACGTCCACGCGCAGTCGCCGAGCCCTGATCGGTCCACGCGCTGTCTCCTGAGCCCCGATAGGTACACGCGTTGTCGCCTACACCCCGATCGGTCCACGCGTCGTCTCCTAAGCCCTCATTGGACCACGTGCCGTCTCCCAGCCCCGATCGGTCCACGCGCCGTCTCCTAATCCCCAATCTGTCCACGATCCGTCTCCGGGCCCCGATCGGTGCACGCGCCGTCTCCTAAGCCCCGATCGGTCCACGCGCCGTCGCCGAACCCCAATTGGTCCACGCGAAACCGCCTGAGCCCCAGTCGGTCCACGCGCTGTCTCCGAGCCCCGATCGGTCCACGCGTCGTCTCCGAGCCCCGATGGGTCCACGCGCCGCCTCCTGAGCCCCGATCGATTCACGCATCGGCTCCTGAGCCCCGATCGATCCACGCTTCGTCTTCGAGCCCGGATCGATCCACGCGCCGTCTCGTAAGCCACAATCGGTCCACGCGCCGTCTCAGAGCGCCGATCATTTCACGCGCCGTCTCCTGAGCCCCGATCGTTCCACGCGCCGTCTCCGAGCCCCGATCCGTCCACGCGGCGTCTCCTGAGCCCCGATCGGTTCACGCATCGTCTCCTAAGCCCCGATACGTCCACACGCCGTATCCGAGCCCCGATCGGTCCGCGTGACGCATTCTAAGCCACGGTCCGTCCACGCGCCGTCTTCGAGCCCCGATCGGTCCACGCATGGTCTCCTAAGCCCCAATCGGTTAACGCGCCGTCCCCGAGCCCCGATCGTTCCACGCGCCGTCCCCGATCCCCGATCGATCCACCCGCCGTCTCCGAGCGCCGATCGGTTCACGCGCCGTCACCCGAGCCCCGATCGTTCCACACGCCGTATCCGAGTCCCGATCGGTCCACGCTCCGTCTCCTGAGCCCGGATCGTTCCACGCGTCGTCTCCTGATCCCCGATCCGTAAACGCGTCGTCTCGGAGCCTCGATCGGTCCACACGCCGTGTCCGATCCCCGATCGGTCCGCGTACCGCATTCTGAGCCGCGGTCCGTCCACGCGCCGTCTCCGAGCACCGATCGGTCCACGCGCCGTCTCAGAGCGCCGATCATTTCACGCCCCGTCTCCTGAGCTCCGATCGTTCCACGCGCCGTCTCCGAGCCCCGATCGGTCCACGCGCCGTCTCCTGAGCCCCGATCGGTCCACGCGCCGTCGCCGAACCCCAATTGGTCCACGCGAAACCGCCGGAGCCCCAGTCGGTCCACGCGCTGTCTCCGAGCCCCGATCGGTCCACGCGTCGTCTCCGAGCCCCGATGGGTCCACGCGCCGCCTCCTGAGCCCCGATCGATTCACGCATCGGCTCCTGAGCCCCGATCGGTCCACGCGTCGTCTTCGAGCCCGGATCGATCCACGCGCCGTCTCGTAAGCCACAATCGGTCCACGCGCCGTCTCAGAGCGCCGATCATTTCACGCGCCGTCTCCTGAGCCCCGATCGTTCCACGCGCCGTCTCCGAGCCCCGATCGGTCCACGCGGCGTCTCCTGAGCCCCGATCGGTTCACGCATCGTCTCCTAAGCCCCGATACGTCCACGCGCCGTCTCCGAGCCACGATCCGTCCGTGCGCCGCTTCCAGAGCCCTCTCGGTCCACGCGTCGTCTCCTGATCTCCGATCGGTCCACACGCCATCTCCTAAGCCCCGATCATTCCACGCGCCATCTCCGAGCCCCGATCGCTCCACGCTCCGTCTCCCAGCCCCGATCGGTCCACGCGCCGTCTCCTGAGCCCGGATCGGTCCACGCGCCGTCGCCGAACCCCAATTGGTCCACGCGCCATCGCCTGTGCCCCAGTCGGTCCACGCGCCGTCTCCGAGCGCCGATCGGTTCACGCGCCGTCTCCTGAGCCCCGATCGTTCCACGCGCCGTCTCCGAGCTCCGATCGGTCCACGCGCCGTCTCCTAATCCCCGATCGGTTCAAGCGCCTTCTGCTAAGCCCCGATCGGTCCAAGCGCCTTCTGCTAAGCCCCGATCGGTCCACGCGCCGTCTCCGAGCGCCGATCGGTTCACGCGCCGTCACCTGCGCCCCGATCGTTCCACGCGCCGTCTCCGAGCCCCGATCGGTCTACGCGCCGTCTCCTAAGCCCCGATCGGTCCACGCGCCGTCTCGGAGCGCCGATTGGTTCACGCGCCGTCTCCTGAGCCCCGATCGCTCCACGCGCAGTCGCCGAGCCTCGATCGGTCCACGCGCCGTCTCCTAAGCCCCGATTGGTGCAAGCGCCTTCTGCTAAGCCCCGATCGGTCCAAGCGCCTTCTGCTAAGCCCCGATCGGTCCACGCGCCGTCTCCGAGCGCCGATCGGTTCACGCGCCGTCACCTGAGCCCCGATCGTTCCACGCGCCGTCTCCGAGCCCCGATCGGTCTATGCGCCGTCTCCTAAGCCCCGATCAGTCCACGCGCCTTCTCCTCATCCCCCATCGGTCCACGCGCCGTCTCCGAGCGCCGATCGGTTCACGCGCCGTCTCCTGAGCTCCGATCGTTCCACGCGCCGTCTCCGAGCCCCGATCCGTCCACGCGCCGTCTCCTGAGCCCGGATCGGTCCACGCGTCATCGCCGAATCCCCGATCCGTACACGCGTCGTCTCCGAGCCTCGATCGGTCCACGCGCCGTCGCGGAGCCCCGATCAGTCCAGGCGTGGCCTCCTGAGCCTCGATCGGTCCACGCGCCGTCTCCTAATCCCCAATCTGTCCACGATCCGTCTCCGGGCCCCGATCGGTGCACGCGCCGTCTCCTAAGCCCCGATCGGTCCACGCGCCGTCGCCGAACCCCAAGTGGTCCACGCGAAACCGCCTGAGCCCCAGTCGGTCCACGCGCTGTCTCCGAGCCCCGATCGGTCCACGCGTCGTCTCCGAGCCCCGATGGGTCCACGCGCCGCCTCCTGAGCCCCGATCGATTCACGCATCGGCTCCTGAGCCCCGATCGATCCACGCGTCGTCTTCGAGCCCGGATCGATCCACGCGCCGTCTCGTAAGCCACAATCGGTCCACGCGCCGTCTCAGAGCGCCGATCATTTCACGCGCCGTCTCCTGAGCCCCGATCGTTCCACGCGCCGTCTCCGAGCCCCGATCGGTCTACGCGGCGTCTCCTGAGCCCCGATCGGTTCACGCATCGTCTCCTAAGCCCCGATACGTCCACACGCCGTATCCGAGCCCCGATCGGTCCGCGTGACGCATTCTAAGCCACGGTCCGTCCACGCGCCGTCTTCGAGCCCCGATCGGTCCACGCATGGTCTCCTAAGCCCCAATCGGTTAACGCGCCGTCCCCGAGCCCCGATCGTTCCACGCGCCGTCCCCGATCCCCGATCGATCCACCCGCCGTCTCCGAGCGCCGATCGGTTCACGCGCCGTCACCCGAGCCCCGATCGTTCCACACGCCGTATCCGAGTCCCGATCGGTCCACGCTCCGTCTCCTGAGCCCGGATCGTTCCACGCGTCGTCTCCTGATCCCCGATCCGTAAACGCGTCGTCTCGGAGCCTCGATCGGTCCACACGCCGTGTCCGATCCCCGATCGGTCCGCGTACCGCATTCTGAGCCGCGGTCCGTCCACGCGCCGTCTCCGAGCACCGATCGGTCCACGCGCCGTCTCAGAGCGCCGATCATTTCACGCCCCGTCTCCTGAGCTCCGATCGTTCCACGCGCCGTCTCCGAGCCCCGATCGGTCCACGCGCCGTCTCCTGAGCCCCGATCGGTCCACGCGCCGTCGCCGAACCCCAATTGGTCCACGCGAAACCGCCGGAGCCCCAGTCGGTCCACGCGCTGTCTCCGAGCCCCGATCGGTCCACGCGTCGTCTCCGAGCCCCGATGGGTCCACGCGCCGCCTCCTGAGCCCCGATCGATTCACGCATCGGCTCCTGAGCCCCGATCGGTCCACGCGTCGTCTTCGAGCCCGGATCGATCCACGCGCCGTCTCGTAAGCCACAATCGGTCCACGCGCCGTCTCAGAGCGCCGATCATTTCACGCGCCGTCTCCTGAGCCCCGATCGTTCCACGCGCCGTCTCCGAGCCCTGATCGGTCCACGCGGCGTCTCCTGAGCCCCGATCGGTTCACGCATCGTCTCCTAAGCCCCGATACGTCCACGCGCCGTCTCCGAGCCACGATCCGTCCGTGCGCCGCTTCCAGAGCCCTCTCGGTCCACGCGTCGTCTCCTGATCTCCGATCGGTCCACACGCCATCTCCTAAGCCCCGATCATTCCACGCGCCATCTCCGAGCCCCGATCGCTCCACGCTCCGTCTCCCAGCCCCGATCGGTCCACGCGCCGTCTCCTGAGCCCGGATCGGTCCACGCGCCGTCGCCGAACCCCAATTGGTCCACGCGCCATCGCCTGTGCCCCAGTCGGTCCACGCGCCGTCTCCGAGCGCCGATCGGTTCACGCGCAGTCTCCTGAGCCCCGATCGGTTCACGCGCCGTCTCCTGAGCCCCGATCGTTCCACGCGCCGTCTCCGAGCTCCGATCGGTCCACGCGCCGTCTCCTAATCCCCGATCGGTTCAAGCGCCTTCTGCTAAGCCCCGATCGGTCCAAGCGCCTTCTGCTAAGCCCCGATCGGTCCACGCGCCGTCTCCGAGCGCCGATCGGTTCACGCGCCGTCACCTGCGCCCCGATCGTTCCACGCGCCGTCTCCGAGCCCCGATCGGTCTACGCGCCGTCTCCTAAGCCCCGATCGGTCCACGCGCCGTCTCGGAGCGCCGATTGGTTCACGCGCCGTCTCCTGAGCCCCGATCGCTCCACGCGCAGTCGCCGAGCCTCGATCGGTCCACGCGCCGTCTCCTAAGCCCCGATTGGTGCAAGCGCCTTCTGCTAAGCCCCGATCGGTCCAAGCGCCTTCTGCTAAGCCCCGATCGGTCCACGCGCCGTCTCCGAGCGCCGATCGGTTCACGCGCCGTCACCTGAGCCCCGATCGTTCCACGCGCCGTCTCCGAGCCCCGATCGGTCTATGCGCCGTCTCCTAAGCCCCGATCAGTCCACGCGCCTTCTCCTCATCCCCCATCGGTCCACGCGCCGTCTCCGAGCGCCGATCGGTTCACGCGCCGTCTCCTGAGCTCCGATCGTTCCACGCGCCGTCTCCGAGCCCCGATCCGTCCACGCGCCGTCTCCTGAGCCCGGATCGGTCCACGCGTCATCGCCGAATCCCCGATCCGTACACGCGTCGTCTCCGAGCCTCGATCGGTCCACGCGCCGTCGCGGAGCCCCGATCAGTCCAGGCGTGGCCTCCTGAGCCTCGATCGGTCCACGCGCGGCCTCCTGAGCCCCGGTCGGTTCACGCGCCGTCTCCGAGCTCCGATCGATCCACGCGTCGTCTTCGAAGCCCAGATGCCTCCTCGCGCCGTCTCCGAGCCACGATCGGTCCAGGCGCTGCTTCCTGAGCCCAATCGGTCCACGCGTCGTCTCCTAAGCCCCGATCGGTTCAAGCGCCTTCTGCTAAGCCCCGATCGGTCCACGCGCCTTCTCCTGAGCCCAGATCGGTCCACGCGCCGTCTCCGAGCGCCGATCATTTCACGTGACGTCTCCTGAGCCCTGATCGTTCCACGCGCCGTCTTCGAGCCCCGAGCGGTCCACGCGCCGTCTCCTGAGCCCCAATCGATCCACGCGCAGCCTCCTGAGCCCCGATCGGTCCACGCGCCGTCGCCGAGCCGCGATCGTTCTACGCGCCGCTCCGAGCCCCGATCGTTCCACGCGCCGTCGCCGAGCCGCGATCGGTCCACGTGCGGCCTCTTGAGGCCCGATTGGTTCACGCGCCGTCTCCGAGCTCCGATCGATCCACGCGTCGTCTTCGAAGCCCAGATGCCTCCTCGCGCCGTCTCCGAGCCACGATCGGTCCACGCGCGGCCTCCTGAGCCCCGATCGGTCCACGCGCCGTCGCCGAACCCCAATTGGTCCACGCGAAACCGCCTGAGCCCCAGTCGGTCCACGCGCTGTCTCCGAGCCCCGATCGGTCCACGCGTCGTCTCCGAGCCCCAATCGGTTAACGCGCCGTCTCCGAGCCCCGATCGGTCCACGCGCCGTCGCCGAACCCCAATTGGTCCACGCGCAACCGCCTGAGCCCCAGTCGGTCAACGCGCTGTCTCCGAGCCCCGATCGGTCCACGCGTAGTCTCCGAGCCCCGATCGGTCCACGCGCCGTCGCCGAGTCATGATCTGTCCACGCGCGGCCTCCTGAGACCCGATCGGTCCACGCGCCGTCTTCGAACCCCGATCGGTCCACGCGCCGTCTCCTGAGCCCCGATCGATCCACGCGTCGTTCCCTAAGCCCCGATCCATCCACGCGCTGTCTCCTAAGTCCCCATCGGTCCAGGCCCCGTCTCCGAGCGCCGATCGGTTCACGCGCCGTCTCCTGAGAACGATCCGTCCACGCGCCGTCTCCTGAGCCCCGATCGGTCGACGCGCCGTCTCGACAGCCCCGATCGGTCCACGCGCCGTCTCCGAGCCCTGATCGGTCCACGCGTCGTTCCCGAAGCCCCGATCCATTCACGCGCAGTCTCGCGAGCCCCGATCGGTGCACGCACCGTCTCCTAAGCCCCGATCGGTCCACGCCCCGTCTCCGAGCACCGATTGGTTCACGCACCGTCTCCGAGCCCCGATCGGTCCACGCGCCGTCTCCTGAGCCCCGATCGGTCCACGCGCCGTCGCCGAACCCCAATTGGTCCACGCGAAACCGCCGGAGCCCCAGTCGGTCCACGCGCTGTCTCCGAGCCCCGATCGGTCCACGCGTCGTCTCCGAGCCCCGATGGGTCCACGCGCCGCCTCCTGAGCCCCGATCGATTCACGCATCGGCTCCTGAGCCCCGATCGGTCCACGCGTCGTCTTCGAGCCCGGATCGATCCACGCGCCGTCTCGTAAGCCACAATCGGTCCACGCGCCGTCTCAGAGCGCCGATCATTTCACGCGCCGTCTCCTGAGCCCCGATCGTTCCACGCGCCGTCTCCGAGCCCCGATCGGTCCACGCGGCGTCTCCTGAGCCCCGATCGGTTCACGCATCGTCTCCTAAGCCCCGATACGTCCACGCGCCGTCTCCGAGCCACGATCCGTCCGTGCGCCGCTTCCAGAGCCCTCTCGGTCCACGCGTCGTCTCCTGATCTCCGATCGGTCCACACGCCATCTCCTAAGCCCCGATCATTCCACGCGCCATCTCCGAGCCCCGATCGCTCCACGCTCCGTCTCCCAGCCCCGATCGGTCCACGCGCCGTCTCCTGAGCCCGGATCGGTCCACGCGCCGTCGCCGAACCCCAATTGGTCCACGCGCCATCGCCTGTGCCCCAGTCGGTCCACGCGCCGTCTCCGAGCGCCGATCGGTTCACGCGCCGTCTCCTGAGCCCCGATCGTTCCACGCGCCGTCTCCGAGCTCCGATCGGTCCACGCGCCGTCTCCTAATCCCCGATCGGTTCAAGCGCCTTCTGCTAAGCCCCGATCGGTCCAAGCGCCTTCTGCTAAGCCCCGATCGGTCCACGCGCCGTCTCCGAGCGCCGATCGGTTCACGCGCCGTCACCTGCGCCCCGATCGTTCCACGCGCCGTCTCCGAGCCCCGATCGGTCTACGCGCCGTCTCCTAAGCCCCGATCGGTCCACGCGCCGTCTCGGAGCGCCGATTGGTTCACGCGCCGTCTCCTGAGCCCCGATCGCTCCACGCGCAGTCGCCGAGCCTCGATCGGTCCACGCGCCGTCTCCTAAGCCCCGATTGGTGCAAGCGCCTTCTGCTAAGCCCCGATCGGTCCAAGCGCCTTCTGCTAAGCCCCGATCGGTCCACGCGCCGTCTCCGAGCGCCGATCGGTTCACGCGCCGTCACCTGAGCCCCGATCGTTCCACGCGCCGTCTCCGAGCCCCGATCGGTCTATGCGCCGTCTCCTAAGCCCCGATCAGTCCACGCGCCTTCCCCTCATCCCCCATCGGTCCACGCGCCGTCTCCGAGCGCCGATCGGTTCACGCGCCGTCTCCTGAGCTCCGATCGTTCCACGCGCCGTCTCCGAGCCCCGATCCGTCCCGCGCCGTCTCCTGAGCCCGGATCGGTCCACGCGTCATCGCCGAATCCCCGATCCGTACACGCGTCGTCTCCGAGCCTCGATCGGTCCACGCGCCGTCGCGGAGCCCCGATCAGTCCAGGCGTGGCCTCCTGAGCCTCGATCGGTCCACGCGCCGTCTCCTAATCCCCAATCTGTCCACGATCCGTCTCCGGGCCCCGATCGGTGCACGCGCCGTCTCCTAAGCCCCGATCGGTCCACGCGCCGTCGCCGAACCCCAATTGGTCCACGCGAAACCGCCTGAGCCCCAGTCGGTCCACGCGCTGTCTCCGAGCCCCGATCGGTCCACGCGTCGTCTCCGAGCCCCGATGGGTCCACGCGCCGCCTCCTGAGCCCCGATCGATTCACGCATCGGCTCCTGAGCCCCGATCGATCCACGCGTCGTCTTCGAGCCCGGATCGATCCACGCGCCGTCTCGTAAGCCACAATCGGTCCACGCGCCGTCTCCGAGCCCCGATCGGTCTACGCGGCGTCTCCTGAGCCCCGATCGGTTCACGCATCGTCTCCTAAGCCCCGATACGTCCACACGCCGTATCCGAGCCCCGATCGGTCCGCGTGACGCATTCTAAGCCACGGTCCGTCCACGCGCCGTCTTCGAGCCCCGATCGGTCCACGCATGGTCTCCTAAGCCCCAATCGGTTAACGCGCCGTCCCCGAGCCCCGATCGTTCCACGCGCCGTCCCCGATCCCCGATCGATCCACCCGCCGTCTCCGAGCGCCGATCGGTTCACGCGCCGTCACCCGAGCCCCGATCGTTCCACACGCCGTATCCGAGTCCCGATCGGTCCACGCTCCGTCTCCTGAGCCCGGATCGTTCCACGCGTCGTCTCCTGATCCCCGATCCGTAAACGCGTCGTCTCGGAGCCTCGATCGGTCCACACGCCGTGTCCGATCCCCGATCGGTCCGCGTACCGCATTCTGAGCCGCGGTCCGTCCACGCGCCGTCTCCGAGCACCGATCGGTCCACGCGCCGTCTCAGAGCGCCGATCATTTCACGCCCCGTCTCCTGAGCTCCGATCGTTCCACGCGCCGTCTCCGAGCCCCGATCGGTCCACGCGCCGTCTCCTGAGCCCCGATCGGTCCACGCGCCGTCTCCGAGCCCCGATCGGTCCACGCGCCGTCGCCGAGCCATGATCGGTCCACGCGCGGCCTCCTGAGCCCCGGTTGCGTCATGCGCCGTATCCAACCCCCAATCGATCCACGCGCCGTCTCCTGAGCCCCGATCAGTTCACGCGCCGGCTCCGAGCCCGATCGGTCCACGCATCATCTCCTAAGCCCCGATCGGTTAATGTGCCGTCTCGGAGCCCCGATCGGTCCACGCGCCGTCTCCTGAGCCCCGGTCGGTTCACGCGCCTTCTTCGAGCCCCGATCGATCCACGCGTCGTCTTGTAAACTCAGATGCCTCCTCGCATCGTCTCCTAAGCCCCGATCGGTTAACGCGCCACCTCCTGAGCCCCAGTCGGTCCACGCGCGGCCTCCTGAGCCATGGTCGGTTCACGCGCCGTCTCCTGCGCCCCGATCGGTCCACGCGTCGTTCCCTAAGCTCCGATCCATCCACGCGCAGTCTCCTGAGCCCCGATTGGTAGACGTGCCGTCTCCCAGCCACGATCGGTCCACGCGCCGTCTCCTAAGCCCCAATCTGTCCACGACCCGTCTCTGGGCCCCGATCGGTGCACGCGCCGTCTCCTGAGACCCGGTCGGTTCACGCGCCATCTCCGAGCCGCCGTCGGTCCACGCATCGTCTCCTAAGCCCCGATCGGTTAACGTGCCGTCTGCGAGCCCCGATCGGTCCACGCGCCGTCTCCTGAGCCCCGATACGTCCACGCGCAGTCGCCGAGCCCCGATCGGTCCACGCGCGGTTTCCTGAGCCCCGATCTGTCCACGCGCCGTCTCCGAGCCGCGATCGGTTCACGGATCGTCTCCTGAGCCCCGATCGGTTGACGTGCCGTCTCCGATCCCCGATCGGTCCACGCGCCGTCTCCGAGCACCGGTCGGTCCACGCGCCGTCTCCGAGCCCCGATCGGTTCACGCTTCGTCTCCTAAGCCCCGATCGGTCCACGCGCCGTCTCCGAGCGCCGATCGGTTCACGCGCCGTCACCTGAGCCCCGATCGTTCCACGCGCCGTCTCCGAGCCTCGATCGGTCCACGCGCCGCTTCCTGAGCCCCGATCGTTCCACGCGCCGTATCCGAGCCCCGATCGATCCACGCGCAGTCTCCTGAGCCCCGATAGGTACACGCGTAGTCTCCTAAGCCCCGATCGGTCCACGCGCCGCCTCCGGAGCCCCAATCGATCAACGTGAGTCTCCTAAGCCCCGACCGGTGCACGCGCCGTCTCCTGAGCCCCGATCGTTCCACGCGCCGTCTCCGAGCAACGATCGGTCCACGCGCCGTCTCCTGAGCCCGGATCGGACCACGCGTCATCGCCGAATCCCCGATCCGTACACGCGTCGTCTCCTGAGCCCCGATCGGTCCACGCGCCGTCGCCGAGCCCCGATCGGTCCAGGCGTATCCTCCTGAGCCCCGATTGGTCCACGCGCCGTCTCCGTGCGCCGATCGGTTCACGCGCCGTCTCCTGAGCCCCGATCGGTCCACGCGCCGTCTCCTAAGCCCCGACTGGTCCACGCGCCTTATCCTGAGCCCTGGTCGGTTCACGCGCCGTCTCCGAGCCCCGATCGATCCACGCGTCGTCTTGTAAGCCCAGATGCCTCCACGCGCCGTCTCCGAGCCACGATCGGTCTAGGCGCCGCTTCCTGAGCTCCGATCGGTCCACGCGCCGTCTCCTAAGCCCCAATCGCTCCACGCGCCGTCTCCGAGCGCCGATCATTTCACCCGCTGTCTCCTGAGTCCCGATCGTTCCACGCGCCGTATCCGAGCCCCGATCGATCCACGCGCAGTCTCCTGAGCCCCGATCGCTCCGCGCACCGTTTTCTGAGCACCGTTTGTTCCACGCGTCGTCTTCAAAGCCCCGATGCCTCCACGCGCCGTCTCCGAGTCACGATCCGTCCGTGCGCCGCTTCCAGAGCCCTCTCGGTCCATGCGTCGTCTCCTTATCTCCGATCGGTCCACACGCCATCTCCTTAGCCCCGATCATTCCACGCGCCATCTCCGAGCCCCGATCGGTCCACGCGCCGTCTCATAAGCCCCGATCGGACCACGCGCCTTCTCCTCAGCCCCGATCGGTCCACGCGACGTCTCCGAGCCCCGATCGGTCCACGCGCCGTCTCCTGAGCCCCGGTCGGTTCACGCGCCTTCTTCGAGCCCCGATCGATCCACGCGTCGTCTTGTAAACCCAGATGCCTCCTCGCATCGTCTCCTGAGCCCCGATCGCTCCACGCTCCGTCTCCGAGCCCCGATCGGTCCACGCGCCGTCTCCTGAGCCCGGATCGGTCCACGCGCCGTCTCCTACGCCCCGATCGGTCCACGCGCCGCCTTCGTGCCCCGATCGGTCCACGCACCGCCTCCTGATCCCCATCGGTCCACGCGCCGTCTCCTGAGCCACGATCGATCCACAGGCCGTCTCCGAGCCCGGATCGGTCCGCGTGCCGCATTCTAAGCCACGGTCCATCCACGCGCCGTCTCCGAGCCCCGATCGGTCCACGCGTCGTCTCCTCAGCCCCGATCGGTCCACGCGCCGTCTCCGAGCGCCGATTAGTTCACGCGCCGTCTCCTGAGCCCCGATCGCTCCACGCTCCGTCTCCGAGCCCCGATCGGTCCACGCGCCGTCTCCTGAGCCCGGATCGGTCCACGCGCCGTCTCCGAGCGCCGATCATTTCACGCGCCGTCTCCTGAGCCCCGATCGGTCCACGCGCCGTCTCCTAAGCCCCGATCGGTCCACGCGCCTTCTCCTTATCCCCGATCGGTCCACGCGCCGTCTCGGAGCGCCGATTGGTTCACGCGCCGTCTCCTGAGCCCCGATCGCTCCACGCGCCGTCTCCTGAGCCCCGATCGTTCCACGCGCCTTCTCCTAAGCCACGATCGGTCCATGCGCCGTCTCCGAGCGCCGATCGGTTCACGCGCCGTCTCCTACGCCCCGATCGTTCCACGCGCCGCTTCCGATCCCCGATCGGTCCACACGCCGTCTCCGAGCCCCGATGGGTCCACGCGTCGCCTCCTGAGCCCCGGTCGGTCCACGCGCCGTCTCCTGAGCCCCGATCGGTCCACGGGTCGTCTTCTAAGCCCCGATCGGTCCACGCGTCGTCTCCTAAGCCCCGATGGGTCCACGCGCCGTCTCCGAGCGCCGATAACTTCACGCGCCGTCTCCTGAGCCCCGATCGTTCCACGCGCCGTCTGCGAGCCCCGATCGATCCACGCGCCGTCTCCTGAGCCCAAATCGGTCCACACGCTGTCTCGTGAGCCCCGATAGGTACACGCGTCGTCTCCTACGCCCCGATCGGTCCCCGCGTAGTCTCCTAAGCCCCGCTCGGTTAACGCGTCGTTTCCGAGCCCCGATCGGTCCACGCGTCGTCTCCTGAGCCCCAATTAGTCCACGCGCCGTCTCCTAAGCCCTGATCCGTCCACGGGCCGTGTCCGAGCTCCGATCGGTTCACGCGCCGTCTCCAAACCTCGATCCGTACACGCGTCGTCTCCGAGCCCTGATCGGTCCACGCGCCATCGCCGAGCGCCGATCGGTCCACGCGCCATGCCCGAGCCCCGATCGGTCCACGAGCCGTCTCCTGAGCCCCGATCGGTCCACACCCCTTCTCCTGAGCCCCGATCGGTCGACGCGTCGTCTCCTAAGCCCCGACCGGTGCACGCGCCGTCTCCTGTGCCCCGATCGATTCACGTGCCGTCTCCTAAGCCCCGATCGGTTCACCCGTCGTCTCTTAAGTCCCAATCGGTCCACGCGCCGTCTCCGAGCCCCGATCGGTCCACGCACTGTCTCCTGATCCCCATGGGTCCACGCGGCGCCTCCGGGGCCCCGATCGATCCACGCGAGGCTCCTAAGCCCTGATCGGTCCACGTGCCGTCTCCGAGCCCCGATGTGTCCACGCGCCGCCTCCTGAGCCCCGATCGATCCACGCATCGGCTCCTGAGCCCCGATCGCTCCACGCGCCGATTTCTGAGCCCCGATCAATTGACGCGTCTTCTCCTGAGCACCGATCGCTCCTCGCGCCGTCTCCTGAGCCCCGCTCGGTCCCTGCGCCGTCTACTTAGCCCCGATGCCTCCACGCGCCGTCTCAGAGCCACGATCGGTCTATGCGTCGCTTCCTGATCCCCGATCGGGCCTCGCGCCGTCTCCTAAGCCCCAATCGGTCCACGCGCCGTCTCCTAAGCCCCGATCGATCCACGCGCCGTCTCCGAGCGCCGATCTGTTCACGCGCCGTCTCCTTTACTCCGATCGTTCCACGCGCCGTCTCCGAGGCCCGATCGGTCCACGCATCGTCTCCTAAGCCCCGATCGGTTAACGCGCCGTCTCCGAGCCCCGATTGGTCCACACGCCGTCTCCGAGCCCCGATCGGTCCGCATGCCGCATTCTAAGCCACGGTCCATCTACGCGCCGTCTCCTGAGCCCCGGTCGGTCCACGCGCCGTCGCCGAACCCCAATTGGTCCACACGCAACCTCCTAAGCCCCAGTCGGTACACGCGCTGTCTCCGAGCCGCGATCGGTCCACGTATCGTCTCCTAAGCCCCGCTCGGTTAACGCGTCGTTTCCGAGCCCCGATCGGTCTACGCGCCGTCTCCTGAGCCCCGATCGGTCCACGCGTCGTTCCCTAAGCCCCGATCCATCCACGCGCAGTCTCCTGAGCCCCGATCGGTCCACGCATCGTCTCCTAAGCCCCAGAAGGTCCTCGTGCCGTCTCCGAACCCCGATCGGTCGACGCGCCGCCTCCGAGCGCCGATCGGTTCACGCGCCGTATTCTGAGCCCCGATCGTTCCACGCGCCGCCTCCTAAGCCCCGAACGGTCCAGGCTTCGTCTCCTAAGCCCCGACCGGTCGACGCGTCGTCTCCTGAGCCCCGGTCGGTTAACGCGCCGTCTCCGAGCACCGATTGGTCCACGCGCCGTCGCCGAGCCATGATCGGTCCACGCGCGGCCTCCTGAGCCCCGGTCGGTCCACGCGTCGTCTCCGAGCCCCGATCCGTCCACGCGCCGTCGCCGAGCCATGATCGGCCCACGCGAGGCTCCTGCGCGCCGATCGGTCATCGCGCCGTCTCCTAAGCCCCAATCGGTCCACGCGCCGCTTCCTAAGCCCCGATCGATCCACGCGTCGTCTCCGAACGCCGATCGGTTCACGCGCCGTCTCCTTTGCTCCGATCGTTCCACGTGCCGTCTCCGAGCCCCGATTGGTCCACACGCCGTCTCCGAGTCCCGATCGATCCGCATGCCGCATTCTAAGCCACGGTCCATCCTCGCGCCGTCTCCGAGCACCGATCGGTCCACGCGTCGTCCCCTAATACCCGATCGGTCCACGCGTCGTCTCCTAAGCCCCGATCCGTCGACGCGTCGCCTCCTGAGCCCCGATCGATCCACGCGCCGCCTCCTCAACCCCGATCGCTCCACGTGCCGTTTCATGATCCCCGATCGGTCCACACGCCTTCTCCGAGCCCCGATCGGTCCGCGTGCCGCATTCTAAGCCACGATCCATCCACTCGCCATCTCCGAGCCCCGCTCGATCCACGCGTCGTCTCCTAAGCCTCGATCGGTCCACGCGCCGTCTCCGAGCGCCGATCGGGTCACGCGCCGTCTTCTGAGCCCCAATCGTTCCACGCGCCGCCTCCTAAACACCGATCGTTCCAGGCTTCGTCTCCTAAGCACCGACCGGTCGACGCGTCGTCTCCTGAGCCCCGGTCGGATCACGCGCCGTCGCCGAGCCCGATCGGTCCACGCATCGTCTCCTAAGCCCCTATCGGTTAACGCGCCGTCTCTGAGCCCCGATCGGTCCACGCGCAACCGCCTGAGCCCCAGTCGGTCCACGCGCTGTCTCCGAGCCCCGATCGGTCCACGCGTCGTCTCCGAGCACCGATCGGTCCACGAGCCGTCTCCAAGCCACGATCGGTCTAGGCGCCGCTTCCAGAGCCCCGATCGGTTCAGGCGCCGCTTCCTGAACCCCGATCGGTCCACGCGCCGTCTCCTAAGCCGCGATCCGTCCACGGGCCGTCTCCGAGCTGCTATCGGTAAACGCGCCGTCACCAAGCCCTGATCCGTACACGCGTCGTCTCCGAGCCCCGACCGGTCCACGCGCCGTCGCCGAGCCTCGATCGGTCCACGCGCAGCCTCCTGATCCCCGATCAGTTGACGCGCCGGCTCCGAGCCCGATCGGACCACGTGCCGTCTCCTGAGCTCCGGTCGGTTAACGCGCCGTCTCCGAGCCCCGATGGGTCCACGCGCCGTCTCCTGAGCCCGGATCGGTCCACCCGTCGTCCTCGAATCCCCGATCCGCACACGCGTCGTCTCCGAGCCTCGACCGGTCCACGCGCCGTCTCCTGAGCCCCGATCATTCCACGCGCCGTCTCCTAAGCCGCGATCCGTCCACGGGCCGTCTCCGAGCTGCTATCGGTAAACGCGCCGTCACCAAGCCCTGATCCGTACACGCGCCGTCGCCCGAACCCCAATTGGTCCAGGCGCCGTCGCCCGAACCCCAATTGGTCCACGAGCAACCTCCTGAGCTCCAGTCGGTCCACGCGCAGTCGCCGAGCCCCGATCGATCCCCGCATCGTCTCCTAAGCCCCGATCGGTTGACGCGTCATTTACGAGCCCCGATCGGTCTACGCGCCGTCTCCTGAGCCCCGATCGGTCCACACGCCGTCTCCTAAGCCCCGATCGCTCCACGCGCCGTCTCCGAGCGCCGACTGGTGCACGAGCCGTCTCCTGAGCCCCGACCGCTCCACACGCCCTTTCC